>CAMZMU010000121.1:9628532-10228532 GCA_947311845.1 Poa pratensis | reverse complement strand
TCTCTAATCGGCCAATCTCGTGTCCCTACCTTCGTAGGGGAAATGGGGGGCCCGCCGGCTTGATCCTGGGTATTTGGTGGAAAGGTTTTTGGGTCAAGCTGTGTGAGTGACTGATCAGCTGGGTAGGATTTGATCACATATGCCAAATGCTCACACGCATGCAGGGTGGCCCCACGTAAAGTGATTTGCGTACCTAGCTAGGTACGGAACCATTCTTTATTCATGACTAGAACACGTAGTCACGTACGGAGGATCGCGGGGCCTTCATGGCGAAGCTAGCAGATCTAGCTAGCTTGTTATTTGTACAACTTGGCGGTGGTCGAGCGGCTGAAGCGCGCGCTACCTGCCGCTGCGTGGAGGCCCGAATGTTAGCCTTTTAATCTTGATTATTGATTATGTGTCTGCATATTTGTTTTTTTTTGCAAGGATGCATATTTGTTTTTCGTTTACATGCATGTACCGTCGTTTAGGTGATGAAGTAGCACGCACGTGCTCATCCCGTTCTATTTTAATTGACTCACATATATCTACATATGGATGTACCTAACACTAAAACGTACAACGGTACAAGAGAAAGGTTCGGCACGTGCAGTGCGAGATGTCGGTCGTTTGATGCAGAGTCGCGTGAAGCGGCGTGCCCATGGGATGTGGTGCCGCATGGACGCCAAGCTATTGCGCAGCGCAACGCCTATTTCCGGCCCTCCATTTTCGTTGGGATTTGAATTAGTGAGTCCCCATTATGTCCCATCTAAAAAGGGAATCTACAACATGTGTGTACAAATTGATCAACTTTCTATGTAACTTGGAAGCACTTTTTATATCCGATCTGGAATCAATGATAACTTCTCTTATTCAACTCCTTCACACTTTTTAATTCTAAATCTGAAAAACACTTTTAGATCCCAGGCCAAAAACATCAAACAACTTTTTTGCTTCATACAGGGAAAATAGTTAGAATTTTTTGAATATAGTGAATATTAGACTTATTTCGAAGAGTACGCTGAGAGGAAGTCAAATATGTAAACAAAACTAAATCCGCATGTGCTATTTGAAAGTTGAGCCCTCTTTGTAGTTAGTACTTGTATATTTGGTGAGCTAGGAGGATCTAATTTGGTTGAAAAGGCATGTGTTGGATCTCACCTTACCGAATCCCAAAAAACAAACACTCCGCTATGCGTTGTGCGTTGGTCGGGTGCATTTTCGGTGCTGCGCGCGTGCAAGTCGTAAAGCCAAATTAATGTGCATTCAAGGTCGAGTGATTAGGTCAGTTAGTTTGTTTGTTTGCTGGTTATCTGCATGCATGGATTCTGTAGCGATACTAGCAGAGAAAGAGACAGGGTTGTGAGAAAGCCGTTTTGGCTCCCGGGTGCACCTGCACCCGGTAGGTTCAAAAAAAATTCAAAAATTGAAAACTTATCAAAAAAATCTGAAAAAAATCATGCACGTACCTGACGATGTCACACACGACCGTGTTAAATTTCGCACCGAGTCGACATCGTATGCGTCCTGTGCAAAATTGACAAAATTCTGACAGAAAATTCAAAATTTTAGATCTCATTTTCTGTCAGAATTTTGTCATTTTTACACAGGGCGCATACGATGTCTACTCGGTGCGAAATTTAACACGGACGTGCGTGACATCGTCAGGTACGTGCATGATTTTTTTCAGATTTTTTTGATAAGTTTTCAATTTTTCAAATTTTTTTGAACCTACCGGGTGCATGTGCACCCGGGAGCCAAATTGAATTCCTGCAGGGTTGTGTGTTAATTAGTGCATGAGTTAGTGGCCACAGGTTTTTTTCTGTTCAACTCGGTCACGCCGGAAATCAAAAACCTTTCTGTTCGAACTTGGCCACAATCAGCGAAGAACTTTGTAGCCGCAGCATACAGGTGTGCAAATTCAGACTCTTTTTTGAATATTAGGCTTATTTTGAAGAGTTGGTTGCGAGGGAGTGAAATATGTATACGGAACTAAATTCACATGTGCTACTCAAAATTTATGCTCTGTTTTTTTTTTTTTTTTGAGATTTTCTGCATTCATATCACGAAATAATACAAAGTTGTTGACCCTTACAAGCACGCTGTAACACAATCACAAAGGACCATGAACACCTCGAACACGCTAAGACAACCATAACACAAGAAGATCTCCGGAGCCCTGTGTCATCATCCCAGAATCTTGAGAGAAGACCCCTGCAGCAGAAAGAGCAGAAAGATCTGCAATCAAGCGCAAGCAGGTCATCATCTTCGACCACGGTACAATTGCCGGCACGCTGCTTCCTCCTTCCTTGACACCAGCGCCGAGAGGGCATGGACACCAATCCAACACACCTGCAACAGCCGTCGCCATCTTTGGCTTTGAGTACCGCGAAAAGTGTCCCTTCCGGAAGGAAGAGAACTCGAATCAACCGACCGGTCCAGCACCGCGGCCGGGCCATCCGCCCGGGCAAAGCAGGATCTCCCTCTAGCATCAGCGCAGAGGAAGGAGAAGAACAGCAGCCGCAAATCATACCGACAAGGAGGAAGAAGGGTCTTCGTCTCCATGCATCCATCGCCCATCTGAGAACCCAACCGGCCAGTGCCGATGGACCTCAGACACCATAGCCCGCGACCTCCACGAGATCCGGGGATCCCCCACCCCGCTGGCTCCTAGACGAAGGCCGGAGCCCCGCCTGACTACGAACGGAGCCCGGGGAAACTTATTCCGACGCGACACCACCGCGACAGCCTCGGCGGCGTCTCCCTCAACCCTAACCCTACCACGCACCCGCCTAGCGCACATACCCGTGGTTCCCCTCCCTCCCGCCGCCGGTGCGGCCGACGGAGAGAGAGGGAACCGGCGGCGTCGCCGGCGGCGCGCAAGGGACTCTCCGTCGCCCCCAAGATCGCCTCGTGCGATCCCTTATGCTCTGTTTTTTAGTTAGATGTACGTTTGGGGAGGAGAATCTAGCTAATTTGGTGGGAAAAGCATGTGATAGGTCCCACCAACGGAATCCCTAATCTTTCATAAGAAGAGGAGCTACATGGAATTTGTGGCGGAGACCTGGGACGTTGTCGTGGAGACGTGGACTGCTCCGACGCCGGGGCCGTCTTTCTCGAAGCTGAGGGCGACATGGACATGCGCCGGCCGGCTCGCGGGCGAGGAGGAGCACGAAATCACGGCGTTCCTTATCATCGTGCCCGGAGGTCTACGCGCGTGCTGTCCGTGCAGGCCACCCGCCTCGCCCCGGTCAACAAGGCCCATTGCTCGGCCCGCCCCACTACGGAGGCGAGGCAGTCGCACAGCCAAACGATTGGCAATTCCTATATTTCGCGTACCGCGATGCTAGCGTCGCGTCGCGTACCCCCGACACCTATTGGGCCTGGCCCATTCAATACTTCCGACCGCGACTCCGTTCGTTCTTTCTTCGTCACTGTTTCGCGTGAAGCTGCGTTCTTATTTCTTATGTTTACAGCACGCTACGTTCCTTTTTTTTCTGACATACACGCTACGTACCTTTTCTTTCCTGGCCCACGTTGTGTATCTTTCTAGATTTCTTTTTCTTCCCTTTCCTTTCCATTTTCTCTATCGGTAGTTTCTTATAGACTTTCCCTTTGTTCACGATTTTCCTTTTTGTTTTTTTGTCTGTTCGACCTGGGCCGCGATCCAATCTGCTTAAAAATTATTCATTTTTTGAAAATGGTTGAAATAAAAAATGGTTCTATTTTGAAAATGGATCCAAATTTTAAATTGTTCCAAGTTTAAAAAATGTTCATTTTTGGAAAATGGTTCCAAATTTAAAACTGTTCCGAATTAAAATGTTTCCAAATTTAAAATGGTTCCGAAATAAAAAATGGTTCCACTTTGAAAATCGTTCTGAAATTAAAAATGCTTCCGAAATTAAAATTGGTCCACTTTTCAAAAATGGTTCCGAGATTAAAAAAGGTTCGAAAATTAATAATGGTTCCATTTTAAAAATTGATTCCGAAATAAAAAATGGTTCCACTTCGAAAATTGTTCCGAAATTAAAAATGGTTCTCAAATTAAAATTGGTCCACTTTTCAAAAATGGTTCCGAGATTAAAAATGGTTCCAAAATTAATAATGGTTCCATTTTAAAAATTCGTTCCGAAATAAAAAATGGTTCCACTTCGAAAATTGTTCCGAAATTAAAATGGTTATCAAATTAAAATTGGTCCACTTTTTAAAAATGGTTCCGAAAATAATGATGGTTCCATTTTTAAAATTGGTTCCGAAATAAAAAATGGTTCCATTTCGAAAATGGTTCCGAAACTAAGAATGGTTCCGAAATTAAATTTGCTCCCATTTTCAAAAATGGTTCCGAAAATAAAAATAATAATGGTTCCAAAGTTAAAATTGGTTCCAAAAATAATAATGGTTCCATTTTGAAAATCCTTTCGAAACTAAAAATGGTTCCGAAATTAAAATTGGTCCCATTGTCAAAAATGGTTCCAAATTTGATAATGGTTCCATTTTTAAAACTGGTTTCGTAATAAAAAATGGTTCCATTTTGAAAATGGTTCCGGAAGTAAAAAATGGTTCCAAAAATAATAGTGGTTCCATTTTTATAAATTGTACCGACATTAAAAATCAAGAAAACAGCCAAAAATTAGGGGGAAAAGTCAAACGTGT
The DNA here is from genome assembly GCA_947311845.1 of Poa pratensis. Lineage (NCBI taxonomy): Eukaryota > Viridiplantae > Streptophyta > Magnoliopsida > Poales > Poaceae > Poa > Poa pratensis. The sequence goes on along the minus strand of CAMZMU010000121.1, from coordinate 10,223,900 downwards.
AAAAATCTAACCGAAATTCGGTAAACAGTCGAACCATCCAGCGCATTAGAAGCAGTTAGTGGGCCTGGCCCATTAGCGCGTCACGTGGAGGAAAGGGGTACGCGAAGCCAAGTTACCTTCGCGTAACGCGTTCTCTAGGCGTACCCCAAACGATTTTTGTGAGTACGTGGTGGTGGGCAAGCGAGCAACAGCATCAATGGGTCGTGAATTCGTGATCAGTTTGACATGAAATCGATTTTTGTGATAACAACAAATATCCTGCAAATAAAGTCCAAGGCAACATCCCACACATTCTACTACGAGATATTTATTTATGCGCATAAGGGAGTAGATATATGGGAAGTGTCTCTTTGCCCCCTGAGTTCGTTCCAGTGCTCTCTTATCGTGGTAGGCAGGCCCTGTCAAGACGTTTCCCTCCTTTTTTGTTTTCTTTTTCATTTCTTTCCGTTCTTTTTTAATTTTAAAATATACAAATACTCCCTCCGTTTACAAAAGGATGTCTCAACCTATCTCAAATTTGCATGTATCTACACACTAAATCATGTCTAGATACATGCAAATTTGATCTAGTTTGAGACATCCTTTTATGAACGGAGGGAATAGTTTTTTATCTATAGGAAGTGAACTTTTATTTTGACATTGTGAACTTTCTTTCAACTCGTTAACATTTTTTAAACGTGTGAACTTTTTTTAACTATTCAAATATTTTATTCTCTTGCGATTTGTGAATATTTTTTCACTATACGAATAATTTTGTACATTTGTTGCTTCTTATGAACATTTTATTAAAAAGTTTTGAACAATTATTTTTATCTATGTCACCTTTTCCATCAACATTCTAACACAAAAATTGAATAGATAAAAGAAAAACAGGAAAAGAAAAATAATGAAATAAAAAAAGGAAACAAGAATTAAAAAAAAAGTAAAACGAAAAAGGAAGCAGCACTTACCTGAGCCCGCCCAGCAGGCGAAGTATTCAGGCATCCCAGCGCTAACATGCGCTGAAGGCGTAAAAAATGAGCTCCCCACCGAGGCACGGGCACCGAGACACCTCCAAGGCGCCTAAAAAAGAAAAAAATGCATGGGCAGGAATTGTTGGTTAGTAAGGACGAAATGGCTGAAATAAGGCCCGTTCGGATGAGTGCCCCGAAAATATGGCCGATTCTTATTTACCGCTTATCGGCAGATATCGGCTCTCCACGGAATCCTCCACATACTTAGGCCTGGCCCAATAGCCAGCGCTAGGAGTGCTCTGCCAGATCGTCGGCAGGGTTCAAATACTCTATCGTCCGCTTTCTCTTTCCGTTTTTTTGTGTTTCCTTTAATTTTCTTTCCTTCTTTTTTTATTTAAGTTAAATTGTTCCTTTTGATGTATTTCCCACGTATTTTAAAATTATGTATGTTTTTTCTGTTGGCTGAGTTGTTCACCATATTTTATTTGCTGCTACGGATAATCAGGAATTTTCGTTTTGTTCATAATACTTCTTATGAAAATATGGATACAAATAGTTTTATACAAATCACTGCACTTGGACACAATTTACGAACTACCGGAATTGGTCATGGAAACACACACACGGTTGAAACATTTTCTATGATCATTGAGTCGGTTCTTCCGATCTACTAGGAATTTTCCAGGAGAAAATAGTGCTTGAAGCTTATTTTCACTTGATTAGTATTGGAGTATTCTATGTGTAATCTCGATTTTTTCACGCGGTTGCTTATTTTTGTTCATGTAGAATGGCAAAAATGTTTGTAGTGGCACTTTTGACTCGTTCTACTTTTTTCTTATGTTTGTTCAATGTAAATTAAGGAATGAATGCCGCTGTTCGCATGGGCACCTACACACCCTAATTTGACCGACTCGTATACGTCATGGAAAAAAGAGAATACTCAAGGGGGGCGGGGGATCTCAACATTAGAGTTGATAGGATTATCCAAAAGTATTTTGAAATTTTTTCAAATCATATCCCGGTTGTTATGATTATTTTTGAAAGTCAACGAAAAAGTCAACCCTAAAAATGACGATCAAAAAATATTTTTTCAAAATTCTGAAACCAGTTTTATACATCAAAAATCCGTTCTCTACTAGAATATCAAGCTAAAACAGGTATATATGGATTACATCGCCGTATAATGCTATGGTGTGTAGCTACCACCATGAGTAGTAAAACGCCTCTCTGTAAATTAAACATATGTCTCAATGTGAACACCTAATCGGAAGAAAGGTGCAAGCTCAAACAGTTGTGCTTTGCATGTGCAATTTGAAAGCAATGAATTTTAATAGTATCATTTCTCCCATCAATATGCACGTACAGTAAAACATGCTTGTGTAGAAGCAAGCGCCCAACTGTTTACTCCCTCTGTTTGTAAATGTAAGATTTTTTAGTCTTCGTTCACATTCACATGTATACAAAACAAATTAAACGAAGGCAAAAGTTTTGCCTTATCCATTAATTAAGCAAAACATATATACAAATATGTAGACATATTTTAGTGAGTATGTTCACTTATTTTAATGTGCATCTAGACAACATGTGAAACACTTAAAACATCTTACATTTAAAAACAGAGCGAGTAGATGTTAGCTAGAGCATGATGGGTATTTCGAATGTCACGGCCCCTGCTAGGCCACCCTAACTCATCAGTTACAAACTACTACAGTAACACGTTGAAGCACCAGCTACAAAAGGCAGTATAATAAGAAAAAGAATTACTAATAACACTATCCTTAATGGGCCGGTATCTCCCGCCAGGCCTGAGAGTATAGATTGCTAAAAGGCTGAGACACCAGTGGTGATGCTCTAAATATTGACAAGTTGGAATGCAACGTGAGATTCAGATATCACGTTCCTGTTCGCCAAGGTTGAAGACAAATTGTTTCGGTATTTGTAAATAACTGAATTCCTGATTTTTTTTTGTAAAATAAGTAATTGACTGGCTCCAAAATTAATCTATGGGAAGTGTAGAAGACATACCTATATTGCAAGCTTGTTCTATTTTCTCCGGTTGTTTGTCTAGGACGCTTCAGTTTTTGCCGCCATGTCTAGTGTTGACGTTCTAACCGCCACGTCTTTTCTCATTTCGTTCACATGAATAACTACCCACAAAAACTTGAAAAGAAAGATAAGGATTTAATTGTTCAATGTTGGTGTGCAAGATAGTGATTTATGTACGTACTTAATACCTGTACGCATCTAGACCCCTTAATTGAAAATGGAAGTTGGATTGAGCTGACCCTGTCAATAAGATACAGTGCTATGTTAGTTTGTTTTTGAAACAAGGTACTGTACTATGTTAGTTTGTTGTTTTGCTTTTGGCGTTGAGGTGCCAGTGTGAAGGCGTCGGACTTCAACCTATCCTGAGATTTAAAACAGGTCAGATGTAATGTTGGTCGGATCTGACAACTACGTAATTTAATCGAACAACAGAAAATAAACTAATTTGATAGGACACTGTCAGAAGAGAAAAGACATTGGAAGCAAACCTCGAGATCTACAGTCCCAAGAAACCACTATGTCTATACACACATATGCCTGGAAAACAGTTCCATGTTTTGGAAATTAGTTTTGGCTAATCGGATGCACATATGCAGCAAAAAAAAAAAAGATTCGGTGGAATTGTTCAGAAAAATGTTAATTCAAATATTGCTGGCATGCATCTAAGGTTAGGAGAAATAACTGCTAAAATGAAATGTCGAACTCGCTAGTGATTTAAACCCACGACCACAACAATGTACAACTTCTCGTAGCCGCAAAACTAAAGGTAAACCTTAGCACATCTACCACTAAACTCGAATATAATTTACTTATAGTGGTAGCCTTTAGCACTGGGTCTGTCCTATAGTAGTAGCCTTTAGCATCTTACCATCAGCCACATGCCCATCGTCCAACTTCTCAAATCAGTCCGAAAAGTTTTGATGGGAAATAACCCTTTTTCATTTCTCGCCAACAACATTCTGGTTGAAATTGCTACGAATCAGCGCATTGACTGTGCTTCGCTATGCAGTGAATGCTGGTCGCATGTTGCCGGGCTCAAGTATGTACCGCGTTCTTGCGTCGAGGTATGCGACCAGCGACGGAGGCACAACCGGAGAGGTGCTAGGGACGCCGTCTTAGGAGAGGCCACGCCTATGGCACATTAGTCTGCCGGGGGAGCCAGAGTCCTCCACGGCCATCTAGTCAATAGTCAGTGTGTGGCTGCTTGAAAATAGCCGTGGGATGAGGGACTCAGATTGTAAATTCACATGATGTAAAATTCTGTGTAATTTCTATTATGCAATTTAGGAAGACTTGTACTCTAAACTTGAGGTTTGAAATATAAATAAGTAATAATCTGAATGTTGAAAACACGGCAACAGTACGTAAGTCTGAGGGCTAAATTACAAAGTCAAAATAGCATGATGGTTTTATTGTCAAATGCAATAAGCTAGAGGGCTGAATTTACGAGGTTTTGTTAACCTAGGGGCTAGAGATTTATCAGTAAATACAATAAATTTGAACACCTGTCTACAGAATTTGTTAAGATCGAGTTTGTCCACGAACCAAGAGAATGTAACTTAGTAGCACATGAGCTGTCTAGTTTAGTCAAATTCTCGAACCAATCAGTTTGGTTGGATGGTCCACCACCAACATTAATACCTCTGTTAGTCTGATGTAACACTTTTTGATATTAAATAAAGAGGTTTCGAGTTGTCAAAAAAAATTCGAATACTATGTAGTACCCTCATCCTCTATGTTGTCCTACACTTTTTTTACGAAACTAAGGTGTTCTACATTTGCTCCTCTCGATTCACTACATGACACCACATTTAGTTTTTCATAAGTGAAAAAACACTGAAGAACTACATACCTACTACTTACCTGCTCTAAACTGCCATTGCTGCCCCTTCTTAATCGCAAACAGGCAAGGAACAATGCAGAGGATAGTTCCAAAGAGACGTCAAGGATGAAACATATGCGCGACCGATCGCTGGTTTTCTTTCGACATACCATACCATACCATACCATACCATACCAGCTTTAACCCGTTCGTAGTTAGTTAAGGGCACGGATCATTCCAGACAAAATCATACAGCAAGTCATTGATATTCATGCCGTTTGGCCTTGATTTTGGTGCCGCCGTGCAGCCAAGCATCAAGGTCACCATCCGGCCGGTCTTGTTCTTCCTCCGTCCATCCTGTACTCCGCTGCATCGAGATATGCATCACAATCAGATACAAACAACACCAACTTCGCCATTGCCATCAACTTGCTCTGCAGACAGCGAGCGGACACATTATTGAGTACTAGTTGGAGGAAGAGCTTGGTTCTGAGATGGCTTTCTCTTGTGCTTATCCTGAGCTAAGTTAGAAGCACGGCAAGGAAACAATGACCAACCTGTACCTACATGTGATTTCTTGTGCAGCTTGAATAGTGAATACTGTACGGGTTCAAATTGTGCTTTTTTTGTTGTTCTTACAGGACGCATAATTCTGGTTCTGTATTTTGTACCAAGCTGAGTAATTTTCGGAAAACTTTGTGTGAGAGAAGTTCATCTTGTACACCGAATGGATATGTATTACATGTGGTAATTGTCTTCAAGCTTGATTACAGTGTGTCCATGAGCGCAGTATGCCATATCCACACTGGCATTTATAGAAACACCATAACTCGTGTAAATTTGGCAATTTGACAAAGGATATTGACATAGGCGACTACTGTTATATATATATATATACTATAATTTGCACAAAGCAAGAAACAAAAACGCAAATGCTTGTAAGCTCCAAGCTAGTAAAAACAGATGCAGAACAACTAGATCACCTTAATTAACGTGTACCTTTTTCCTTCCGTGACTCGAGAGGGCAGCCATGGATCCACCGGGGGCTACAGCTGCTTTCGAACTCTTCATCACTTCGTATTCTGACCAGTTCGTCAGAGACGACCATCTTCCCTTGATCCTACGAACCAAGTGACGTCCTTCAAACTCTTCATGTAACTGATGACTGGAGGCATGCAAAATATAGATCGACCAAGTTACGGTAACATAATGCAAAGATATAGATTTTTAATGCATTAGAAAGAGTTTTGCTTAACTACCATGCATGGCAGATCATGCTAAGTACCATACAAGCTGTTAGACGAGAGCGAGAGAGAGAGAGAGAGAGAGTATACGTAGGCACCTTACGTCACACCGGTCCGGTGATATTGCCGTCCAAATAGACTTCATGTAGCCCATACGCCAGCATGTGGGCACTCTCGCTACAGCTTGGCAAAGGCATCGATGCAAATCTGAGCTTATCTATAGCTAGCTTGAGTTGAGAGGTCTAACTTACATGGATCTATACATCAGTACATCGTAGTATCGTACTAGAGATAGAGCCTACTATATCAGTATGGCTCGATACGATACCTTTTACATAGTTACATTGACTCGGTCCGGTGGCGGAACTTGCCGGACCTTGTTGGGGCGGCAAAAATATCTGAGCTCTCCAGGGGGCAAAGCAAAACTTTCTAATCTAATCTCCCTCAAGAAAAAGAAAAAACTTCATACATGTGCGAATCCTCGGGGCGGTAGCCTGCAATTTATTTTTTGGATAAAGGCCCGATGGCCTAGAAGCATATATTCGTCACGGTGATTACAACAAGGACCAAACGCAAAGTAGAAATTACAATCAGGGGTTTCTTCTCCGCCGCATGTTGTCGACGACCTCAAAGTAAAGGGACTGCCTGTACCAACATGTATGAGACCACTTGGAGTGCAACCAGACATGGATCCTTCCCCGAGATCCAATATCCTCCATTCGGTAGCCTGCATGACATGCACGAAACTCCGCCATCGAGTAGGTCGTATGTTAATCCGAGCCACCAATCAATATAATTGTCCCTTTAGAAAACTTTCGGCCATTGATACTCTTTAGAAAACTTTTAACTAGATCCAATCCCAAACGTCATTCATGATGACTTATCTAAATATTTAGACACCTCATTTGTGTTGCCTTATTTGGGTCTGCATAGTGAAGAAGTAAAATCGTTAGAAATAAGCAATTCGCAATGGCGTATGTCTTGACCGCCGAGAATCTCAAAGAGTCCGACTAGAATTTCAGAATGTCCGAAAACATCTAAATTTTGGAGATAACACCATTGCGAAAGGGCTTATTCCAAATAAGCCAATGCAACTGGCGTGTCTGCCTATTCGAATAATCCATTGTGCATAACACTGCTGGAATGAACCAAATCTGATTGAAAGTTTCCTTCGAAGCTATTGGTGATTTCAAGTTTGGCAAAGGGCCATCTAGATAAATTATACCACCAATGATGTTGCAATGTGGGCGTATATCCCAAGGTCGTTGAACATGCATTTGGAATCAAATAAACACAAACAACAAATTGGTTTCAACCTCCCACGTACGTCTGCCAGTCCGATAGGCATTTGTAGTCTGCTACGGAGCCAATCAATCTAATAATTAAGGCTGAGTTATTTTGTACTGTGCTGAGACAGTTGTGTTAAACTAATCGGTTCTTCATCATTAATAAACAGCAACTGGGACAGGTGGGCCCCCTCCGGCTCACCTACAGTCCACGCGGGAAGAAAGCTACCAGCGGTCTCCCACTTTCAGTCCTTGAACCAAACTCGCAGATGCTGCTGGGTGACTCTCTGACAGCGGGTCCGGGAAATCGTTGGGGCCTTGTTGGGAACGGTGTTGAGCGCGTGTCCGGTCCTGATACAGATCAGCGTGTCCCATCCTTCGGCTCTCCTGTCACCCCTACTCCTGAACGCTCCCGAAAACACCAAACTTTCTGATCACGTCCCAGCGCCAACAAGCAGCCCCTATTGCTGGATGCTCACGGATACAGGAAACTTTCTTGACCCTAGCTAGTTCCCCCAGATCGTGATAAAAGAATTCTAAATAAGCTATTTGATGTAAGACCATGCACTATGCGGTTCGGTTCAAAAAAAACGGTGTCAAAATTTGGTTCGACATGGTTTGCCGCTATATATGTGTTGGCTTTTGGATAGGGAGATGGGCCCACTCATCGCATGCAATTCATATTTTGTCTAGCATTTTTTTCCCCTACCATTTGGACCTGCTATGGTGCTCTCTACAGATTGAACACTTGGAACCGCACCAAGTTATTGGTTCTTTTTTTGTGTCAGACATCATGGTTCGATATTACACTATGTGTGTAACCGGTTCAAAGGTTTTCATGGTTCACTTTTGTGCAACATAGTAGCTGGTCTAAGGGGATTTCAGCGGCTCCATAATGTCCCGCACCCCAAAAATATGTTTGCTTTGGATTTACTGGACACATTTATAACCCAACGGAGAGGGTTGCCCGCAACAAGGTACCTCAAACGGCTGTCCTTATACTTTTTTTTGCTACTGTTTACATTTGCACTAAAATTAAGGAATCCACAAAAAAACGCCATATCAAATATCGGCCAACACCAAATTCGGTCACTAACATGCCACCCGGTCCTGTCACAACACCATATATCATCGAAAATTTATGAAGATTATGACTTTTTCTCCGTAATGATGCGCTTGCATTTATCATGAAACCCAACCTTCTAATTCCGCCTCATTGTTGGGTATGTTGGTGGATATGAACTTCCATTTCTCGGCCTTTTCCTTTAGTTTTCTATCGTTGTTCATCCTCTTAAGATTTTGTCTTTGCACCTTAACGTAGGTCTCACACCGTTTACTGTTCTCTTGGTGCCTTCAACGCGTTGCGAGTCGAGAACGATGCGATTTCTTCACGTACCCGACACGTGAATCTTGAAAGGAGGAAGATGATGACGCGGTTGCGTTCTTGTCGCTCTTGCTTTGTTTGTCCCCATTAGGCTTCTAGCCAGACGACGACATCGGCTCTTTCTATAAATCGACGCACTTTTATAAGGATCAACGTGATCGAAAGAGTTTTCAGGCCCAATCTTTTATTTCGAATCAAAGAACAACAACGTTGAATCGATAACTCAATCCCAAACATAGCATAATCAACAAACCAAAACGATCATCAATCAAACACATGCAACTATCGTATATGGCGACCTATCTTGGGACAAAGCTCATTTTAATCTCAAATTCTTCTCCAAGGATACATGGCAGTTGTTGAACCCTTTATATGGGTCACTCAAACCTAGTTCGGTTGGACAGGTCCAAACCAACCCTAACACGAACTCAAACCAAAATCAAATCCTATTCGGCCCACAACATCACCAGGCTAAATGAAATACTAGACACAATTTTAATTAAACTTGATCAATACTTGACCGCATGAAAACTCATTGGTGGTGTCCTGAAGTTGGGCTTCACCTCATCTTGTGGAGCAATCTCAATGCAAAAGGTCCAAACTGCATGATATATGGAGGTGGTGCAATAATATGAGTAATAGGTGTAACATCCTAAAAATTTGGAAATTTTGAAAAATTTAAAACCATGCATGCATTCATTATCATCATGTCATCATTGCATTTTAGACAAAATTTATAAAATATAAACTCAAAATAAAACACCTAAATTGAAATATTATTAAAAATGGCCTATGTATGCCCTATACAATACTTTGATTTTATTAAATTATTTTCGTGCCTAAGTACTTATTTTTCTCCCTATCGACGACACCTTCATCGACCCGACGCCACCGTCCGCCTCCCCAACTCCGGCGACAAATTCCCGGCGAACCAGAGCTTCCCCGCCGTCCACGACCCCCCCCCCCCCCCCCCCATCGACCTCGCCTCGACCTCCTCTGCCGCTAGGTAAGCACGCAGTAGCCCTTACCCTCTTTTTCCTCGAAGGCGCGCACGCCGGCCATGGCGCCGCCGCCACCAGAGTTACTTCGGCAATCCGGCGCCGCCCGTTTTAGGTCGTCTCGTCTGCACCGTCGGATCTACATCTGACGGCTCCTTTCTGTTCTATTTCCGAACCGGTATCGGTCAATCCAGCGCGTCCGTTTAAGTTAGATCGGACGGCCATGGCTAATCGATTTTCTGAGATTCGTTTAAATAAACAGAAATCTGATTAAACTTAAAAAATTCATAACTTTCAAACCAGACATCCAAATTTAACAAATTTTATACCGTTGGAAAGCTCTGGACATGTAGTTTAACTTTGCATCATTATTTTTGCATTTTGCATCTATTAAAATTGATCAAAATACAGAGAGGCATTTCGGCCATTTAATTCAAACTTGAGTTTTAAAAATGATTTAAAATGAATCATTTAATTAAATGTCAAGAATTGTATCCTCTGTCCAGAGAAAACTAAAACCTAATTTTATTGATCAATAAATTACAAAAGTATTAATTTTGCATGTTAAGCCCTCTAGTGCTTCAAATATGTTTTCAAATAATATTTTTGCATTAAAACTTGCCCATGTCATCATGCATTATTTTAGCAACCAGAGAACTAATAAAGTGGTCAACAATTTAACAATGTTGTTTGCATTCATACACGCATAGCATTGTTTTTGTATTGTGCATATGTGTTGAATTGTTTGTATGTTTTGTTTGTGTCATTTATAGATTGTGCGGAGTGCCTAGCAATTTGTCACTATTGCTCTTCCCCTGCTTGTGGCCAAGGCAAGTGACACTCATAAATGTCCTACTATTTTTAATATCCTACATTTAGTGTCTTCTGTAGTATGCATGATAGGTTTGTATTGAAGTTATTATATTATGATATGCTCCTATGTAGTGTGTAGCCATCCCCCACCTTGAGCTTAGTAGCATTGAACTTGGTAGAATGCTTAGTCAAGCTATGAAATGTTTTGATTAGTTGGATAGTGAAAATAACTAAAACTAATCAATGAACTACCTGGGTGCTGGTTGGAGAACTATGGTGGGTGGCTACTCAGGGGGTCCATGTCTATGGTTCATGTCTATGGTAATTACCCTTGGTGGAAGCGCACAACTGTGGAAAGTCACCCAGGCTTAAAGGGATTGTAGACTCTCTTTGTTTAGTAGCTTCCAGTGCAGCCACATGTCAAATGGGCTCTGTCTTGATGGAGTAGGTTGTGAGACCCCGAATTCGTCGTGACCTGCAGATGTAGGGGATGTAGGTTGGTGTGGGTCCGATGTAAGGGCAATCACTTCTGAAAAATCTCGTCTCGATCTTCTCCTTTCCATTTCACAAATTGTGTGTTTTGGATGTTCGGGTTGATTGGGTCGTGTGGTGAAAGTGCACGATCTCTCGAGAGTATAAAACTAAGATCTTAGCCGTGTCCCCGGTTACAGACATTTTGAGCGACTGGACAAGGAAGCTGTTGAAGATCTCCTCATCCCAATTTCATAAATTAAAATTTGATGGATGAACAAGGGTTGGGAGTTCACTGATGTCTATCGGTGGTACTCATTAATTGTAGATGTACAAAGGTGTTCACTAATGTCTATCAGTGGTACTCTTTGTACCATATGGAAAATGTCTTTTAAAAGAGATAGGACAAAACTTGCTTTCTGCAAATTAGCCATAACTCCGCTCAGCCAAATATTCATATAGAAGATAGGTTGCCATTTATATCCACATAAGTGTCATTTGCCAATACAATTCAATTGTGTTGACCAGTGTTCTGGCTGTAACTCACCGTTGCAGGTTTTCCAGACGATGAGTGAGGTTTCGTTAGGGTCTCGAGTCTACAACCAACATGCTTGCCTGTGGCGGATGAAGATGATGGAGCTCACTGTATCATTTCCTTTCCGCTGTGTGTTTACTTTGGTTTGAGCTAGCCTTCAGCTATCCACCTTGTATCGAACCTTTTAATTTCTGGATCATCGTGTAATAGAATTTGACGCAATGTTATGGTATTACATCTTAAACTGTGTGTGCTAGCAAGTCGATCCAGGGACTAGGACGAAACGCAGGGATCTCAACCTTTAGTAAAAGGTGAGGTCACTACAAATGGTATCAGAGCACTGTGTTGCCTGTAGGTTCGTGACTCTAGGTTTGGATTAGTACATAGGAAAGACCATAGTAAACAAAAAAAATCTATTTTGATATGTGTCAAAAAAATACTTTTTAGTTTTAAAATTTTCTCCTCATATCACTTGTCTAATCATTTTGCTATTCTCTCAAAAATATTTTGTAGATGACTAGTCTCACCGACTCTTTCGAGAAAGGACCTACCAGGACCATGACGATAGAGAGTGATGTAGATTTCCCCATGGCGTTAAGGAACATCATGAGAGGCCTAGATCTCGAGGGGGAAGTTGTCTACAAGGGATACCCCTACATGAAGACCGGACAAGAAGTGTGGATGGTGCAAGCCCACTTGTACAAGAACAAGGGAGATGATTCGAAGGGAAGGGGATACCACATCTTTTCTGCTACAGTGCATTATCCAAGTTTCTACGACTCCTGCAAGAGTGCCGCCTGGAACGCAATAGATATTCTGGGAATGGTTCTAAATGCGAGACTTCGCTTGACGCAAGAGCGCTTGAGGGAAGTGGAAGGAGAATTAGAAACCATCAAGAAGCGTAAGACTGGCAACAGGAGGAAGTATCTCGCTCAATTCAAGTAATGGCACATCAGAAGATTTCCCCAATAGTAGATTGACCACCATTTATCTTTTAGTATACGTTTCGGTTTGAGTGTTGACCATATCAGCTTGTGTGGTATGGCAATACTAGTTTATGTATTTGTTTTCCAAAACTCCTTAGTTGTTTAATTTGAGCTTATCAATGTATTAGTTAAAAAATTGTCTTGATTGTGTTGCTTGCTTGGTGTGTTGCCTTGTTATGTGTGAATGGGTAGAAATATTTCTCTTAGATCTCTCTATCTTTATTCTCATCTATGCTAGACCCACAGATGCCTCCTCGCCGCGATGACCACAACAACAACAACAATAATGAGGAGAACAATGAAAACAACCAATCACAGATAGACCATGACAACAAGGAGATCCAAATAGATGTGATGGCAACACTTAGAGCCTACAAAACCTGTGGAGAAATAGGACACACATCCAAGGAATGTCATGATGAGTGGCCCCATTTTGATGCAACCAGTTCAACTGAGGAATACCCCACAACTCAAGTTACTTGCTTTTTGTGTGAAGGAACAAATCACATCCCCACACGATGCCACCTATACCCCATAGTGCAGCAAGTGAATCAAGAAGTCCAATATGGAATGCACCAAGATTTTAAAAAGAGGAAGAACTTGAGCCACATCACTTGCTTCAAATGCAAAAACAAAGGACATTATATCAATAAATGCCCGGATAGAAAACTCGTGACAGAAGCCAAAACGGGTGTGGTAATTACAAGGAAACAGGGCATGGCGAGGAAAGTTTCTCAGATGAAAGAAATAACCCCAAGATATGACTTGATGTAATTTGTGAGCCCGTTTAATTTGATCCCCTCCGCTGCTGATCGACTTGATGATGTTGTCCATGAAGATGACGTGGGCTGTCACCTCGTTGCCCCTGCCCGCACTCAAAGGCCATTATAGGCTGAGTAGCTTGTGCTCGGTTGATCTGGTAAGTAGGGTGCAGGTACAAATTAGAATAGAACATTTCATGTTACTTCTGAAATGAAGAAAGGTACAACTTGCTGTCAAACCATGGACTAATGAATCAAACCATATGACTGTAAGTTGCTACGGGTTGATTTTTATTTAATTTTCTAGTGGGTTCTATGTAATTCATAACATTTTGCTATTTCCCAAATGTATGACAAAATTTCCCTATATCTTTCACAAATCTTGGTATTCCTCAGAACCACATCTCCATTTGCACTTGCAGCAAGATCCAAACATTACTCAAACTGATATTATACATAGTTGAAGAGGCAGAAGATTGTTTCTAGTAATAAAGAAAAGATGGCAGATTATTATTTTTCTCTTCTATTTTTAAATGTTCATCGAGTTATTTGTTAGATATAGGCCAGTCTCTTAAAAAACTATTACAGCCAAATCAATCCAATGCAACTAACAAAATGGCAGTGAAATATCTCTTTAGAAGCTAGATGTCAATTAGAAACCTGTTGGCATCTTTATATAACACAGAAGTCAAAATTTTGTTTTCAATAGTTAAGCAAACAGGTGTGATGTTTGTACTTTGGATGCAGGAATTGCAACCTTAGGCTTCTATTCAGTAGCATGATGCACGTCCCTTGACACTTAACCATTTGTCCAAGGATTTCACAAAAAAATCACAGTTCTGCTCCCCGCAATTCAGCAGTGCGAAGCTTTATACAGAAAGTTATATCAGTTCTCCACGATCCAAACAGGGGACATGATACAGAGATGATACCTTATCATTAGACCTGGCTGGCTCTACATCCATTTCCGAATCGTCGCACGTCGTCGCTCCCGGCTGCGCCTGCCGTGGGCGTCATGAAGGAGCTAGGCGGCTACCTCGACGTTAGAGGAGGAGACGTGGTGGGCCCCAGGGAGTTGTCTCAAGAATCAGCGAGGAGGTTGTTATTCGTGAATCACATGCATTAGTAAAGGATCTGAAGTTTCACATCAAGTCGATCGCCAAATGATTATTTATCTGAAAAGAACCAGAAAATATCAGCAAGCATGTTCACTGAACATCCTGGAGCACAATTCATCTGAAGAGCAATGTTCGATTAAATATTTTTTCATAGCTGTATTTGTCATGCAAGTAACAACGAAAGGAGACAGTAGACAAAAGGTAGCCGAAGACAACTGAGAGTTCGTGCCAAGACATTGTTCATTAGCAGTTAAAATTCATCTTTTGCAATAGTATACAAACCCTTAATTTTATATGTGTCTGAATGATACAAACTGCAGGCATAGATATGTGTTCGTTTTCCTCAGCTTCCTAGCTAACAGGAAAGTCCCCTACCAGAAACAAGATACAAAGTTGTCTCTTGGTGGAGTACTACACGCATATATACAAGCATTTGAGAAAAGCCTTCAATGTGATTTAAAAGTCTGTACAGAAATAAACACAAGAAACAACCAAGTAAAACAGGAGAATAGCATATAGAAAAGAACATCAATATTGTATTTGCGCGTAAACTGAACATGAAATTTATGAAAATATATATTTTGGCAATGGAACAAGAAACCGAACATAGTACAATTAACGTTTAATATACCTTTTCAAGACAACAAATGTAATTGATGAGCCCGATCGTCAGCCGATCGGTCAGACGATGGTCGAGGTGAGTTTGATGTACGAACGTACCACCAACTCCCATGTAATTGGTGAGCCCATTTAATTTGATCCCCTCCGCTGCTGATCGACTTGATGATGTTGAACATGAAGATGACGTGGGCTATCACCTCGTTGGCTCCTGCCCGCACTCAAAGGCCATTAGGCTGTGTAGCTTGTGCTCGGTTGATCTGGTAATTAGGGTGCAGGTACAAATTAGAATAGAACATTTCATGTTACTTCTAAAATGAAGAAAGGTACAACTTGCTGTCAAACCATGGACTAATGAATCAAACCATATGACTGTAAGTTGCTACGGGTTGATTTTTATTTAATTTTCTAGTGGGTTCTATGTAATTCATAACATTTTGCTATTTCCCAAATGTTCGACAAAAGTTCCCTATATCTTTCACAAATCTTGGTATTCTTCAGAACCACATCTCCATTTGCACTTGCAGCAAGATCCAAACATTACTCAAACTGATATTATACATAGTTGAAGAGGCAGAAGATTGTTTCTAGTAATAAAGAAAAGATGGCAGATTATTATTTTTCTCTTCTATTTTTAAATGTTCATCGAGTTATTTGATAGATATAGGCAATTCTCTTAAAAAACTATTACAGCCAAATCAATCCAATGCAACTAACAAAATGGCATTGAAATATCTCTTTAGAAGCTAGATGTCAATTAGAAACCTGCTGGCATCTTTATATAACACAGAAGTCAAAATTTTGTTTTCAGTAGTTAAGCAAACAGGTGTGATGTTTGTACTTTGGATGCAGGAACTGCAACCTTAGGCTTCTATTCAGTAGCATGATGCACGTCCCTTGACACTTAACCATTTGTCCAAGGATTTCACAAAAAAATCACAGTTCTGCTCCCCGCAATTCAGCATTGCGAAGCTTTATACAGAAAGTTATATCAGTTCTCCACGATCCAAACAGGGGACATGATACAGAGATGATACCTTATCATTAGACATGGCTGGCTCTACATCCATTTCCGAATCGTCGCACGTCGTCGCTCCCGGCTGCGCCTGCCGTGGGCGTCATGAAGGAGCTAGGCGGCTACCTCGACGTTAGAGGAGGAGACGTGGTGGGCCCCAGGGAGTTGTCTCAAGAATCAGCGAGGAGGTTGTTATTCGTGAATCACATGCATTAGTAAAGGATCTGAAGTTTCACATCAAGTCGATCACCAAATGATTATTTATCTGAAAAGAACCAGAAAATATCAGCAAGCATGTTCACTGAACATCCTGGAGCACAATTCATCTGAAGAGCAATGTTCGATTAAATAATTTTTCATAGCTGTATTTGTCATGCAAGTAACAACGAAAGGAGACAGTAGACAAAAGGTAGCCGAAGAAAACTGAGAGTTCGTGCCAAGACATTGTTCATTAGCAGTTAAAATTCATCTTTTGCAATAGTATACAAACCCTTAATTTTATATGTGTCTGAATGATACAAACTGCAGGCATAGATATGTGTTCGTTTTCCTCAGCTTCCTAGCTAACAGGAAAGTCCCCTACCAGAAACAAGGTACAAAGTTGTCTCTTGGTGGAGTACTACACGCATATATACAAGCATTTTTTTTTTTTAGATAAGAGGGTGCGGGTCCCTGGCCTCTGCATCAAAGTGATGCACACAGCCATCCGCAATTATTCATCAAAGTTTACAAGTTACAACATTGATCAAACCGAAATCAGCCGCTCGGCAACAAAAAGTCGCTACAACTATGATGGGGGTGGCCATGATCAGAGCCGCATGCCTTGACCTCCACCTACACGCATCATCTACAACCGGAGTACCGGTCCAGCAAACTCTCAACGCGCACCGCATGCGCGCGCTACAGAAGTCGCTACTGCCGTCTTCCTCGAACCATCTTCAGGCAAAGATCAACGCCATGGCCTTGCAAGACCAGCCGGCGACGTCGCCATGACGCCAAACAGCATATCCGATCTGCGCGTCATCATCATCACACATCCAGCGCCGAGACTCCGCTGCGCCGCGCCGCCAAGACTCGCCGTCGACGACGTGTTAGATGCCTCAACACGCCACCTCTCCTTGCCCATCCCATCCAGCATCTGCTCCAAAACGATGCCCCCAGGAGGGAGAACGACCCTGAAAGGGCCGTCATCGTCCGATCCGGGAGACCCAGATCTAGGGTTTCCCCCGGAGCAGTCCAAGATGGGTGACGCGGACTGCAATGACGATGCCTCGATAAGGAAACGACGTCGGAGACTTCACCATCGTCCGCCATAGCCGAAGCCGGCGCGATTTTCACCGGCAGCCGCACCACCCGACCTCGTCGCTGGCCGGATCGCGCTAGGCCCATCATGGGGCCCAAGCGCCGCCGCCCCTCGCTGCCCCCTTCTCGCACCTTCGGATGTGTCGAAGATGGATCTCGATGGGACCGAGATCCGCAGCCACCGCCGCCGCATCGCGGCCGCCGATCGCCGCCGCACGGCCAGGCAGCCGCCATGGCCGCCGTGCACAGCCCCCTGCCCGAGGCGCCCCAGTCACGCCCGGTAGTGGCCGCCACAACCTCCAGCCCTAGCGCCTTTGGCGCCGGGCGCCGCCGCCACCGCGGCAAAAGCCGGCGGCAGGCTTCACCGGCCGAGAGGAGGAGTAGAGGGGCCGGGATCTGCTCCCCCTGGCGCCGCCCTGGGGTGGCGGCGCGGAGGGGTCGAGAGGGGAGAGGGGAGAGGAGAGGTTCTCTGGGATCGTTTTTTTAATTAAGCAGCTCTCTTATATATACAAGCATTTGAGAAAAGCCTTCAATGTGATTTAAAAGTCTGTACAGAAATAAATACAAGAAACAACCAAGTAAAACAGGAGAATAGCATATAGAAAAGAACATCAATATTGTATTTGCGCGTAAACTGAACATGAAAATTTATGAAAATATATATTTTGGCAATGGAACAAGAAACCGAACATAGTACAATTAACGTTTAATATACCTTTTCAAGACAACAAATGTAATTGATGAGCCCGATCGTCAGCTGATCGGTCAGACGATGGTCGAGGTGAGTTTGACGTATGAACGTACCACCAACTCCCATGTAATTGGTGAGCCCGTTTAATTTGATCCCCTCCGCTGCTGCTCGACTTGATGATGTTGTCCATGAAGATGACGTGGGCTGTCACCTCGTTGGCTCCTGCCCGCACTCAAAGGCCATTAGGCTGAGTAGCTTGTGCTCGGTTGATCTGGTAAGTAGGGTGCAGGTACAAATTAGAATAGAACATTTCATGTTACTTCTGAAATGAAGAAAGGTACAACTTGCTGTCAAACCATGGACTAATGAATCAAACCATATGACTGTAAGTTGCTACGGGTTGATTTTTATTTAATTTTCTAGTGGGTTCTATGTAATTCATAACATTTTGCTGATTCCCAAATGTACGACAAAAGTTCCCTATATCTTTCACAAATCTTGGTATTCTTCAGAACCACATCTCCATTTGCACTTGCAGCAAGATCCAAACATTACTCAAACTGATATATACATAGTTGAAGAGGCAGAAGATTGTTTCTAGTAATAAAGAAAAGATGGCAGATTATTATTTTTCTCTTCTATTTTTAAATGTTCATCGAGTTATTTGTTAGATATAGGCCAGTCTCTTAAAAACTATTACAGCCAAATCAATCCAATGCAACTAACAAAATGGCAGTGAAATATCTCTTTAGAAGCTAGATGTCAATTAGAAACCTGCTGGCATCTTTATATAACACAGAAGTCAAAAATTTGATTTCAGTAGTTAAGCAAACAGGTGTGATGTTTGTACTTTGGATGCAGGAACTGCAACCTTAGGCTTCTATTCAGTAGCATGATGCACGTCCCTTGACACTTAACCATTTGTCCAAGGATTTCACAAAAAATCATAGTTCTGCTCCCCGCAATTCAGCATTGCGAAGCTATATACAGAAAGTTATATCAGTTCTCCACGATCCAAACAGGGACATGATACAGAGATGATACCTTATCATTAGACCTGGCTGGCTCTACATCCATTTCTGAATCGTCGCACGTCGTCGCTCCCGGCTGCGCCTGCCGTGGGCCTCATGAAGGAGCTAGGCGGCTACCTCGACGTTAGAGGAGGAGACGTGGTGGGCCCCAGGGAGTTGTCTCAAGAATCAGCGAGGAGAGAGTGGATTGAGGTAGCGTTGTTCGTCCTTGCTGTCGGAGCTCCTCGGCCGCACGGATCCAGTTGAATCTCGTTACCTGCAGAGGACACCAGGACAGGGAGGAACTCCTTGTCAGCCTTGCCGGGAGGGAGGTCGAGGACGACAGGGACAGACTCGGTGGCGCGGCGCTCGGGCGGAAGCCGACGAAATCTCCGCTACGCCGAGTCTCCTCCCCCAGCCTGCGGTGCAGCGCCTATCCAGCCTTCGGCGCCATGGCCGCCGTGCTCGATCTCCAGCAACATCTGCGCGGAGGAGGATAAGGCCCCGAAACCACTCGATGAACATGCCTTCACCCGTCGATCTGGCCATGCGAACATCGATCCAAGCCGGGCTGCAACGCGGGAGGCCGGAGACATGGGATAAGGGCGAGTAGAGGTAAGCGGAGGCCGTGCGCCGCCGGAAGAGGGGGGGGGGGGGACGAAAGGGCGGGTGCTGCCTCGCCGGAGAAGGATACCTCGCACGTCGCCGCCTGCTAATTGAGATAACTGTCGTTGGTTGGACTCCATGGATCTGTGTGCTGCTGCGCGGATCTCCAGGGAGGTGGCGGCGGGTGGGCATCCGGTCCGTGGGGCGAGACGGGAGGAGCGGCGGTGGCGTGAGTGCGTGACCCTGTGCTAGGGTTCCATGAGAGGAGGTATGGGGATTGGGGAGCTGCGCGATATGGGGATTGGGGAGCGAGCGAAGTGGGTGAGGCAGACGAGATGCGGTGCTCGCGCGCGCGAGCGAAGGGCAGGCGACGATCGTGATGCGCCCAATCATCTGCCGATCGATCAGACGGTGGTCGAGATGAGTACCACCAACTCTAGTAAAGATATACACCACAACAGGTCACCGGCTTAAGCTATCACAGGTTTCCGAAGGAAGGAACCTGGCTGTCAACTCAATGATATGCCAACTCATAGTAACGAAGGGACATGCTTATTTATATCGACTTAATGGAGACAAATCGGAGTAGGACACGCGGCACGACTCAAACAAAACGGTACGAACATAGTATGATTCGTACAGTAGCTCAGAACATTTTAAGTGTAACGACTCAATAATTAAACGTTCCACGTTTCCGACTCCACGTTCCCACTACGCCTAGATTTGAACTAAACAGAAACAACATATATTAATACAATGCGTATATTAACCCGTTCAACAAATTGGTTCATTCATCTTCAAATAAATAAACGGAGTGATCATTCAATCACCCAGGCGAGGGGTGCTTGTAACTAACACGCCGGATCCACGGCACGCCTGATCCAGGACATGCCAGATGTACAACACGCCATACAACAAAGGAGAGACAGCGAGGACGTCGAACACGCCTAGGAGACGCAGCAATTAACACGGAGAGAAATGATGGTCACGCCGATTCCAAGAAGTCGCAGGAGCGACCGTGCAGTAAAACGAAGAAGCCCAGCCATGCGGAGGAACAGTACGAAACGATGCATCGTTGGTCAAACACATCATTTATTAATCGTGTACCGGTGAGGCCAACTCGTCTGACTAATGGGATCACACACAGAGAATCGCCACGAAACAAGTAAGAACTAGCGAGTTAGGAATAACCGAACGGGAAGCACGCGGAGACAAAGATGTATTCTCGAGTTCATCCTTTTTAGGGGAATACGTCTCGTTGGAGGGGTGTGAGTTTCAAACTCAAACGCCACAAATGGCCTCACCCTATTCTCCGATGAACCTTGCCCAAAAGCTCGGTTCACCTTCCTTATCGGAATCCTTCAAGGCGGAATCCGGAGCCCTTACAACGAACTTGAGGCTCAACCCACACAAGGATTGGGGACTCCCAAGCACCACAACACCTGCTACACAAAAGTAACAAGCACGTAAGTACAACAAGATACCTAGGTTTTCCTAGTGGAAACCCTAGGCTCGAATCCCTCAAATGAATGAGGGGGAAATGAAGAATGACTTGGTGAAGTAGTAGATCCAGGCGTTCTCCTTCAATCCTCCAAAGATCAACGAGTTTGGGTGGAGGGATTGGGAGATCTAGTGATTCTTGAGCTTGCAACAATGGAGTACTTCAATTTCTGGGCGAGTGATGGCGTGAATCACACGTTCGTTGGGAGACCTCAAGAGGAAGGTATGATGCAGTTCAGCAGCAAGTTTTCCCTCAGAATGAAACCAAGGTTATCGAACCAGTAGGAGCAGCAACGCTTCAGAAGGTTGTTGGTGGCTCGCACGGCGCAACACGATCACCAACGTGGAATCTGCACACAACACAATCAAACTACTTTGCCCCAACGAAACAGTGAGGTTGTCAATCTCACCGGCTTGCTGAAAACAAAGGATTAAACGTATGGTGTGAAAAATGAGTATTAAATTGCAGAGAATGAAAAAGGAACAGTTTGCAGTTTGTGGTTGTTTAATCAGTGTAAAAGAATGGACCGGGGTCCACAGTTCACTAGTGGTGTCTCTCCATAAAAGATTACTAACATGTTGGGTGAACAAATTACAGCTGGACAATTGACAAATAGTGAGACAACCCACTATCTAGCATAAATACTCTCTCTTGGAGTTACAAGCATCTACTTGGCCAAAGCATCTACGAGTAACGGAAAGCATGCAAGATCTTAAATAACATAGATAGATTGATAATCAACTTGACATAGTATTCAATATTCATCGGATCCCAGCAAACACAACATGTAGCATTACAATAATATGATCTTGATCATGTAGGGCAGCTCACAAGATCTAAACATGATGGCACAAAGTGGAGAGACAACCATCTAGCTACTGCTATGGACCCGTAGTCCAAGGATGAACTACTCACGCATCACTCCGGAGGCAGGCATGGCGATGTAGAAGCCTCCGGTGACGATTCCCCTCTCCGGCAGGGTGCCGGGAAGAGGTTCTGAACCCTCCCGAGCTAGGGTTGACGGCGGCGGCGTCTCTGGAACTTTTCGTGGATATTTGCTCAGGCACTTAGGGTTTTCGCGTCGGGGGGAATAAGTAGGCGAAAGGGCGGCGGCTGACGACCCCCGAGGGGCCCACACCACCCAGGGCGCGCAGGGGGGCCCGCGCCCTAGTGGTGTGTGGGGCCCTCCTGGCTCTCTCTGTTGCTCCTTTGGTCCGTCAGGTGTGTTCTGGAAAAATAGGGATCCCCGTGAAGTTTCGTCCAATTCCGAGAATATTTCCAGACTAGCTTTTCTGGAATACAAAAACAGCAGAAAACAGGAACTGGCACTTCGGCATCTTGTTAATAGGTTAGTCCCAAAAAATGTATAAAAGTGATATAAAGTAGATGCAAAACATGTAGCAATTGGTATAAAACAAGCATGGAACATCAAAAATTATAGATACGTTTGAGACGTATCAGCATCCCCAAGCTTAGTTCCTACTCGTCCTCGAGTAGGTAAACGATAAAAACAAAATAATTTTTGAGGTGACATGCTACCATCATAATCTTGATCATATAATATTGCAAGGCACATGTAAATGAATGAAGTGATCCAAGTCAATGGTCTATAATTTGCTACCAAATAGATAATGAGTAAACAATGAATCACACAAGCTAAACGTTTTCATGAATAGTACTTTCGAGACAAGCATCAAACAGTTTTGCATAAGTGTTAACTCATAAAGCAATAGTTTCTAATAAAAGGTATTTAATCAACACAAAGGAAGAATTAAGTTTCAGCATTTGCTTCAACTTTCAACATATTTATCTCATGGATATTGTCAACACAAAGTAGTATAACAAGTCCAATACATTGCATATAACGCATGTTGTAACAAAGTTGACACTAGTGTTTGCTTGTGGAAGACAGAAAGAATAGGAAAACTGACTCAACATAAAAGTAAAAGAAAGGCCCTTCGCAGAGGGAAGCAGGGATTAAATCATGTGCTAGAGCTTTTAGGTTTTTGAAAGCATATAGAGATTGCATAAAATATTTGATACTCCTCCCAACCTTGCTAACACAAGCCATGGCTAACCGAATCCTCGGGTGCCTTCCATCAATCACATACCATGGAGGAGTATCTATTTTTGAGAGGTGTTTGTTAATTGTCAACGAATGGTAGCGGGTGAGAACAGTATTCTACCTGTCAAACGGACTTTTAAGAGCGGCTCCCATGAAGGACGTTATTTCTACCAGCAAGGCAGATCATCCCTCTTTCTCTTTGGTTTACACACATTCAGGTATTTCACTGTTTGTCATTGCTTACTGATGAATCAGGGCAAAAGTGTGAAGAGAATTAATTGGTTAAAGTTGTAATTAATTGGGACTGGGCACCCCGTTGCCAGCTCTTTTTGCAAATTATTGGATAAGCGGATGTATATGCCACTAGTCCAGGTGTAAAAGTCCATTGACAAATAGAATAAAGAATAACCACACTAATTCCTCATGAGCTAGTAAACATTGACACAAAAAGGGAATAATAACATTTTGAATAATTTAAAGGTAGCACATGAAAAATTTACTTGGAGTGGCAAGGAAATACCACATATAGGTAGTTATGGTGGACACAAATGGCATGGATTTTGGCTCAAGGATTTGGATGCACGAGAAGCATTCCCTCTCAGTACAGAGTTTAGGCTAGCAAGGTTATGTAAGCAAACAAGAATATCAACCCGTACACCAAGTTTTATATGACAAACATATTGCAAACGTTATAAGACTTCATACCGTCTTCCTTGTTAACCAAACCCTGTTATTAGAAAATATCTAGACCTTAGAGATACCACCGATGCAAACCAAATTTTCAACAAGCTTTACGGTAGTTCTTCACTAATAGGCTTAACTCATGTGATGCACAATTTAATCATGATCTACTTGTTAACTCAAAACAATTGACAAGCATCAAGTTATCCATTAGTGATCTACAAGATTAAGCAAGTTTTTCCTTATACCAATTACCACATGCAACATTTTCTGAACCAACCAAACACCAATCAATTTATTTATCAACTCTCCAAACAAATATAAGTGAAGCAAGAGAGTACTTTCTACAAAAGAAAGCTAATAGCTCTGACAAGAGATACATGAAAACAAGAGCTAAAAGCTGAACAGCGCTAGATATGAATACTCAACAAATATAAGTGAAGAATAGGAGTATTCTCATGAAAAAGCGGAGCGTGTCTCTCTCCCAATCAAGAATGCTAGGGTCCAGTCAAGCTTTATTGAAAATAAAAGTGCAATACTGAAAATAAAAGCACACAGACGCTCCAAGAAAAGCACATATGATGTGAAAGAATTAAAATATAGTTTCACTAGAGATGACCTGATAATTTTGACGATGAAGAAGGGGATGCCTTGGGCATCCCCAAGCTTAGACGCTTGAGTCTTCTTGAAATATGCTGGGGAGATCCATGGGAGCCTCCCCAAGCTTAAGCTCTTCACTCTTCTTGATCCTATTATATCATCCTTCTCTCTTGACCCTTGAAAACTTCCGTCACACCAAACTCAAAGTAGATCTCATTAGAGGGTTAGTGCATAATCAAAAATCACATGTTCTATAAAGACGCAATATGATTTGTTACTTTAAACATTAGCTACAGCCACTGATGTTATGTGAAGCTCTTCCACCCAAAAAAGAATTTCACTCAACACTAGTAAAAGAGAGAATGCAAAATAAAAAGGCATAATCTGTCTAAAACAGAACAGTCCGCAAAGACGAATTTTTTCGAGGCACTTACGACGCTCAGATCGAAAAACTTGAACTAATGAAAGATTCAGACATTCATAAAGATTACGCACAAAAATTTCAGATTTAATTAACAATCTGGTGATTTTAGGAATTTCGTACAGTGAACAGCAAAAATCTGTTTCTGCGCAGCAATCAAAATTAAGCATCATCTTAACATTAGAGGCTACTCTTGGCACAACAATGCGAGAAAATAAAGATACAAAGGAGTTGCTACAGAAGTAAACACCTCCTTGACTCAATAAAAGAAAAATTGCAGAAAAAAAAATGGGTTGCCTCCCATAAGCGCTTTTCTTTAACGCCTTTTAGCTAGGCACAAAGCATGCATCAAGTATTACCAAGTGAAGAAGCATCAACATCTTACGCTTACCTTCTTACCTTACCTTATCTTTAGGAAATACTTGGTTACACATAGGTGAAGAGGCGAAATTCATAGTGCCTTGGCCCATCTATTATTGCTCCAAAGCGTTTCAAGAGATCTCCAAGCGTAATTTGTCCTGTTCCTGCACATTCAATGACAAGATAATCAATAGATATTGTTATCCCTAAGAGTTTTGTAAATACTCCTTCGGCTACTCCTTGGTAATTTAATGTATTATCACCCAAAGTTATCAATCTTCATTTGGAAAGCTCCCAAAGATTTAAGGAATCATAAATTTCCTTGGCATTAAACAGAATTCAGACATAATATCACAGCGAGAATGAAAAGTTTCACCATTTATAACAACTTTTACTGAGGAATCCATCCCGATGGTTCAAAATTTACTGGCACATTATCATAATGTTCACGAATCTGATTATACCCTTCTTTTAGACCAGATATATTTGTTTCAAGAGCATTTAATCTATCATTATGCTTGTCAAAGCCAAATCAATTTTAGTGATTGGAGGGCTAGAAATTGTAATCAATTTTTTATAGCATTAAAAGCTTGATCCCCATCATAACGAAGGAAATCTCCTCCTACCACAGCATCTAAAGCATATCTGTAGCAAAGAACAAGACCAAAATAAAAGCTACTAAGAGCAGGCTTAAAGTCATTTTAGGTTCAGTTTTAGCATAGGACTCAATATTCTAGACCAAGCATCTTTAAAACTCTCCTCACTCCCTTGCTTGAAAGTGAAGATCTCTTCTTCAGGTGACATTACTACTGGAACAGGGCTAGACATGATAACTAACAGAAAACAAAACTGAAAATAAACTAAATGCAAGTAACTAATTTTTTTGTGTTTTTGATAATTGAAAGCAAACAAGATAAAATAAAATAAACTAAGCAAGACAAAAACAAAGTAAAGAGATTGGAAGCGTGAAACTCCCCTTGCAGAAGACTGCTGTCTCCCCGGCAACGGCGCCAGAAAAAGAGCTTGATGACGTGAATCACACGTTCGTTGGGAGACCCCAAGAGGAAGGTATGATGCAGTCAGCAGCAAGTTTTCCCTCAGAAAGAAACCAAGGTTATCGAACCAGTAGGAGCAGCAACTCTTCAGAAGGTTGTTGGTGGCTCGCACGGCGCAACACGATCACCAACGTGGAATCTGCACACAACACAATCAAACTACTTTGCCCCAACGAAACAGTGAGGTTGTCAATCTCACTGGCTTGCTGAAAACAAAGGATTAAACGTATGGTGTGGAAAATGAGTATTAAATTGCAGAGAATGAAAAAGGAACAGTTTGCAGTTTGTGGTTGTTTAATCAGTGTAAAAGAATGGACCGGGGTCCACAGTTCACTAGTGGTGTCTCTCCATAAAAGATAACTAACATGTTGGGTGAACAAATTACAGCTGGGCAATTGACAAATAGTGAGCGCATGACAATGCATATACATGACATGATGACTACTATGATATTTAATTGGGCATTACGACATAATACATAGACCGTTATCCAACAGCATCTATGACTAATAATCCACCGCCGGGTTGTCATCCGAGTCCCCCGTTGGTATTAAGTTGCAAGCAACGGATAATTGCATTAAGTAAAGTGCGTAATGTAAACAAACACATATGCCGTGGACATAGCATCGTTAGGTTATCCCTAGTGGCAACAGCACATCCACAACCTTAGAACTTTCTGTCACTGTCCCAGGTTAAACGGAGGCATGAACCCACTATCTAGCATAAATACTCTCTCTTGGAGTTACAAGCATCTACTTGGCCAAAGCATCTACGAGTAACGGAAAGCATGCAAGATCTTAAATAACATAGATAGATTGATAATCAACTTGACATAATATTCAATATTCATCGGATCCCAGCAAACACAACATGTAGCATTACAATAATATGATCTTGATCATGTAGGGCAGCTCACAAGATCTAAACATGATGGCACAAAGTGGAGAGACAACCATCTAGCTACTGCTATGGACCCGTAGTCCAAGGATGAACTACTCACGCATCACTCCGGAGGCAGGCATGGCGATGTAGAAGCCTCCGGTGACGATTCCCCTCTCCGGCAGGGTGCCGGGAAGAGGTTCTGAACCCTCCCGAGCTAGGGTTGACGGCGGCGGCGTCTCTGGAACTTTTCGTGGATATTTGCTCAGGCTTAGGGTTTTCGCGTCGGGGGGAATAAGTAGGCGAAAGGGCGGCGGCTGACGACCCCCGAGGGGCCCACACCACCCCAGGGCGCGCAGGGGGGGCCCGCCCTAGTGGCGTGTGGGGCCCTCCTGGCTCTCTCTGTTGCTCCTTTGGTCCGTCAGGTGTGTTCTGGAAAAATAGGGATCCCCGTGAAGTTTCGTCCAATTCCGAGAATATTTCCAGACTAGCTTTTCTGGAATACAAAAACAGCAGAAAACAGGAACTGGCACTTCGGCATCTTGTTAATAGGTTAGTCCCAAAAAATGTATAAAAGTGACATAAAGTAGATGCAAAACATGTAGCAATTGGTATAAAACAAGCATGGAACATCAAAAATTATAGATACGTTTGAGACGTATCAGCGAGCTACTTGGCTGGAGGTAGGTGGAGGAGTATTTATACCCCTCAAAGAAAATTAGCCGTTGCAGTCCACTTAGACTGGAGTTTCCGGTCTGGGAGGCTGGAAACTCCGGCCTGGGCGGAAACTCTGGACTGACCAAGTGCGGAAACTCCGGCCTCTAGCCGGAAACTCCGGGATAACTCCGGGGTTACTCCGGCCTCTATACAGCAGCTGCCGACGCGTTGCTCTCTTCGCAGCAAATCCAGATGGGCCGGAAACTCTGGCCCCAGTCCGGAAACTCCGGGGTAACTCCGGGGTCACTCCGGCCTCGATACAGCGGCTGCCGCCACGAGGAGCTTCTTTGCTCCAAAGCTCGATGGGCCGGAAACTCCGGCCCCTGAGCACCCTTAGGCCGGAAACTCCGGCCTGGCCAGGCACAATGCAAACTCCCTTTTTCTTCGACAATTGTTTCGATGCAAAATGCAATTATATCTTTTCATTCCTGCACCACTTAACATCATATTAAATAGTTCCTAGTGTTGTTGCCTAACACACAAAACCAAGAGGGACATAAAATATGTCCTTTCAATCTCCCCCTTTTTGGTGTTAGATGACAACACTAGATTTGCAATATGGCATAAACAATAATGTCGACAAGTTCCATAAAGGATTAGAGAAACTCCCCCTACATGTGTGCGTGTAATAAATTTGCATTGGAATACAAATGCTCAACATGTAGAAGAGAGGTAACTCACAAGTAATTGGAACAAGATAAATTGCAACAAAATGAGACAAAACATGATAGAGGGTTGAGACCATACCTTGTGCATAATAATATGACATAGAGACCAATGCACAATAATAGACCATACCATAATACAATATCATCTCAACCATAGGAAATATGAAATCCATAGTCTCATACCACACATAGTACCACAAATAGGAACTTAGTCTCACACGATAAAACCAAAGTAAATAGTTCAACGACATAAGATAAATGGACACAAGCGCAAGGAAATGATAAACGCACAAGCTTGTGTCCGACCCATGCAAATCCCACGGTGATAACCTAATAGAACTACTTCTCCCCATTTGCATCGAAACGCCAAAAAGGGAAAAGAGCGATGCTAATGCGCCCCGAAGTGATCACTCATCCTCGTAATCTTCGTCGGCATCCTCACCACTTGCTTCTTGAGTCTCCTCCTCATTGTAGGCTTCATCACCATCATCACCACCATCCTCATCATCATCTTCATCATCATCTTCCTCTTCATAATGCATAGGAGCCTTGGCGGGGTTGCGAGAGGATGAGGGCTTGGAAGAAACATCCTCAAAGTCTCCCCAAGGGAATTCATCCACCATCCACTCATTGATAGGAAGTGTAGCATCGGACTCCGGAGATGCGGGAACCCCTACGGGGCGAGGAGGTGTCCTTCCACCGTTGTTGATCTTCTTCAATTCATTAAACATCTTGTGTTGATTGGAGACGATGTGCTTCCTCTCAACATAGCCCTCATAGTTCTCCTTATGAATGGCAAGCCCCATACAAAGCTTCATCCTTTGCAACCAAGAGATATTCTTTACTTCATTGTTGACCCGTGCTTTGCCACCACTAGCCCAAGATGGTGGAGTGGCATTCTTTCTTCTAGTTCTTGGAGCTTATTCCTCCTCTACCTCTCGATACGACGGTTGTGGAGTGAGATGAATGGCGAGCACATGGAGAGTTCCAAACTTGTGTTTCGTGAAGCGAGAGGTATCGAGTTGAGGAATCTCTTGGAGGATAAGCTTCATGACATACGGGGCATACATCGGAGTCTTCTTCTCATGGATAGCAATGTTGATCTCACATTTGATGTAGTCCATCACATCAATCTCACACCTTTGGCAATTAGGTCCGGCAAGATAAGTTCTATGGGCATGATGCATAAGATTGACAAGTGCCCCACTGATTGTATCCGTATTCCTGGCTTGGGGGGCAATGCACTGACGGAACATGCGAATGAGGATGTTGTAGATGGGCTTGAGTCCACGGGTGGTGGCAATGGCCCCATCTTTAGCAACAAGAGGGGCGAGAAGCTTCTTGTCATAGTCCACCCCTTCAACATGCATCCTTCGGCCAACGGCCACGGTGCCTCCCTTAAACTCATATCCCAAGACTTGCCCAAACTTTTCAAAAGACGAAATGCATTTGACCGGGACCGCCATCCAAGTCAACGATGTGTTCTCCTCCGGTCCAAGTACAAGAGTGGCAAAGAATTGTTGGACCAACTCTATGCTGTAGTCTTGTTGAGTGGTGATGAGCTTCTCAAGACCGAGCTTCCGAGCAACCCAAATGGCTTCAACAAATATTCCTTCTTGGCCAAAGCTTCAAGGTTCAAGGGCTGTTGCGGACATACAAGAGCTTTGGGATCCATATTGGCATATATCTCCTTCATGATGAGCTCTTGCTCCTTCCTCCAAAAGTGTGCATCGGTGGTGTTTTGGGGCATCTCATAGAAGCTTTGTGCCCGCATGGTTCGGAAATCTTCCTTGTTCAAGTCTTTGACGGTGGTAATGTTGTCAAGCCTTGCCTTCTTGGCCTTTTCTTCTCTTTGGAGGGCAGCCATTTGAAGTGTCTACCAAGAGAATAGAACAGGGGCATGTATCAAAACCTCAGATCTAGCAAGATCTAGAAGAAGAGGAAGAAGATGGCATACCCTTATCCTTCATGGTGCTCCAAGTGGAGGAGAAAGATCCCCACACCGGAGAGGAGATGGAGGAAGACAACTTGACGGATTCCGGCGGCAAGGGAGGCGGCCGGAGGGAGTCCCTGGCGTGGAGGCGGCGGCTGGGAGAGTTTTTGGGTCGGGGGTGGAAGGGGAGTTGTGAGAACAACCCCCACCCCGATCCCCTTTAGAATCCCAGGAAACTGCCTTAGACCGGAGTTTCCGGCCCAAACACACCGGAGTTTCCGGACTAGCCGGAATCTCCGGGGTTTGGGGCGGAGACTCTGCTTCGACCGGAGTTTCCGGTCCTTAGGACCGGAGTGTCCGGCCCTTCCATGTCAGAAACTCTCATTTATATTGGGGACATGTATGTGGGCAAGAAGAGCATGTTTTTAAGATGAGATTTGGCTTGGGATGAGAACCATGTCACTGATGGTGGGATACACACTTGGTAGTTGCAAGATCAAATGTAAAGGCCAATTTCCAAGTGTTTCTCCCTTAAAGAAAATAAAGGTCTAGAAAACCCAAATAAATCCAATAAGCTCAAATAAGATCCAACTCCTTGAAAAGAGGAGGGCGGTGGCCTAGGCCACCATGTATGAGATTATGGCGTGACACCGCGAAGATGTATCTTGGCTTCACAACCAACACTCGTCATTAAGCTCACATTTTCATGAATTGAAAATAGAAAAGCAAATGAGTTCTTGATGTCGGCATAATGGGGGGAGGGATAGTCCAATGTATTAGGACCGCACTCCCCTATGTCCATGCCTACACCTAAACACAATAGATAGTCAAGACATAGGTGTGTATGCAAAATAGTCAAGCCAAGCTCCTTGAATCCACGATATTTAGCTCATTCCTCAAAAAGTGAATCTTGCTTCATCAAGAGGCTTCGTGAATATATCGGCAAGTTGGTCTTGAGTGGGAACATGGCTTAGCTCAATATCACCTCGGGCAACATGATCTCGAATGAAATGATGACGAATCTCAATATGCTTGGTTCTTGAATGTTGCACCGGGTTGTGGGCAATCTATAGCACTTGTATTGTCACATAAAAGAGGCACTTTGTCACAATTGACACCGTATTCCTTTAAAGTTTGCCTCATCCATAACAATTGGGTGCATGCACTTGCGGCGGCCACATACTCGGCTTCGGCGGTGGAGAGAGATATACAATTTTGCTTCTTGGAAGACCAACTCACCAAGGAACCACCAAGAAATTGGCAAGCCCCGGAAGTTGACTTCCTATCATCTGATCACCGGCCCAATCCGAGTCCGTGTACCCACAAGAGAGAAAACCTTGTCCTTAGGGTACCACAAACCAAACTTTGGGGTATGAACCAAATATCGTAGGATTCTTTTGACCGCCACCATGGCTTTCTTTAGGAGCGGCTTGGTACCTTGCACACACCCCTACACTCAACACAATATCGGGTCTAGATGCACAAAGATAGAGCAAAGAACCAATCATGGAACGGTATACCTTTTGATCGACATCATACCCTTTGGGTTAAGTTGTAGATGAACCTTTGTGTCCATTGGAGTGCGCTTCTCCTTAACACCAACCATATCAAACTTCTTGAGCATGTCTTGGATATATTTAGTTTGAGAGATGAAAGTCCCTCCCCTCAATTGCTTGATCTCAAAACCAAGGAAGAACTTCAACTCTCCCATCATGGACATCTCAAACCTATCGGTCATAAGCTTTGAAAATTCATCATTGAAAGCTTTGTTAGTTGAGCCAAAGATAATATCGTCCACATAGACTTGGCATATGAAAAGCTCCCCTTTTACTCTCTTGGTAAAGAGAGTGGGATCGATTTGCCCAACCTCAAATCCACGGTCTACTAGAAGCTCTCTAAGGTGCTCATACCACGCACGTGGAGCTTGTTAAGTCCATAGAGTGCCTTATCGAGCTTGTAGACATGGTTAGGGAGTTTGGGATCCTCAAACCCGGTGGTTGCTTAACATATACTAATTCTTTAAGTGGACCATTTAGAAAAGCACTTTTCACATCCATTTGTTGCAAGATAAAATTATGATGAGATGCATATGCAAGGAGGATACGGATGGACTCAAGGCGAGCCACGGGAGCATAGGTCTCTCCAAAATCAATGCCTTCAACTTGAGAGAACCCTTGAGCCACCAATCTTGCCTTGTTCCTCACCACCATGCCATGTTCATCTTGCTTGTTCTTGAATATCCATTTAGTGCCTATAACATTGCGGCACTCCTTTGGCTTCTCAACTAGCTTCCACACCTTGTTGCGCTTGAAGTTATTGAGCTCTTCATGCATTGCATCCAACCAATCCGGATCTTCAATAGCTTCAAAGACTTTCTTTGGTTCCACCAAGGATATGTGCTTGATGGGCACTAAAGTTTGCACATTGCCTTCTAGTCACAACCTTGCCCTTCAAATCACCAATAATATTGTCCAAAAGTGTTGTCTTCTCAACATGGTCTTGACATTTCTTGCATGACGACGGGTGTTGATCTCCTCACGAGAGCTTGGAGGAATTTCTTGATCATCTTGATCTCTTGATCATTTGTGTCCCCGTCTTGACCGGAATGATGACCTTGGTCTTCAATGCACACCTTCATCACTAGAAGGGAAGATGGACCTTGGTCTTGATCATGGCTAGCATCAATAATTGGAGAACTTGGTTCTTGCGTAGCAACTTGATCAACTTGAGGAGGGTCTTGAACTTGTTGTTGGCTTGGTGCATCATTTGCTCCATCGGATGGTGCGGTTCCACTTGTGATGATGAATGCTCCACATGGGTGGAGCTTGGTCCTTCTTGAGGCGCCTCATGGTGAATCTCGATTGGGCGAAAGAATCCCACGCCCATTCGCCTTATTGCATCTTGAGGTTCCTCATCATCTACATCACGAACATGAAATTGCGCCACTTGGGAGCCGTCATTCTCATCGAACTCCACACTACAAGATTCTACAACGTCCCGAAGGTCTTGTCGTAGATTCTATAAGTGTGGGATTCGGCACCGTAACCAACAAAAGTACCCTCTAAAGCCTTAGACTCAAATTTAGATAAACGATAACCTTTGATCTTATAGAAACACTTACAACCGAACACCCGGTAGTAGGAAATATTGGGCTTGTTGCCGGTAAGCATTTCATATGGAGTGAACTTCTTGCCCGTGCGGAAGTAGAGGCGGTTAGATGAATGACATGCCGTGGAGATGGCCTCGGCCCACAAGAAAAGTGGGGTCTTGAACTCCGCCAACATAGACCTTGCCATATCCATAAGGGTCCGGTTCTTCCTCTCGGCTACACCATTTTGTTGAGGGGTATACGCAGCGGAATATTGATGACGAATTCCCTCTTCACTAAGAAACTCATTTAGGGTGTAGTTCTTGAACTCGGAGCCATTGTCACTTCTAATGGCCAATATAGGACATTGTGTTGACGTTGCACTTCATTGGAGAAGTCAATGACGGCTTGTTGGGTCTCACTCTTCGACTTGAAGAAATAAACCCATGTAAATCTTGAATAGTCATCGACAATCACCAAGCAATACTTCTTCCCACCAAGACTTGGTTGAGGCACGGCACCAAAGAGATCAACATGAAGAAGTTCCAATATCCTTGTTGATGAAATGATGGTCTTGTGGGGTGGGGAGAATCATGCATCTTTCCTTCAACACAAGCCCTACAAAGACGATCTCTAGAAAAAGAAACATTCTCTTTTAGTCCAAGAATGTGGCCACCCTTGTGAAGACTTTGCAAAGTTCTCATATTGACATGGGACAAGCGGCGATGCCACAACCACCCCACGTCGGCCTTTCCGAATAGGCACATTGCTTGAGTGTTGGTAGACTCCGAAAAGTCCACCACAAACAACTCATTTCAACATACCCAACGAAAGCGACCTTTAGAGTCTTGCTCCACATGAGTACCACAATATCAAGATCAAAATGGACGGCAAAGCCCATCTTGTTAAGTGCACGAACGGACATTAAATTGTAACCAAGGGACTCGACAAGCATGACATTCACAAGGGTGATATCCCTTGCTACTACCACCTTGCCGAGGCCCGATACCTTAGCTTTAGACTTGTCTCCATAAGTGACGGTTGCATGATTATCATTGGTCTCATCTCCGTCATAAGCTCCTTGCTTCCGGTCATATGACTTGTATCCACTATCAATCACCCATTTCGACCCACCGGAAGCATAGTCCTACAAGAAATCATTGCTTGGTTTTAGGTACCCATCTTGCAATGGGTCCTCTTTTGTTAGCAACAAGGGTCTTAGGAACCCAAATAGAGCAAGCAATGAAACCATCATATTTAGCATAACATCCCCATAATAATCAACATAAAGAATATAGTTGGGGTTAGCATGTCCCGCAAAGTCACTACGAGGAGTGTTGCCCCTTGTGGCATCACCACTCGCAATGGTAGTCTTCTTTGCTTGTGCGGGCTTGGCTTCTTCTTGTTCTTCTTCTTGGCAACATAACCAAGGCCCTCTTCCCAATGTGTGGCTTTTGCGCAAGCAAAAGATCAACAAGAGGCTTACTTTGGGAACTAGAGGCCTTGGCAAGTTCACTCTTCAACCTAGCATTTTCCTCAATGACATTTGCATGATCACAAGAAGTAGTAGAGGAACTAGGAACATAGTTTTAGATGATTGAATTTGAAGTTGTTCAAAAGACTTGGTGAGAATAGAGTGTTCACTCTCCAAGGCCTTGTGAGCCTTGGTGAGCTTCTCTAGCTCCCGGTTAGTCTATCATGACCAACACCAAATTCAACCTTTTCTTTCTTGTAAAGCTTATATTTTGCAATAGCATGGTCACGTTCTTTAATGATTTGAGAAAATATTGCATTTTGTGACTCATCAAGATTTTCAAGTTTCTCTTCAAGAGAAACACGAAGCTCATGCTCTTCCTCAAGAGCCACGTTGAGAGAAGCAATATCATTAGCATACTCTCTTTCAAGTCTTTCCTTCTCATCAAGCTCCTCTTGAATCCGCCCATATTCACTCATAAGAGCTTCAAAGCGTGTCTTGGCTTCACCTTGCAAGTTAGTCATGAAACGATCCAAAGCAACATTTTCTTCCTTTACTCTAAGACTCATAAGTCATCCATTTCATTTATAGTCTTGGAGGGGAAGGAGATGATACCTCGGTGGCCTTGGCCATGAGACACTGGCGGATTGGATTGGGACATTCTCATTGGGAGATTCGAAGAGGGATGATGGTGTTGATGAAGCAATGGCAATAGCGGCCACTTCACTTGTGGTTTCTTCTTCATCACTCTCACCTCCGGACATGTACTCCTCTCTAGTCACCAATACCATTCTTGAAGGAGGCTTCTTGTTGGGAAAGTTCTTCTTGAAGAAAGGTTTCTTGCTAGGGGATGTTGACGTTGAGGCCTTCTTGAGAACAAGTCTTCCTCCATGTTCTTCACGGCTCTCATAGGGACACTCGGCAACATAGTGATATCTATCTTGGCAATTGAAGCAAGTCTTCATTTTTGGGTTGCCCTCCTTGTAACCACTAGATTTGAACTTTTGCTCCACTTGAGCTTTAGCCTTGGATGGGTTCTTCCAAAAGGTCCTTGCCGCAAGAGCCACATAGTCCCTATGAGCAATCTTGAGTTCTTCAGGATCCATGGAGGATACATCTTCACAATCTTGATCTTCATTGGGTTCAACAATCTTGGCCTTCAAAGCAAGTGAGGCCCCTTGTTGCATTCCAATAGCTCGGGCACGAGAGTCTTGTGCAATCTTGGCTTGGACTTTGAAAGATTGCATCTCTTGCATGACTTCATTGGAGGTCAATTGAGGATAGTTGTGCCTTCCTTGGAGACTCTTCAAATCGGCCGCACTAGTACAGAACGACACATCGGAAACGGGCCAAAAACCCCTTCGGCAACGGAGAAAGGGTCCGTGTCCCCGGCCCTGTCACTGATGTGAAGGCCTTCATCGGTAACGGAGGCAAAAAACCGTCACCGATGAGGCATAAGTTGGCTACGGTTGCGGACCCATCTCCGTTTCCGATGTATCGGTGCATCAGTAACGGAGATTCTATTTTACTCGTTTGCATTGAGGTTCTTTCAGAAGCCTACAGGAGCAATTCGGTTGCCAAATTACATTCAAAATCTCATAGCAGAAGCACAAAGTTGCTACCAAATCCATTCATAACGTATATAAGAATTGTCATCATTACATAGCATCAAAAGATGAGTTACACATGCCTCGCTAATCCTATCATTCTCATGCCTCCCTAAACTTAACTTTTATGACACTCCACTCTTCTCCAGCTCCACCTTCTTCCTCAGTTCCGAAGCGCCGAAAACGGAATTCGACCTAGCAAAAGACTCGATTAGCGGTTTCATGCTTCTCCAAATCACATCTGCAGCCAAATTGCTACACACATACACAAAATAGATGGAGAAACTAAAAACAAGAAACCACACCGAGCTCGCAAGCCTCCTTAGCAAATTAATCTTGCCAAATTCTTCGTAGCGAGGCTTGCTCCATCTTGGACGGTGTCGCCGAATTATAATAACGTCACCGCTGTGACATTTCGGCCACACTGTCCAAGACACTCTTAATTAAAAAAGTGTTTTGAACAGTGCAGCGAAACGTCACAACAGCGACGGTTCACGGATATGATCCCACTTTGTATTTAGCTCTTTTAAAGCTTGTTTGGATCTGCATGGCGCTTCTGCATATAAAATACATGGATGTCTAGTTAGAAAAGAGCCAAATATGATGCTACATGACATAAATACAATTTAAGATGAAAACAGTTTACACCTTAAGCGCCTATATCCGTGTGCTTGCTGTCCGATCGAAACGATTTGGAGGCAGAACTTGAAGCTGATGTTACCTTCAATTGCCTCACCATTTTTATGCATTGTCGCCGAAATATACTATTACTTCATACACTAGCTACACAAAACCATAACGAGGATTAGCACATTGACAAAGGGTTGAAATTAATCTATTAGACTTCAAATACTAAAAACAAACACAACACAATACTAGACTTCAAATACTAGACAAGTTGAAGGTAATGTATTCATCATCGGCAGTACTAAAAACAAACACAACACAATACTAGACTTCAAATACTAGACAAGTTTTATATGCTACTTTAAAAAAAATGTAAGATCTAGTGTTGAGGGGTGTATTCATCATCGGCAGTACTACAATACTAGACAGAACACAATACTACAATACTAGACAGTACTACAATACTAGATCGGTAGATGCTACTTGAAATAAAATGTAAGATCTAGTGTCGAGGGGTGTATTCATCATCGGCACTAGACAGAACACAATACTAGACTTCAAATACTAGACAAGTTTTCTGTGCTACTTTAAACAAAATGTAAGATCTAGTCGGCTACATACCCGGGGAAGATGCACGGCAATAGACCAGTAGATCCGCGTCGGCGACATACTCGGGGAAGATGCACGGCGGCTCGCCGACGAGCCGCTGGGGGGGATGCGCGGCGGCTCACGACGCGCCGCTGGGGGAAGATGCGCCGACGCGCAGCTGGGGGAAGATGCACGGCGGCGATGCCGGCCGGACGCGCCGCTCAGATCTGCGAGATAAGGGTTAGGTCTGGAGCCGCCGCCACACTATGACTGTGGAGTGAGAGTGAGAGTGAGAGTGAGAGCGAGAGCGTTAGGGTTGCCGCAGTGACACATTTATAGCATATAACATCGCAAACGGAGGCGATAAACAACCGTTTCCTCTAATTTCTTCACTGACACACTGGGCCTACTTACAAAGGATCGATAGAGTAATTGAACTAACTATCTACTCTACTTGTTCTGTTTACGCCTTGCCTCCGCGCCATTGTCATCCGCGGCGCGGCGTCGCTTCTTGCCGGTTGCCTTTTCCTCAGGCGCGTGCTCCTCCTCCTCCTCCGGCTCGTGCTCCTCCTTCTCCGGCCGTGCGTCCTTCTCCGGCGAATCCTCCTCTCGTGCCTCCTTCTCCGGAGCGTGATCCTCCTTCTCCGGCGCGTCCTCCTCCGGCGCCTCCTCCGATGCCTCCTCCTCCGGCACCTCCTCCGATGCCTCCTCCTCGTCGTCGTCGTCGTTGGCGTCGTATTCTTCGTGGCTAGAATAATACAGATCCGGCGGGTCCTCCGGCTCCTCTTCCTCCGGCGACTCGTCCTCTTCGGAGTCGTCTTCTCCTTCGCGTGAAGACGGCGGGTCCGAGTCGTCGGAGTCGTCTTCTACAGAGCGTGAAGATGGCGGGTCCGAGTCGTCGGGTGATGACGTGAAACACACGTTCGTTGGGAGACCCCAAGAGGAAGGTATGATGTAGTCAGCAGCAAGCTTTCCCTCAGAAAGAAACCAAGGTTATCGAACCAGTAGGAGCAGCAACTCTTCAGAAGGTTGTCAACGGCGCCAGAAAAATAGCTGTCGAAGGGAGTCTGGACTGTTGACGTGGAATCTGCACACAACACAATCAAACTACTTTGCCCCAACGAAACAGTGAGGTTGTCAATCTCACTGGCTTGCTGAGTTCCTACTCGTCTTCGAGTAGGTAAACGATAAAAACAAAATAATTTTTGAGGTGACATGCTACTATCATAATCTTGATCATATAATATTGGAAGGCACATGTAAATGAATGAAGTGATCCAAGTCAATGGTCTATAATTTGCTACCAAATAGATAATGAGTAAACTATGAATCACACAAGCTAAACGTTTTCATGAATAGTACTTTCGAGACAAGCATCAAACAATTTTGCATAAGTGTTAACTCATAAAGCAATAGTTTCTAATAAAAGGTATTTAATCAACACAAAGGAAGAATTTAGTTTCAGCATTTGCTTCAACTTTCAACATGTTTATCACATGGATATTGTCAACACAAAGTAGTATAACAAGTCCAATACATTGCATATAACGCATGTTGCAACAAAGTTGACACTAGTGTTTGCTTGTGGAAGACAGAAAGAATAGGAAAACTGACTCAACATAAAAATAAAAGAAAGGCCCTTCGCAGAGGGAAGCAGGGATTAAATCATGTGCTAGAGCTTTTAGGTTTTTGAAAGCATATAGAGATTGCGTAAAATATTTGATACTCCTCCCAACCTTGCTAACACAAGCCATGGCTAACCGAATCCTCGGGTGCCTTCCATCAATCACATACCATGGAGGAGTATCTATTTTTGAGAGGTGCCCGCGCCCTAGGTGCGTGTGGCCTCCTGGTGGTCCTCCTCTGCTGCTCCTTCGCTCCGTCAGGCGTGTTCTGGAAAAATAGGCACCCCCGTATAGTTTCGTCCAATTCCGAGAATATTTCCAGACTAGCTTTTCTGGAATACAAAAACAGCAGAAAACAGGAACTGGCACTTCGGCATCTTGTTAATAGGTTAGTCCCAAAAAATGTATAAAAGTGATATAAAGTAGATGCAAAACATGTAGCAATTGGTATAAAACAAGCATGGAACATCAAAAATTATAGATACGTTTGAGACGTATCATCGGGGTCCAAGTCCGGCGGCCCGTCTTGATCCCACCATGGAACTTCACCGCGGTCTTCCGCGCTCGCGTCGTCGCTCGGGACTTCCTTGTTCTGCCACCAGGGTTCCTCCATGGCGGTTGTGCTTGTGTGGTAGATAATGTGGGAGAGAACGAAGGGGAGAATGCGGGACCTGCCTGGCTTCGCGCGGTTCCAGTCACATTTTATTAGCGTCGATCAGGCGGTTCCAATCCCTCGTGAATTAAGCCGCATTGAACAGGCGCGCTTCCAGATTGCAACTGCAATTTCCCAAGCACATCGCAAACGGATATACATAAACAACCGTAGCCATAGAGATACATATTGGAAACGGAGACAAATTTATGACCGTTGCCAATACTTTTGGTAACGGAGACATAAAATTCTCCGTAACCAATGTTGACGGACCAGCCTCTGCCAGGCCTCGTCCGCAACGCTAAAATCGCGATTCTCTGTCGCCTAACTCCTGCCGTTGCCATAGAGGGGTATCCGATGTGTCGTTCTGTACTAGTGCCGCTTCAAAAGGCAAGAGGGCATTCACATACTTCCTCTTGATCCAATCATCATTCACATGAGTGCCCCCAAGAGTTTTATAGGCATTGGCAAGGGTCTTGAGTATTCGATACATTTCCATGAAGAACCCTTTGGCCTTGTTGCTCATTTCCTCAAACCGGTTTCTCTTCATGCTTTCATTTCCAATGA
The DNA here is from genome assembly GCA_947311845.1 of Poa pratensis. NCBI lineage: Eukaryota > Viridiplantae > Streptophyta > Magnoliopsida > Poales > Poaceae > Poa > Poa pratensis. Next base: position 10,183,133 of record CAMZMU010000121.1, on the reverse strand, counting down.
ACACCTCCATAAGGCAAGCCCAAGCTTCTTTGGCGGTGGTGCAATGCTCGATGTGAGACAAATCATCATCTCCCACGGCATCACGGATCAAGTCAAGGGCGGTAGCATTTAGTTGACAATCAACTACTTCTCTTCTTGTCTTGTTGGATTCATCGACGGCTTGATATCCTTGCTCAATGATCCTCCAAAGCTCAATAGATGCACTGTTCACATAAGATCTCATAGAAGATTGCCATTTAGTAAACAAAGATGCGTTTAGCTTAGGTGGGTTTCCCCTTAGGTGTATAGGAGGATGAGGGATAAGAGGGTCGGGAGAATATGGAAACGGAACGGCACCATATACTCCCGAACCATTTGTTGCTTTAATTGGGTTGTCAATTTTATCTTGATCAACCCCCTTCTCTTTCCCACCAACTTCTTCTTTCTCGGGTTTTTCAACCACCGAAGAAGGAGCGGTGGGTGGAGGTGAGATATCCTTAGCTTCCATGAGTTTTAAGATCAAATCTTGCAACTTGTCCATCTTAGTTTCCATGGTGGACTTCAAGGTATTGAAGTCCTCCACGGAAACCGAAGTGGGCGCGGTGGGAAGCTCGGGAATCTCAACTCCAAACTCATCAAGGGCCATACTACTCTTAGGCGGTTAAGCCCGAATAAGAGAACCTGGCTCTGATACCAATTGAAAGGATTCGTATGGCCACCTAGAGGGGGGGGGGGTGAATAGGTGCTACTCAAATTTTTTATTCTTTTTCGAGTTTAGGCTTGACACAAGGTAAATTCTCTATATATGCAACTATGGTGAATTTACCTATATGACAAGTTAACACTAGACTAGGTACGAAACAAGTAAGAACTAGCGAGTTAGGAATAACCGAACGGGAAGCACGTGGAGACAAAGATGTATTCCCGAGTTCCTCCTTTTTAGGGGAGTACGTATCGTTGGAGGGGTGTGAGTTTCAAACTCAAACGCCACAAATGGCCTCACCCTATTCTCCGATGAACCTTGCCCAAAAGCTCGGTTCACCTTCCTTATCGGAATCCTTCAAGGCGGAATCCGGAGCCCTTACAACGAACTTGAGGCTCAACCCACAAAAGGATTGGGGGCTCGCAAGCACCACAACACCTGCTACACAAAAGCAACAAGCACGTAAGTACAACAAGATGCCTAGGTTTTCCTAGTGGAAACCCTAGGCTCGAATCCCTCAAGTGAATGAGGGGGAAATGAAGAACGGCTTGGTGAAGTAGTAGATCCGGGCCTTCTCCTTCAATCCTCCAAAGATCAACGAGTTTGGGTGGAGGGATTGGGAGATCTAGTGATTCTTGAGCTTGCAACAATGGAGTACTTCAATTTCTGGGCGAGCTACTTGGCTGGAGGTAGGTGGAGGGGTATTTATACCCCTCCCAGAAAATTAGCCGTTGCAGTCCACTTAGACCGGAGTTTCCGGTCTGGGAGGCCGGAAACTCCGGCCTGGGCGGAAACTCCGGACTGACCAAGTGCGGAAACTCTGGTCTCTAGCCGGAAACTCCGGGGTTACTCCGGCCTCTATATAGCAGCTGCCGACGCGTTGCTCTCTTCGCAGCAAATCCAGATGGGCCGGAAACTCCGCCCCCTGAGGGTGGAAACTCCGGCCCCAGTCCGGAAACTCCGGGGTATCTCCGGGGTCACTCCGGCCTCGATATAGCGGCTACCGCCGCGAGGAGCTTCTTTGCTCCAAAGCTCGATGGAACGGAAACTCCGGCCCCTGAGCACCCTCAGGCCGGAAACTCCGGCCTGACCAGGTGGTGGCTCTAAGTTGACGAGGGAATATCTCCCCGGCAATAGTGCCAGAAACAATGCTTGTACGTCACACGTCAGTTGGGAACCCCAAGAGGAAGGTATGATGAGTGCAGCAGCAAGTTTTCCCTCAGTATGAAACCAAGGTTTAATCGAACCAGTAGGAAAACGAGGTTGCTTCGAAGGTGTTGGTGAAGGAGTGTAGTGCGGCGCAACACCAGGGATTCCGGTGCCAACGTGGAACCTGCACAACACAATCAAATTACTTTGCCCCAACTTAACAGTGAGGTTGTCAATCTCACCGGCTTGCTGAAAACAAAGGGTTAAACGTATCGAATGGAAAATGATGTTTGTTTGCATAAAACAGTAGAGAACAATGATTGCAGTAGATTGTATTTCAGATGTAAAAGAATGGACCGGGGTCCACAGTTCACTAGTGGTGTCTCTCCAATAAGATAACTAACATGCTGGGTAAACAAATTACAGCTGGGCAATTGACAATTGATAAGTGCATATAACATGCATGTGTGAGCTGTGGTGTCTACTATGAGATTCATTTGGTCATTACGACAAAGTACATAGACCGCTATCCAGCATGCATCTATGCCTAAATAGTCCACTTTCCGGTTAACATCCGTACCCCTTCCAGTATTAAGTTGCAAGCAACAGACAATTGCATTAAGCAATGTGCGTAATGTAAACAATACATTCATCCTTGAATAAAGCATTGCTGTTTTACCCCTAGTGGCAACAACACATCTACAACCTTAGAACTTGCTGTCACTATCCCAGGTTAAATAGAGGTTGAACCCAACTATCATGCATAAATACCCCCTCTTGGAGTTACAAGTATTCACGTGGCCAAGGCTTCAACAAGTAACGGAGAGCATGCAAGATCACAAATGACATAGACATGATAATACAATATTCAGCTCCACATAGGTATCAATATAAGTCAGATCCCAGCAAACACAACATGTAGCATTACAATAAGATGATCTTGATCATGATAGGCAGCTCACAAGATCTAAACATGATGGCACAAGTGGAGAAGACAACCATCTAGCTACTGCTATGGACCCACAGTCCAAGGATGAACTACTCACGCATCACTCCGGAGGCGGGCATGGCGATGTAGAGCCCTCCGGTGATGATTCCCCTCTCCGGCAGGGTGCCGGGAAGAGCTTCAGAAACCCCCCGAGTTAGGGTTGACGACGGCGGCGGCAGCGAATATGTTCTGGATGAAAGGCTCGGTGTTTTAGGGTTTTCACGCCTCGGGGAATAAATAGGCGAAGGGGCGATGTCGGCGGACCCCCGAGGGGCCCAAACCACAGGCAGGCATGGCTGGGCCCACTGCCGCGCCGCCAGGTGGTTTGGCCACCTCGTGGCTCATCTTTGTCTCTCCTTCGGACTCCGTGTACGTGCTGGAAAAATAGGGACCTGGCCTTTTGTTTCGTGCAATTCCGAGAATATTTCCAGAAGTAACTTTCTGAAACCAAAAACAGCAGAAAACAGGGAACTGGCACTGTGGCATCTTGTTAATAGGTTAGTCCCAGAAAATGCATAAAAGTGATACGAAGTGTATATAAAACATGTAGAAAATGGTATAATATAAGCATGGAACAGCAGAAATTATGGATACGTTGGAGACGTATCACCAGGCACAATGCAAACTCCCTTTTTCTTCGACAATTGTTTCGATGCAAAATGCAATTATATCGTTTCATTCCTGCACCACTTAACATCATATTAAATAGTTCCTAGTGTTGTAGCCTAACACACAAAACCAAGAGGGACATAAAATATGTCCTTTCAAAGGGTACGACGGTCTTTACACTAATTTCATTTCGATCTGAATTTTTCCTCTTCTCCCCTCATTCGACGGCGGCGGCACTAGGGTTTGGGGATGCGCCGTAGCCTCCCGGCGGCGGGTTCCGGTTCCTCACGGCCGCCTCCAACAACCACCACCCCCGCCCCCGCACACAGCTAGAGAGATGCGGCGGGAGACGGCGTAGGCGCTGCTGGCGGCCACCGGCGGAGGAGGTCGTTCGTTGGCCCAATGCGCGGCGACGAGGAGACGCGTAGGATTCCAGGACCCTGAGGGCAGGCACGACGAGGAATGAGTCGAGCACGACGGTATGCCCGAGATCTTCGACCTCACCCACCACAAACTCCAGATCTCGGTATGTACGGGGGCATCCCCTCTTTGTGCCTGCTGTGGGCGAGCGATTTCTGTCACGGTTTGACTTACGAGTTGTTTTGCATTTCATTAGTGTCGTCAATTAGGGTTAATTGATCTGAGATTCAAACCCATCGCCGCAGATCGGACCGAGGTGATTTCTCAGGCAATCTGCAGAATATAGGGGTCAGGATGGGAATGCAACAGGGAACTGACGGGGATGTACCCTTCGGGTCCCCTACCATTGTCATACCTGGTGTGGCCTAGCCGAAGGCGTACCTGGAGGCCCACGATGCACAGCAAGCCACGACTTGCAGTACAAGGAAAGGACTCCGAGACGTAGTCTACTAGGACTCATGTAAACTCTACATGGCTCCCTATATAAAGCCAGGCAGGGCACCCCCATAGGCAGATCCATACACAACCCGCATAGGCATAACGAGACCACGTCTCACCACCACAATCGCCATTATGACCACCATGTAATCTCATATCATTATAATCAGACAAGCAGGAGTAGGTCTTTACCTCACAATGAGGGGCCGAACCTGGGTAAATCCCTGCTTGTCAGCCGTCCGATACTACCAGCGCGTCATCTTCTATCTCTATACGAAACCCTAGGTATCTCACCATGGGATTTGTTGTGGCAACACCACGTCAGGAACTAATTCCTGAATCAGGGATGAGGGTCGGAGTTGTCGGCGACGCGGTTGTAATTCTTCTCTCTCTGAAAGCAATGCTGGGTTATGGCTTTTGGGTTGGTGCTTTCAGGTCCTTGACATTTTGATCTTTGCAGAAACGGCAGTGATGTAGTGGAGAAGGTGGATGGTAGCAGCGCCGGTGTTGGTCGGATTCCCCCAGAGGTTGTGAAGAAGGTGTCGAGGCAATAAACAGGGGAAAAGAGTCCAAGCCCAATGTAATTTGCTTGTCACTGCGATGGAAATAGCAACTTGATAAAATTATACTACTTGAGGTACTGATAATTGTGGTCTGTGCAGGAAGGGAAAGAAGGTGGGGTTGAAGGTGGAAGCAGGGAAGCAAAGATCACCGTCTGTGTTGAAGGTGGTGGAAGCAGGGAAGCCAAGATCACCCTCTGTGTTGAAGGAGGTGAGGGCGACACCAGCTACTCCGCAGCGGTTTCCATCTCCCTCGGTAAACCGTGTCAAGAACGTGAAAGCTACTGGCATGGCAACAACAAGCGCACCACTGAGCAAGCCACTGAAGGTGACTGATCCTGGCACGCCTATATTATTGGTTTATTGATTTACTCAGTGTTGAAGGCCATGGTGTTTACTTGGTGAATATTCAGTATTTGTGGTTTCTACTAGCCTCTGAAATTATTTAAGAACATCAAAGCTTGCAAGCAGAGTCTAGCACAACGGTCATGAACACTGATCAGAAGTTTTATTTATTTGAATTATCATCATCATAGTTAATGGAGCTCGAACTTCCTATAAATTGCATGTCATTCCATTGGCTAGATCTTGCATACCAAGTTTGCTGCTGAGATAGTTCTGTACCCAAATAGCTTCAGACCTTCAGTGTATTCCTTAACTTCTTTACCACTAAGAGAAAGTACCTAACTATAGGCCGATGATTTAAACCATGTCATGTTAAAGGGAAAAGAGTATCTACAATACCTTGTACTATATACAATTTGAGTGCTTGTATTAGTACATGGTCTTGTAGGTACTCTTTTTGCCTTGTTTTGCCAATGATATATGAGGCTTGTATTGTATTACTCCGATGACTCTGATTCACAGTATAGCCAGGTTGACTCTGAGCCTGAGCATGACCGAACCTGTAGAACGAATGTAAAAAATGGGCCAAAGATCGACGGCGTCACACCGTTGGTCTGTAGTTTCTGTCAAGCTCAGGCTCAGGGCCACGCTACTGTTCTCTGAATCAGAGTCATCGCTTTGAAACATCATTTCATAGGATATTACATCGTATGTGCTTGTTCCATTGATTGTGCCAATGATTAGACTCATGTGCATTATCATTTCGAGTGTTGGTCTAAATGACCTACTGACATGTATAGCAACATTGGTTATACATTTCTCTTGGTCCTTTAGTTCCGACACTTGGAAGTTCTTGATGTGCACTCTTCATATGAGGCACCTTTTTACGTATGATCTTTGTTAAATGGTCTATTATCTTGTTCCATGTGCCGATGATTTAAATGATGTCATGTTAAAGGAAAGGAGGGTATCTACAATACCTTGTACTATATACAATTTGAGTATTTGTATTAGTACGTGGTCTTGTGGGAACTCTTTTTTTCTTGGTTTGGCAATGATATGTATGAGGCACCTTTTTATGCACTATATCCAGACAATTTTGTTAATTTCCTTTCATCGTGTGTTCTTGTTCCATTGATTGTGCCAATGATTAGACTCATGTGCATTATCATTTCTCTTTTTTTCTTTGTTTTGACAATGATAAATGAGGCTAGGTGTTACGATCTGCTTCCCATCTGATGGACGCAAACTGGTTGAAGATTAGAAAGATAAGAAGATATGAGGCATCTGCAAGAGACCATCTGGGTTCTTCATCCAGCTGCAATGGACAAGACAGAATATATGGCGAAAAATAACAACTTGGAGCATGTCCCAGGCGAAAACACAATTCCCATAGTACTTAATGTAGTGCCAAGTTTTCATACTGTACTAGAAATCTGGTAATGAATAAAAAGATTCGGGTTTTAAACGGAATTTGATTCATGTTTACAGAGCCGCAAAGTATAGTGAAAAAGGAAATTTTCTTATTGAGTTGTTACAGAATCCAGACGCTTAATTGAAATTGGGGGCCGTGTGGCCTCTTCATTCAAAAAAATATATACTAACACGTGGCAGATTGTGTTACAAACTGCTTGGCATCTGATTAATTTTACAGTGTATCGTTCAGTCGCAAAACCATTTCCATTCTACATGTATGTAGGACTTATTCATATCTCCACTATTCAACATGATTACATACTTCTAATACTAGTTTTCCCTTCCTTTTTGCTACAGAAGTCCAAACCAAGGTGTTGTCCTCAATCTGAAAAAGGAATTAGCATGACAGTATAAGTTACTGTCACCCTGAGTCTGAATGAAGAATTTTACATTCCATTTGCATAATCTAATAAAATTGGACATCTCTGATGTCCTTAGTGCAACGACCCACCAATTCGACCGCTGTCTGCTCTCTGGCCTTGCTGCAATAGGAAGCTGCTGAGGGGGTATCCCACTAGACAAGTTTGTCAACCTTTCTGCTAAAGTGGATCCACTACATCAGTAGAACACACCAACTCTACCAACTGCGAAGGTAATTGAACTTTGGGATGGTAACGCAGTAGAATGCAGTTATTGTCATTGTTGTCCAACATGAACTTTTCCATGTAGTCTGTCGCGGCTCTACGGCCCATCGTGCTTAGTTCTATACCTTAGTTTGGTGATGCAATTTAAATTTACCAGACACGTCATGGCTGGTAGATTTTGGATGGGTACTGTAGATAGAGATGATAGTCTATTTATTTCAGACTGTTGCTTATCTTGCTGAATATTTATGATGGTCTCTTATTTATGTTCATATGGTTGATTCGACTAACTTGCGCTCTCCCACATATATAATTTTCTACTAAACTGAATAACTTGCTTGTTTCTTCACTCGTAATTTGAAGTTACGAACCAATTTGTACCTATATTGTTGACTGCAGTTTTTCTATATTTTGCAGGGCTATGACATTGCATACTGAGTCACACCATTTCAGGGCTATGGAATCTATGGTATTTTTATCACCGGTGAGTACGAAATTAAAGTCTTTATACTATATATGAAAATGAAGTCCTCTAATGTGCAACTAGATCATATAATTTTTCCATGCGTATATCGGAAAATAATCATATATGTACCATTCGAAACCCAAACAATGGAACCAGCAATGCGAAAGTTATTACAACTCGAGTCATCTGCAAGAGACGCGAACACAGCGTGGAAACCTTCTACGGGACAAAAACCCCACCACATCCGAGTCTATTACTTTATACCCAAGGCCAGCCTAACTGCTTGCATCTTTATCTCCGTCCGCATCTGCAACTCCTGTCTTGGACTTCTCCTGGAGGCTGCCATGTTGCATTTTCAGCCTTTTCACAGATTTGCATGAGTTGTGTGGAGAATTGAGAAGGAAACCAGGCAGTTGTCTTCTGTAGTTGTTGATGTAGGACTGCGTAGCGGTACATGTTAGTATCTTTCTCTAGTTATATAAAATTTACCGTACCAGAGGTCAAAGTGTACGTACGTGGTCATATTGTTTTGAGAGCTGTTCCCCCGTCCAGAATTGGATGTTTTTCAGCATGTAGAGTCCGCAAGGCACGCTGCAAAATAATTTTGTTAGCAGCTTGCCATGCCTTTTACAATACAAAAGAAAACTTATGGTGTTGTCTGACCTGTCCCTTTGAACTGGCAACCCCTTAATAACCCTCTTAGGCCATTCTGTCATGTTTATGTCAGACCATACATTTGTGTGAGGTCCGTTGATTCGCAGAGCTGTAGTCAGATGTGCTTCCAACCCAAGTAGCTGCAAGTGCGTAGCATCAGAAGTTGCTTACATTAGGGAGAAGGATGGTAAATCCTGTGTTTTACTGACAGGATGTCAAAAAACTCACCATCTCATTTACTTGTCTGCGCTCTTTGCTCGATATCATGAGAGAATCCAGAATCTGAATCTCCCTCCCTCTGGGGTATACAACCACGAGGAACCAGTGTATGTTCTTTGGTAGGTAGGAAAACCTGGATGTATGGTTAATAAGAACGGCATACATACTACTAAAAAAAAAGGTGTGTACGGCAGTGTCATGTATTACCATATCATGTCTGAGGTAGGTGTCGCCTTTTGTTGTTCCGTGCTTGCCGGCTAAAACTTCCTCGCGGTAGGATGCATTCATTCCATCTCTTTGCAGAATACCGACGTTGACCGTCCTCTCAATAAACACTAATTGCCCAACCTCATGTCCTCTGGGTTGTCACGACGTAGGATCTCAATAGCAGCATCAATCACCTTGAAAAACAGAATACCTGGTTAATTGCATTGTACAAGAGAAAAGTAACGAAACTGTATAATGCAATAGCTCTTACATTGTCGTGCAACCAACAATCCTCTGGTTGACCACCTTCCTGGGTGAGGCATCGCAGGTCCTTTTGGTGCAGGACAATGTCATCAACTTGGACCAATTTTGTGTCCTCTTGTGAAGTCTTCACATGTTTTGGTACCAATACCTCATTCAGATCTTGTACATCCATACACAATTTCATAAAGTCCTTGCGGGAAAGTTTCACACTGTTGAACACCTTCCTCTTCATAATCTTCGTGCTCCTTGAACCGTCAGCATCAGATAGAGCCTTCCCATACTACGATATATAAAAATCACGTATTAGCAATATGAGAAAATTAGAAATTAAATATGTTTTCATGCACATATGTTAAATGTTCATGGTTGTATGTGGAAACATCATATGTTATTTTGCATAACGATAATGAAAATACCACTGTGCTGCGGTGATGGTTCAACCCAACAAATGGGACAAAAGGAAGCCTATACTTGTTAGACCGATATGTACTGTCGAACACTACCACACCACCAAATGCTTCATAGTCCAACCGGGATTGTGTATCATCCCAGAATATGTTCCTCAAATGGCCTTCGCTGTCTTTGGTGTACTTGTAATAAAAGTCTGGGTCTTTTAATTGCTGTGCTGCCATGTAGTTTAGCAAATATTGAGCATCATTCACATCTATCAGTTTCTTCTTCTCAATTGAAACATGGTTATATAGGTCCCGTTCAATCCATCCAAGGGAACTGACTCCTCCAGCACTATTCACCATTACATTAGCTATCTGGTGTGTTCGAAGTCCACCGACAGCATACGAAATGACATTGGCCTTTTGTGAGTCAGTGATTTTACGGTGAGACTTTAAGTAAGGAGTCAGTTGAGGATCGATGAAATCATGGTTATGAACAAATTTCCTGACGAACCATTCGTTGGTGTCTTCCCGGCGCTGAACCTGAAAAAGAGCAGGACATCCACACCTAGAGAGAGGCCTTGGCTTTCTTTTTGCGTCAGGTCTGTCAAAGTGCTTCTTGTTCCGGTGTCCTTCTTTACAGCAAAGAAACGTCCGTCGGTATGCATTTCTTTTGGAACCCTTATACTTCAGATCACCCAGTCTAATACCAAATCCTTTTGTTTTCGCATAGGCTAAATAGAATATGTGGGCTTCTTTTTCACTTCTGAAAGTCTTTTGCTTAATTTTCTCGCACTCCATCTGGACATGTATGTCTATGTCTTCTTTACCATCCAAATCTGGCGCATCCATACCTTTATCATCCATGTCTTTGCCATCCATGTGTTTACCATCAATATCTGTAGCATCCATACCTTTATCATTGTCATGTATGTCATCCATGTCTTTGCCATCCATATCTTTACCATCCTTATAATTACCAGCCATGTCTTCAGCAGGAATGTCTGCAGAATTCATTTGTCTAGCAGCCATGTTTGCAGGCAGTTGTTCAATATCCATGTCTTTAGCAGCAATATCTTCAGCAGGCTTGTCTTGAGCAGCAATTTCTTCAAGAGCAATGTCTTCAGCCGCACTGTCTTGAGAATCCATGACTTTACGCTGCCAACGAAACCACATAGACAATGTTACAAATGCAGGCCATATACAAAATAACAATGCAATAGTATGCTTAACTTATTTAAATAGATGTCAACACAATTTCATCTAGTGATAATCAGCACAATAATAATGTAATACTAAAAGCCAGTTTGCTTCGTACTCCCTGGTAGGTCTAAATAATAATCTCATGATCTCCAAAGAAAATTTTCCGTTAACTACTCCAATAAGGGAACCTCCAACAATTCATCATTTCTGGTATGCCTAAAACATAATTTCTTGATGAGCAAATATTTGCTTTCCTTAAATAATCCAATCATCATGAAGTTGTGCTTCGTTCTCCCTGACTGTGCTAAATTATACTAATATCTTGCTCTCCTAAGATTCTTTTTTCTTAAGAACTCCAATCACGGATAACCATCAACTGGTGCTTGAAAAGCTATGACTAAGTATGAACCCTTAGATAAATTACATATCTCCTAACTAAATCCATAATGTTCCTAAAATATTGTGTATCATCTTCCCTTAGATATATGGGCTGAACTAAATCCGGGTGATGATTGACTTAGAACCTCCTGATTCATGTTAGGCCACCAAAATATGGTACAACTCTTAGTAGGTTTAGACAATGTTCCACGGACTAACTTGTCAATAATCATATTTGTTTGACAGACAGAGCACACAGTCTATAACCTCTTGCAGTGAACCACAGTGCAGTTTGAGTATGGAACTATTTCGTAACGATTCTACATGCTTACTCAACAACACTACTACAAGATGAACATCACTTATGAGAACGTCACTTACAGGCAGTGATAAATCGATGCGATAGATTCCTTTGGTGTACTGGGGCTGAGATCGAGCCGAGCGTTTGTAGGCACTGAAGCACTCGCTACCCGCACGAGCAGTGTCGGTGCTAGGGTTAGTGTTAGATGACGGCGGTGGGAAAGTGCGCGCCCCCACTCGTGGGCTCGGGTCGAGGCGCAGTCGGGCGGCGAGGGAAGGTTGGCGACGGAGTCGAGTGGGGAGTGAAGCTTGGCGGCGCAGGTTAATCTGCGAGTGAAGTCCGGCGGCGGGTGAAGGGCGGCGGCGCAGTCGGGCTGTGAGCGAGGGCGGGGTCGAGGCGCAGTCGGGCGGCGAGGGAAGGTTGGCGACGGAGTCGGGCGGGAGTGAAGCTTGGCGGCGCAGGTTAATCTGCGAGTGAAGGGCGGCGGCGGGTGAAGGGCGGCGGCGCAGTCGGGCTGTGAGCGAGGGCGGCGGCGCAGTTCATCAAATGGGTAATTCGGTAATTATCAGGACTTGATCGATCACAGGGGTAATTCGGTAATTAGCACGACTTGATCGATCAAATTAGGTTAAATCTACTACCTGGTCTACACGGAAACTCTCGGTAGTATAGAGCCGTTGTAACTTAACTGAATTACCGATAATACCCACCAAATATTTCGTAAATGGGTCGTGGCCCAATTAATCTCAGCCCTTGGATGAGCCCATATACTACACATGCAATTGTGTAGTCCGATGCACCGTAAAATTTCCCATTAAATACAACGGCGTAGAAACAGTTACCTCACATGAGAAAGGACTCGCAGCAAGATGGACACGATCTGAAACGAACCAGAGACGCGCCAGATCATAGAGTCGGCATCAACAGCTACCACAAACACGATCGAAGACACGACCAGAAAACAAAATGAATGAAAAGTCAAGGAACTACTGGATTAAATGGCATAAGGAAGCACGTAGTAGCATTTAAATATAAACAGAGGAGTTCCCAAATGTGGGCCGCAACAACAAACGGGGCACGTCATACAAACGACAGCTCGAGATATTCTGTAGACGAAGCTAGTTTCACCAAGTCAGAGGTACCCGAGCCAATCCACCGTTAATCATATGTAAAGCACGATGCACAATAAAAAGGGAAAAGAACCGGACAAGAACAAACTCGTGAGAATGTTATGAATCCATCGAATTAAAAATATCTAAACAGGGGAAGTACCATAGCTAGCAAGAAAGAAACAAAGCCCAATGGAGAAAGCCAGCGAGCACCAAGCCGACAGGACAATAACCTGGAACGACTACATAAACAGCAACCACCGCTGCTTAAACGATCTCCAATAAAACGACAACCTACAAGAGAAAAAGCAAAAAAAGACAGTTAAAAAACATGAAAACTACGAAAAGAACCAACAGGAATTACAGGAGACACGGTACAATAAGTAAGACTAAAACAAACAAAAAAGGCGTGAAAAAAATCACGTATCAGACAAAAATGGGAAGTGATAGATTAACCCACACTGAATCAATTCCCTAGAAAAGGCCAACGAAAAGACACGATCGAAGCAAAGATCCTGGCAAACCAATGGTGCTAACGCAAACGTAAAAGCAGACACTGTCAAACAAACGAAAAGCCATCACATGAAAGTCCAACTGGGAGCCAACAACACCTACCGAGTAGGATAACTTACCACAAAAAAGACAGAAACCGAAAGCTAAACAGGAAACAAAAAACATAATCCCGAGCAAAACAACAACCTGCACCGAAAAAAGGCAAAACAGGCGAGAAGACAACATGAAAAACACAAAAGGAACCGAACAGCGATAATATAAAACGAAGATAGAAAGAGAACAATCTGCAAAAACCAAAATAAATCGTTTGGAAACAACGAACAAACATGCATGGATATCTAAAAAGACAGATCGGGCAACCAACGAATCAATCGCACCATTAAATTCGCCACATAAACAACACCGTTCGTCACGTTTGAACAACAACCGGAACCGGCGAAGAGGCAGCAAGACCCGGTAAATTCTACACCGCAACCCGCAGCAGTAAACCGCCGACCTGCAAAAAAACATAGTAACAAACAGCAAAGAGATGTAAGAAACCAAGAAAACAAAGAAGGAACTAACCAAAAAAGCAACAAATACGAAAGAAAAATAAACCACCGCACGGTCAACAACATAAACAAAAAATGGACAACAGAAAGTAAACATGGTAACAAAGAAAGACAAACAACAACTCAACCCACACAATATAAGCTGCTTGGAAAAGCCCAGCGAACAAACACGATCAAAACAACATCCTGGCAAACCGATGGTGTGAACGCACACATAAAGAAATAGATACTGTGAAACAAAAAAAAAGTACCATCACACGAAAGTCCAATGGGGAGCCGGCAACAAACACCAAGCAGACAACTCAACACACAAATGACAAAACAATCCCGAGTAAACAACGACCTGCAAGGAAAAAAAGCAAAAAGGTCACAAAACAAATATGAAAAGCACAAGAAACCAATCAGTAAGAACGTAAAACGAAAATAGCAAGTGGCGATCCAAAAATAAAAATCAAAATCGTGAGAAAACATCCAACAAACAGAGATGGAAATACGAAAACACGAACCGAGCAACCAATGATTAAAACCTACCATTAAATTAGCCACACAAACACATGACGGTAGCACGCAACAAACAAACAACAAAACGCAGATCGATCATACGAACAGTACGATAGAAAACGCAATGAAAACAGAGCTTACCTCAACCGGACGAACGGGAAACCAGTTAGCCGCCGACTTACGACAAAACAAAGCAACAAACAGAAAATAAATGTTAGAAAACCCAGAAAAAAAAAACCGCATAAGCAACAAACACGAAACCAGCACACGGTCAACGACATGAACAAAGAACAACCAAAAACAGAGAGAGCAAGACACGGTAAGAAAACCCAACCTGATCTGAACGGGAACAAACGTGACCGGAAGAACAGTAAACGGATTCCATCGAAACACGGCAGAGCTCGAGAAAAGCACGGCGGAGCAAGAAAGGGAGGAAGAAAAAAAGGGGGGAAATGAGAGCTGTAGTAACCATCCGATACAAAACGCAGCCTATATACCCCGTACCCCCAGCACGGTGTGCACGACAACCCCATTAGGTCGGTTCCGTCTGAATGAGCCAATGGCGAGCCGCCAGCAACACGTGAAATCGGGCCCGAATTCGTTCTGACTACCAGCACAGTGCAACATACCCGCCGACGAATGGAGGGAGGCCACCTCGGACGGAGAAATCGGGCCCGAATTCTCCCTGACATCACGAACAGTGCAACGTACACGAAATACCAAACGTACCCCCAACATAATGTAGAAAATACGCAGCGAGAACCCACGCACGGGAGAGATGGGCGACACAAACGTGCAGGGCAACCGACATGTGGACCACGGGAGGGGACGGCCCCATCGTCAGCGAGCGAAAGGGGGAAGGAACCACATACGAAGATCCCTCTCCCAGAGGGGCACGCAGTGCATCCACTAAAAACCTATAACGGTAAATGAACAAAATCAGCCAATGGGAGGAACGCAGTGTAAATATGGCACGTCCGCCACACCGATTAAACGCGCAGTGTGAGGCCGACAGGTGGGCCCTCGAGCTATAGGGGTGATCCACGTAGGATGTCAGCGAGAGTGGGTGCACGAAGGTTGGTACGGTTAGCGACTTTGCGAATCCCTGTTCATGCCGACTCCAGGAGCCGGCGGTGATCGGACGGTGCGGAGGCACGGAGCGGGGAGGATCGGACGGCCAGAAAGCCCAAATCGCTGGAGAGCCTCCAATGGGTCTCACCGTTTATATCTTTAGATAATTGCTGCTTTGGTGAAATCTGAGAGACAAGGATTTGACCACTTCTCTTGTTCATGATTTGCATTGGTTGTATCATTTTGTTCTCCTCTGTTCAATTCGTTGGAGAGAGTCTGTGAGCTTGTTACTCTTGGAGGGTGACCTCCTAAACGGTTTGGAGGTTGTGACCACGGTGATCTCTTCGCGGATTTTTTATGAAGAGTTCTAAATTTCTCCTTCGTGGAGATTGTGAAGTAATTGTGGAGCTTTTCATGGCCAGAGTGAAGGAAAAGCTAGCCATAAAACAAGGCTCTTACTAAGTGTAGGTATTTGGAGGAGAAGGTGAGCTTTCGTAAAGCTCGAGGAGTCCTTCGTGGTAATGTGCAACTCTCTTTTTTTTCTTTTCGAAACGTCGGCAAGAGCGCTGCCCAATCATATAGAAGGAGAAAAAAGGTAACAATTTACAGGGTGAGGTTCACGGCTGCTATATCAGCCAAGGTCATCGTCTACCACCCTAACAAAGGCGAGAGCCCTTGCCTCGGACGCATCCCTAATCAAACCAGCAACAACGGCAAAAGAACTATACTTGTTATAAAAAACCCTACTGTTTCTCTCACGCCAAATGAACCAGGCTGTGTACGCCACCAGCCCATCTAGGGTGCCCGCTCCCTCACCGGAACTGAACCTCGGGTAGAAGACCACCAAAGCGAGAAAGAAGTCTCCGTCGAGGATGCGCTATCTCGAGGGTTGATGCACGGGAGCGCATGGTCCCTAGCAGCGGCACGCCACACCATCCGAGAAAAAAGGGCACACCAAAATGAGATGATCCGCCGTCTCCGGAGCGTTGCCGCAAAGGGAGCACATCACACTGCACGGCCAACCTCTAGCCAACAATCTGTTCGCCGTATAGATGCGCTTGCGGTTTAAGAGCCACATGAAGAATCTGCACTTGCCCTCGGTCTTCGCCTTCCAAATTGCGTCCGCGGGAATGTCTGACGTGGAGTACGAGCCATCGAACTGAATGTCGTAAGCCGAGCGTGCGGAATAAGATCCGTCCCCAGTCCATCTCCACGCAATGGTGTCCACGGAACCCTGCGTGAGGGTGATCCCTCCCAAACGGGTCCAGAGCCGGACGAACTCATGTACCTGCTGCTGTGATAGCGCCACCCGGAATGGGTACGCCCATCTATGGCCTTCCAAGCCTCTAGCCACCGTGATCGACTTCTCCTGACCAGAGGCATCAAAGAAGGCGCCAGGTCAGCGGGAGCCTGACCCTCAAGCCACCGAGAGGTCCAGAACCTGGCTAAGTGCCCATCTCCAATGGTGATGGAGGTGGATGCGTCAAAAAGACATTTGTCCACCGCCGATGTGGAATGTGCACCTCTCCAACGGTGAGTATTTTTCTTTGTGGAAGGGAACATAGGATACATCTTCATCTCTGCATGTTTCTGTTATTTTTATACCCGAGTTTATTTCCTTGTAGGTATCTCTTAAATCATCCTTTTTAGCTTAAACTTATCTTGTTTAGCTTAAATTGTTGGTGCACCTAGTTTAAACTAGTATATTGAGAGGTTTTGTGTTTGAAATCTAAACGAGTATACTTTACTTCCGTGCTCTCTAAAGCCAAAATTGTAATTGTGTTTAAAATGCCTACCCCCCCCCCCCCCCCCCCCCCCCAATCTTACAGTTACATGATCTGATTCAGCTAAGTTCGTACGAACTAAAAATATCTTCTTTCCCACAGATTTGGAGTTGGCAACGAGCATCAAACGACGCCTTGACTCCGCCGGAGGTAAAAGTGGTGAACAAAGATCGATGGAAGAGGATGCAGCTAAGCTAGGCATGACTGAGAGAAATAAATGGGTAGACGGGTGACGGGAAGGAGTGATAAAAGCAGAAATCCAATTTGGCTCCCGGAGCACATGCTTCCGGTATGTTCAAAAAAATTGAAAACTTTTCAAAAAATCCGAAAAAAATCATGCACGTACCTGACGATGTCACGCACGCACGACCGTGTCAAATTTCGCACCGAAACGACATCGTATGCGCCATGTGCAAAAATGACAAAAACTCTGTCAGAATATGAGATCCAAAATTTTGAATTTTCTGTCAGATTTTTGTCATTTTTGCACAGGACGCATACAATGTCGTTTCGGTGCGAAATTGACACGGTCGTGCGCGACATCGTCAGGTACGTGCATGATTTGTTTCGGATTTTTTTGAAAAGTTTTCAATTTGTTCAATTTTTTTGAACATACCGGGAGCATGTGCTCCCGGGAGCCAAAACGGCCACCTGAAAAGACACAACACTGGGTTGGAGAAGAGAAGGCTGAAGTCTGACGCTCTCATTGTAGGGCACTAGGGCGGTTCTTTTCTCTTTTTTGTTTTGACGAGGGAGTTTCTTACTTGACCTTAGGAGGCTAAGGAAGTTGTAGAGGCTGGTGACTGTTTATCATATTCCCTAATAAATACGTCGATCGTATTTATAATTACGAACAATATGCCTTCAATTTTTTTGGCAGCAACTCGCTGATCAAGAAGATGTTATATTAATCAACGACTATATAGTGAGGTAGAATTAATATTGAGTAAAACTTGGTTCCGTTATTTTCATTATCGATCAAGATGGTGGAGTGGGGTAGAGGAGGAAGCTAGATGATATACTATTTTCGTCCGAGGTGGGGATCAAAAAAAGAGGTGAGAGGTGAAAGTCAAATGCATCCGTGAAATAAGATGGACGATATGTTTATACATCTGTGGCAATGCACGAGCACTAAGCTAGTATTGATTAAATGGTTATGAAATCATCTGTGGAGAGTGTTAATATGTTACGAATCCCTTTAGTTCCATACTGTCTCAAATTTTAACTCTGTAACCAGATTCAGCAGTGATCCGATTTGTTCCATCGATCAAGCAACCGGCAAATGAAGGTCTATGTTTATCGAAATGAAATCTCAGGACCCAAAATCACCACTCGTATTGTCTTGACCACAAGCGAGCATCTGGATTATCAGCCATTTCACACAATTAAAAGTGAGAATTCCTTATTTGACCCCTCCTTAAAATTTTCTTCCCTATTTGGCCCAATAAAAAAAATTCTTCCCAATTTGACATCTTAAATTCATTTTCTTCCTTATATGGCCCTCTAGTACATTTTAAGAACAAAAAAGACTCTTTTACCCCTGATCATTTGTGTGACAAAAAAAAGGGAAGAATTGGGTCTGTTCCATTAACTTAGTATGACAAAAAAAGGAAGAATTCGGTCTGGTCCATGCGGGCAAGGTGTTGACTAGTCCGGTACTGTTTTCTTATGCAAAAGACCTCCTAATCTCTTTTCTTACTCAGGCACTGCACGTCTACGTGCGAACTGCGGAAGCAAGCAAGCATGACGAATACCTCGGTGCTGAAAGCCTTCGCCCCTGCGAGCCGACAGGCCAAACTCAGCAGTCCCCTTCCTCGTAACGTCATCGTCAGATTTTTTCTTTAAGTATCAGTACTCCGCGACGCAGTGAACTGGTTGGATTGGAGAGAGAGAGGCGTTCACGGGGGGCTCCGGCTGGAACTCGTCGGGGCGGCTGCCGGAGAAGGGGCAGATCTGGCCCACGGGTAATCAAAGGGGAAGAGAAGAACTGGCCGCGCCGGCCGCTGGAGATGCTGGCAAACGGCAGAGCGGAAACGGTGAGAACGACGAGTGGGCAAGCTGATTGTGGGCTCGGAATTTGGGCTGGAAAAAGAGTTGGCTCTTGGACCGCTTAAAATCAGTTCGTATTTTGGCTCGGCCCGTGACTTAACAATTATCTTGGCCAATATGTTTTCCAGTAAATAAACCTTTTTTTTTTGCGACTCCAGTAAATAAACCTTGAGAGTGTCTCAGTAAAACTCCCAATCCTGGAAATCAGCACTGAACTCACGATTATCGATCATTACTTATTTTTGGGTCGCTGTGAAACGAGAATTGTTTAAGTGGGATGCTCGTCTCCATTTCGTTGCAGGCCAAACAAACGCTCTCCACTGTCCACATGTCGTATTGATCATCCATCTTGCATTCCCAATCTATCTTTCATGTTTCCCTCTCACCAATCTCAAAAGAATTAGTGTGACGCAAGCAATGGAGGCCACTAAGACTCCCAATCCCGGAAATCAGCTCCCAAACTCACAATTCTCGGTCCCAATTTATTTTCGAAGATCTATCCCGTGGCTGAACAGTATCCTGGCCTCCCGTCTGGTCACTTTTTTTCTGAACAAGAGCATCTCCACCGGTGGCCTGATTATGTGCCTGGAAAACTTGTCCGTTATGGGGTTTCCACATGCCGGCAGGAGGGGCTACCACTTTTAAAATCGAGTACTTGCAAATTTAAACAACCGTTCCGCTTTTCATTAAAACTTAGACATATGGAATTTAAACTAAAACTTAATCTAGTTGTAGGGAGAGGGCTCGCTGGGTCCAGCCTCATCGTCGTTTGCCGTCGGGCCGACGGGCTGAGAGGGATCAGCCTCATCGTTGTTCGCCGCTGATGAGATGAACTGAGAGGGCCAGCCTTGCCGTCGGGATACGAACTGAGAGGGAACAACCTCGCCGTCGTTCGCTGTCGCCGAGAAGACAAAGAAAGAGGGGGCCAAGCCAGAAGTGCTCAAATGTTAGGACCATCAATAATCCGAAGCACCACGATTGTGCATCTGAGACTCCAGTTCGTCGGCTACACCCCTGATTCTGTCACGATCCTCATCACCAAACAAAGACAGATGACCATATCATCCGCCATGTGCTTCAGTGTTGCCTCCGAAGGTGCTTTCTCGGTGTTGATTGATGCATGCCCTCAGTTATTTATGTCTCATGTTCTCCTCTGGGGAATCTTGAGATATCAAGCTGATATGTCCTGTGCTGCAATAACAAAAAAATCGACTATCTAAAATCGATTGGAGAATTAATGGACTCTCTGTGAGCACATCCTCGTTAGCTAGAGCCAGACAATAGCAAACTTGCTAAGAACAGGGCACATACATGTTGTTCCAGTAGTTTGTACGATGAAACAGAGAGTAAATTTGACAACACACACTGGATCACGAGACTGAAGCCGCCGCTGCTTGTTCTTCATCCCTTTTTAAAGCAAAACGGCAGATCGGGCAGCGACGGTTACGGTATAGCCAGTCGAAGATGCAGCGCTGATGGAAGGAGTGGGAGCAGGGCATCATCCTGAGCTTCCTACCGCGGGAAATGCAACTACCGTAGTAAGTTGGCCCCCCGGACTATCTGTGCCGTTCATTTCGGTGAGATCTGACGGCAGGTTTTTGGTCAAGATTTCACACACATTATGCAGAAACGACCTTTACTTTCCAGACTTTGACAAGTTACTATTTTTCTCTCTCCTCACAGATTGCAGATTTTGAACACAACCGGTACAATTTTTCTCATAAAAGTTCATATGAAATTTCATAAACATTATATTCAAAATTTATTCGCAGATTTTTCAGTTTTTCATATAGTCAAAGTTTCAAATCACATAATATTAACAATTTTCTTTCTCAAAATTTTTAATAAAACTTTGTATTTCCTTTCTCAACAATTTATATTTCCACATTTTATTTCCTTTTACAACATCGTTTTTCATTTCAAACTTTATTTGTCTCAACAATTTATAAGAAGAAAATAAATAAAGATCGTTAATACTGGAAAAAAGATTCATAATTTTTTTCAACCCTGTTTTTCATTTCAAACATTTTTGTCTCGACAATTTTATAAGAAGAAAATCAATAAAAGATTATTAATACTGGAAAAATATTTCATAATATTTTCAACTTCGTTTTTTGTTTGACAGAAAATAGACACAATATACATAATTTTTAAATCTACTTTTTATCCAACGAATTTACAACATATTTATACAACCAATCTTATACAGGAACTACAATATATGTTTCACAGGATCTGCAATATATCTTACACAGAAGATGCATTTTCGCACACCCAATTATACAGGATTTTTCTGATACACACATTCAGATAGGAATTTCTGTAATAAAAATTCTACAAAAAAACTTTGTGGCTTCCCGGCGCCTAGTTCCTCCTGCTGCCGACAAGCACGAGACCCTTCGTGGTGCTTCTGCTTCAACTAACAACCAGACAACAACACGATTTTCACATGAGATTATCACAGAATATTCACAGCTAAATTACATAATTCAGAGTTTTCATAGAAAATTCAGCATATTTAACAAACTTTCTAAATAGGAAACTTGATATTTCCATAATGCACCGTTATTTCACAGATATTTCATAGGAAACTCAAATCTATTTCATGCATATATAAATCAGTTTCGTATAGATATCAAGATCCCATTTCGAACATACGGGTGAATTTCTAGAATTAGTACTCTGCTCCCATTTCGAACAAGATCTGGTATGTAAAGAAAATTCGAAGAGACAAATCATTGGATACCATGCGCAGATCTGGTCGTCAATGCATTATTTGTTTCACAAATATTTCAGATTGGTTTCACAAATATTTCAGATTAGTTTCAAAAATATTTCAACAGGAAATCGGATCCCAATCAAAAAACCCAAACAGAAAAAGGAATAAAAACAAATAAAAGGAGGGCACTAGATGAATTACCTTATCATCTCTGCTTCATCATAGGTTCATACACCAAAAATCATAAATGAATTGGAATCTGCAAATAAATTCGAATCATGGTTAATAGCCGCAAGAAAGTTCTGCTTTGTAACTAGATTATATGCTAATAATCACAAAAAAATCAACAAAATCAGGGCACTCCGTGACCATATCGGCCTCCTGCTGCTCTCGGCGCTCCTGCCAAGATATTCATTGCATTCCGTGCTGCATTATTTGTTTCACAAATATTTCAGATTAGTTTCACAAATATTTCAAATTGGTTTCACAAATATTTCAACAGGAAATCGAATCCTAATCAATATGATCGGCTGGGATGATTGGTTATGGGTTGGTGCTTCTAACATTTTTTGGCAGAAGATTTACCTCTTGCTAGATACCTACAAGTCCTAATTCTTCATACTAGATGCACATTATTTTTTCTTCATTTGATTAAGAAAATTGAAACTTAACCTGAAAATCTAACAAAAATCTACTCGAGATTCAAAATTCTCGAGCAACAACACGGTTTTGGATCTGGATAGACCACAAATATACAAAAACTCAATGCATTATTTGTTTCACAAATATTTCAGATTGGTTTCACAAATATTTCAGATTGGTTTCAAAAATATTTCAACAGGAAATCGGATCCCCAATCAAAAAACCCCAACCGATTTGCCACTCTCATCAACTATCACAAACGCGGGTAAGTACTGATCATTGGCCTTGGGCTCTGCTCTTAGTGTTTTCACAGCTTCAAGTGCACTTTTGAATTTGTATGGTGCTTCTCCAAGCACCTGGGCATCCCACCCACGTTTTACCACATCCCAGTCATTCTGCAACACATTAAAAAATAAATTAGATTTAATGGGGAAAAGCTGTATTTTCCAGTTTAGAGAAAACTCCATTGTAACCCACAACAGCTATACAACAAAAGTTGATGACTGAATCAAATGAGAGTGTACCTCATAGCGGTCCATGGTAACATACATCCTTCCACCACCAGATGCAACCTGTGCATCAACACCCTTCTCACGAAGCTGAGCAAGATCATTCTCTAGTGTCTCTACGAAACCAACACTGCTGCCATCCAAGACATCACGCCCATCGGTAAGCATGTGAAGGCGGATTCTTTTGGCTCCCCTCTCACTGGCACCTTTCACAAGCAACTGAAAATAAAGTGAAACAATGAACAAATTAATATAAGAAAATTCATTACTTATCCATAGCAAGATAAACCAAAAATTGCTTAACAAACCTGCACTTGGTCTAGCCGGGAGTGGACTCCTCCATCACTCAACAGACCAATAAGATGAAGAGTACCTTCAGCAAAAGATTCTTTGATGTAATTGAACCCCCATCTTCCCAAATCTTTCCAGATGCAAGAGCAGCATCAACTAGCTTTGCGCTGTACTCCCTCCGTTCCAAATTAATTGACTTGGTTTTGTCCAAATATGGATGTATCTATACTTGTTTGATGTCTAGATACATCCGTGTGTAACAAAATGTGTGTCAATTAAATCCGAACGGAGGGAGTAGAAATTAAGTATATTATTCATTAGCCCCGATGAAAACAATCTGAGAGAGCGAATTGTTGTATCATACAGAAAATGCAAATGTGAAAGAATCATAAGTCATAAGTGAAACAAAGGCAAAAAAAAAAAGAAGTACAATGGTTATGTTAAATACTCAAACAGTTCAACAGGAAAGTATTTATGGAGCTTAACCAAAGCAAGCACAAATCAGCATCCACAAGACATTGGTTCGAGCTAGGAGTTACTAAAAATATAAATGATGATGCAAGCTAGAAGACTACACAGATACTATCCAATCAAGATTATGGTTATAGTCAGGTGCCCCTATTCACTATTGGATTTAAACATGCAAGAGAAGGTGCTCTGCTGACAGCTGAGAATATATTTCCAAGACAAAAATGCCAGCATACCCCTGAGCGAAAATCCGACCAGCGCCAAGAGCATTGTGGCCAACTTCACTGTTGCCCATGTCGTCATCACTAGGGAGACCAACGGCAGTTCCATGAGCCTTCACTAGTGTCCACTTCTCAGGAGCACCGTGTTGGTTTAACAAAAAAAAAGAGTTAGAAATTGCACATCTCAAAACGAAACTATGTAGGCAAAAAAAAGGAGCACATCTAAGTATTGCCAAACTGCATCCGAACAGACAGAGGTTAACGCAATATATGAAATAGTAATGTTAAAACTAATTATGAAACATTTTAGTGAGACCCATCAATTACATGAATGCCAGCAACTATTGCACAATTTTTTGTTGTAGGCCAACAGTCACATCTGATTCATCGACATACTTAGTAAACTAGAGCACTAATCTAAGGTTGGTTGAAGTATGTGTTGCAATCACATTAAACCAGATGGGTTTTATCATAATGGAAGCTTTACTCCCGTAGTCTGCACCGACGAAGGACGCAGGCCACCATAATCATCACACATTAAACAGAGGAAGCTAAACGAAATCGGAACAAGACCTTGGAGCGGCGCACCGGTGGGGCTCCTCCTCGACCTGGGGCGGACGGAGCCGGCGGCGGCCGGGGCGCACGGCGGCCTGGGCGCGCAGACCCGGCGAACGGCCGGAGCGCAGAGCGGCCGGGGCACACGGAGCCGCCGACAGCCAGGCCAGGGCACGGGAGCTGGTGGGGAATTGTGAACTAGGGTTCGTAGTTATATATAGAGATGATGGATTGCGGGTTGAAATTGGTTTTTTACAGGCGCTAAAATGCAAAATAACCCAGATTTTGACCTGTTGACCCGTACGAATCTCCAACACTAAACGAACGGTATAGATAGTCCGGGGGGGCCAACCTGCTTGTGTAAAATCCGTTCGTACTACTCTACGAATTCCTCGAGGCACACCGCGCAGTCTGTTTCCCTCGTCTCGCCGAACGCCGGGACGCGCAGAGCCACCATGGCCGCCTTGCAGGCCGGGTCTCTCTTCTTTTCTTCCTCTTCTTCCTCGTGCTGGCGTGCGAGTACTTGCGCGATGTAAGCGTCTACCCGGAGACTTTCTTCTCTTTCTATCGCCCTGCGCCTGTCATCCTCCTCCAGGGCTTCTTCGGTCCACCCGTGCCTCCTCCTTCTCTCTCTCCGCTCATCTTCACCTATGTCGTCTTCCTCCCTCAACCCCCGCCTCCTCCTTCTTTCTCTCTGCTCATCAAGAGAATCCATGTCTGGCCTTGTCTGGATTAGCTCTCGGACTCTAGGGCAGGGAAGAAGGATGTGCACACAATGGATTATACTACGAGCCTACGGCCGGCCGGCAGGCCGAGTTGTGATGGGACTCGGATTTCAGAAGCATGAGTCGGTGGATATTCCGATCCAGATCGGACTGGATACGCGCCTTCGTGTCCAATTCGATTGGGCGGCAGGGTAATTCCAATCGTACTGTATAAGGATCAGAGATGGCATTGCTTAACCCAAGCGCTTACAGTAAGTAAGTAGCCTAGACCTGCCTTGGAAGGAACTCCAATCAAAAGGCTAATCAGGAGCACGCTGGGTATCCGATCCAGTCCATGTACGTGTTTGGTCGTTCACTCGTGCAAGAAACAGACCAAGGCATCACGCATATAAACTGCACCACCTCAATCGCCTATAAGCCTTAGGTGCATCCATTGCATTGCATGGTTCGCGATTCTAGGCTTGCAACAACGAGAGCAACAACGATGATGAAATCTCACGCGGTGTGCTCCCTCCTCCTCGCCCTGCTCATCGGCTTCACGCGCCCCTCGCCGTGCACGTCATCCCTATACGAGCCCCCGCCGCCGGTCATGGCCTACCACCACGGCGCGGTGCTGGACGGCACCGTGCCGGTGTCGGTGCTGTACTACGGCGCCTTCTCGCCGCACCATAAGGCCGTCCTGGCGGACTTCCTGCTCTCGCTCTCCCCGCGGGCAAGCCCGCACACCTTCGGCACTCCGGCGGCCACGTCGCCGTCGGTGGCGCGGTGGTGGGAGACCGTGGACCGGTACGTGCAGAGGGCCGGCAGGGAGCGGACGCGGGTGCTGCTGACCAACCAGGTCTCCGACGAAGGGTGCTCGCTGGGGAAGCGCCTGTCCCGGCTCAAGGTCGAGCAGCTGGCGGCGCGGCTCGGCGTGGCGCCCGGGGGTGTGGCCGTCGTGCTCACCGCGGCCGACGTTGCCGTGGAAGGGTTCTGCGAGACCTCCTGCGGGCTGCACGGCTCGTCGGCGCCCGGCGGGGCCGTGCACGTCTGGGTGGGCAACGCGGCGGTGCAGTGCCCGGGCAGGTGCGCGTGGCCGTTCCACACCCCGGACGACCCTGCCGGGCGCCACAGGAGCCGCGACACGCTCCGCGCGCCGAACGGGGACGCCGGAGTGGACGGCATGGTGATCAACCTGGCGGCGCTGCTGGCCGGCGCGGTGACGAACCCGTACGGGCACGGGTACTTCCAGGGCGACGCGGGCGCGCCGGTGGAGGTGGGCGGCGGGTGTCCGGGCGTGTACGGCCGCGGCGCGTACCCTGGCTACGCCGGCAGGGTGAGGCTGGACACGACCACCGGCGCCGGGTACAACGTGGTGGGCAGGAACGGCAGGAGATACCTCGTGCCGGCCCTGGTCGATCCCACCGACTACTCCTGCCTTATCATGGCCTAATCGTGTCGCGCCTTGTTAATCTTCTACTGCTTGGGTTGCAAGTTTATGGGACTTCACAAACTTTGCTTGCAGCTGGCGGTCATCGATCTTGCGTGATGCACGTGCACACGCAGAGTCATAATACGATCTAGTTAAAGATGCAGGAACATGATGATCTCAAATGGATGTTTTGCGCTGAATTAACACATTTAAAACATGTCTTCAGATCATGTAAAAAAACATGTTTTCAGATGACCGTTCATACATTCGGTTTTGATATTTCTATTATAAATGAGAAATATTCATTTTTACGTCATTCGGTTTGGATACTCGCTCTAGTTTTCCTATGCGACATGTCCATTTGCGATTTGCGTGCAAAAAGTGATGCTTTGATTTTTCATGCAAAAACAAATGGCTAGAAGGAGAAATTGCTATGACCACACTGGAAAAGAAGAAACAGATGACATGATGGCATTTAAAATTAATTCAAAAAATTTAAAGTAATGTGCAAATTCACAATCCATTTTCACATTTGTTGATCGACAAGGCCTTTGAAACTAGATCACACATGGGGCACATAGACTAGGACAAAGCGTCTGTCCTGCAACCAAGAGGCACGGGAGAGAGACCGCAACCAACATAGTTAGCAATGCGAGAGGATTGCATCCTCTCTGCCACCGCCGACCTCGAGGTGTCGGGGCACGAGAGGTTGCTAGTGCTTCTAAGTGTTAGATTCCTACAATAGCTATTTCCTAGATGCATTTGGTGAAAGTTTTGAGAAGGAATTGGTCATGCCCATGGTTCCTGTTCAGACATAGATTTCGACCCCAGAACCTCCAGTCTGAACCAGGAACCTTAGAGCAAGATCGGGTTTTTTTCCTGACTGTGTCTTCTTTTGACCTCCTTGTGAAATTTTGTGCTTATCCCTCTCGTCGTATCTATGATCTATATTAACAAGTGGTTCGATCTTGGGTAGGACCTTTGTTAGAAAAGAGAGGACAACGACAATCAATATTCAACTTCTTCCTCAAGGGACTTGCGAAGATGAGTTTCAACGTGCATCACAACATCCACCACCAAGGAAGACAACAACTAGTACAAATAAGGGCAAGAATTTTCCAATTAGAGCCATTCCATCACCGCCAAGGCCGGTTTCTTTCATGAATATGCTGGATCATGAGTTTATGGCTATGAAACAGTAGAATCCTTATGAGGATGAGAATAATGCAGATGTTGATCCTCGGTTTTGGTGTATTGAGTATGAGAGATCATTCAATGATATTTAGTGGAGTGCAAACGTACAAGTATGCTCCTTAGAAGACTATCGACATTAATCAATTTGACAAAAACTCATAATATTTTGCTGCGGCCAAGCTACTTTGTGAGCTCTTGGGTTGATACCCATTATGAGTTTTTAGGATGATTCTAGTGTATCGGTTTTATGCGACGGTGTTCTATAGGGATAACGATGATAGAACTATGTCCTAAATGTCTCGAGAAGATAAGGGGACTACTCCTTTTAGTATGATGGCTCGTGTGCTTAATTGTCCTTTTCGGGGAGCCTACTATCCACGTTGTTTTAGGGTTCATATTGCTGATGTGATGAACAAGAATCATTTGGGTGAGCTATACAATGGTAGTTCGGTTGTCATAATTGGAGCAATTAAAGGCCTCAAGACCTTGTACGATATCATGCATAGAGTATACGGGACGCCAATTGCTTGCAAGTTGGGAGATAGTGACAATATTCGTGGTCATCTCTTCAATCTTATGTATCGCACCAACCACTCTCAGGGAAATTCCAAATCAGCATGATAACTTTTATTAGAAATGTGATATACAATGCGGTGATGACCGAGAGGGTTCCACCATATTCACCATATGTGTTTGGAATTATCAAATACCAGCATTAAGGTGTGGCAAATCATTTCAAGCTTACCACTCATCTATTGGTGAAGCTTCAAGTGAGGAAGACACCTCATGTGTCCTTTCAAGATAATATACATACATGGATGAGGTTCGGAAGAGGAAATTTGTAGAGATGCCAATATTCAGTTGAGGTGTCGTGTGGCTGAGCCCTCATGGCCAAAGAAGAAGTCTGGTGGTGGAACAAGAAAATGTTTATGGCCATCTTTTTTCTTGTGAAAAGACAACCATATGAATCATTATGAGGCTTATGTGGGGATCAATAAGAATACCAAGCTGAAGATCAATAAGGGACTTGCAATAAGGGACTTGCAATAAGAATACCAAGCTGAAGATCAATAAAAGCATGATAACTTTTATTAGAAATGTGATATACAATGCGGTGATGACCGAGAGGGTTCCACCATATTCACCATATGTGTTTGGAATTATCAAATACCAGCATTAAGGTGTGGCAAATCATTTCAAGCTTACCACTCATCTATTGGTGAAGCTTCAAGTGAGGAAGACACCTCATGTGTCCTTTCAAGATAATATACATACATGGATGAGGTTCGGAAGAGGAAATTTGTAGAGATGCCAATATTCAGTTGAGGTGTCGTGTGGCTGAGCCCTCATGGCCAAAGAAGAAGTCTGGTGGTGGAACAAGAAAATGTTTATGGCCATCTTTTTTCTTGTGAAAAGACAACCATATGAATCATTATGAGGCTTATGTGGGGATCAATAAGAATACCAAGCTGCTCAAGGAATCAATGAGGTTGAAGGCCAAATAGTGTCTCATGGGTTAAAATCCAACATCGCTCCATGGAGCAACACAAGTCCGAACATTTTTCATGCGGAGTTTGGTGATGAAGGAACTTCTTTTCAAGATCAAAACCATGATGGAGATGATGAGTAAGACAATACTCTGGTGAAGACTTCGAGTGAGGGTTTGGTCATGGGAATTTACCATCGTTCTTTTCCCATTTGACATCTTGGTGTCACAGGTAAGAAGTAGTTCCATTTAGGTTGTCTTCCACATATTTGATTTGCCGTGCGATAAGGCACAATCTTTAAAATGGTATTTACATCTTAGTGAGCTTGTGAACCTAATTTCTATTTGTGAGCTTTGTTATAGTGTTTGTTGGTTAGACATGCTACACAATATGTTTACCATTTGTAATAATATGTTGTTTCTTAAATGCTTATTCTTGTTTAATATTAATCAAATTATTTGCGATGTTACAAACATCATTATGGTTGAGCCTATTATTATGTTTTCCTTTACATTTTGCTCAACCATATGATTTTTGCAAGTATTATTCCATGTTTCATATCTTTGTTCACTTGCACATGTTGAGTGTTCTATAGATATAGGGGAAGTGTTGATCCTACTTTTGTATTCAAATTCATAATATTATTATTCACAAATCTAGGGGGAGATTTTCTATACTCTGTAGAACATATTTAGGCTCTAATCATAATATCTTTTGTTTTCAAATCATGTTTGTCATCAAGCACCAAACAAGGGGGAGACTGAAGACTCCCCCCCACCCCCCCAATACAGAAGGTGAAAAGATATGGCTTCTCGACAAATTTCTTTTCTTGAGTTGTTTGGAAACCATACTACTAAGAGGGGATCTGATTCGAAGAGTAACGTCGGGAATAAAATCAAGTGACTAGTTCATTGCACCTACATACCTTACCTAAAGGAGAGAGCGCCTCCTGTCAGTTCAACTTGTGAAAGTTCAGGTTTTGCAGGCTAGACCCTCAAGGGTTGGCCCCGAAGCCTCTGGGCCGGGAACCTCGTGCCAGCCTCTGTACGCCACAGAGAGGTTGCACGCATGCACTCAAGTCTCATATTTTTCCCGGAGGTAGCCAGGAAGTTCCTCGAAGCCCCTGAGTCTGGAGTTTCTGGTCCTCCTAGGGCGGGCCTTCAGGACCAACATAAAGTTTGCCACCGTGTATGCAACCCTCTTTTGGCCCTGAAAGTTGCATGGAGCCTCCGGTGTGCATCGAAATCTCCAGGCCTCACATAAACTAGGCTATAACGGTTGGATTCTAGCACCATCTATATAAGTCCACATTTTTCCCCATGAGGAAAGTGACGACTCCATTCCTCTTTCCTCCATTGTTGCGAAGTTTAAACTTTCGAGATCTCCCTCCCCAACGCTCAAATTGTGAAAGATAGAGGAGATGTAGATTCACGTTCCCACCAAACGATACTTTGATCCTCTTGTTTTTCTTTGTGGATCTTATTACGATTGAGGTGGTTGGATACCCAAGACCGAAGGAGTTCGTCGGAGAGCTTTCCTCTGTGGATAACGACTTCATGCAACATTCGGGAGACTCCAAGCTATGGAGTGGCTCCGAATCAGTTCGTAAATGTTCGGTGACCACCTTCAAGGGTACCACTAGTGGGTCGAGGCTTTTCCCATGTGGGGAGGCTCTAGAAAAATAAGGTGATGTGGTGCCCCTATATTGGATGTAACGTGCATGCATGGTGCAGGAATAGTCAAAATGCCCTTCTAGACATGTATTAGTGGGGCAAAGTTAACTAGAGTGTAGCCAACACAAATGGACCAAAATCGCTTATAATTGTTGAAATAACATGTATATTAGTCTAAACTATCAAAATTTCAGGTTATTCCGCACACCAAGCGCAGGTTGGCAAATTGATATTTTTGTACAATTGCATTGTAAAATTTTAGTACAGGCTTGTCTCACTATTGTTGTTCAGTCAAACGTGTTGATATTTTTTTACTCGCACTTATGGATCTACCACGCATGTTTAAAAATTTACGTTTTGACAAATATTGTCTTTGAAAGGGCATTTTGAGTTTTTAACGGTTCTCCCAAGTATTGTTGCATGGAATCACAGCACCCTATTCCCCAATCGAAATAGTTGATAATTTCTAGCTCGTATGTCTCTCAAGTAAAAAAATCAATTTTGGTGTGTATATTATGTGTGTGCGTGCGTGCGTGCGTGTGTGTGTGTGTGTGTGTGTGTGTGATATGGCTTGATATTCAAATCCCACCACCGCAAAGGGATCTTAATTTGGATCGTAAATATTCATGAGAATTTTGAATAATTTGGAACCGTAGAATATTTTTTTCACGGGTGTCAATTGGATCATAGATGCTTATGAGTCGTTATTAGATCCCCCAAAAAAAATCTAGGATTAAATTCCCATAATAATTGTAAGACCCACTTATGCAACTAAGAACCTTAATGTACAAATAAGAAAAAATAGAATATTTTGCACATATGTTCTTATAATTGGATATGTCATTTATATCCCTCTCTTTATAGATCAAACAAGTGCTGGAAAATATTTAAAAGGTTATAAAATCCAAATTAATAATTTACTAGTCGAATGGAACCAAAATAAAATATTCACCCTCCATATCTGGGAAAATTCTAATTATTCCCACCTTTTAAATTATTTAAACATGGTTGGAACGATACTTTAATTAGCTATAGAGATGCAACAAAATAATTTGAACTTGCACAAACTTTCTCCAACCAATAATTATAATTTTGGATAGTCATGTTAATCCACACTTCAAGAACATTTTAATCAAGTTTGGGAAAATTAAATAAGTTCTAAAAAAGTTTTAATTACAAGAAAATCGAGCGAACTCCATCAACATTCATTTAAATAATTTGCCTGTTTACGTTCCAAAATTTGATTTGTCTTGGGTTGTCACAACGCCTATCAGGAACTTATTGACAGAGAACACCAAAGCCATGTCAAGCAGATGCGCTGCTTATGCCCGGTTTAGGAAGTCAGAGACATATATGGCTCTGGATCGGTGGACCAAAGCAGGGATGTGTAGGCGCATTTCGCTGTCAGTCGTACGTCAATGATTCTTCGAATTTGTTTCGGAGATTTTCTGTCGGCACACTCGACGTCCGCAACTGGCGACATCACCTTAGTTAAGTGAAACTTCCATGAACACTCCAAAAGACAGTAAGCAAACATTAGTCCATGAAGCTGGCTCACTTGTTGGGCTGCGGCGGTTCACTGGCAGCCTTGGAAACAAGATTAAAATTCTTCCAAGAAAAAATCATTCGCTACTGATCGACGTCAGTCCATAGGAACTGCAGACGAATCTTCGCCAGCACATAATTTTGCTAAAAAAGGGTTGCAAAATACGTAGTACAAGAGAGGAATGTACAGAGCTGCTGCCTGCTGTGTGTTGTCAACTACAAAGGGAAGAAGAAGAGGAGGAAGAAAAAATGTTCCAACACGCACCGCCACAGAAACAAGAAAAAATGACCAGAGAACAAACGAATCCCCCATTGAAAATTACAAGTGCTGCAAACATAGACAATTCAAACGCTACCACGTCTTGGCCCAGGAAAGAAAAATAGAACCACTGAAATTGGAGAACTTTCCCAGCTTGTTCCTGCAGGTTTCCCTCCATTTCCTGCCCCCTTCCTCTCCCTCTTCTATATCAGCGCCTACCGATGGACTTCTCCACCCGTTTCTTCCCCAATGGCTTCTTCCAAGCGGCTCCGTCCATGGTCCGCCTCCAGCGACGACTCCGACGATGGCGCTGAGCTCTCCCGCCCTTGCAAGCGTTGGAGGTCACTTGTCATGTGAGTCTGCCTTCGCTTTTTTTCAGTTCTTGTGCTCAAGTCAACGTATGGTCAACTTTATATGATCCTGACCTGATCTGAAGTTCTTGAAGAATATTTTTGGTCTTTTTAACTGAACCTGGATCGTTATGGTGGCAGGCAGATGAGGGGCAGGAGGACCATGGGTCAGGGCTGTTTGGTTTCAGAGGGGTCATTGGGGGCGAGTTCATGACCATGTTCCTGCCATTTTTCAGTAATATGGTTCAGAGAGTGGTCAGTATTTCTCTTCCTTTCTTGATCTTCTTTTTTACATTGCGGTTGTTTGCGAGAATTTTCAGTACCTGCTCTTGTTAAGGCTAGAAACTTCTGATACTTACTGTGATTAAGGCAGAATGTTCAGACAAACTGTTCCATGGAACAGCTAAAATTAAAGCCTGTTATTTCTGTGTGATATTTTTGCGACCTGCAGAGAGACCAAGCATACGAATCTTCCTTGATACTTTATGTTCATTTTATAATTATTATTTTCTGGCCTTTGCATTTTCAGGTTTCAGAGGAGGTAGAGAAAGCAATATCAAGACATTTCAACACCGCAGCAGCACCTCCAAGGTGACAAGCATACTTGTCTTTTGTTATGATCAAATTTGATTCCATTCTAGAGAAGTTTTTATGCTATTCTCACTGCTACTAAATGGCCTCGGAAAAAAGTCGCATAAAATAAACTACGATGTCTGAGTATGTTCATTTGCTCAATTTATTTGTAAACTATATGTAGGCTACTAGTAGGCTGGAACCAGCGTCCGAGGTATCAGCTCATGTTCCTGAATGGTCTGAAACCTGTCTACACCATGATGAAGTTGGAAGCCAATGATGGATCAGCTCTTAAGGTGGCCATAGTTGAAAACCTCGAAAACAATCAGACAAGTATCGTCAGGTTTGGTCATCTTTCTTCAGCTAGGGTTGAGGTTGTAGTCCTCCATGGCAATTTCAATGCTAAAAATGAGGAATGCTGGACCCCTGAAGAATTCAACAAGCATATAGTCTGGGGGCGAGAGAAGAGCGCGAAACTCCTCAACGGTGATCTGACGCTGAAGTTCAGTGGAGGGGAGGCTTTCTTGAAAATGCAAACTTCACTGACAACTCCAGCTTCACCAGCACTAAGAAGTTCAGGCTGGGCCTGAGGCTTGTCAATGCTTCTGGAGAGAAAGTTCTTGAAGGAATCACAGAGCCTTTTCGCGTGAAGGAGCGCAGGGTGGAAGGTATGGCTATTTGCAGTTAGATTGTTCTTTCTTCAAAATGCACCTTCTTCATTTCGAGCTGAGACTGATCATATGCGTCTTGCTGTTGTTGCAGGGTTTGAAAAGCACTACCCGCCATTGCTGGGCGACGAAGTTTGGCGCTTGGAAAGGATTGGTAAGAATGGGGCTTACCACCAAGCCTTATCAAACAGTGGAATTGACACTGTGCAGAAGTTTTTACATTCCTATATGAAGAATGAGCACAAGCTATTGCAGGTAAAGGTTCTAGGGTTTGTCTTTAAGAAATATCACAATGATGTTTTGTATAGCTATTGAAGATCTTTGGGTTTCTCGTCTATCTTTAGACTTTCAGCAAGATGTCAAAGGCAGCTTGGAAAGCCATCATAGGACATGCCATGACGTGCGAAGTCGGCGATGCTCTCCATTTGTATGAAATTAAGGAAAGAAACATGGGACTTTTCTTTGATGCCAAACTTCAGCTTGTCGGGGTGAAATTTGGTGATTGTTACAAGCCCTTAGATCAGCTTCACCAAGTAGAGAAGGTGATGTATATGCTCACATACTTCAAGTTCAAGCTGGAGATTTTCTCACTAATGCTCTAACATTTGGTGTTCTTTTTCACAGAATTTAGTCGAGACTCTAAAGCAAGTGGCTTATGAGAATATGAAGGATATTCAGTATGATCACAAGATGATCAACCACTGTCCTGTACCACTTCATAGTTTTCACACAAATGGTGCTTCTGTGTCGAGTAATGTTCTTCCGAATCAGCAGATGCTGAACTATGGTAACACCTGGCCTGATCTATGAGGTTCATGCAATAGCAGTAATTTGTTCCTTAGGAACTTCGGTCATTGATTTCAATTCATTGCCAGGTCAATACAGTAGGTTTCCAGGAGAATTCTCAGCTAGCCAAGGATTTGAATCCGCTGAGAGATTTTGTTCTTTCAATCGAACCACTGATGTAAGTACAAGTACTTCAAACCTAAATTCTGGTAAAGGATAAGAAACATATAGAAATTACTCTAAGACACTGTTACAAATTTTCAAGCAGGCTTCAGTAAAGATGTCAAGATTTCTGCATGGTCAGACTTCGAATGATGTTAGCCATCAAATAGTCACAAACAAATTTGTACCATATAATCCAAGCCAAGGAACTTTCTTACCTGGACCAAGAATCACGCAGTTGCGTATACCGAATACCGGAAGAGCAGATTTCGGTCCAGATGCTGCCACTTGCTATTGTTCATGATAACATTCAGGCAGGTCAGGTTGCTATGCAATTTGGTCAGAACGCACAGAAGCATTCTCATTTCTCTGAAGAATCATTTAGTGTAAGATTTTCTTTTCCTTACAGCGCAACTTTTCCTTTCGGAAGTAACCTCTATGAAAAGTGAATCTCAATATAAGCTGAAATTGAATAGTTCATACTTTTAAACTGAACAAGATCACGTCTCTTTTGCGCCTGCAGAGCTTCTCTGTCGGTAGTTTGACGTCTACATACACAGAAACGGATTCTACACAGCCTCCTTCCAGCTTACAAGCAACAGTAATTCCTCTGACCTTTACTGCTAATTACTTCATTTTGATGCTCACTTACTCTGGATCTAATTAGCTCTGGACGACATCTGCAGGAGAGAATTTGAGCAACCAACCTGACCTACTGTACAATGGCCAAATACTAATGCAGTCACATCAAGTTGTGACTGGCTTTCAGCCATCAAGAACAAACAGCTTTGACTCGGTGGAAGATGATCAGCTCATTCATCGCTTCATTTCCAAGATTTTTAACAGTGAAGGACCCGCGACACCTTTGTCGCCACGTAAGTGGGTCAAGATCAAGGCCGCATTGAAGCTAGCGTCTGTAGGGCGACTCTCCAGGGCCTCGAGAAGGGGTCTACATAGTCCCCTGGGAAGGCCAAGGCTGGTACCAACAATATGACCTGCTTAATAGGGTGGATAACGGTCGTGACAGAACAGTGTGGATGAAAGATCCATCTTGATGTTGTACTCCATGGTACTGTTGAAGTATATAACCTAGTTAGTTGAAAGTAGCAGTGGTGTTGTCAAATAGTCTGGTATCTCTACATAGTGGAGCTTGTATTGTGATTTGTTAGCAATAGTATTTCATGTAAAGATTTCTGGATCTTACTAGTTGTTATTTATGAACTCAGGAGTCAGGAGTCAGGACCATGCAAAAAGCATGTATTTATTCACTCTTTCTTCTGAAGTTCCATGTACTGATGTCCGCAATCCTTTTTAAAATAAAAAGGGATGCCCTCTATTACATGCTACTGAAAAAATCAAGTAAAAATATGCTATAAATATAGCCTGTCTATTAAAAGGAACTACTTACAAGGTGTTGTGCTCGTGAACAAATGGTACAACAGTAATTTCTAGTGTGGAAGACAGAGACATCCCACAAATGAAACTCCCTTCATGTTTATCTTCTTTCTGTCCTCTTGGAGGTCTTCTATCCATGTTTTACTTGGTGTAGTGAAACGATTCATCCAGCGGATTTAAATCACTCTACATTGTTGATCCTTCCAGGGAGTTTCAAGAAGATTCTTCTTTAAAAAGCTTTCTGTTGATCTGATGTTGTCACAGATGAGGGTGGTAGCAACAAAATCTACCTTCACATTGATTGGTTACTTTGCAATGTTAAGTTTTCTATTTGGAGTTCTTCTTCCATCTGTACCAGTCAAAATATGTTTACTGTTCCTGATTGGTGTTTGTAGCATTTTCTGTGATTGTGGTACTGGTGACTTGCATGCCGGATTTGTACTCCTGGGTAATTCAAAACCAGCAGAAACAGGTTAAATTTACCTAATCATGTGCAAAAAAATTGTTTCATGAATATAAACAAGAAGCTGGCTTCACCTCATTGTCATATTATTTGCATTCTTTGTTTGAGGCTTCTTTTTACTTGAAATGCTTCCATTGGTAACACCAGCACGCTTCAGGCCACTGGCTGACAGCATCATTTCTTGGTCCAAGGAACAGCTAGTAACACCAACAAATTCGTCTGAGTCCTGCCTTGGTACTGACTCAATCCTACACCTTTGTTGCCCAGGTGTGTGTCTTTGATAGAAGGAAGTCGGGAGCGGGGTGTGTGTGATGATCAGGCTCCAGCTCTGGTATGGAATTGCCATTCTCAAATTGGTTGCCACCAACAGCTGCCTTATCAACCCAGCCAACTGATCCTGTTTCTTTAGGAAGACCATTGCAATTGTCGACCCAGTTAGGTGAGTTGTTCTCGCGAGGATGCCAGGTCCAGGCAAATCAAATTTTAGCTTTTTTTGCATTGGAGTGACATTGTTCAGGACCTAAAAAATAAACATTAAATCTATATTAGAGCTTTGGATCTCAAAATATTAAAAATCTAATGATGGTAGAATTTATCTTTCCTTGGAGAAATCTACCACTTCCATGTATTCTCTAAATTTGAGACCTCTATCAACAAAAAAAAATCCACTAAATGACATGCTTCTTTTGACAAGCATTTCCATCTTAGAAGGTTTCACTTTCTCAAACTATAGGCTCTGTTGTAGATATTTGACTGCATGGATGCCATTTTTCCACGAAATTGCAGCCACAACTAGAGCACACAACTCATTTTTAAATAATTTTTTCGTGATACGCACGATAAAGAGTTGACATTGGTGGAAAAGAATTACCTCTATGTTTCCAACTTCTTCCATTGGCTGTCTATTTTTCGGGAATACAGGTGTTATGTTGCCTCTGCTAATTTTATATATGTTTGGACTTGACTGTGTGCTCCGAATGTTTTCTGTTTCTCCTTCCTTCTTGGCCAATGCTGCCTTGAGGCAAGCAATCTGAAATGAGCAAAAATAACGGAAGTTTCTTATACATCTCAATGGCAGTGCCTGTAGCTAATTCACAGAAACCGAAAATAAAAATAGGTAAGCACCTGTTCTTTGAGCTCCCTAACCTCACCACCTTCTTTATTTGCTTTTGCCGCGCCAAGCTCAACAGAGGCAACTCGCTCAGCAAATTTCAAGGTGCTTATTGTCTCATTGACAGCATCTGGTTCCGGGCTTATGTGCACAAACATCAGTGTTTTTGCTTGTCCACCTAAACATTGCAACACTATTTATCCCATTGATTAAGTACAAAAAGTGAAAATGTAGGATACTGAATTTGCAGACTACCTAGAGAATCTTGCAAAAGCTGGGTAAGCTTGCTGTTTCGGTAAGGGACATGCGAGTTTTTCTGGGCCAGGGATGCAATCACATCCCCCAGTGCTGAAAGCGACTTGTTTATGTACAGTGCCTCCTTCAGTCTATCTCCTACAACTTCCGATTTATCAACTCTTTCACTACCGGCTAGATCACAAGATGCATGCAGCCTCTCAAGATTGCGCCAGATGTTATGTCACGTCCTTGAACATGAACAGTCAGGCAACTGCATGTAGGTTTCAGTCAGAATTATAAAGCATAATATACATGTAAGTACTTCTAAGTTTGAGCAAGGTATGTTCGTGCACACCTATGGGAGCGGCTGCTTCGGTCGTTGATGGCTGTTGAACCTACTACACGGTTCCTTTGCCCTTGATTCATCAGCTCAACAACATCAGAAGTCGATGTGACAGGAACTATGCTTGCATCTGGAACTGCAAGCCCTTTTTGTGAAGTATTTCTTATTTCCAACGTAGCTCAACGTTAAGGAGGCTCAAGATATGCGTCAAATAAGTAAGGTTAAAGGAGAACAGCAGAGAACTATTTTTTACCAAATACAACAGTAAAAAGGATATTTTCTGTTTCCACTATCTTGAAGGAGGTCTCTCACTTGCTCATTGTAGATCTCAATCATCTGCACAGAAATTTCGTAACTGATTGTCCCATGTCTCTGTGCTTGAAGATTAAATAAGTCATTCAATGCTCTGTAGTTAACACCAACGCTTTCCTCGCTCAGTACTTTAGGTCCACTCTGCAAAACATAACAAAAAGTGATCTTAGCCTGATTATCCTTTTCCTAAGAAATAATGAAATATTTTCTTAGCGAAGCTTATTACCATTGTATAGGTCTTTCCTGATCCGGTCTGGCCATAAGCAAATATGCAAACATTGAAGCCATCAAGAACTGAACGGATCAAAGGTTGCATATCTGAAAAGACTTCCTCTGCATTAACAAAACAAAAGCACTAAGTTCAGTACCCAAGGAAAGTCAAGCTAATTGGGACTATAGATATACAGGAGCAACTCATATACCTTGAGTGGCTGCTGGGCCAAAAACCTTGTTGAAAGTAAATGATTTGCTTCCATCTTTCCCATATTTTGTGGGAGTGATTATTGTGATGGTTCTTTCTTCCATTCCAGCAACACTTGTCCAGGAATTTGCTTGTCCAGGTAGAAAAGGCCTCACTCGACAATATACTCTAATATTTCCTGGTTATAAAACGAAACAAAATGTAAGATGTAGGCTAGTATCCTTCATATCTTGTTCCTTCAGCACCAAAAATGGTACCTTTAAGATCCTGTATTTGGTTGTACAACTTGCGGTTATCCTCCAGAACTTTATGGTAACCACAAGCCGCATTAGATAGGACGTGCAAATGCTTTCCTGTTAACGTGGTAAATATGGTATTTCTTAAATGCATTTGGAGCAAAAAAAAACAGTTAGATAGATGCAAAAATCAATTATAAGTTACCCATTTTAGTAAAATCTTCAGAGTACTGTAATCTCAATTGTTCCATTCCAGACTTGACAGAAGAAAGGGTATTTCTTAATTCCTGCAGGGAGCATAACATGTCAAGAGATCGTGGATGTAAATGCTGGTTAGTCAGAATCAAATAAGGAATGTAAAACAAAATAAAAATACCAGGATATGTTTCTGCTGTACGTCAATATTTATTTCTACCCCTAGCTGGAACTGTTGAGCTGCACAACTACCATTCACAACTACAGAGCTGACTTCTTCCTTCAGCTTCAAGGGACATAACTCATCCACCTTAATTTCGTTCACCAAACAATGAAGAACATTAGTATATGCAACCTATTCAGCCATATAGAACTTGTTTTTCAGAATGTACAGGTGTTTACATTCAATTCAAAACTAATGCTCACTGTGTACATATCTGGCCACTGGATGGTAAAAGCAATGTATACCTTAACTCGATTGCTGGTGGAAGTTTCATCTTGCAGTGGCATGTCAGGTATGGATAATGGGCCAGTACCTTTAGAGACCTCTATGCATTGCACCTGTGATATTTTTTGTCCAAATCAGTAAATCTGCAGAGTTGTATACCTCATCCGCAGATAAAAGCTCACAGATACAACTAATTAAATAATAATAGGCCCCAGAAAATGTGGATAACTCTGAGTTTCTAAATAATAGCAGAATGGAACATACTAAGTGCTGGTCTGCAGCCCGACACTCATATTCCTGAATAACTTTACTTAGAAGTGACTCAACAATCTGCAAGATAGCAAATACTTTGGTGTCATTCTTGATGTCCATCAACTACGACTGCATGATGACCATCTATATATTCAAGCAAAGTAGACTCACCAGTGGGACTTCTTCTGGTTTCTTACCCAAGAGAAGTGTACGCACAAGGATATTAAGGGCTTCTGAAGTAGCCTACAAATGAATAAGACAGGTCATTACAAAGTAGATTCTGAAATAAGAATTGACACCACATCATAATACTTACCATCTCACTGGATTCACAATCAGTTGTCATATTTTGCTCTACTGGAAAACAGTTCTGGATTGGCTCTGCTGTGTGGCTTCTCATTAACTTATTCATAAAAGCATCAGTATTCTTGAGTATGAAGTACTTTCCAGATGTAGAAGGCTTTGAAATGCCGCCATATTTAGATGGTGTCTGTCTCCCTGTTGTCTTGCTTTCACTGAATGACCTCAGAGCAAGAACACAATCCACAACTCGAACGCCCTTGCCACCCTATGTTCCAATTGACAGATAAAATATATTTGTTATAGCAAAAGTAGCCCAAATATTAACTTTGGCCTCCATTTGAAATTTCTTATCAATCAGGATACAAATCCTATCCACGTAAGAAATATATTGTATTTTAAAAGCTAAAAGAATTGGCTTACTACATGAGCTCTCTATAAAGCATGAAAAAAGATACCTTCTCCAAATCAGAATGCTCGAATGTAGGGAGCCCTAAATCTTGTACAGTGACAAGGAAGTTCCGCAAATTCTCGAAGTATTGATATGCACACAAAGCTGAACCATCTGATGGTACACCAGTATCTGAGGGGGCTTCCACAACCTAATACCAGTATAACATTACCGAGAAAATCGGCATCGTAAGTTAGCACGGCTCACTTTTTCTAAGCAATGGAGAAGAGGACAGAAACATGGCACTGAAAGACTCTGCTGAGACACACGGCAGCTAAATGGACTATAAGTATTGAAGGCCATAAGTCTAAGTACCTTAGGTATGGCGCCTGGCTGAACCTTATTCAGTGCATTGCAAAGGACAATTCCATTTCTCAGCCCAAGCCGGAATTCCTCCTCAGAGGGCTCTTCTGGTAGGTCCCTTGCACACACGATCCCAACTGTTCTTCGCAACCAACTGGCTGCATCATACCGTCTATTCGCTGCATTGTGAACCCAGTAAATCATAAATTCACATTGTACTGCTAGCAATCATAGATAAGAACTGTCCTAAGAACCATAACAACAATTATTATCTATTTTAAGGTACAATTCAATAGGCACAGTATAATTTGCAAAGTGTACTATACATCGGCACAGTATAATTTGCAAACCAATGATGTTAGCTACGATCAATCAAGCATAAAACCCACAAGTATGAGCTCAGCGCAAGCTCAAGCTCAAGCTCAAGCTCAAAGTCAAACAACTACCATCAGAAAAACATTTAAACTACTGTCCACACAAAGTCACGGCCCTGATGACACCAGGAAATTTGAATTAAACTGCATCTGGTCACTCACTGGCACATCTCGCCCTAAATCAAAAGCCGAACCATCGAGATCAGGACACTAAAATACAGGACAGGAATTCCCGCATTCGTCCACTCATCTCTCCAAGTCACCCAGACAACCAAGAATATCAGATCACTAAATTCTCGCCCCCGCCGCATTTAGCGCGATCCGCGCAAGTGCCCGAGAACTCACCGGCCTCGTGGGCCCGCCTGGTGGCCACGTCGATGTCGCTCAGCGTCCCGTGATTCCGCAGCACTCGTTCCGCCGCCGTAGGCGCCGTCTCCTGGGCCATAACTCTGTCCGTCGCCGTCGCCGTCGCCGCCGTGTCCATGGTCCAAGAACGCCCGAACCAGCACCGATTCCGACGACCCGACTGATGTATGGGCACTGGAAGACGGGAGGACGTGGGCGGGGGAGAGGAAGGGCGGATCGGGGCTGGAGTGGTCTGCAACGGTGGGGCAGTGAGGCCTGAGGGGTTTGCTTTTCTTGGGTTTCTTGGTCTGTTTTCGAATGGTGGTGGCGCTCGTGACGGGAAGAGAGCGGTTGGGGCGTCTTGTTGGTGACCTGGGGGCTGGAATGGGGATAGGGGATTTCGTGGAGGGTAAAATGGTAAATCAGTCGTTTACTTTTGAAGCCGTAGCAGTCCCTCAACAAATATATTTATGGTACTTTTGGAGGAAGTATTAGCTTTTTATAAAAGTTTATTGTACTAATTATACTACTTATATTGATAGTAAATTATGCTGGTTATATTGATACTAAATTATAGTATTGGGTATATCGTCCACGAGTTTATTTAACAAGAAAATAGTGGTTTTGACGACCCAATTATAAAAAATTGCATCCATAAAAAATCTCGCTATATCATGTGGCATATCTTTCCTCGTGGACAATTCTGAAATCAACCTCCTTATATGTCCTAATATCCTCTGAGTCGATGGTGAAAATAGGCATTTGCCCACTCGTACCAATGTGGTAGTTGACTAGTACTCCCTCTGTATCAAAATATAAGGCGCCATTAAATTTCGCTAGCCAACGACTTATAACTTTGACCGTGATTTGTATTCTAATTTGTCCATAAAATCGTATAATAATACATGAAATGAAAGAACTTTGCAAAACGAATTCAATGATACCATTTATATGTTCTCAATCTGTACAGTTTAGTATATATTAGTGTTCAAAGTCAAATCTCAAATACCAGCACAAAAATAGACGTGCGTTATTGTTTGGGACGAAGGGAGTATCGATTTTACGAATACAACTCTATGAATGCTCTCTAGCAAAACAATTGTTCAAATTGAGATTTGTACTCCAAGAACTCGACTACATCACGGAGGCTGATTTTCAGTGACCAAATTGATGTTGCTCGTCAACATGGTATGCAGATCGAACCGAGAAGAGGCCTGATTTTGTGTATTGCCAGGCAAGAAAAACATCGAACATCTAGGGGGAAAAAGAGTGGATTTTATCTGACCGTGCATCCATGGAGCAAAGATCATTTTGACAAGATCTTCATCCTATTTCTTGTTCCGGGGGCCTACCAAACCCATCCTACTTCATTTATCAATGTCCCTCCCATCGTACTATTTGTGGTACCTAATTACTCCAAGATCACATACATTATACGTGCTACAGTGTCAATGTCTCACGATTCCTTTTTTCTATCCCTAGTATATTTCTTGATATATTTTCTTCCCAAGTACCATGAAGATAGATAGCGACATTTTTTTTCTGCATGCATATAACGATATTGCAAGCAAGTTGATGGGACTACAATGAGTAGATGAAAAAGGCAACACATCAGCATCAATATGGTGCTTAACATGGCAATACAAACCATTAACTTCATTATCGCGGTCTCGTTTTTATGGTACACCTTCCTGATATATATAGTGGCACCATCAGAAAATTGGTACGAAAAAGATCACTATCGATACTATCCAGCTTTCTCCATCGGTC
Organism: Poa pratensis; assembly: GCA_947311845.1. NCBI lineage: Eukaryota > Viridiplantae > Streptophyta > Magnoliopsida > Poales > Poaceae > Poa > Poa pratensis. Next base: position 10,139,026 of record CAMZMU010000121.1, on the reverse strand, counting down.
TAGAGTTTTGGATAAAATATTTGGTGTCTCTAGCTGAGTAAAGAAAATATTTTTCAGGATACGTCCAAGCAGACGTATCGATTTCAAGAAGAGGAGGCCAAGCGGCCGGTTACAATGCGTTTATGCACATGCGCCAAAAACGCCACTCCACTGCAATAAAAAGGAAAGAGAATCACTCGTCAACCCTCCACCTATATACGGGTCCTAGGCTACCCCTGAACATCCTTGCTGCCCGCCACAGGTCAGCCTCCGCCTCAAACATCCTGATGGCTGTCTCCACTGATGGCCTGTGACCCTCGAAGACCACACCGTTTCTATGCCTCCAAAGGCACCAGCATATCAAGGTGATCGCCGTCCACAGGTCTCTCTCGTCGTTACCTCCCGGAGCATTGGAAGGTAGACAATCCACAAGGTGAGCATCATGTGCAGGGACCCAGGCCGCTCTACCCCACCTGCCCAAGAAAGAGTGCCAAACCTCTCGAGAGAGTACACAACCAAGAAGGAGGTGGTCTATGTCTTCCTCCTCTTGATTACAGAACGGGCAGGAGGCTGGCCTTGGCAACCCTCTACGCCCTAAGCGGTCTGCAGTCCAACATCTGTTCTTCAGAGCCAGCCACAGGAAGAACTTGCATTTGTTTGGAGCACGGGAGCACCAAATCTGTTGTGCCTCGGCCAACCCAACCTTGCCCTCAAAGAACACTCTATAAGCTGAGCGAGCTGAGTACTTGTGGTTGCCCTCCCAGCTCCACCTGAACTCGTCCTCGACCCCCTCTGTCAGGACGAAATCCGCCACGCTATCAGCCAAGGACATCAGCTCTCCTATCTCTCGCGCATCTAGGTCCGGCGGAATGTCGTCTAGCCATCCACCAGCGAGCTCATCCCTGACTCTGCGAGTGGAACGAGCGCTCTTGGGCACCTTCAGGATCAGGTTTGGTGCCAGCTCCCTCACCCGCCCACCAGGCAGCCACCTGTCAGTCCAGAAGAAAGTGGAGGCCCCATCACCTACAACCGAAGTGGTGGCTACCTCAAATAACTGCCGGACCACACAGGGAACCTGGATATTGAACTCGCTCCAGGGCTTGGAGCCGTCCGTCCTGCTGAGCCACAGCCATCTAGCCCTGAGAGCGTGGTTCATTAGTAAAGAAAATATGGCCATGATATACATAATTTAATTAGTTAATTTTGAGTTGGTCAATATGTTTGATACGCATTACGTTTGAAGTGCGAGAGCATGTTTGGTTACCAACTTACCACATCCATTGGTTTATCACGCCTTGCTATGTGGTGAAGTCATAGCCCAAAAGGTTACTTGTTTATACAACATATTTTTCGTAGCTTTAATACGCAAATTCACCCTAATTGTCTTCTTTGAATAGTAGAGTCGTTATTGTATGAGTCAAACATGTTCTTCTTTTCGTTCTGCTGGAGCTTTCATCGATGATCAACTTGGAAATTCATTTTGGAAAGAGATCAACCAAGTGATGCTCTGAACAAGAGTTATACATTCTTTAATTTAGAAATATTTTGACCTTGCGAACAGCTGTTTGTGTACTTCTGCACAAGATTTCACCTTGGGTCCACGCAAAGCCAAAAGGAGGGAGAAAACAAATCGTTATATCAGGACAACCCAACGGTCGGGGAGGTGCAAAGTTGACTTTAGTAGCATGGACGCCACCGAAGATCAAGGCAATTACAAAAAAAAACCTCTGACCCCGAAGTTGAATGGAGTAGAATATTTTAAGCCACGTCGTTAATTAAGTACAGTAGAGAAATAACGACAAGCCAAGTGAGATTTACGACAAATTTAGAGATGCAGTGAGACGAGAAACCCATACAACCATTTGAATACAGGATTCTTATTTTTAGGAAAAGCATCGTAATCATCCAGGGGATTGAGTCGCTCGCATCCTCCGCATCCTGCTAGCGAAAGCACTCTTGAGTTTTAATTAGTAAACGTTTACAGCTAACAGGTACCAAAACACGTGTATAGTAGATAAATGTTGAGAATAGAAGTACCTACCTGTATATAAGTATACAAAAAGATTTCTTGGACATCATCAAGCCTTAGTAGGAAGATACCTAGCAGTTTGTACTAAGATGAAAGAGAATTTTAGCTAAAATTTTATACCAAAGCAACCATAGTAACGCAATGGGCTGTCAAGAAATCTATATAAATTTATGCAACAACTAAACTTCCTTTGTGTTGAGTAAGGTTCCCAAGAACAATATAACCGACGCAAGTGTAAGCTCGGAAACATTACTAAACCTAGAAAGATGTGCAGGAACAAGGCTAAGATCTATCTTAGCTTTCTCAGTCATGAATTGTTAGAAACAGAAGAAACATATAAGCTGAAATTTGAATCATCACCGGTTTGCCAAACCAGAGAACACTTTAGTCAAGAAGATAAATCTAGAAAGATAAAACAAAGAAGGGGAATGGTTGTATGGCTCATATAAAAAATACAACCATTATTTTTCCTTGTGTTCAAGGATTTATCAAAAGCGCATGTAAGATCTAATCCCTGCCATCAATCAATGTAAATTGTTTTGGTAAAAAGGTAGAGAAGAGATGAGATGTGCATGCACCACTCAATCACAAGAAGTGAGTTTAATGACCTTTAACTGAATGGGATAGTGTATCTAGCACAAGAACTGGGGCCTTTTCCTTAATAGGATTGTGATCAGATGGGCCCAAGGTGAGCACTATGAAGACAACAATACGAAGACATGCCTAGGGTGAGCACCATGCAGACACCAATACGAAGACAGGCCCAGGGTGAGCACCATGCAGACACCAATATGAACAGGTAATGACTAACGAAGTAAAGACACGATAACTTGATGCCTCCATCTATCCACTACTTGCAAACAAATAGGCAACAACATTTATCTTTTAAAGCATACCTATAGAGCAACCTGGGACTTCTCATACATCGCATTCACTTGAGATGGGAGCTGAAAAGCCATTTGTGCTTTCGCAAGTAGCTCTTTCTATCGGACACGATCACGAGGTTGCGGAGTGAGGGTGAGTGCTCGACAAAAGCTGAAACTACAGCAATCTCGCATTGCCCGCCTTTGAAAGCTTCAATCTTCAAATTAAATAGCCAAGATGACTCACAATCTCACACACTCTCAGCTCCTCAAGCCAGTCATCTATCAACGCATCAGCAATCTTCAAATAGCATAGATCCTCCTTAGAGTAATAAACTATATTTTGTATGTTCTTCATAAATATATTTTGACAGCTGCCTATACCACATTTTGTATATACATTATGGTAGTGCTATCTAAAACATATGTTCTAAAGTGTGTCTTGATTAAGTTTTCTAGTTATGATTAGGTAAGCATATCTATGGAAACTTTCCTAGCTACAGTATGTCTGCCTCATGGTTGCAAAATTGCAAAATCTGACTCTCTCAAGAGGAGGCTGGAATAAGAATAATTTATACTGAACTTTCATACTTCTCTCGAACTTATTTTAGCATACTGCAGTCTCAACAAGTAAAGTTTTCGATTATTTATTTCACATAGCTAACCACATAAAAAAAGATAATAAGTGTTAGTTGTAATGTTATTTGTTATATACTTGTAATGTATATTGTTGAAACGCACTTGCATTCTGCTAAACTCAAACTATATTTGTTATTTTTCATAAATATATTTTGACAACTACATATACGACTTTTGTATATATTTATGGTAGAGCTATCTAAAACGTATGTTCTAAAAAATATCTTAATACCCGTTTCTACTTATGATTAGGTAAGCATATATGTGGAAACTTCCGGAGTACAAATTAAAGTTTAGCCTTGATTTTTACTGGTTTTTAAATGGTCTACATGTGTATACTCTATACTTGGTAGTGAAATGACAGACACTAATAGCAATCACCCCACTAATTGTGAGATGAGACTCAAGCGTAACCCTATTGTTTTCATCCTCCGCGTGCGCCAGGGAGTGAAAAAAGCGATATCGCTTTCAGCCACCGGCCTCCGCAGCTTCCCTTCGTTGACGACCTCCGGGTCGTCAGTGGTAAGGGGGTCGTCGGATCCTACGTGTGCGGACCAGTGTAGCTCTAGGTTAGGCCCTTTGTACCTTAGTTTTTTGGCCGCTCGAGGTGTTGGCTTTGGGAAGGCGACGACGGCGATGAATAAAAGTGTTCTAGATTCTTCTCCGATGCGGTGTTCTACTATGTGGTCAGCGAAGTATCTGGATGGCGGCGGCGGCATCCTTGTGGTGGACTTGTGTTTTTGGACTTTGTCGTTGCGACAACGTTTCTCTCCAGCGTCGGAGCGAAGCTCGGGAGGTCGTCCAGGAGTATGCGCAGACAGGTGTATGCGATGGTGACAGCTGGAAGATGGTGCATCTTGTGTTGGGTTCGTGGTTGGAGGCTGACAGTTCTGGTTCCCTACTCCAATGTCATCGTGCGGGGTTGTCAGTCGTGTCCGGGTTCGTGCTGCCCTGGTCTGATTCTTTCAACGGCAATGGTATTGTCTCTAACAAACTACTTTGGAGGTCCATAAAGTTGCTGATCAGCGATGAAGCCGCGATGAGCTCGGTGAAGAGGCGATCTGTCCTTTTTTTTCCTTCGGTGGCTGCGACGGTGGTGCCGAAGGAGAGGGACATGCGTTGATTTTTTCATAGGTTTCTCCTATCTTTTCAGTTCTATAAGATCGGTATTTACGTGCCTTGTAACTTGATTTATATTTTATAAATGACACACGTATTACCAGCAAAAAACTCACTCCACTAATTAAAAAATGCAATGATTTTACAACTTTTTGCGTACATATGGTTTGATATGCTCGTCATCTACAATGTACTTGGTACCATATGATGTGCCCAAGTTATCTTGCGAGCTTCTGAAATAAAAACCCGTGCAAGGAACGGAACTTGAAATTCTACTGAACATAGATTTTAGTACAACCTATAGGACTTCTACGGGAGCAAGAGTAGTAACCTAACTAGAATCGTTTCCACTGATTATAATTGTTTGTTCCTATTTAATGGTACACACTATAGGTCTGTGGTTTGGATTTGCACCTACAAATTAAGTATTTTTAAATAGTTTTTATGGTAATCTCGCCACTTTATTCATCATTCAGAATATTCATAGTTACAGTAATTGGATCATAGGGTGTACCCAGCCACACATGGCGGCCCACTCCTAAAGAAAGTCAAATCTAGCGAGATTATGAGCTTCAGTGTTGGTGCTTCTACGTTCGTGAATAAAACGACAATCACTAAACAAAGTACTCTTATGGCTAATTTCCCTAGTAATGGAGCTGTAGGAGTACTTTGTTGGTGTTGTTGTTTCCTCCCGCGGTTTTTGTTCCTCAATCTACAGATAGAGCAGCCGTCGGAAGGGCCTGGTCGCTCAAGTATCAAGAGGCGAGCGGTTCTCGAGGGAACGGTTTGACCTAGCGACCGGAGTCGCACCATCTCATCTCGGCTTCTCGACCTAGCGACCGGAGGTGCCACGGGTACTTGTGACAAGTGGCGTGGTAGCAGTGGCGTGACGCCCCACGCCACTAGTAACGTTTTTGGCACGTCACTAGTAAAGCATTTCTCTACTAGTGTCGATTATTATTATAATAAAAAACATTGAGCATCATTTTGATGTAGAGGGAGCTTTCAATATCCTTTTTGGGAAACCAAGTGTGGTGACCATTTACGTAATTTGATTTTTCGATTTTGTTTTTTTAAGAAAAGGGGGATTTTGTGAATGACATTTTGCTGGTTATCGGTTCCTTATTATATACATACAAATATACAAGATGTTCTTTTGAAGACATATACCCAAGATTTACTTCTCTGTATTTAGAGAGGCGTTTGATGGGTGAATGCCACATTCGCATGTGTGTGATATGCCAATTCGATTATCTTACAAACTTGCACGGTCTAGAACTATATATGCCTCCGTTATTTTCAATTGTGTTTTTTGGCAGTTGACGCTCGACGTGAAAGAGCCTGTAGACAAAATGGTCCATGTGTCGTTTCAGTTTTGCTTAAATTGTATTTTCTGTTATTCTCATCTGATTTCATAGATTCATACTGGTAAGACTAAAAGCGACATGCTCGTAGCTACACTGTTCAAATACAATTGCCTAGTCTCTCCTAACAGATCGGTCTTTTATGACAACTGGCTAGAGCATGCGATCGAATATGATATCAGAGCCCAAATGTCTCGGGTTCAAATCTCACCCAACACTGTATTAAAAATAAATATTTGCGGCCTCCCCAAAAATATCCACGTCCTAGTCCCATGAGTCTAGACGTGTGTATAGAAAAAATAGCAGCCCACCGGGCCTAGACGTGAGGGGGGTGTTGAAATACAATTGCCTAGTCTCTCCTAACAAATCGGTCTTTACGACAAACAACTGGCTAGAGCATGCGATCCAATATACACGGATAGCGAAAAAGCCAACCCGCCCGCTCACCTGTCGTGGCTCTAGAGCATCTCTAGCAGATCCGCTATAATGCCCCCAGCTTGGAAAATTCTGGCCAATACACGGGTTCGGCCTTTTTTATGGCTAGAACAGACACCGCATATCGGTCTGGTCCGAAAACATTTTTTAGGCCACTGGCAGGGCACCACTATATCAAGCGTTTTGGTCAGCCGTTTATGGTTCGTCCTCCTATCCCTCCGACGTGATTTGTTTAGCTCCACCGCTACGGTTAGGAAACTCTGACGAGAAATTCGCGTCGAAATCGACCACAACGATGATCGGATCTTCCATGTGCAGCCCCGGTAGGAGCGGCGAAGGCAGTGGCGGTGGCAGAGACGACGAGGAGTGCCACATCAGCATATCGGCTACCGCGAGCAAGCGCTCCTGCCGTCCCGTTCCCGCCGTCAAGGAGAGGGATACGGCCTGCGCGCGATGTGCCAACACTTCATCATCGTGAATCGTGCAGCAGACGCCCGGTTCACTGCCGCCGCTTCGCCGGCCGCCCGCTCGCATGACACGGAGGCGGATAGCTCCTCCTCTATAATTGTGCTCAGCGACGACGATGACTCATCGCCTGCCCGCTCGCACGACGCGGAGGCATGGAGCTCCTCCTCAGTTGTTGAGTCATGGAGGTCGGGCAGGGGCGAGAATGTGGCCGCCGCTCCCGGAGCCAAGGCGGGGGCCTCGACGGCTGGGATGTGCTCGTGAAGCACATCACTCAGCATGTAGTGCGCACCCGCGACGCACCCTCGTGGAGTCCAATGCCTTATACCTATCTACATGCATGCTCTACCTTATCCTCTTTGAGCTGTCATGTCTTTCAAAACATTAAGCTCCTTAGAAATAATGAGCCTTGCTTGCTCCAGGCGACTCCGCCTTGTCTAGACCCGCATGTCGGCGATGTGATGCATGTTACCCGGTTGTTCTTGCGTGTTCTCACGACTGCTATAATTTCTTCCTTTTCGCGGGAGCTCTACTTTCTTCAGTTTTTCATATTTTAAGGTTTGAAAGTTATTTGAATTTGTTTGATAGCAATGTTCAAAAATTTCCTGAGACGTGGGACTCGTAGGATCACCAAGAAGTTTATTCCGTCGAAAGATAAACATAAGGCTTTTTCTGTGTGAGTGTTACACAAATTAAGTTAGAGTTGGATGGGGACGTGCAAATTAGAATATATACATATTTTTTTGCATTGTTTACTAGCCAACATAACGCTCAATTATCATTCTAATTTGAGCACGTTTCCAAATGTAAGTATGCCATATCTAAACCATATAACCTCACATGGATGTTGCTCTTTATAGTGAATTTGAACTGGCCACCCTAATTATACTATATCAAGGAACATGAATATGCATTATGTAAAACACATGATTGTGCCACATCATTTAGCTGCTTCTGCTTATTTTTCTAATGTTGACAAATATTATTTGTTTCGTGTTATTAAGTAGTTATGTGTGAACAAGCCTAGGCCATTAATATGCTTTTGTTTCTCTACTCGTGGTCGCGCATTTATTTTTTCTCGGGAGCGGGCACAGCAATGCACGCCTTTACCGTCTAGTGTTTTTTTTTTTAAGAGTACGCAATTGCGTACCTGAATTTTATAGAAGGCAGAGTTTGTATGTACAGAAACAGGCACCCAAGCACAAACGCCGGGGCCAGGGCAACTCCAAAGAAAACACAAAGACTACTCTCTCACAATTCTGTTAGTAACTCCAACTCCTACCCTCGGCCTCACAGAGTTAAATTCCTCCACAATTCGGGTCGTCAGTCTGCTTGCCGTGTACTGACGCTGCGGATTGTTGAAACACCATGCATTTCTGTTCTTCCAGAGGGGGTAGAAGGTAGTGCACACCAGCGTGTCAAAACATCTACGGTCCTTGTCTCTGAACCGTGCTCTCTGCGTCAGCCACCACTCCTGGATGGTGCTTGTGGCGTCCGGTACCTGAAACGAAACCTCCAACTCTTGTTTGCAACGATGCCAAACCTCCCTAGCCATGACGCATTGGACTAGAATATGCTCTGCAGTGTCTTCCTCTTGTAGGCAAACGAAACAAGGATGCGTGTTCGTCTGCAGCCCGTGTCTGACACGCCGGTCAGAGGTCCAAATTCTATGCCGCGCCGCGAGCCAAACAAAGAGTTTACTTTTGTGCGTGGCTCTGCTCTTCCATATGGGCTCAGCTAGCTGGGAACGAATTGCTCCATGCATCAGCATCCCGTAGGTAGAACTGGCACTGTATTTGCTCGATTTGTCCCACGGCCAGCTGAATTGATCCGGCACCTCCAGGTCGATCTCCACATTGCTGATAGCAATCCACAGTGCCAGGCACTGCCTAGCTCCTTGATAGGCCAGTGTACCCGGGATGTCCAAGATCCAGCGGTTGTCGAACATGCCCTGCGCCACAGTTCGCGAATTGTATTCTCTGGTACCTACAGTCCGCACTAGCCCAGGCGCAAAGTCCTTCGCCGCCCTTCCGTTAATCCATTTGTCACTCCAAAACAGGAGCTTTTCCCCATTGCCAACCTGAATTCGCACCAAATTGTCGAAGACGGCTTTGGCTTCAGTATCTTTCAGAGGAGGCAGGCCTTGCCATGGCTTGTTGGGTTCAGATCGTCGCAGCCATTCCCACCTCACACGCAGCGCCAATCCTTGGAGCCTCAAGTTCTTGATGCCAAGGCCTCCGAACTCATATGGCTTGCAGATGTTCTCCCATGCGACTAGGCACTGTCCGCCATGCGCACGTTCCTTTCCTGCCCAGAAAAAGCCCCGCAGCGTCTTCTCCAGAATCTCCAACAGCCATATTGGTGCCTCCGCAACCAGCAGATGATGAATTGCCCGCGCCGCCATTACCGTCTTAACGAGAATTAGACGGCCCGGACGCCCAATTAGTCCTCGCTGCCAAGCAGGGACGATTCGCGTCGCTGCATCTAGCATTGGCTGCCACTGATTTTTCGTCAAGGGTCGCACAGCCAACTGCAAGCCCAGATATCTGATCGGAAATTCAGTAATGGGGCAGTGCAGGACCTCTTCGACCAGTGCCCTCTCCTGATCTCCCGCTCTAATCAGGGTTGCCGAGGTCTTCTGGTAATTAACTTGTAAACCCGACGCTCGACCAAACATGACTAGCAGCTCCCTGATGACGATTAGATCCATATGTATTGGCTTCACGAAAACGACCACGTCGTCAGTGTATATCGATAGTCTCTGTGTCGGGCTCGCATTCCCAATTGGAGATAGCAGCCCTTCCTCCGTTGCTCTCAAGACTAGCAATGTAACCACCTCCATTGCCAAAACAAAAAGTTGCGGGGAGAGAGGATCTCCCTGCCTGAGCCCACGCGCATGGAAGATCCGCCTCCCTGGAACTCCATTGACTGACACCCTTGTGCTGGCTGTTCGAAGGCAAATGGCAAGCCATTGCAGCCAGATCTCCGGGAAGCCCAATTTGCGCAAAACCTCAAAGAGGAAAGCCCAAGATAGGGAATCGAATGCTCTTGAAATGTCCAGTTTCAGAAGCACCCCCGCTTCTCTCTTCCTGTTTATCTTCCTTGCCATCTGCCGCACCAGAACAAAATTGTCGTGTAGATTTCTTCCCCGAATGAAAGCCGACTGGTTGGTGCTTACCAATCTCTCCATTTTTGGTCTGAGCCTATTCGAGAGGATCTTTGTGAATAGCTTTGCGAAGCTGTGGACCAAACTAATTGGTCTGTAATCTCCCACTTCCTCCGTCTAGTGTTTTTTTAAGAAAGAAAAATTGGCTAGGGCGGTTTCAGTGAGGTTTACAAGGTATGGTTTAACATTTAGAAGATTACTCTTAAAGATCTCGAGCCCAATAAAATATCACTTGTTCGATTAAAAGGTACCAACATGGTAGAAGAAGATCTTGGCCACTCTGTTTTGGTATTGCATTGCTGAGCACGATTTTAAATCTGACCAAAAGGGTAGAAAACTAGAAATACTCAGAGGCTGATTGTTGTCGTCAAGAGGATCCATATTATATTCCAGTCTAGAATATTTCTAAATGATAATGTAATATTTATGATTATTCCAAATTAACCAAGCTTAATTAATTCCACTAAATCAAGAAAAATAAATCTTTAATAATTAATTAAATCCTACACCTAACAATGATTTGGAAATTCAAAATGTGGCCTATCTTATGCATAATATCATATTGCCAACTCTTTGAACATTTATCCTTACCGGATAATGATGCTAACCCAAGGTTCCGCCACCAACCAAAGCTTTGAACTGCATTATCTCACATTTTCTATGCACGTTCAATCCTGTTCATGCAAGTCGGATTATATTTACCAAGCTAATGAAATCTCTTCTGTGCTCTTACCTACATCGGAATAAACTACTCTAGAACAAAAAAGCAGATAAACCACCAGCACGAGCAGGAATTCGAGCAGACATTGTAGATGTTTTAGCATTTGTCTACAGCACGAGTAGCTGTTAACCGAACTAGATGACCGGTTGCGCCCCTGGCACAGGTGCCTAAATCAAAACTGTAATATAGCCTTAAGTTTTATATATTTTTCATATATTGTTGTTTGTGTTTAAAATTCTCACAAACATCATGCGGCTATCATCGATGATTGTAATGTATCCTTAAGTTTTTTATATTTTACGTATATTGTTGTCGCTGGTATCATCGATAATTTGTGAACCAATAGTGGATTTAAACTTGACAACAAATATTTTGTGCAATCTCAATCTTGAAGTACCAGACACCACGATATGAGGCTTTGTCATGGAAATCAGATATATCGTTCAAAAATAATTAGGATACATATTCCACTAAGCCTAGAGGATTCAATTTTATCATGGATGATATTTCAGTCATGAGACCATGTCACCCTCAATAATTAGGATATATATTTTGCTTAGTGTCTTAATATACTTTCTTTAAGGTAAATATATTTTGCATATATTGCTGATATTGATAATGGCAATGAATAAGATGTTTTAAAAAGTGGATACAAATTGGCGAATGCACACAAATATAAAACCTAAATCAAGGCAGTATATTGTTTTTATATATTTAGACTTACTCCCCCAACCAGAATCTCGAGTAGACTTAAGTTATCCAAAAGTCCTGCGGTTATGATGCGTATATTCATCACGTCTTACTGGTGTAGACTTAAGTTTGACTTACTCCCCCAACCCGAACCAAGGCAATGTAGACTTAAGCTTTATATATTTTGTGTATATTGTTATCCATGTTTGAAATTCCTGCGGTTATGATGCGGGTATGATCGATCGATAATATTTGAACCTGTATGTAATGAAAAATAAATTATCTATTGGTGAAAATGTTGGAATCAAGGCAGTATTCAAGCCATAAGTTGTACTCCCTATGTCCCAAATTACCCTGCGTTTTGGAATTGGTCACAGTCAAAAAAATTAAAGTTTGACCAAACATATAGATAAAAATACCAACATCTATAATACGAAATGGATATAATACGATTATATATATTATGATGATTCCACTAATATTTATTTTGTATTTCGCAAAAAATTAAAAAATTTGGTATTTTTTCTTGTATGCTTGGTCAAAGTTTACAAACTTTGACTTTGACTTAACACAAAATGCAGGGTAATTTGAGACACATGAAGTACGTGCTCTAAGTGTATGTCGTTGTGCGGAATTGAGATTCATTGATCTTAGGGTTGTTAACTATGAGCATCCAATAAGCACCAACATGTAAATTCCAAGTATGGTGGATCCATGTGTCAGCAACTCAGAGTCAATTGACCCCGGTGCTCGGAACCTTGGTCAATTCAAAATCGGAAGTTGGTATCGGTACCACTGGCGCAAGTACTGGAATCACACCAAATTTTGTTTCCACATGAAAACTATGCTAAGTTATATCTAACGGATGTTGGTGTATATATAAAAAAATTTGATCGTTTCAAGTTGTATCTATGCGTTGATAAATTGCAAAATGAGATGTCACAATTTACCATCAAGTGTTGTTATACTGATCCAACACATTGTAAAGCAGTGTTACCTCTTCCTTGGATGAGGCCAAAGCCTGGAATGATCTGATAATTTTAGGAGGTGATACTGACAGGTTACCATCAAGTGTATGTCGCATGTGAAGTATGCCATCAAAGGTGCCAACTTATGGAACCCCAAATTCTATATTTGCTCTTTTATCTGAATCAAGATTGAAATTAACTGATTCCAAAATTTTGCTCCATTATTTAGAGCATTAGTAAGTCTCAGAATGGTTTTGCAACAGAATCTGAAAAAGGACACATGACTGCAGGAAATTTTCTGCTCCATGTTTCACAACCAAGTAGTTCCTTACTTACTATGAGGGTAACTATAGTTACACAACTCAAGTAGTGAACTTCATCCCAAACAATGTGACAATCGTCATTTTTAAAAAAGAATGTGCGAATCTTGACAAAGGAACCCATAGAATAGACTGACAAACATTGTTTACGACAGAAACCTCGAATGCAACACTAATGGTCAGATGACAATGATATTGGCAAAATACTGCGTATATGCCAAAATAGTACAAGATTGACAATCCAAGAATGCACCATATTAACCATCATAATATCTCATTGCCATATATATGGAGAGTCCATCCCAAACGTACTCCCATCAACCGGAAACCAAAGCACGAGTTGTGGCCTCCAAGAGTGAACTGCTCCATGTTGCACATATGACTAACAGTTTGTGTGACCTGCCATCATGAGTAAAATAATCTATGGTTGGCAATAATAGGAGGTCACTTATTTTAAACTTTAAGTACATTCAGTATAAAATAATTCCACAAGTATTCATGTTGATGGTAGTGATTCACAAAGTAATGGGGTTGCAGTGGAAACTTTTGGCAGTAAGAATTAATGCAAGTTAAGTTTCTGCAGCTAATAATGCTGCAAACAAAAGCATGGGTAGGATGAGCAATCATAGCTACTATCATAATATTCCACACTACTCAACAGACATGGCCAATTGTTGGCAATGCAGCTATCTATTTCATAGAAGGGGCTGACTGTCTACACTAACATATCTTATGATGCTACACTATACACTACTAAGAAAAAATATTACTACATGCCCGATTTCCTGCCTCCACAAGATACTTCATGCAATACTCAGTCAAAGTGAACCTAGGCAGATCATCTTTCCAAACATGGGTTACAAAGTGATAAAGAGACATACCTCACTTGTTGGTACTATCGTACCAATTATTGTAGCACCTCCTGGACACAGAGCAAACTTTGCTGGATTCAGAGAAATAATGAGTTATCATCAAAAGAGGACGTGATAGGCAGAACTATTATACAGATTCAATATCTAGCAAACAACCACAACAAACATACCTCACTTGTAGGTACTGGTATGGGATAATAAAGCTTTCTGCCCTTGTACATCTTTGAGTGATGGCATATGTATGGTATAGATCGCTAGAGTGGAGTGAGGGCAAGGAATTAATATCTGGGACACTTTCTCTACTTCTAGTACACACAGCAAAACTATATGATGTTAAACAAAAGCACCGAGACACAAACAAAAGGAAAACTTATAGATCAATTTAAGGAAGGGAGCAAATCGATCCAAAGTCACAAAAGCACGTAGTAGCAGAGGCTCTGGACCGTTAATATAGTGACTATAAAGAAGTGGTGATCCTAGCGTTAACCACGAGCCATCTTAGGCAATGTTCCCACAAAGATAGCAATAACCAGCTCTTTATTACCCATAGCACCAACCGTCTCTACATCAAACTCAACCACACTGCCAGCCCGGAGAACAATCCTCATCTCATGGCTTCTACAGTCATATGCATCAAATTAATCAGACACATAACCAACTAACACAGATAATAAGCGTGCAGGAAAACATGTAACAACCGTCAGAACTTACAATAGGTCCATCAGCATGACTGTCCTCATATTTGAAGTTGTGTCTGGTACATGGACTGAACATGGATTACATCGGAAACAATTCGTCATCTCATTCAAGAAGAGACATGTAAAGTCTGACGCCCTAAATCGTATGTGCTTTTATTTCACTTGAACTATTTATTAGTGAAGCACGCTGAATGTGCAACAAAAATTATAAAATATTGGATACTTTCTTTACTTCAGCTTGCTTTATGACATGGACCAAAGAAAGGCTGATCATTTAGAGACCCAACTACTAAGGTAAGTAGGCTAAGGTGATTCTGTAATATCCAAAGATGGCGTAGTAGGAACTACCAGTGCATACATGTTCAATGCAAAACCAGGTCCCTGTCAACTAAGTATGTAGGGATGTTTTAAGTTACATGCATATGTTTCAAGTTCACTGGGTCAGCCAAACACAAAGATTATGTTTTTGATTAACACAACAGACATTCAATAGGTGTAACCACTCTAGCATTTGTAAGAACGTAAGACTACGCAGTACACTATTTCAGTAGAAGCTATTTGGTGTTAAACAAAAAAAAATTAGTGGCCATCAGAAGTGCAACAAATTCAAATGGAACCAACAAATTAAGCCCTCTGTTCAAAATATCTCAATATCCAAATGAGAAACATCCCAAACGACGGATATTTAATTTACCTGATCGAGTAGAATTTCATTGACAAGATCACAGAGCGAAACGAGATCACCGAATACAACTGGCAATGATTTTCCCTTGCAAAGAACAACCCACATAGGAACATGAAGAGACCATCACAAAACAACACATCTTAGTGTGTAAAACTGTGAACTTTTTTTGAACAATCCTTAACAGATATGACAAAATATAGATGAATAAGTGACTATAATTCATAGTCTACGGTATTAAGAATCTGAAAAACAAGAAAATGAAATCCGACACAAAATCAGCAAAACAAAATGACCAATTATTTAGACTGCAATAAAACTGAGTCTACCCCATTCCATTTAACTCTGCAATGTCAAGCTTGTGTCCATAGAATGGATTAGATTCAGAGAGTTCCATCGTCAGAGTACATGAGTCCCTTGACGAATTCCTTTCGGTGAATCCATAGTCAAGTGCCATTTCAGCATTACTACACTTGTCCCGGTCATACTGAACTCATATATACCTGTCAAGGTATATTTCTTTAGTAAGTAGCACATATCTTAGCTTACTTGCTTGAGATCATTAAACCTGCTGGTTATATATGGGTTGTGAGAAATTAATTTTAGAAATGATGTTGCTCAGATTTGCAACATCATATGATCAAAAGGCTGCAATCAATTAATTTACAACAATTTTTTTTTGTAAATTAAGTCCTCAGCTTTCCCAATTATTCAAGGTTGCAAGTGTTTTGAATCTGATGAATATATGAATGAACACAGTAATCAGTTCTAACCAAAACTACAAGTATAATATAAGAGTTCACTGAAGTAATCAGAAAGTAAGTAGAAGTGAAGTTAAGAAACTCACACTAATAAAAGAGAACATGACGACAGTAGTCCCTGCTATTGTTTTTTTGTTCGCTTCAAAGATCAAAAATCTCCAAACCGTGAAAGCACATAATGTCCTGCAGACAATAAACATTACTGTTAGAAGGGGATGTAGCTTAAAGATCCTTCTCTCTATTTCATTAACCCCAAAACAAACGGAGCAGTTCTGAGATATAATTCACATATGCCGAATGTCCCAACAGATCCACAAGACCACAACAGTATGTATTCTTCTCTTTATTTCTTAGCCTGAGCAGAGCAATATAGAAAACTGATCTCAGAAACAAGTGTGAACTGAAACAAGCATTGGTTTTAGGTTTGTACAGAATAAAGAAGCGAAATAGCATTTAATAAACAAATATATGTGTCCAAGAATCACTCTTATATTGTATCAACTATAGCTTAACTCTCATAACCGAGAGGGGAATCAGGGCAATATTAAGCACATTTAATAATTGAGAGAGACATAATATTGTAAAATTGAAGGCACGCTGTAAGCTAGAAAAATAGAGGTTATGGAATATTTAGAATGAGGATTGAAGGATTTATCCAACACTTGGTTGTTATGTCTGCATGGTCACGTCGTAGTTCTGATGACCTTGCCTAACATTTACTTGAAAGAAGGCGTACCATTAACTTAATATTCGTTCATAATCCACCAATAGCTA
Source organism: Poa pratensis (assembly GCA_947311845.1). Taxonomy (NCBI): domain Eukaryota; kingdom Viridiplantae; phylum Streptophyta; class Magnoliopsida; order Poales; family Poaceae; genus Poa; species Poa pratensis. Next base: position 10,122,481 of record CAMZMU010000121.1, on the reverse strand, counting down.
GAAAACAAAGGTTATGGAATGTCTAGACTCTAGACCTCACCTCAACTTTCAAATACCTAGACTGCATCCAAGATACGGATGATCAGAATTGTAAGAGAAAATTAGTTATTGACTCAAGGACTGAACTCACGTAGAAACGGCTACTACAAATTCAAGAGCAAATATATATCTCTGTAAAAAGGGAGACACACAAATCAAGCAGAGAATCAAGCCATACCTGTTTTATTGAGATGCTTGATCAGCGGTTGTAGAGCCAATATGAGCTGGAACTGTAGTTTTCTCTTCATAAATCCTCATTTCCTTCAGATCCTAAATACAGGTTGGTTGCAGATTTACATGAGTATCTCTGTAAAAAGGGAGACACACAAAGCAAGCAGAGAATCAAGCCATACCTATTTTCTTGAGATTCTTAATCAGTGGTTGTAGAGCCAATGAGCTGGAACAGTAGTTTTCTCTTCTTGAATCCTCATTGCCTTCAGATCCTATATACATAGTGGTTGCAGATTTGCATGAGGAACCAACATCTGTTCTGACCAGAACCAAAAGAGTAAAAAACAAAGTGGATCAGCTTGCTTGGTACAGGAGTAAACCCTAGCTTAACCCCAGGCTGCAACATCCGGTGATACACGACCCTCTCTTATTCAGTAAGACATCAATAAACTAACATAACAGGCAAAATTGCTAAAAATTTATGTCAATGATTTTCCAACATATTTTCTTAGATAACTCAAGGCGTAAGACAAACATGTAACCGTGAAAAAAAAACTCCAATAGTAACTCATTGGCACATTATCTTAGTGGTAGGCTTATCAATCTTCAGTATATATTAGACATGCCAATTAGTAGGTTTAGATACACGCAAAGGTAAGACCCACCATGAAATTATCTCAGCATGCCCCCAATGCTTACCATCAATAAAAAGTAGCAGGACTAATCCTCCCAAAAAAAACCTAGGTTTTAATCACTGTGTGTAGTAGATATATTGCTGCCTAGTTTAGATGCACAAAAAATCCTAGGTTTAGATGTACAAAAAATCCTAGCAAAACCTACATAATCATGTGTAGTCAAAGACTACTGGAACTAATCAAATCTCAATGTTTGCTGCATATCCAGTTACATTATACGTGGACCCAAATCTGCTAGATCAAACCTTCCAAGAATTGGATACATAATGCTATAGCATAAAAATATATTACCTCTGAAATTAAATAGCATATACATAAAGGTTGTCTACCATGAAGCTGTAGCTGTTGTACCAGGCACCAGCACCACCATTGGGAGAAGAAGAGTGTTCTCATCGCCCACTTGCGAGTTGAGGGACCACGCGTGGAGAACCCAGCGCATCCACTTCCCGTGGGGTTTCGCTCGACGCTGTCCACCGACGACCCTCCTCCTGATGCTCTCACTGGTCGCTGGCTATGTTGAGAGCTGGCGTGCACAAGAGAAGATTCATAATTGAGATCAATAACTCCACAACGTCTGAAGTCCCATCAACTACGATAGTATCAACTCCATAATAGGGGAACTGAGAACAACTCACTCAGCATAGACATCTAGTGGTGCGCCCCTTGAATCTTATTCAAGGGATCAATGGTGGGGGGCGTCCCAAAACTTGTCGTGTGGCCTGCTGGACAGGCTGGAGTGGACGGACAGGCAGAGGGAAGAAATTTCAGTCCAAGAAACGAATTGCAAGCCAAGAAACAAATCGAAGAAAAGTAGAACACTCACTGGCGTGGGAACTTGATTCACTGCTGAATGTTTAATGCCAGCAGCATGTTTGACGCGGTTCTTGCGACCTCGCTCTCCTGCCGGAATCTGCAAGAAACCAAAATCTCAACACATCAAATCGAAATCAAAGAAAAACGGAGCTACTCCGTTCACCGCTCGCCGAGCGCCTCTGGCCACCAAAGCCTGACCGGTCGAGCTCGCTGGCGGCTCCAGCAGCCTTGTCACAGGGCGTGCATGAGCCGTCGTGTCGCGCCGGCGGCTAGGCTTTGCCGCCGGTGAGGCTGCTCCTCCCTCGTCACGCCGAATCCGCAGGCCGGGCCAGTGAGGCTGCTCCTCCCTCGTCGCCCTTGCTCGCCTCGTTGTTGGCCCCGACGGTGGAGCTTTGATACGTCTCAAACGTATCTATAATTTTTGATGTTCCATACTTGTTTTATACCTATTGCTACATGTTTTGCATCTACTTTATATCACTTTTATACATTTTTTGGGACTAACCTATTAACAAGATGCCGAAGTGCCAGTTCCTGTTTTCTGCTGTTTTTGTATTCCAGAAAAGCTAGTCTGGAAATATTCTCGGAATTGGACGAAACTTCACGGGGATCCCTATTTTACCAGAACTCACCTGACGGACCAAAGGAACAGCAGAGAGGAGCCACAGGGGCCCCACACGCCACTAGGGCGCGGGCCACCCCCTGGCGCGCCCTAGGGTGGTGTGGGCCCCTCGGGGGTCGTCAGCCGCCGCCCTTTGGCCTACTTATTCTCCCTCGACGCGAAAATCCTAAGTGCCTGAGCAAATATTCACGAAAAGTTCCAGAGACGCCGCCGTCGTCAACCCTAGCTCGGGAGGGTCCAGAACCTCTTCCCGGCACCCTGCCGGAGAGGGGAATCGTCACCGGAGGCTTCTACATCACCATGCCTGCCTCCGGAGTGATGCGTGAGTAGTTCATCCTTGAACTACGGGTCCATAGCAGTAGCTAGATGGTTGTCTCTCCAATTTGTGCCATCATGTTTAGATCTTGTGAGCTGCCCTACATGATCAAGATCATATTATTGTAATGCTACATGTTGTGTTTGCTGAGATCCGATGAATATTGAATACTATGTCAAGTTGATTATCAATCTATGCCCTATGTTATTTAAGATCTTGCATGCTTTCTGTTACTCGTAGATGCTTTGGCCAAGTAGATGCTTGTAACTCCAAGAGAGAGTATTTATACTAGATAGTGGGTTCATGCCTCCGGTAATCTGGGAGAGTGACAACAACTTCTAAGGTTGCGGATGTGTTGTTGCCACTAGGGATAACCTAACAATGATATGTCCACGGTCATATGTATTTGTTTACATTACGCACTTTACTTAATGCAATTATCCGTTGCTTGCAACTTAATACCAACGGGGAACTCGGATGACAACCCGGCGGTGGATTATTAGTCATAGACGCTGTTGGATGACGGTCTATGTATTATGTCGTAATGCCCAATTAAATATCATAGTAATCATCATGTCATATATATGCATTGTCATGCGCTCACTATTTGTCAATTGCCCAGCTGTAATTTGTTCACCCAACATGTTAGTTATCTTTTATGGAGAGACACCACTAGTGAACTGTGGACCCCGGTCCATTCTTTTACACTGATTAAACCACCACAAACTGCAAACTGTTCCTTTTTCATTCTCTGCAATTTAATACTCATTTTCCACACCATACGTTTAATCCTTTGTTTTCAGCAAGCCGGTGAGATTGACAACCTCACTGTTTCGTTGGGGCAAAGTAGTTTGATTGTGTTGTGTGCAGATTCCACGTTGGTGATCGTATTGCGCCGTGCGAGCCACCAACAACTTTCTGAAGAGTTGCTGCTCCTACTGGTTCGATAACCTTGGTTTCTTTCTGAGGGAAAACTTGCTGCTGAACTGCATCATACCTTCCTCTTGGGGTCTCCCAACGAGCGTGTGAATCACGCCATCAAGCTTGTAGCCACCGGATGGGGAGGAAGAAGAAAGCGCGTCGTCTGCGTCCGTGGAGGACCGCGCCGACGCCCGCGAGCTGCAGTGCCGACGGAGGTGCGCTCGCCTTGCTGCAGACGCCGGGGAGCCGTCGCATTCCCCACGGTCCGAGTTCGGCCGCGCGGACCGCGTCCCCGCCCATTCTCCACCCTTGTCGCCCTTTATTCCTCTGTTCGCGTCCTCCTCGCCGCCAGGTCGCCGACCGTCTATGCCGATGTCGCCGAAAGTCCCGTGGTCGACCTCCATCTTCGCCGTGTCCGCTGCTGCCTGAGAGAGAGAGAGAGAGAGGAGGTAAGATGGGAGGCAGAGAGAGACCACACCTGCCTCCTGTACGCGGCACCGACCGCCGCCGCCACCGTTCTCCTTCTCCTCCGCGGCAGCGAGGTCCGGCGGCAGGAGCGGGAGAGAGGAGGGGACGGGAGCACGGAGCTCGGCGGCGGCGCGAGACGAGCGCCGATCTGGAGGAGGAGACGCGGGATTGGGCTAGGGTTTCCGTGGAGCAGACTGCGGGATTGGGCAGCGAGATGAGCGGGGATTGGGCACGGGAGAGAGACGCGCCTTTTCGCGGCTTAAAGAGACGCGCGCGGGCCGTCGCTGTCTACCGCGACAGTGAAACTCAGGAAAAGAAGGGCGACGCGGCGGACGTGCTGCAGCTGGGCCCGCCCCGCTTGCTGGCCCACATGTCATCGACCTTCCGTGTCTGGCAGCGAGTAGAAAACGAAAAAAAAACACCATCCAACGGCCATGGTGAAAAGGGCGGTGTGAATGGATGGCTGAGATAAGCTGGGGCTAAGAGCAAACTTGGGCTGTGGACACTCCTTGTTTGTGCTCGTCATTTATAAGGTAAATACAAGTCCACTCCGGTTTCCTCAAAAACCTTCGAGACCAAAGCCGGGGCCGGCCGCAAGGTCTCAATATAAACGAACCCAAAGCCTCCTCGAGTCGTCATGTCGTCTGCATCCAAAATCCGCCCCAAATCTCGACAGGCGAGCGAGTTCCCGAATCGAAACCCTAGCGTAGCAAGCAGGTAGCGGCGGCGGCCATGGCGATCATCTCCGACATCCAGGAGGACGAGGCGTCGACGCAGCAGCAGCAACAGGCGGCGGTGGCGCCGGTGACGGAGGAGCGGGCTGCAGGGAGCTCGGGGGAGAAGGACAGCAGCACGGAGCTGGCCAAGGAGGAGGAGCCCAAAGCGAAGCAACCAAATTCCGGCAACGGACTCGACCTGGACAAGTACTCCTGGACTCAGCAGCTGCCAGAGGTTAATCTCTCCGTTCCCCTTCCGGAAGGAACCAAGTCACGGTCTGTCGTCTGCGAGATCAAGAAGGATCATCTCAAGGTCGGGCTGAAGGGCCAGCCTCCGATCATCGACGGCGAGCTCTACAAATCGGTCAAGGTCGGCGACTGCTTCTGGAGCATCGAGGATGGGAAGTACCTGTCTGTATTGCTGACGAAGCAGAACCAGATGGAGTGGTGGAGATCTGTGATCAAGGGTGACCCTGAAGTCGACACCCAGCGCGTGGAGCCGGAGAGTAGCAAGCTTTCTGACTTGGATCCTGAGACTAGGCAAACCGTGGAGAAGATGATGTTTGACCAGCGGCAGAAGCAGATGGGCCTGCCCACGAGCGACGAGATGCAAAAGGATGAGATGCTCAAGAAATTCATGGCGAAGCACCCGGAGATGGACTTCTCGAAACTAGCTTGAGCCTGGTTGGACCAGACTACAAAAGCAACCTTCACTGCAACCTGCAAGGATGTTGAATGGACAAATCGCTTCTACTACTTATTAGTGCTGCATTGCTTTTAGTTTCCGTTTATGCAAATTATGGTAGGGGTGGACACTGTTTTCTCGGTGCTTTGGAAATATATTACCAGTGTGGGGGGGCATAAGCACTTCTGTTTACACTTCGATTAGATATTCAGTTAATTTCATATCAACCGCAATCTTTTCTATGCAAGCGTGGTTCCGTGATTATTTTTTTCTTTTATTAGCTGCATTATTTGGTACTGCTACTCTGGTTCGGATGAAAAGAAGAAAAAATGGTGCAGATTGGTACAAAATTAGGACAATAGGCCCTACAGGCAAACAAATACGATGTACAGTAGTAAAGAACAGACGAGGCAATCTGCATATGGTTCTAGTGCTGGTATACCATATCTTTGAAGCATGGGCTATGCCCAATCTTAGAGAAGCTTCACGTATCGTTCCATCACAACATGTTTATGTTGGAGAAGATGGCGATGATGAAACAAGCACCAACAGTTCAAGTTTCTAGTTCTGATGAGAATTCAGCCCACGTCTTCCAGAATCATATATAGTTATTTACCTACTTTAATCCATTCCACACCCACCTATTCCTCAAGTTGTGCCTATCACCTGTCTATATGCACTACAGATTTTGAAACTTAATCATGCAAGCTAAAAATGGCTTGCTCTGGTTGTTACTGAATTTCCAGCACCATTGTCCTGTAGATCTTGAACACCCACCTAATATATTCCAGAAAAAAAAAGATGTTGATCAACAATTAATGTGGCAATGTGCATGCTGCCTTGTAAATCACTACATTCCAGGTTAAGATATTACATGGGATCAAATGACAAACTTGCATTACACATCAGAACTTTCAATTGTTGACTGGTAGCAGTAGGTGTAGACTTTGTCAATCTATTGTTTCCGAGTCCAGCTCTATACATGTTCAATCAGCTCTGCATGAAAGTTTAACCATGGGAAAATTTCTATTCTTGTCTCAGTTTGTAGCGCCTACACATGTGTATTGATTAGTTATCGTTTTCCTATACACATTATTGTACATATATTCTAAGAATAATCTTTCCAAGTATTTCCAGTTTGTGCTATTATCTGTTGGAGCAGTTCCAGTTTGTGCTTCATAGGCTACATACAGAGAGGGCTATATCTTCAGCAGATGCATTTCCCACCTACGAATTTCTCAAGCAAAGTAATTCTGCCATGCTCTAGTTCTGAATAAAACCGTGTACCTAGAATGGGGATGCAAATTTGTTGGAGTGTATACTTGACCGAGCTGAGGACGCGAGGGACCTGCCATTAGCACTGTTAAAAGACATAACGAATGATTTCTCTAAAGAAAGAATAATTGGTCAGGGCGGTTTTGGTAAAGTTTACAAGGTATGGTTTACCATTTAGAAAATCACTTTTGAAGATTTCGGGTCCAGTAAAAACATCACGTGTTTGATTAAAATGTACCAACATGGTAGAAGCAGAACTTGTCCACTCTGTTTTGGTCTTGCATTGCTGAGCACCATTTTAACACTGGCCAACAGGGTGTACTCGGAGACCGGATTGTTGCCGTCAAGAGGATCCATATGAACATATACACATTTGATGACAAGTTATTTCATCGTGAGTTTACCACTCTGATGAAGATCAATCATCGAAATGTAATCCGGCTTCTTGGCGGCTGTTCTGAAGGATACCAGAAACCGATAGAAGAGGATGGGTCTGCAAAATTGATCTAGGCCAAAGCATTAGAAAGATTGCTCTGCTTTGAGTACAATAGCAATGGAAGCGTGAATAAGCATATTACCGGTATTATCTTATTTCATTTGATGCAGATATTCTCTTTACTTTTTACCTTATTGCCCTTACCGATGCTCAATTTTCATGCAAATAGTTAGGGACAGACTTAAGTTGAATTAAAATTGTTCTAGCATTGCTCCGTATGTACTTTAACATAACTCCTTTCTTATTTCATTTACAAATTCTTCGGCTGATGAATTAAGAGGACTTGAATGGGAAGCACGTTATGAAATAATCACCGGGACTTGCAAGGACCTGCATTATCTATAGTTCTATACACAGGAAGACAAATTATTCATATGGATCTTAAACCGGAAAATATATTACTAGATCATCAGGATGGAAAATATATGGTTCCAAAAACCACAGATTTGGTCTGTCAACACCAAATAAAAACTCATGCACTGTGGGTCTATGTTTCGGAACACTGTAAGCTATGCATCAGAAGAACCAATAATTGACATTTTTCTATCATTACATTCCTACATTTACTTGTGTCATAAATGTATCACACTATGGTAATTTTGTGCAGAGAATATTTGGAGAAAGCAAAACTACATCCGCCTGTGATATATATAGTTTGGGTCTCATAATAATAGATTTAGTAACAGGGTCTAAGGACATCCCTGACGAAAATAACGTAAGAATGATTTCTCTCACTTTTTTTGCTAAAGCATGCGTCTTTTTTCGAACTTTAGTATGCATACTATCCTACTGAATGGCATATCTTATATAAACGGCATATTTCTTAATGGACATAGTTTGCACCGTAAGATTCTGGGATTATCACAAATAATAATCAATTGTTTCCAGTTTTGAGAGAAGACTATGTGCCACATCTACCTTTTTGTCGCATGGACAAAGGTTGCAGTTAATCTCCTCTGTTTTCACCTCCTTGCCCCTGCACTTCTTATGCTCTCTGCATATTCCGCAAGGTATAATTGAACAACTTAATCGGATAATTAGGCAGTGTTTATGGAGGGGACATGATGATGTTCCTAAGAAATCTTTAGCATCTTGGGAGTCCATCTGTAAGCCACAAATAAATGGAGGGCTTGGAATCCTTAACCTTGCAAATTGCAATCAAGAATGATGCTTTGCTTTTAAAGTACTTGCATAAATTTTATAACAAAGCTGAGATACCGTGGGTCTCCTTACTGTGGGAATCATATTATAAAGATGATATTCCTCATGCTTCAAACCTTTGTGGGTCATTCTGGTGGCGTGACATTGCCAAATTGATGGAAAAATACAGGGGCATCACCAAATCTTCTGTTTTTGCTGGGGATACAGTGCTTTTTTGGAATGATGCTTGGGAACTTGGAGGCTCTTGCTTGCCTCTTAGTCTTAGACAGCGGTTTGCTAGGCTCTTCTCTTTTGCTGTCAATGAACAGATATAGGTTAAAGAACTGATTCTCACGGAGGATAAATCTGATTTATTTTACTTACCTTTGTCGGCTCAAGCATATGAGGAATTTACTACTGTGATGAATTGGGTTCAGGAGGTGCATCTTGATGATTCAAAGTCAGATCAGTGGAATTGTATTTGGAAGAACGGTGATTATTCAACATCTAAATACTATGCACTTGTGCATCAGCCGATGGTGGCATGCCCTCTGTTTGTGAGGCTATGGAAGACTAGCTGACTATGTAAGGAATCCTTGAGTTGTTCTACTCATGCGACCTGAACGTTGTTGCCAACGTTTACAGAACGGGCACTCTCTGACTTGGGACTCTCTGGCACGATGACTGCTGCTTCTTCTTGCTTGGGCGCCGACGCCACGGCAGCCGCCAGTGCAGCGGCATCTTCTCTGGCCCTCTGCCTCTCGGCGGCCTCCTCGTATGCGGATAAAGGTTTTTTCCTGGTTATTACTTAAGGACCGTTTGAATACAAGAGATCTTTTGCAAAGGTGACATTGGAATGTTATGCAAAGGTGACATTGGAATGTTACGGACGATACACATTGGGAATTGTGTCCTGGCAGAATTTACGAAGATAGACAGCATCTGTTTTTCGAGTGTAACTCTAGTCAAAGGGTTTGGAACCACCTTCAGATAAGTTGGGAGCCGGCTGATGACTTGGTACAAGTGGTACAGAAGGCTAAAAAAAGTTTCGCAAAGCCTTTCTTCCTGGATGTTGTTTGTGTTGCTTGCTGGAATATTTGGAAGATAAGGAATAATAAGGTTTTCAGGAATGAGAGGCCTTTTTTTTTGAAATAGGCCTTTGTTTAGGGTTTGGAGGAGAAACTTTGTTCATGCGATGACCTTACTTGCTCACAGATTTTCTAAGAAATTAGCTCCTGTTGTAAAAAGTTGGGTGGAGAGTCTCCTCTAAGCTAACCTTTTTTTCGTTTCTTTAATCTTTGTAAATATCTAATATAATATAAAATTGCTGTGGGGCTTTTGCCTCACAGTTTCGGGTCAAAAAAAAAATGTAGGTGCTAAGGTGCTTCGAAGGTGGAGAGACAGATGGAAAAAGCCACCGACGCAAGTACAATACCAGCAAGTAACTAGATGCATCTACATAGCAAAACGCTGCAGGGAACAAAAACCAGAAACTAGACCTTCTATATCGAAGATAATCAGCTTTCTGAGTGAATCTGAATGCACGTATGGCCAGGTAATGTTGATAGTTTAAGATACCTTGTAATCAAACTGTGTAAAGGGATACGTTTCATCATTGAGATCAGAGGCTAATGAAGTGTGGAACAGTCAATTAGTCAACTCTAAGCCTGTGCTAACTTGGTTCCAGGGTTAAACTACATAATTTAGATAATTACCGTAAATAACTTGTTCCCTGGTTAATTAGGCAACAGTAGAAAAAACAAATTTAGAGGTTGTGTTTGGCAGATGGACCAAATTCAGTTCTAACCCAGTGTTGCGTTATTAAGCAAGTTCTTTGGACCTTCTCATCAGTACTGTGGCCGATGTTTTGTGAGGTTTTCGTTACTATTGGAGACATGAGTCATACTCCTCTCTTAGGCCCCAAACACGTTGTTGCCCCTTGTTCTCTAGATGGTTTGCAAGAGTGGGAACGAAATGGGGTTGCATGTAGAAGTTCATTCTAAATGGATGTACAACCTTTTGCCCTTCGTACAAATGCTTGTGGCTTGTGACTTGTGGGGCTGTAATTTGGTGCTTGCTGTTTTACTACAAGAATGTTAGCATGAGTTTGTATTTCCAATAGTTGCATATGTCATGTACCGTTTCTTCTCGTCTCGTCTGATTGCGGCCGTCTAACATGTCTACATTGTTTGCAGAAACTACTTGTGATGAAGCAAGCTTTCAAGTTCTTGATCAAAAACATCTTTTGATAAAATGATGATATGTTCTGTTCATGAAATAATGCGTGAGATGTTAACCGATGAGAAGATCTTGTTCCTATGACGATCTTTGTTCCTATGATGATATGTTCTGGTCACATAATGATGCGTGAGATATTAACCGATCAGATGATCTTGTTCTCGTGAGAAGATAAAACTGACATTTATATTACTGTTGAAACTGTGTTCTCAAGTAATGTGAAAAAGATCAGGTTTTTATTGATAATATACTTCGAGTTTAAAGTAGTACCGAAACTGTGTGCTCAAATGTTCAGAAAACACCTTGTGGCTAACATCCTGTGCCAAACACGTGTTTTTGTGTGGAGGATTTATGGGGAAGGGGATTGGGGTGGAGGAAGAGAATCGGGTGTAGGGAGTGCTTCCACAAACCACTGCCACCAAACGAGGCCTGAGGGGTAAGGGAGCTCCTGTACATCGCCTTACGGCGATGGTTCCTGTCAGCGTCGCCTGAAGCATCGCTTAAATTGGCCGGCCTTTCGCACGTTTCGTAGGTTCGGCTGTTTCCTACATATACTGGACGCTGCCATGCGGATCGATCGATATGTTGAGCTCGCTAGCGAGCTCGCTACCCTGCAAAAAAAAAAACGCTAGCTCGCTCGCTCCCACGATCACTAAAGTATGAAAATAATCCTTTTCGATCACTAAAGTTAGATTCCGAAAGGTTTATGAACGAAAGTTATTTTTTGAACGATTTTAAAAGTGGACAAAAATTATTTTGAGCGATTTTAAAAATTGAACAGAAAAAGGTCGGTGAACAATAATTATTTTTGAACAGATTTAAAAAGTGAGCAGAAAATTTTTATGAATGAAAGTTATTTTTGAAAGATTTTGAAAGTGAACGAAAATTATTATTGAATGATTTTAAAAAGTGAACAAAAAAAGGTCGGTGAACAAAAATTATTTTTGAACAGATTTAAAAATGAACAGAATTTTTTATAAACGAAAGTTATTTTTTGAACGATTTTAAAAATGAACGAAGATTATTTTGAACGATTTTAAAAATTGAACAGAAAAAGGTCGGTGAACAATAATTATTTTTGAACAGATTTAAAAAGTGAACAGAAATTTTTTATGAACGAAAGTTATTTTTGAACAATTTTAAAAGTGAACGAAAATTATTTTTGAACAATTTTCAAAAGTGAACAATAAAAGGTCGGTGAACAAAAATTATTTTTGAACGATTTTAAAAAATGAACAAAAAAAGGTTTATGGACGGAAACTATCTTTGGACGATTTTAAAAGTGAACGAAAATTAGTTTTGAACAATTTTTAAAAAGTGAACAGAAAAATGTCGTGGAACAAAAAATATTTTCGAACAGATTTGAAAAGTGAGCAAAAAAAGTTCATGAACGAAAGTTATTTTTGAGCGATTTTAAAAGTGAATGAAAACTATTTTAAATGATTTTTAAAGTGAACAGAAAAGGCCAGTAAACGGAAACTATTTTTGAACGATTTTAAGAAAATGAACATAAATGGGTGTGAACGGAAACTTTTTTAACGATTTTAAAAGTGAACAGAAAAAGCGGTGGAACAGAAACTATTTTTGAACTATTTTAAAAGTGAACAGAAAATGGGGGTGACCGAAAACTATTTTTGCACGAATTTTAAAAATAGAAAATGACGATGAAAAACAAAAGGAAAAAAGAAAGTAAACGAAAAAAAAGAAAATAAAAAGTGAAAAACGAGAAAAGAAAAGAAATAGGAAAAGAAAAATTAAAAGAACGAAAATAAAAATAAAAAACAAAACAAAACAAAAACAGAAGAAGAAGAAAACGTAAAAGGAAAAAGTAAAGAAAATTCAAAAAATAAAAAGAAAAACGAAACAGAAAATAAAAAGTGAAAAACAAGAAAAGAAATAGGAAAAGGAAAACTAAAAGAATGAAAAGAAAACAAAAACTGACAAGAAAACGTGAAAGGAAAAGAAAAAGAAAATAGAAAAGAAAAAGGGAAACGAAAACAGGAAAAAGAAAACAAAAAACAGGAAAAAATTGTATGATGGGCCGGCCCATCCGCGCCGACACTCTCCTCCCTTCAGTCGACGCGGGCGTGATCCGTCGCCTGAGGGCGATATATTGGATTCGCCGAGGGGTAATGGACGCCGGACGATTATGGACGATGGGCTGCTCCTCTACAACGCATGTTGCGTTGTATAGTGCAGCAACGTCTGAAACATTCACATGGGTGGTTCGCCCAGGTAAGCGGTTTTTTTTCTTGTTTTTTTCCATGTTTTCTTTTGTACATAAATAACGGAAATTAAATTTAAGTTTTATGTTTATTTATAAAGTTAAAATCGTTCAACGGGAAAACAGTTTATGGAGTTTTAAAAATATTCTTGTGGGGAAAATATATTTGTATAGCTTACGAGTTTTAAGAACATCCGTATTATAGAAAAAATGTTCACACAATAAATATTCTCATCTATTCGGAAATGCATTGTTGTTATATGATGTCTTGCATATGGAACTGCTGCTGGTATTGTGGTCATTGGTTAACTACCTTCATGTGGCTGCACAAGTTTTGTGCAACGGCAGTGAAGTTGTTTTGAATGGACCTATCTAAGATCACCAAATGCAACAGACATGGCTCGGTTCACAAGGAGAAGCGAGAGGATTTTTTGTGATGCATTGCATTATTAATTGCATGCCTCGGAGATGAAAGAATTGCCAATTCTCTTGCAAGAGATTTATGAAGGAGGTCATGTTGAAGCATGCAGTGTCGTACTTAAAGTTGTGACAGATTATTACATGTGTATTTGGCACTCTTTATTCAGCATGGTTGATTCTCACAATGACATCAACATGCTGCAACGCTCTTCAAAATTTGCAAAACATGTTAAAGGCCAAATTTCGGGGTGCAACTATGAGATCAGTGGCCACCAATATAAGAAGGGGTATTACCTAACAGATGACATCAATCCTCGTTGGTCGTCATTTGTGAAGACAGTCTGCAATCTTGTTGGTCACAAAAAAATCTAACTTTGCCTCAAACAAGAGAGTGTTAAGAAAGATATGGAGCGGGCATTTGTCGTGCTCCAAGCCCATTTTGCTACTGTCTAGAATACTTATCTATCATGGTCCATATGTGGTAGGTCATGAACGCATGTGTTATCACTCACAACATTATCGTGGAGAGTGAGCGTGATATTACTATGGTGTTTGATTAGCAGTTTGCGTATCAGAACCATCTGCCGAATCACATCAAGCGTCCTGGCCGAGTTTTCTGAATTTGTTGCTTCATGATGAAGGAACTCACCACGAACCGCAAGATGATCTAGTCGAACATTGGTAGACACTCAAAAGAACAAGTAGTTCGAGTGTCATGATGTTTACTTGAACTTGTTAAATTTTACTTTTAATTTGAATTATTATAATAAATATAACAATTCTATGTTTAATATTATATTTATTAGTCTTGAGCTATGCAGACTAATTGGATATCATTTAAATAGAAATATTAGCATATCGATTAATCGCTACTAATATAAAAGGAGCGAGAGTGTCAGATCCGGGTCATCCTGACTGTCAGCAGGCCTAAATACAACGTCCCACACGCTCTCAATGTTGTATGATGTGCACACCAGAAAAAAATCCCGTGAAAATCGCCACTAAATTAACACGATCCCATCCGGTAACCTCCGCTTGCCCATCGCTTTTGCCAGTCCCGTCCTCTCCCAAATCCCAATCATCGCGCCGCCGCAGCCATCTGGCGCCTGACATGGGGTGGCCACGGCAAGTCATCGGGTGCCACCGCGTCCTTTGCCGGCTGATACTTGGTGCTTGTTGCTAATGTAGAGGGTGCTGTTGGCTGCTTGAGCTTGATAGACCCCTGTTTGATGCACTCGAGGTTGGCTAGCATGTCTGCTTCTTCGTTACTTTCGCGGCCCATGTGTCGCAGCTCGCAGCCGTCAAAGCTGCCCTCCATGATGTTGTAGAGGTCCTGATACGCGATCATGTTTTCTGCTGTAGCCTCGCACTCTTTCATTGTTTGCTGCACGACAAGGTTTGAGTCCCCGTAGATCATGAGACGAGTAGCGCCACAGTTCTTGGCCATCCTCATGCCGTGTAGGAGGGCCTCGTACTCTGCTTCATTGTTCGAGGGTTTTGGGAAGTCCATCTGCAATACGTAGCGAAGCTTGTCGCCCTTTGGTGAAGTCAGGATGATGCCCGCGCCTGCACCCTCGAATTTCTTGGATCCGTCGAAGTACATAGTCCATGCATTGGACAGGTCGGGTATATCAGGCAGCTGAGCTTCTATCCACTCGGTTGTGAAGTCTGGGAGTACCTGACGCGCCTTGATCGATTGGGGTGCGCATACTTCAGTTCCCACGGGCCTAGCTCGATGACCCACTTGGCAACTCGTCCCGTCGCATCAGGATTGGTGAGGATGTCGGAAAGAGCCGAGGCACTGACCACCGTGATCGGGTGCTCGGCGAAGTAGTGGACCACCTTACGCGAACTCATGAAGACACCGTTGGCGAGCTTCTGATAGTGCGGGTACCGCTGCTTGGATATTGATAGCACCTCGCTGAGGTAGTATGCGGGCCGTTGCACACGATGGGTGTGGCCTTCTTCTTGGCGCTCGACAACGAGGACGGTGCTAACCACCCTGTTGGTGGCTGCGACGTAAAGGTATAGAGGGTCTTTCTCATGTGGTGCAACGAGTACCGGTGGAGTCGCCAGGACTCGCTTGAGGTCTACAAAGGCTGCTTGAGCTTCTGGCGTCCACTCGAATTTGTCGGACTTTTTCATCAGTTGGTAGAAAGGGAGTGCCTTTTCACCCAACTTACTAATGAACCGGCTAAGCGCTGCGACTCGGCCGGCTAGGCGCTGGACCTCCGAAGCTTGGTCGGGGCTGGCATTGTCAAGATTGCCTCTATCTTTTCAGGATTTGCCTCGATGTCTCGTGCTGATACAAGGTACCCGAGTAGTTGCCCAGCTGGTACGCCAAAGACGCACTTCGTTGGGTTGAGCTTGATGTTGTAGAGGTTGAGTGCGGTGAAGGTTTCGCGCAGGTCGTCGAGGAGCGTGTCCTCTTGCTTGGTTTTGATGACTATGTCGTCAACATAAACTTGGACGTTGCGTCCTATCTGGTCCTTGAGGCAGGACTGCATCATGCGCTGGTATGTGGCACCAGTGTTCTTGAGCTCGAAGGGCATGGTTTTGTAGCAGTAGACACCATGGGGTGTGATGAAGGCTGTTTTCTCCTCGTCCTCCTCTCTCATCCTTATCTGGTTGTAACCTGAGTAGGCATCCAGGAAGGAGAGTCGCGCGCAACCTGCTGTGGAGTCGACGATCTGGTCGATTCGTGGTAGTGGAAAGTGATCCTTCGGGCAACACTTGTTGAGGGAGGTGAAGTCGACACACAGGCGGAGAATTTTTGTATGCTTCTTTTCGACCAGTACTGGGTTAGCGACCCAGTCTGACTTCTTGATTTCTCGGATGAACTTGGCGTGAAGTAATCTGTCAACTTCTTGCCTTATGGCGATGCGCTTCGGCTCGGAGAAGCGGCGCATGGTTTGGCATCTGCATAGATCTGGAGAGCGTGCTCGGCGAGTTCCCTGGGTACACCTGGCATGTCAGCTGGACACCAGGAAAAGATTTCCCAGTTCTCACGCAGGAACTCGACGAGTGCGCTTTCCTATGCGATAGGCAGGCTCGATGACACAAGCACTGTCTTGGAAGCGTCAGTCGGGTGGACTTGATGTTCTCTTGTATCATTGGTTGTGCTAAAGGAGGCATCGGGTGCCGGCTTCTTGCTTGCAGGGAAGAGAGTTTTGTTGTTGTCGAGTGAAAGTTCTTCGAGCTGCTGCTGCATGCCAAAGGACTCAGAGCTCTTGCTGAAGTCGCGGTCGTAGTTGTCCGAGCGCTGGAAATCGCCACGCACGGTTATGGTTCCCTTTGGTCCTGGCATCTTGAGAATGAGGTAGGCGTAGTGCGGGATTGCCATGAAACGGGCGAACGTCGAGCGCCCAAGTATAGCGTGGTACTATGATTTCCAGTCCACCACCTCGAAGTCAATCATCTCACTCCTGAAGTGATCGAGCTGCTGAAGTCGCGGTCGTAGTTGTTCGAGCGCTGGAAATCGCCACGCACGGTTATGGTTCCCTTTGGTCCTGGCATCTTGAGCATGAGGTAGGCGTAGTGCGGGATTGCCATGAAACGGGCGAACGTCGAGCGCCCAAGTATAGCGTGGTACTATGATTTCCAGTCCACCACCTCGAAGTCAATCATCTCACTCCTGAAGTGATCGGGTGTGCCGAAGATAACCTTGAGTCTGATTGTTCCCTCAGGATAGACTGCCTTCCCAGGTACGATGCCGTGAAAAGTACTGTCTGACTTGGCTAAGTTCTCCAGAGACCTGCCCATCTTCCGGAGGGTGTCGGCGAAGATGATGTTGATGCCGCTGCCGCCGTCCATGAAGACTTTGGTCATGTGGAAATCTCCTATATGCGCTTCGAGTACCAGCGCGGCGTGGCCTGGGCGCGGTACCCGTGGAGGGTGGTACTCTCGAGAGAATGTAATGCTGGTCTCCGATCCCTTGAGGTACTCTGGAACTGCCGGTGGCATTGCGACGGCCTGATAGACTTGATGTGTGATCAATTTCTGGCACCGGTTTGATGGGCGTCCCTTCTGTATCATGTTCATCTGCCCTCGAGCTGGAGGGTACTGGTCCCCTAGTGCAGGAGGTGCTTCCTATCTCGGCTGGTACTGAATTGCCCCTGCTAGATGCGTGGGGTGAGGTGTTGCTGCGAGTGGTCCCGAGAGAGCCAACTGCGGCGCTGGTTGTGGTGCTGGAGCTGGAGTCAGGATCTTGGAGAATGCGCCGTTAATGCGAAACATCTTCCGGCAGTCTTTCAGCAGGTGGGTGGAGACCAGCTTGCCAGTTTCTTCGCTTCTGAATAGGCGGAACTTGCATGGTTCTTCGAGCTCCTGCTCGGATGTGAGTTCTGGCCGCGAGTTATCGCGGGGCTTGCGCCGCCACTCGCGTCGCTGGTTTGCATCGTTCCGGTACTCCTCCCGGCCTCGGCTGCTCTGACGATTGTTGTCGCGGCCTCGGTCTTCTCGGGCGTCAGGGAAGCCTGCCGCCACTAGGTCAACTTGCTCGCTTTCCTCGTAGCGGGGTTTGCGCTTGCGACGATGATCGTTCCCGCGACTGTCTCTACGACCCCAGTTGCTGGGTTCGCCTTCCTCATCAGGAAACTCGTTGCGTACAGAGTCTTCGCCGTCCGCCCACTGGTTGGCGATCTTCATGAGCTCGGCGATGGATGCTGGCTGAAGGCGGCCCAAGGCCTCTCGAAGGTCGTGTCGGGTGACACCGCGGGTGAAGGCGTCGATTGCCCTATCTTCCGAAATGACTCCAACGGAGTTGCGTAGGAGGGTCCAGTGTTGGATGTATGATCGCAGTGTCTCATCCTTTCGCTGCTTGTAGGCTTGGAGTTCTGCGAACATCACGGGTCTTGAGCATGTTCTGAGGAAGTTCCTGATGAAAGCATCGTCAAATTGGTCCCAGGAGTCGAAGGAGTTACGAGGCAAATTTTGCAGCCAAGTACGTGCTGAGCCTACGAGCATGAGCTGTATGTATTGCATCGTTGTTGTTGTAGTTCCCCCTTGACAGTTGACTGCTATGAGGTAGTCATCGAGCCAGAGCTTCGGATCTTGTGTACCATCGAACTTGACCGACTCGGCTGTGAGCTTGAAGCCTCGGGGCATCCTTGAGTCGCGGATATGGAGACTGAAACAGGGAACACCGTAGGGCTCGTAATCTCCTGCTGAGTATAGGTCATGATTCGGGACGTTGACGGGTCGCTTGGAGCGGTTGCGGTCGACTGTTCACTGCGTAATGACATTGTGCAAATCTTCCCCCTCCTGCAGGTGTCGAATGGGTCGGTCTCCGCATACTGCGCGCGCGCGGTCGCGTGCGTCGCGATTTCCGCGTGCTTGATCTATTTCTGGGATCAGTGCCTCTTCTGCCAGGCGAAGCGCCTTAATTTGTTGCCGGCGCAGGGCTGCGCGAGGATCGCCTTCCGGAGGCTGTGTTGCCCTCAGGTACGTGGCCACCGACATGAGAGCTCCGGAGGTTGTTTTGGGGATGGGTATCCCGTCAGCGTCTTCTGTCATAAACGAAGACTCGAGGTTGCGGGTGGTCGCAGCCCTCTCGGCGTCTGTCATCAGGTGGAGGCGCGGTCTGGAGCGCCTGTTGTCTTGCGTGACGGTAGGTCCGGAGGAGGAGAAGGAGTAGGCTGCTCGGCGAGCACTCAATGCGTCGGCGAGTTCTTTACGTCTGGCTAGATCAGCTTTCTCGCGCAACAGCTTCTCGTTCTCCTTCCATACAAGGTACTGGTATGCCATCATCTCTTTTCGGGTCGCCTCCGCAGGTGGGAAGGTGCACTCTTGGACATGTTTCATGGCCTGGACTCCCATCTCTTGGGTGATCACTAGGGTTATTACCTTGTCCGGCATGGTGACTTCCATTGGAAACACAGGTTCCTCGCGGCGGGGGCCGCCCCCGGGGTTTCTGTTTGGAGTTGCATCCACCATGAAGACTTGGACAGGGTAAGACTGCCGGTCGAGTTTGTGTTGCTGCTGCTGCTGCTCTCGCCGTCGGAGCTATCCTCAGAGCTGAAGATGGAGGCGACGTGGTAGACGCCGCAGTCGACGCAGAACTCGTCTGGTAAAGTGGCAGTCGATGGTGTCGCAGGTGCCGGAGTTGAAGGAGACGCAGCCGACGGAGCATCGTGTATCATGGTTGATGTAGATGCGATCTTCACGGAGGACGCGTGCGAAGTAGTCGAGGCAGATGCGATCTCCGCGGTCGAAGGCGAGGCAGGTGTAGTCGAAGCAGATGCGATCTCCGCGGTTGATGAAGGCGCAAGTACCGCGGTCGGAGCAGATGCGATCTTCGCAGTCGATGAAGGCACGAGTCCCGCGGTCGGGGCAGATGCGATCTCCGCGGTCGATGAAGGCGCGAGTCCCACGGTCGGAGCAGATGCGATCTTCGCGGTCGATGAAGGCGCGAATCCCGCGGTCGGAGCACATGCGATCTCCGCGGTCGATGAAGGAGCGAGTCTCGCGGTCGGAGCAGATGCACGGTCGGAGAGCCGAAACGTTCCCCAACGATTCACATAAACATGCATACTGCCGAAAGTAAGATTCATACCCGAGTATAGATCGGCGTACACCGAGCGTTGGGTTGGTGGGTGGGGCTTGAATTCGAAGGAACCGAAGCAGATCGGCCTCGCGATTGCCGACAAGTCGCCGGTTGTCGTTGCAGTCTTGCAGATGGAGCCGGTGCAACCATGATTCCAGCACTTGTCTTTCCCACAGACGGCGCTAGTTGACGTGGGGTGGCCACGGCAAGTCCTAGGGTCGAGTACCCCAGGTTGATTGAGAGGAGAAAGATGGAAGTGCTAGTAGTTACCACGGCTAACAAGCAAGGCGATTTACCCAGGTTCAGACTCCCGGAGGATAACGCCCTACTTCCTGCTTGTCTAAGATTGATTATATGGAGGTGTTATAATGGTGATCCCGAGAAGATGTCGATCTTGCTAGGGTTTTTGGTTGTGGAATATGAGCGTACCCTAGATCGGCGGCCTCCCAGCCTTTATATTGGAGGCTGGGTCTCAGGAGTTCGCAACCGACTAGGTTTACAGGTAAGGTAAGTTTCTACCGACCTAAACTACGCCTTCCTTGGGGCGCACTATGTCTTCTTTGGGCCCCCTTCGCGGGCCTTGAATATTGTCTTCTAGTAGGCCGCCCGTCGGGTCCTAGTCCTTGAGTGCACCAGGTATCTTCATGGTGGGGCACCCGATAGGTAGGCCCACGTCACCGCCGCTGCACCCCGTGGTTGTCGGCAACCTCTCACACCGCTCGCTGTCGAGCCGCGCACCGTCCTCACAAATCCTCCACTGTCGCATCCCGCGGTCCTCGACTCCTCGCTCACCTCTTGCAACGCTCGGTGTCACGCCTGCCGACGTCGCAGCCGCATTCCTCGCCCAGCTATCGCGAACGGGGCCCATGAGCCAGGAATCCAGGATAGGGTTGGCATGTCACCAAGGAGAACCAATGCCGAGCAAGATCGCCGGCCAGTTCAGTTTTATCACGTCGACAGCATCGAGGTTCATCCTCGCCTACTTTCCTGATTAGCACGGCAATCTGTAATTGCAATTTGGCATGGCCTCTTCTATTCTGATTGGTTTTAATGCTTCAAACTTTGATGTCTCGCCTCAAATTGCCACGTATTGTCTTAATTTCGGACAACAGAAGCCATTGATCCACATATGGATCTTCAGTTTCAGTCTACCATGTATTTCTCCCTTCCTATTACCTAACTTTTTGCAAGGAAAGGTTTTGAGAAAGGATGAATCTGAAGTTCTGAACTAAATTCTCGCTGACTTATTGGATGTGCGTGTGCTTCTGTTTACTAGATTTATAACTTGGATATGACATAGCATCAACTAATGATATCCTCGATCAAGTTTATTTTCGAGTCAATTTTGTTATATCTGTAGATTTATAAAAAAACTAGAAGTCTGAATATGTCCAGAATATCTTTTCTAAAATCTTTAGAGAAACCGAATTTTATTCTAAAATGATCTTGACATAATTTGACAGGACTGGGCGAGCAGTTCCACTAAAGGAAAGAGGGAGTTCATTGAGGCGAAGCAGAGCAGACAGAATCGAAGCTGCTCATCACGACAGTCGACAGATAACCTCACTCTTGATAATTTCAATGCACTTTCTACTGATATATTTCAGTGCACTTCTCTTAACTCCTAGCTTGTTGATTAGACTCATGTATCTGGTCTAAATGTAAGGAATCCTAAAATTGTCATTTAGTTCCCTTCCACTTCAGCATCATAGAATTATCAGATCATCCTACTATTCTATTCCATTTGAATTTCTCTTCAGAAGTTGCAATGTATGTAGGCAAACAAAAATATGTTCTGTTTTAGGCAAATAACAATAAGTTCATTTTCCTATATCCACACAATTAATTGTGAATGCCATTCAGGGACAAATTTTTGATGGACAAACAGTGGGAAAAAATCCCACTGCAACTTTTATAATTTTATAACATATTTACAAGGTATTTACAAGGGTGTTGCATCCGTCAAAAAATGGGGGAGCGAAAAAAACTCCTAAGTTTGTGATTTTCTCCAAAAATTAATTTAGGGACAATGAATACTAGCAAAAGTAGTAATGAAAAGAAGATTGTGGTTCCATTTTCATCTTATGTGCTTAATCCATGGAACATTTGCATGACATCATTTCTGTGCAATGAGTTACGTATGCCTACTGTGTCGATGCTAAATAATGGTCTCTTTTATCAAGGTCATGCTCTTTAATTTTTTATACTGGACTATCCCCTGAAGTTTTGAGCAACTGTGATCTCCTCTTGGTGATACTGCTAATTTTAGCCAAAGGGCGAAAGGACTTCAATGTTTTAGCAGCGTCTGAATGACTAAAGTTTCTTCTTGTACACACTGCTTCTGTTAATTAATAATAATAATAATAATAAAAAGAATATATGTTGTTAGGAGCCACTCAAATACGTACGCTTTGCTTCACGTTTTTTCGGTTTCACAGTTTCCATGAACCCATAGTTAGAATGTAACCGTATTGTTTGATTAGTCTATGTGTTCACTAGCTTTGTATGTATTTCTGGAGATTATGTGCTTGAGAAACCTTTAATGTTTACAGGCAGGAGAAAAGAACGTGAAGAAAATTGTTATTGTTCATATGGTTTGTGTGGGTTCTGAAGATCATGTGTGTGATGGCAGATGGAAGATGATATTTTAGCCGGCGCATAGAGGGAGAACTTAATATGGTAACTGCAAGCATGTTTGAAGTCAAACTGAGGTAAAATTAACAAGGTCTTTCATTCTTAACAAGCTCTTTCATTTGACAGTCATCCTTAGTTCTAACTGAAGTTGTCAATGTTGCTTACAAATGATATTAGAAGTGACTGAATAAATCTAATTAATGGAGTTTCAGGGTATTCACCATTCTTATATAAGAATGTTATGTTAACCTTGTAGCGACTTGTCACACAACTTCATTGACATCGCCAACTTTAACTGTTGATCAGGTGTTTCTCAATGGCTCTCGGCAGCAGCAGCTCTCTGGGGCCGAGATTCATGCGAGTTGATGAGCTTCACGGCGACAAGCACAAATACCTCTAAAAGACCATACCTTTTAAAGCCTATGGCTACATAATTACTAAGTGGTGTGGCGTGACTTGTATATGATTAATGATGTTCATGCATTATATGAAAAAAAATAGAACAATTATCTTGAATTTTATGAAAACAGTGGAATAGGGGCGATTGCCCTATTGATCTAAGAAATAATGCTTTCCAAACTTTTCCAAAGTTGTTGAAAATTAACGGGCCAGCTCACATTATCAGGTGACGCGTGACACAAATTGTTATATTGTCATCCAATTTGGACATTATAAGAAACGTGCATGTGCACGTGCTCGATTACTAGTATAGCCAAAAGACTGAATACGGCCGGGCGTCGCTGGACCAGCCATCCCAGAAGCGGTGGACATCAGCATCCCGATTAACAGACGCTTTTTCAGGTACGCCGGACGCATATCAGGACGCCACTGTAAACTACCACGAAATTCTAACTGCAACCACAATATATATGCGTCATTTCCATGTAACCAAAGCTACATCAGAGCACCTCAACCGGGAGCCCCAAATAAGTATTCAGCACCCCAATTGTGTCCTCTTTGGGTTGCCGGACATGTATCCGCCACAATAGGGGTGATGACTCTGCGGCGCCCCCCAAACAAAATAAAAAATTCTCGAGGAGCACGGTGGCTGGTGGAAGCGTTGGCGGACAAGGAGGAGGCCACCATCTGGCATCTGCGCGTCGCCACGAGGCCTGGCAAGTCCCGCTCGATGGTTGCGACCGAGTCGGCGAGCGTCCCCAGGAAGCCGGGGGTGTCGCCGTCGTGCTTGTTCTGCAGCGGGGACAGCACATCGTAGCCCGCCGGGATAACCTCCACCCGGAGTGGCTCTGGCCTGGGGCGGCACAGGTAGAGGCGGCCGCGCGGTGGGGATCGCTCTGCCTCGCGGCGTTCGCGGGCGAGGATGTTGCCTCCGCCTCCACGACGTGGCGGTGAGCGCCTCTCCTCCTTCACCGGCCGGCAGACGCGTGCCTGGTTGTTGCGGCTTGCGGGGCCGGTGGAACCGGTGGCAGCAGCCGCAATGGGGTAGGGTTCCCCGTTACGGCATGCAGGCGGGTGGCCTCAATGGCGGAGGCCACCGTGTGTCCAGTCTCGTCCCACCAGCGGTGCCGCCCCTCCGCGTTGTAGCACCCTGGTTGGATCGCGACGCCATAGAAGGCGAGGGCCTCGTTGCGCTCGAAGCGTTGGAGCCCGCGACCCCAGTTGTTGTCGTGGTACTCCGGCGAGGCCCATTGCTCCCGTGACGGCCAGCTCTGGCACCGGGCGATGGCACGACAAATCTGCTCCGACATTTCAGGCAGCGCCGGCACGGTGAGCCTGCTGTTGGTGGACGTGCACCACCCCTTGGGCAGGCGGGAATCCGGCGGAACGAGAAGCTCGTAGCGGTAAAGGTCCCACGCCTCGTCGGTGAAGATGTTGCGGCCGCCCCGGCTTGAGCTGCCCGCCTCGTAGTTGTTCGCCATTGCGAGCGGAGGTGCGGTTGGAAATGGGGATGCATGCGAGGTGGGGTACGACATTCTGAGGCGCGGCGACGGAGGTGAACGGTGTGTCTGTATCCGCGCCAACATAAATGCATTGCGTGGGAACTCCGCGACGCCGGCTCGTGGACATCCATGCGGGCTGGCGCTAAGCGCGCTGGCAAGCATGCCGCCGTCTTGTCGCCTCGCCTCCTGTCCCGTCGCGTCGTCTGGGAAATCGCCCCTGCGAGTTCGCGCTGTTAATCGTGCGGAACGGCTTCCTGCACGCCCCTAATAAACACGGTGCGGGGTCGTGTGTCTATGACGAGTGGAGGCTGCCTGTCGAAGCGCATGTCCAAGACAATGTCCGACACCCCGAAGAGGCGGCCTCTCGACGGTGCCAGACAGAAATCGGCTTGTGCCTGAAGCTGTGTGCGTTTTTTTTTTTCTGTCCGGACCCATTGGACCTATTTGGGGTGCCGGTGGAGATTCTCTCACGAGAGCATAACTAGTACAGTAGCATGCAACCTTTCATTCTCTTCAGAAACAACATCACATTTTGGATTACTACAGCTCCCAAATAGATTCAGCTAGGCAACCAAAATACTAGTGCCTACTGCAGTGCAAACTGCAACGAAATTCCAGTTGTAACCAAAATATATGTCCTTTCTCCAACCTGAACAGAGCATAATTTTAGGTTGCTACGACCAGGAGGAGATCCTGTCAATGCGGATACTGAGAGGCACTCTCTTGGATGCCCCATCCCCAACCAGATACCTCGGCGGCACCGTCAAGAAGGACGCCTCGTCCACGGCGACCACGGTGCCGGGCGACGTGCTGCTCTTCACCTCCATGTCCACCCGGGTGATGTCCGCACTGATGTCCGGCGCCGAGCATATGCTCCTTTACAAAGAGAAGATCAAAGAAGAGTGGAAATTCGCTTTGACACATGGGAGCATATGCTCCTTTCACCGAGATTTTTTTTTTTGAAATGTCAAAAAAATTGGAACAAAAATTTGGCACGTACATCTCAACAATATGTGTGTCCGCCAAGTTTCACGGGAAAACGATATTTTTTGTGACTTGTGTAAACTGTTTCAAAAATGTTTCGTGAAAATCTTTTTTTAGCACCGAATTTATCTTTTTAAACGCGATACAAAGAATGTCCGTTTCTCGTGAGACGACTTTGTGAGCATATAGAATGTCAACATATACGCGTGAAATTTTTGTCCGAATTTTTTGATGTTTCAAAATGCATTTAATACAGTGCCAAAGCATCACCGCCCTAAGAAGAGATATGATATTATCCCAAAGATAATACATGACTGTATGGTGTCAACTTGAGGAGAAGTTGCGGGATCAAGACCAAAAGATCATGTTTTGTGTTGTCAACACTCTGATGCTCTATGTGAGTACATACTTGTTGTCGATGAGGGTACAAATTGGTGTTGCGAAGACGGATGCTCTAAACAAGGGGGGCTTCGGTGGTGGTTGTGGGAGCTTTGGTTTTGAGTTTGGTGGTAGTTGTGGCGACAATAGTCAGATTTAAATCATGTTGGGTGGACTATTTGTGATGTTTACATGTCGTTTAAACAATGTGTATGTTTGAATATTTAAATTTAAAGTTGAATTGTTGGGTTATCAGTGTGTTGGAAATAATATCAATTGAACTATTGTTATGTTAAAACAAGTGCAAACATACAGAATATGTGAAACAACAAGAAATAAGTGGGAAATAAAGAGTATGCTTAAGTTGGAGCCAGATTTTGGACGGGAAAAGTAGGAGAATCATACTTATTAAGAAGTAGAGGCTCTGTTATGAGATTTGCAGAGGCCTTCATAAACATCTACGCATTATATTCAGGATTACTACAGCTCCCAAGTAGTTTGACCTCGATACCAAAACACAAGTACTGCTCCTGTGCGTACTAACTGCCACGAAATTCTAATTGCAGTGCAATTTCTCATGTAACTAAAGCTATATCAGCACTTTAACATAGCATAACTAGTACATCCTCCGCTCCAAAATATATGTGCATTTTCATTCATTCGTTTCAGTCGCATGTAGCTCACATTGAAATATCTATCTATTTATGTTTATATCTTATAATTTGAAACGGATGGAGTAGCATGCAGCTTTTAATTGTCTTCCTAAACAACATAACATTTTGGATTGCTACAGCTTCCAAATAGATTGAGCTAGAACGCCAAAATATTAGTAGTGCCTACTCCAGTGCAGACTGCAACGAAATTCCAGTTGTAACCAAAATATAGGTAATTTCTCCAACCTCAACAGAGCATAATAAGATTGCTAAGACCAGGAGGAGATCTTGTCAATGCGGATACTGAGCGGCACTCTCTTGGATGCCCCATCCCCAACCAGATACCTCGGCGGCACCGTCAAGAAGGACGCCTCGTCCACGGCGACCACGGCGCCGGGCGACGTGCTGCTCTTCACCTCCATGTCCACCCGGGTGATGTCCGCACTCATATCCGCCGCGGCGGGTGTCGGCATGGTCGCCCACATCTTGCACACGTACTGCGGTCGCCAGGCTGCCGCCGCCCGGATGCACACCACCGACATGGCGGTGGCCTCGCCGAGCGCGCCCAGGACGAGGAGGCACGCGGGGTCGTCCTCCTCCTCCCCGAGGAGCAGGAGGCGCGGCTCCGACGCCGGTACCTGGAGCCGGTTGACCTTGCCGTACTGGACCGTCTGCGTGGGCCAGGAGTGCTGAACAGTGAGATGGGCGACGAGCGCCGGCGGCGAGCCGACGAAGCCGCAGCCCGGCTCCGTGCAGAGGCAGGGCGCGTGCGGGCACGCGCTCCGGTGGTCGCTCAACTCGTGGTAGGCGACGTTCCTCTGGCAGCCCTCGTGGGGGCACCGTGTACTGGCCGACGAGACGACGGCGTCCATCGCCGTGTTGCGGACGTCGAAGCAGCCGCCGTGCTCGCATTTCCGGCACTCTTCGCCGGAGGCCGTGCAGCTGCCGCAAGCGAGGTGTCCGGCCTTGCACTGCACGAATCAGAAGACATTTGTACGACTGGAGCGAGTGAAACCGATAGGATGTGAAACGATGAGTGAGCGGACGACGGGCGCCGCGCGTCGGCGGCGGCTAACGTTGCCGCCCAACGGGTTATCGCCGGAGCGGGCTGCTATCTCGCCGGCGTGCGATTCCGGCGGCTCGCGTTTCTCGTGTCTTATCGAGGAGAGTTCGTCGGAGGGAGAGGATTGCTTGTCCGAGGTGCCCTTCGAGGCCGTCATGGAAGTGCTAGAGGAGGATCCGGTGGAGGCGATGCCGGAGGCTGGCTGGACTACGGTTGTGAGACGTGGCCGGCGATCGGACGAGGAGTTGGCCCAGGAATTCTGGAACGAGATTGGCTTCCCCACGCCGGCGTCTCGGGTCTGGGAGAGGCGATCGTCCTCGCCGTCGACGCCCGGCTCCGGCAAGCCGCCGTCCACGCCGGCGCTGGGGATGCCGAGGGATTCACCGGAGAGACCAAGCACTGCGCAGCCGGGGATCCGCGGGCGCCCTTCTCTGCGAGCACCGGCGCCGGGAGCGGTGGTGTCTAAGCCAGTCCGGCTCGGCTGGCGAGGTCCTTTACCTCGTCCTCGGAGCTCGCCGCCGGCTGTTCTTGGCATGTTCTTGCCGCCTGCACCGGTGGAAGGAGCCGCAGCAGTTCGGACGTCGCCGGAGATCGCCGCCGATCCGAGAATTTTGGATCATGGCGATGCGAGGGTGGCATCCGAAATTCAAACGAAGCTGTCAGCTGGGCCCACCTGTCAGGAAGATCTGGGCCCTCCATCTCCATGGGCCTATCTGGGTCGTATGTTTGCCGGGCTGTGGAAGAAGACGACCGCCTCGTCGTGTAGGGTTCGTAGCGAGACATCCGATCGCGCTGCTTCGTCCTCGCCTCGTCGCACCACCGATCCTCATCACATCGATATCGCGCCGCCGCCATCCCCGTTCTCAAGAACGTCCAGCCCAACCTCGCCTCGTCTTCCCCCTGCTCACGCCTCGCCCAACTTCTCGCGCTCGTTCGCGGAGGTCGCAGCGGGGCCGGCGGCTATGGCGGGGACGGGCAGCTCGGGGGGAGGGCGCGGCCAGCCCGGAGCGCAGCAAGGGAACTCCCAGCTACCCCAGACGAGGCCTCCGATGATATTCGGCCGGCATGCGGGGCCGGGAACGGGTCTTGCTGCCATGAACGTGACGGCGCCAGTGCATGCAGCGACGGTGCCGGCGCGAGTCGCGGCGGCGAGTGCGCAGGCGGCTCCGGTGTTAGCTGCTCCGACTGTGCTCAATCCGTCGTCAGTGACGACGGTACCGTTCGTTGTCGGTACGGCTGCAGCAAAGAAGAAGGGCAAGAAAAAGAAGAAACCACTGCCGCCGGCTACGGCCGAGCCTGGGCAGGGTATTGCTGAGGTTGCACCTGGCACAGCTGCTCCGGTGGACGCTAATGTGACAGTGGCAGCGGGCGGTCAAGGGGTTACTACGGCAAAGCGGAAGAGATGTGCAACTTGCAAGGTAGACTCTCACGATACAAAGGATTGCTCGATTGACAGATACTGTTACTTCTGTGATAAGGTGGTGCACCCGACCCTTCGGTGCCCGATTCTCAGGGTGCCGAAGCCATATGCTGGGTTGGCGGGCATCGGATGTGAGGACACTATGTTCAGCCACCTGCCAGATGGTATCTTTAGACCACAGCTTGCTTCGAGCACTACCCCCGTGGCTGTCGTGACGGTGACCGGGGAACCTGTGTCGGCAGAAGTGGTTCAGTCCATGCTAGCTCGATATTGTCCGCTGCAGACCGCATGGCGCTGGGAGGCCATCCCACACAATCAGTACAAGGAGGACTCTTTCTTGGTTAATTTTCCTTCTATGGCGGATTTGGAGAGGATGAATGGATCTGAACTAGGGGTACCAAAGCAGCAGACGGTGATTTCCCTGGACATCTGGAAGCCGGATGATGTTGAGCCTATGGCGGAATTGACACCAACGTGGGTGCATGTGACGGGTGTGCCAAACTCAGTGCGCCACTTTCTGGGTCTTTGGGCAGTGGGTACTCTCATTGGAAAGACTATGGATGTGGACTTGTTGGCTCTCCGGCGTCATAATGTGGCTAGGATTCTGGTGGCCATTCGCAACCCCAACCTGTTTGAGACAAGAGAGGTTAAGTCCGATGCATTCCTGCTACTTAAGGGCTACTCTTTCCGGTTCACCAAGGAGGCGGCGGACTATGTCGCTGATCCGGACTTTGTACCCTTCATTTGGAGACGGAATGAGAAGGATGATGATGCAAAAGGTCTTGAGGAGAAGGACACGGACGGGGCGCCCATGAATGAACCGTCAAGGACCACGGACGGAGACACCCATATGCCACAAGCTAATGTTTCAGGGCCGGGGGGTGCATCGCTGGGGTTACTTGAGGAGGTGGATGTGACACATGTCATTGCGGTGACTCCGTTTAACAAAAATCCGCAAACTCCGAGAGGTAAAGAGATCGTGGCGCAGCTGTCCGTGTCAACAAGTGCTGAAAAGAAAACAGGCGAGTATGAACAGGAAAATGTGTGTGATCCTGGAGGAAGCAAGGACCTGGACTGCTTTATGTCATCTGGTGCATGCACTACAGTGAGGATGCATGGATCGCCGGCTGGGGATGGGCCACGGTCAGTGAATCTTGTAGAGACAGTGCAGACTGGGCCTAACGCGCTCCTGTCTCTCACCTCGTGCATGGGGAAGCAGGACTGGCTGCCGGGCCACAAGCTGCGCGCCGCTAATGGGCCGTGCGCGTCCGGTGGCTCACTGGCGCCTGCGGCTGGTGCGTCGCCGCCTTCTGGTGGTGGGCAGGTCACTGGAGGGCCTCCTGGGCCTGCTGTGTGTCCTGCCGTGGCCATGCAGCAGGATGGCGTCGATGCTGTGCCCAAGCAGCAGGACTTCAACGGCGCAGCTGTCGTCCTCTCGCCGGACGGACAGCTGCATTCGTACGCGACGACGCAGCAGTTCGTCGCTGCTGTACCTCGTGTTGATCCGGAGGCGCCGGAACAGGCACGGGTGGAGGGCTCTACTTCACCAACGCCTTCCCCGGTGTTGACGCCACTGAGGAGGAGCGAGAGGCATGCCGTGGCCACGGACGGGTCGTCCGCTACGGACGAGGACTCCATGGCAAGGGCTATGAGGCGCAAGGCGGTCCACAACCTGGATGTGAATGGTATGTGTCAATCCCCAAAGTCGTTCCTTTCATTTTCAAATTCAAGCATCTCTGATAAATTGAATAGGGTAGGTTTTTCTTTGGGAATAATGTTGAAAAAATTGCTATGTCGACTAATGCACTAAGACGATTGGAATATGACCGGTTAACAGTCACCCCAAAAGTCTCGTGCAAGTCGGATACTACTCACATGGATGAGGAGGAGCAACATGACACAATTGATGTCCAGCTCCTCTCACATCTAGTGGGCGATGTATCGGAGGGTGGCTTAGACGAGGCGGTGCTGAGCTCATTATATGATCTCAAAGCATCTGACCGCAAGTCCAAAGCCGACTCTAATAAGAAAAAAAATAAAACGCCACGGAAAAAGGCGAAGTTCTCCACATCTCCAATTGTTTCCCAATGAATGGCTTCTTCAAGAACAGCAGAGGTCTTCGTGACTTGGCTAAACATGCTAGTATTGCTGATGCTATTCGGGATCATCGTTTGGATTTTGTGGGAATTTCCGAGACGGGTAAACGGGACTACTCAGCGAGCCTACTCAACCGCTTGTCGGGTGGGGTAGAGTTCACTTGGAGGTCTCGTCCGCCACGTGGTCGGTCTGGGGGCATTTTAGTAGGCGTCAGAACAGAGACCATGGATGTATTGGCTAGTTCGGAAGGTGACTTTCATATTAAGGTCCACATCCGTAACAAGGCTGACAACTTCACATGGACTCTGGTCGCTGTATATGGTGCTGCCCAAGATGAGCATAAACCTGCTTTTCTCAGAGAGTTGGTGAACCTAGCAAAAGATAACCCATATCCTATAATTATAGGGGGTGATTTTAACTTGCTTAGGTTTCCACATGAGAAGAGTAGAGGCAGATTTGACAACAGATGGCCTCTCTTATTCAATGCTGTTATTGACAGTCTTAGTCTAAGAGAAGTCTCTATGGTTGGGAGGCAATTTACTTGGGCTAATAGCCTCCCAGAGCCAACATACGAGAAGCTGGACCGTGTATTGATGGACTCGGATTGGGAAATTAAATACCCACTAGTCTCAGTACGGGTCCTCGAACGTATAGAGGCATTGTCAGATCATGCTCCCATACTCCTAACCACGGGAACACCTAACCCATTGTGCAAACGCCAATTCAAATTTGAATTGGGTTGGCTGCATAGGGATGGGTTTTTCGATATGGTAAAGAGGGTGTGGGAAAGGCCGGTGCCTGGTCTAACTCCAATCCAAAGGTGGAAAATAAAATAAGCGCATTGCGCAAACACCTGAATGGTTGGGCGAGACATATGGTTGGGCAATTAAAAAATGAGAAGCTCCGGTTGTCATCTATTATAGATGAACTGAGGCTGCTGCGGAAGTTAGACCCCTATCATCGCAAGAGATCGAATTAAAAAATCGTTCTAACCGAGATGGCGGGTCTTCTTCGTGAAGAGGAGATCAAATGGTACCAACGATCAAAGGCCCAATTTATTCTGGAAGGAGATGCGAATACGAGATACTTTCATAGTCTTGCTAATGGAAGACATAGAAAGAAACTCATTCACTCCTTAAACCAGGAAGAGGGTACGATTGAAGGCCATGAGCATTGAAATCCTACATCACGAAGTACTATAAAAATCTTTTGGAGAGCCGGAGCAGATAATTTCTCGCTGGACGAAACCCAAACAGATGATATCCCGCAGGTTTCCGATCAGGAAAACGCCCATCTGACCGCTCCTTTCTCTATGGAGGAGGTGAAGAAGGCGGTATTCCAAATGGAACACAACAAAGCACCGGGTCCGGATGGTTTTCCCGCAGAGTTTTATCAAACTTTCTGGGACATAATCCAATCGGACTTGCTCGAGATGTTTCAGGATTTACATGCTGGACATCTTGAGTTGTTTCGCCTAAATTTCGGTGAGATAATTTTGTTGCCAAAGGTTAATGGAGCAGAAAGGATTCAGCAATATAGACCTATCTGTCTTCTTAACGTTAGCTTCAAGATTTTCACTAAAACCGCTACTATTAGGCTTAACTCGGTGGCTGATCATGTTGTGAGGCCCACTCAGACGGCGTTTATGCAAGGTCGCAATATTCTTGATGGAGTTGTGATTTTACATGAAACAGTTCATGAGATGCATCGGAAAAAACTTAATGGAGTCATCCTAAAAATTGACTTCGAAAAGGCTATGATAAAGTCAAGTGGTCTTTCTTGCAACAAACACTCAGAATGAAAGGTTTTTCAGCTGAGTGGCGCGCAATGATTCATAATTTCGTTTCCGGAGGAAGTGTCGCCATCAAAGTCAATGACGATGTTGGTAGAAACTTCCAGACGAAAAAGGGATTACGGCAAGGCGATCCATTATCACCTATATTGTTTAATATAGTTGCTGATATGTTAGCCATAATCATTGAGCGGGCAAAATCCGATGGGCAAATTGTTGGCGTGGTACCGCATCTAGTGGATGGCGGATTATCCATTCTACAATACGCTGACGATACAATTCTTTTTATGGAACATGATATGGAGAAGGCAAGAAACCTGAAATTAATATTATCAGCGTTCGAGCAACTTTCCGGTCTAAAAATCAATTTCCATAAAAGTGAAGTGTTTTGTTTTGGCGACGCCCAAGAGGAGGCTGCCCAATATGCCGAATTATTGGCTGTGGGCTTGGCCAGTTTCCAATTAACTATCTAGGCATCCCAATTCACTTTAGGAGGCTAACGATAGCTCAATGGAAACATGTTGAGGAAAGACTACAAAAGAGGCTAAGTAGCTGGAAAGGAAAATTACTATCCTTAGGGGGAAGATTGGTACTCATAAATTCAGTCCTAACTAATATGGTGCTGTATATGATATCTTTCTTTCAACTACCAAAGGGAGTCTTGCATCGATTGGATTACTTTCGATCCAGATTCTTTTGGCAAGGGGATAGTGAAAAAAGAAATACCGGCTGGCAAAATGGGATGTAGTGTGCCGCCCTAAGGACCATGGTGGTCTTGGGATTCATGACCTTCAGGTCAAGAATAGAGCTCTTCTTGGTAAGTGGCTTTTAAGCTACTGACGGAAGAGGGGGTGTGGCAAACCCTCCTTAGGAAGAAGTACATAGGCTCAAGTGCGATATCACAGGTTTCTTGGAAATCAGGTGATTCCCATTTTGGGCGGGTCTAATGGCGACGAAGAAATTCTTCTTCCCATATGGCTCCTTCTCTATTAAGGATGGGTCTGAGATAAGGTTCTGGGAGGATACATGGTTGGGTACTACCCCACTCCGAGAACAATATCCAGCGCTATATGGTATAGTCCAAGGACGTCACAAGAGCGATACGCTTGCTCAAGTATTGGTTGATAATCAACCCACTGTGACGTTCGTAGAGATCTTGTTGGACCCAGGTTGGCATCTTGGCATGAGTTGCTCCAGCGACTCGCTTCTGTCAATTTGTCTCAAGGGACCGATGAGTTTCGGTGGAATTTACGCAAGTGCGGCAAATTCTCCGTGGACTCCATGTATACGCACTCGTTCAGCCGGACGTGCCAGTTAATAATAATAAGAAAATCTGGAAGATGAAATTCCACTTAAAAACAAAGTTTTTGCGTGGTATCTTCGTCGAGGAGTAATTCTTACAAAAGACAACCTTGCAAAACGCAATTGGCATGGGAGTAAACAGTGTGTCTTCTGT
Source organism: Poa pratensis (assembly GCA_947311845.1). Taxonomy (NCBI): domain Eukaryota; kingdom Viridiplantae; phylum Streptophyta; class Magnoliopsida; order Poales; family Poaceae; genus Poa; species Poa pratensis. The sequence goes on along the minus strand of CAMZMU010000121.1, from coordinate 10,088,320 downwards.
CATAAAGACGAGACAATCAAACACCTGTTCTTCGAGTGCAAGTTGCTAGTTCTATATGGTCCATCATCCAAATAGGTTCTACTATTTATCCACCTACAAGCATTGCTAATATTTTTGGCAACTGGCTGAATGGAGTGGATAATAGGTTCAAACAACTTATTAGGGTGGCAGCGCTTGCCGTAATATGGTCGCTTTGGCTATGTAGAAATGACAAGGTTTTTAATGATAAAAATTGTTCTCTTATGCAGGTTATCTACCGGACTACTGCTACACTCCGTTCGTGGTCTCAGTTGCAACGTGTGGGGCATCGAGACCTGTTTATGGAGGTCTGTACAAGACTGGAGGATACGGCGAGAGACTTTTTATCCCTACATGGATGGCAGCATAATTTGCGGATCGGCCCTCCACCACATAGGCGTTTTTACAATTTCTCATATTGATATGTAATTCGCCTTGTTATTCTTTTGCTAGTACTTCAGACTTTTTGGCTGTGTGCATCTTAGTTATGCAGAGTCTGGGTGTAATACTTAAACTATTTTAAGTAATAAAGACTCCCTTTATCTAAAAAAAAGGATGTGCGTCAAAGAAAGGAAGAAAGTACAAGGAACCTGGAAGACAGGGGGCTTCAAGGGGCGGGAACAGATGGGACAGTGAAGAAAACGCATGTCCATCTTTATCTCCGTCGCCACGGCCGCGCCTCCGCCTCCATTTGCCTCTTGCTTGACTTGGACGTGTAGCCTCGGTTTCTTGGCGCTCTGGTCGCCGTCGCCGTCCACCATTGTCGACGACGAGCCCCTCTTCTTTCCCTCGGAGCTACCAACCTGCATTCTCTCCGCTTTCTGAGATGTGGAAGAGCAACTGGCGGGGGGGAAACAGAGCCAAGCAACAGTAAAACAGAGGAGCCAAGCAAAAGAAAAATGATATGCTCGATTGACTGATTGATGGATTTACGGTTTAATAAGTTCTGGTCATTGGTCATGGGCAGTGTGCAGAAGTGTGGCGTGGGTGCCTTGCAGCTTGCACTGCCAAACGTGGCATTTGGTCTACCAGCATGCTTGGCACTTGGCACTACACTCTGGTCTCGAGTAGTCGAGTCGACGGCACCAGTTTCCATCCGCGATAAAATTGCCATGAAATTTCTTTTTCAGAGCATCACTAATTCACTAACGTCTCTTTGGATTGTAGAAATAAACAGCAACCAAGGAAGAAATGTGTTGATATTACCCAATTGAGTAAAAGAAGATGTTAAAGTGGATGATCGGATTCCCGGCCAATTGCAAGCATGAAAATAATAACCATATAATTTTTTGGTAAAATCGATCATCCCATCCACAATTCTTTTATAGATTTTCCCAAAAATATATAACTCTACAAAATATGAATCCAGATTCTCTTAAGGAATAGGATCCAACCTTTTTCTAAAAAATCACAAATAACATACATCACTATATTAGGGCGTACCTTTTAAACCATGGGTTAGCTAGGAAATGGAAACAACATCTTATGCGACTAGTTAGGGCCACTTTGATTCGCAGGATTCTAAAACGTAGAACTAGGAAAAATGCAAGATTACAGGAAATCATACGCACCAAACTTTGTTTGATTACGTCACATGAAAAGCAAAGGATTCTCAAAAGGAGGTATGAGTGGATGTAGATTTTCTATAGGATCTAGTGCAAAGGATTCCTCTAAAAAAATTCTATAAGATTTTATACAACAAATCAAATAACCACCATAGGAAAAATCCTAAGGATTTCAATCCTCCTAAATTTCTATGTGAATCCTTTGAATCAAAGTGGCCCTTATAGTTGTCACTATCTTGAACCTGAAAATTTGTTCCATAATACATATATATTTTTTATCTTTGTTTAACACATTTTCTAACAGTTTAAACGTATAAAATGGGGAGATCCGTGGTGCGCTCGGTTGTTAAGAAAATAGTGCACTAGGTGCTCCATGAGGCCCCATGCACTAAATATGTAGCTACATGGTCTAAAGAAAGACAACACACGAAGAATGCTATCACGTGGAACCTTACGTCTAGTGGCTAATATTCGGCGGCTACGACTTACGAAGCACAATTCATTGAGTCATCTCCTCCCATATAAATAAATTTTTCCGATTGGCTTGCAATCCAAAATGGGCTATGAACGGCGTACCGGCTTGAGAAGAGGGGATGACCAAATTGTGGCCTTTGTCCTCTTTGCTAAAGGTCCACGAAGTCGGCGGACCACCTCTTCGTCCATTGTCGCTTCACCATGCGGATTTGGGGCCTCAGCAAGGATTGGCTAGGCCTCTACGCCATTTACGTTGATCATTGGTCAAACCTCACTCTTAAATCATGATGGCTTCTTTTGACCGGTTCTCCAAGGCCGCATGGTAAAGCAATTGTCTCCCTCGCATTGCTTACGTGTTGGGAAATTCGGAATGAAAGAAGCGCTCGTGTCTTTCGCAAAAAGCAAGCACCATCCTTTGTAATCTCCGGGTCACCGCGGGTGCAAAGCGATTGAGTGAAATCATGCCAAGAGAGTAATCCCTTGTATTTTCCACTCGTAACATTCTATGTAAAACTCCTTCTTAAACAACAGATTGAGCCAAAGTTTTTGTCTCCATTTCAAAATAAAGAAAAACAACTGTGGGTAGAAAAGAGAAACGAGAGTTCACAACACTTTGATAGATATGGTTAGTGCCATGAAATGAAAAGAAAAATATCTCAATTTGTATTTTATTTTTTAAATAACGGTTCAACTCATAGCATTAGACTTAATTTTTTGTTGTCATCAGTGGATTGAGAGCACATAAAATTAATCAAAAATAATAATAGTTGGCAACAAGTGCAAGAAAGTTACGAAAATGTATTTTTCGCGCTTTGTTATAACAAAAGACCCCTTTTTTTAGGTGAGAAATCATACTTAGTAAGACACACAAAAACATTAGCATATTAGAAAAACAAATTGCACATTTTGTTTTCAATGTCCAATCAGCCAAATAAAGTATTTAAAAAACTAAATGGTCATAATTTATCTTTAATACAGTAAAAAGCGGTTTGAACATTCTATGTTACAATTGTTGCATATTACTAAAACATAAAATGTACAAGGTAAATAAACACTAGTTGCACATTTTGAAGAATGCTCTATATCCTTAGAAATACAACCTGCAAAACAAAGTTTAATAAACCTAAATAAATTATGAAAACAAATTTAGTAGTACAACACGATTTGCACTCTAGCAGTACATTTAAAAATTTGAATTAGCATATATTTAAAGTACATATCTAATAAAATTTAGAAAACAAAATGTACAAACAAAAGAATCAAATGAACACAATTGTGCATATATTACATATACATTCGTCGTATAATTTTGAAATGTGTAATAAGTGTAGAGTAAAAGTGCAATTGCAAATAAAAAAAGGTCGAAAGATTTCGCAAAAAAAGTATGTCAACTACAGAGAAAAAGGTCAACTCATTTTTCCACAAAAAATCAGTCAATATGTCGTACAAAAGAAATTAAGAGAACTGGTCCGAAGCAAAATGGGGAATAAGAAGTAAATGATGTGAATTAAGTTTTCTATGTTCTTTGAACGCCCGTGCTACCTAAAAATTTCTTCATTGCACGCCATCATTCTTACTGTCTCGTGCAGGTGCATCTCACAAACCAGAAGTGCAAAAAAAGGGAACATGTCTTCGTTGTGAAAATAAATGGCAAAATTTCCTGCAGAAAAGAAAAGAAAATAAAAATCCAAAATAGGCCCCAAATTTAGCACGGAGGAGTGCATGACGACCTTGCTGGAACCTCGTGGGGCTCATGCAACGGCCAAAGAGAACTGTCCCTCATTTCCCGCCAAAACAAAAGACACCAGCCACCAGACGGCAACGCCCTCGCCTCCGGGACACACGCGCCACCGCACAGCAAACCATGCGCTCGGCTCCCTCGCCGCCGGCATCTATATCTCTCCCTCTCCCCTCTCCCCGCCACTCCCTACCCTCCCCCCCATATAGGCGGCACCATCGCAGGGGGTGGCCTGCACTACCCCTCCCGTTCTTCTCCCCCTCCATGGAGGCCCGCCTGAGCCTCGCGCTGCTCGTCGTCGCCGTGCTGGCGGCGACGCCGGTCTCCGCGCTGACAGACGCGGAAGCGTCCTACATCGCACAGCGCCAGCTCCTCACGCTCAAGGAAGGCGACGGCAGCCTCCCGGAGGACTTCGAGTTCGAAATCCGCGTTGACGTCACCTTCGCCAACGAGCGCCTTCGCCACGCCTACGTCGCGCTCCAGGCGTGGCGCAAAGCCATCTACTCCGACCCAAAGAACTTCACCGGCGGGTGGGTTGGCGTCGACGTCTGCAACTACTTTGGTGTCACCTGCACGACTGCCCTAGATGACCCCAAGGTCAGCGTCGTCGCCGCGGTGGACCTCAACGGCGGCGATATAGCCGGGTACCTCCCAGCCGAGCTCGGCATGCTCACGGACATCGCGGTGTTCCACATAAACTCCAACCGCTTCTGCGGGATAATCCCGGAGAGCTTCTCCCGGCTGACGATCCTCCACGAGTTCGACGTCAGCAACAACCGCTTCGTCGGTGGCTTCCCCACGGTGGTGCTCAAGATCCCCGTGCTCAAGTACGTGGACATCCGATTCAACAACTTCGAGGGCGAGCTCCCGCCGGAGCTGTTCGAGAAGAGCTTTGACGCCATCATCGTCAACAACAACCGCTTCGTCGGCTTCATCCCTCAGAACTTCGGCAACTCGACGGCGTCGCTCGTGGTGCTCGCCAACAACAAGTTTGTTGGTTGCATCCCGCGCAGCGTCGGCCGCATGGCGGACACGCTCGACGAGCTCATGCTCCTCAACAACCGCCTCGACGGCTGCATTCCGCCGGAGGTCGGTGACCTCGTCAACACCACGGTAGTGGACGTCAGCGGCAACGCTCTAGTTGGCACGCTGCCCGACGAGATCGCCAACATGAGCACACTGGAGCAGCTTGACGTGTCGAGGAACCTGCTCGCCGGCGCCGTTGCGGAGCCCGTCTGCAAGCTTCCGGCGCTCGTGAAGTTCAGCTTCGCGAGCAACTACTTCAGCAAGGAGGCGGCAGCGTGCGTGCCGGCGGTGGATGGGGACGTGGCGCTGGACGACCTGGGCAACTGCCTCGCAGGGCGGCCCGCGCAGAAGACGGCGCTTGAGTGCGGCCCCGTGCTCTCGCGGCCCGTCGACTGCAGCACCAATATCTGCTCGGCGCGCCCGTCAAAGCCAACCCCGCTGACTCCCACGCTGGTTCCAAAACCGCCAAAGCCAACTCCGGTAACTCCAATGCCGGTGCCATCACCGTTGATTGGGCCGGAGTTGCCGCCTCCCCCGCCGCCCAAGCCAGAAACTCCACCGCCCAAGGTTGCGCCGGTACACCCGCCTTCACCGTCTCCCACTTCCGCCCCAGAGCTAGGACCAATTGTCGGCCCATATCTAACCCCGCCCCCACCACCGGCGCCAGTGAGCTCGCCACCGCCACCCGTGAAATCTCCTCCACCACCGGCCCCACTGAGCTCGCCTCCGCCACCGGTGAAATCTCCTCCACCACCGGCGTCGGTGAGTTCGCCTCCGCCACCAGTTAAATCTCCACCACCACCGGCGCCAGTGAGCTCACCTCCGCCACCAGTCAAATCACCACCACCACCGTTGAAATCCCCTCCACCGCCGGCTCCAGTGAGCTCTCCCCCTCCACCACCACCGGCACCTGTGAGCTCGCCACCTCCACCTGTAAAATCCCCGCCTCCACCAGCACCAGTGAGCTCTCCACCACCACCGATGAAATCACCGCCGCCACCGGCTCCAGTGAGCTCGCCGCCTCCGCCAATGAAATCACCTCCGCCACCGGCACCAGTGAGCTCGCCACCTCCACCAGTAAAATCCCCACCGCCACCGGCGCCAGTAAGCTCTCCACCACCACCTGTGAAATCCCCTCCACCTCCGGCACCAGTAAGCTCTCCACCACCACCTGTAAAATCCCCTCCTCCGCCAGCGCCAGTAAGCTCTCCTCCTCCGCCGGTACCATCCCCACCACCTCCAGCTCCAGTGATATCGCCGCCTCCGCCGGTGCACTCCCCACCTCCTCCGGTACTCTCCCCGCCGCCACCGGCGCCATCGCCGCCAGCCCCACAAGACTTGATTCTGCCGCCCATCACAGCACAGAAGTACCAGTCACCACCGCCACCTCAATTCCAAGGATACTAAGCGCAAGAGAAGCCGGCGAGATACCATGGCGACGAGGAGGAGGATCCATTACAGCGAACTACGGTGCTGATCTCTTCTTTATCACGTACATACGTGAAAGCTCCATGAATACACATGTCCATCAGACATGAGTCCATGTACTATAAGTGTAAACGTTGTGCACAATTGCACATGTAACTGAACTGGGTGAGCGGAAGAAGAAGATGAATACAGTGCTTGAGTGCAGAAGGAGAAAAACGGAGGGACATTAATTCATGTGGCTGGCCATCACTTGTCACAAATGTATTAACCGTGGATGTTCTTACTGAAATTATGTTGACGAAAGGTTAAGGCGGTGGATGTATTTTTTTATTTGTCGATGAAGTGGGTGTACCTTGTTTTATTGACTTAAGAAAATAGTAGGTATGAGTCTTAAGAAAAAAATGCTACGGAGTTTAGCTCCTCCCAAGAGCCTCTAAACACTACACATGATCTAGTACTGAACAATACAAAATAGACGGAAGGCTCGAGAAGAGCCCGGCTTTGAATTAACGAAGCCATCAACCGGCTAGGAGTTACACCAAGAGTTACAACACACACGCGCGCAAAGCGCACACCGAAACCAACAACAGAAGACAACAAAAAAAGAGCGCCAGGCCGAAGCTCTAGCTTGATCGAGGGTGAGGGAGCCGTGTCTTCTGTTGCACCGGAGCGACCATGTCCATGTCCACGCCAACAAACCTCCACCGCACCGGAACAGCAGCCTAGGGGAATCGACGTCGGGCCGGCAGCCAGGTAGAGCTCGAGGGTCCAAAGGAGGGGGGGGGGGGGGTCTTGCGACGACGCCTCCAAGAAGGTACATGGCGCGAGACCGCGTCAACGTCATCGGCATAGACCGAGGTCCTGCAAAGCTTTCACCCAGACCCCAAACCACCACCCCTAGGGCTCGGGCTAGGTCCAGACCAAAGCACAACATCTTCAATGGCATTGGGAAAAGAACACCAACAACAGCCATGGCGTGACGGCATCCTAACAAAGCCCCCCAAGGCGCTAGGAAAGCCGCCAGCAACCGAGACACGACGGTGTAAAGGTAGCTAGGCTGACGTTGCGAGAGGGCTGAGACACTAGAGAGAGCACCGAGGGTGATCGACAAGACACTACTAGAGAAACTTGCCCGAAGCAAGGCCACCAAGAGGAGCAGCTCGGGGCGAGGGAACGGAGTCCATCAAAACAGACCGGAGGATCAGCATCGGGACACCTTCAACAAGGGAACGACACCCGGAGGTACCGCCGTCACCGGCATTGGCCAGAGCCATGCGCAGCTTTCGCCGAGATCCATCCAGGTGAGAGATCCGGTTGCCGTCGCGAGGACGCAGAGCGGACAGGACAGAGATCACTACCGTACCTCCGACACAAGACGCACGGAGATCTAGCCCCAACTAGATTCACCCGCAGGCTGAGCGCAAGAGCTGGCTGGCAAGACCCGGCCAGACCCAGATCCAGATGTCACCAGAGACTCTAGATTGGCGACACCACGACGGCCGCACCAACAACAGCGCGTCAGAACCTGCACGAGCGCGACCACGAAGGTCGGAGGGAGTACCACAGCCGCGAGAGCAGCTGCAGCACGAAGCATGCTGCAAACCCTAGCGAGCACGCGTCGGCTCCGTGACACACTCCCATCGAGCCACCAGGGGTTGCGGCTACCCCGGACAACCCAGGACCCAGCTAGGGCCAGATCGGGTCGTCAGAACACCTACCGCACCAATGGCGGCAAGGGGAGGACCGGGGAGCCCCAACTCCGCCGGCCAGCCAGGGCCGAGCGGCACCCGAAAGAGCCCCGCTCCCGAGCAGGGATGCGCTCCACGGGAAGAAGCCGCACGCAGTCGCCCTTACGCCGGTCGCGGCCCGTGCCACCCAGATCGGGGCCCGCTCGGCCCAGATCAGGGCCCGTCGGCCCAAATCGAGGCCCGTCGGGGCCCTCCGATCAGGGGCAGACGCCGCCGCCACGCTCCTCTTCTCCACAGCCAGAAGGCTGCAGGCACCACCGCCAGGACGTCCACGACGCCGGCGAGGCGCTGGGCCGCCGCCCAGGATCCACATCTCCGGCCGCCCTAGCCCCACACCGGGCGACCTCCACCTGCGAGAGCTGGTCAGCCCCACCCCATTTGGGAGTGGGCGCGCCGCTACCGCGGCACAGGCCGGCGGCAGCGGCGGTGGGTGAGCACGGCGGAGGAGGGTTATGGCGGCGCGGTGTTGAGGTCGCCCCCGCGTCGCTGGGGGGCGGGGGAACAATACAAAATCCCTATCAATTCTCTCTCTCATTCTCTAAGCTGGCATATATATGGCCACCAACTTACTTTACATGGCTAGAGTCGTTCTTTACCTGACTCTAAAAAAGATTCATTTAGCATCTTCACTATCAATGGTTACACTCGGGTCCAAAACGCAAAAGAATCCTTTGAACCCGAGTTTATACAAGTTGCACACGCTCTAATGAAGTAATAAGCCACACCCGATCTAGCTTGGAAATTCCGCACATGTTTTCTGCTTTTGGGAAATAGAAGGAAACATTGCATTCCTAGGGGAGGTACCCATGTTAGTGCACTATAAAAGAGTACATAACAGAGACATTTTGTACTTGCAACGGTTTTGATTTATTTTCTTTTACTTATTTGAAAGCTGCTCGTTTAAAGTTACGTAAATTTTGGAAGAAAAATGCACAGTCAGATTGTTGCAACTTCCTTTTTCATCCAATTTTATGGTTTATAAATGCCCAATCAGATAACTTGCCCACGAGAAAACATTATTATTATGTGTTATGCAGGGGTAGTTTTTGTACTTGTGGGGGGCACGGGGAGGATGGGGAAGGGCCCAAAAGAGTAACGACCATATAGCCGCCTACTAGTGACAGTTACACTTTTTTCTTTATAATTGCCTATTGCTTCAATGTTAGTTGATGGGAGAAAATAGATGTTGAAGATCATACAGGGCACTCGATCAAGTAGTAATGATGGGTCAGATATATATCATCTTGAAATTTCGGTAAATTTGAGAACCAAACCATTGGATACCTTGAAACAATAATTTTGTTACCTTACATGCATGCCATTTTATCCTTGTGACTGGGGAAGCAAGTTATCTTTGCAAGATCTTCGTAGCTCTAGTTTCTAGCAATTCTTTTGTTAGATTCTCCAAAATTGATTATGTAAGGATCAAGAACTGATTTTGATTTCTTAAATTCATATTGCGATTGTTTTGGCGTGATCTATTTTTTCTCAAAACCGCAATCCAACAATCTAGATAATAATAATTAGTGTTTCGTCACATACCCGAACCTCCATCCGTCTGATTTTTCTAACTAGCGAAGGGATGCATTTTTCTAACTAGCGACGGGAGGCACTAAACAAAAAATTGAGGACTCGTAATCTAGAAAGAATCAAATCAAGCACCACATATTCTGTACTTTGTATGTCCACATAGGACTCGTGACTTGTTAGAACGACCACCATACCTAACAGCCAATTACCGAGCCTATTTCTGTTAAATAATTAGGTCCCAGCACGCATGTGTGAGTCATGCGCCGAGTTTGAATACACAATCAAACTCGCAGGCTTTAACAGTCCATAGAGCCAATCCTACGGACAACCTGTCATTCCACTCTATACTGTTCCCGGGTATAATTCCAGCATATTCATATATACTGTGTTCCAATATAGACGTACCGGCTTCCTTAAGTACTGCACATCAATAATTCCCTGTTATTTTCATGACACTTCCACACTGAAATTTAATTCCGGACAATGTAGTAGATATATAAAATGTTGTAAGACACAATTTCCTACACTAGTGACAGCCTTTTCGCAGATACATCCCATTCCTACCACAACAAGATAGACAAAAAAGAAATTCACTTGGCCTTCTACATCGTCTTTCTTCATTTTCTGCTTGTCCCTGGTTATAAGTGTCAACACTTGCTCTTACTTATGGAGTTGTGGGTGCGATAACATGTAGTGAACACACAAACATCGCCCATATTAAAAGGGTCGAAGAAATGCATTGATTGGGTAGTAGTTGGTCACATGTTTTTAGGGTTGGTGGTTCATTTAGATTTGCTTATTTCACAATAGTCTTACCGATCACAAGTCCGTGCGTTAGTTGTCATATACATTCATGCACGGCGAACAAAAGTATAGACTTGTGCATGACGGCGACAAAGTGAGGCTGCCAACATAATGTATCGCAATATACGAACATCATTTCCATGGCACCATATTATTCACATCATTAGAATTTGATCCCGAAGTTGATCTATATGTTAGGCCATGTTCCTGGTAAGAAATATAGTCAAATTGTCTTGCTTATTCTTTCCCTGATCCCGATATGAAAAAAATGCTCATTTCTGAAAATAACTTATATATGTAAGGTAAACCGAGAAAGACAACATGTGGTAGCAAGAGTCTATCATGAACAGGATGTACATCTAAATGGAGACTTGGTGACACGACATGTGAATGTGAGCCAGAGAATAGAATGACTTAATTTTGGAATGGGGATAGTAATGAAGAGACCTGGTATAGTAAATTATGGGCGTTCAATGTTATACCTTCATATCTAACCTGGCTGATGGCAAATGATGAATGTCGTTAATCAATGACACGAAGGATTGGAGCCCCATAGGATAAATACTTTTGTCTCCACGTGATGGACTGCAATCCACCTATATTACCTCGTTGCGGTGCTGCCCGAATGTTTAGGAAGTTCAATCACGATGTAGGAAGGATGGAGGCCTGGCTGATAACAAATGGCCCGAATGGCGTCAATTTTTTACGATCGCTTCTCGTACACAGCTCGCCCTTCAATTTCATGAAGGATGATAGGCCATTTTCAAGTTGCTGGACTACCATCAGCGTGAATCCCCATTTCAAAAATAAAGTATGTTTATAAAAAAAAAACTGGACCCAATAATATGTGAAGTATTTTTTAGAGTTTTTCGACAATTACAGTAGTTTTAGATATGTTGAGGCATTAAGGTACATAACAGACACAGTTTGGTAAACTGTTGTATTGCTGATACTATATTTTTTTTGGGTATTAAAGCATCAAAATTCCAAAGATCTTGCCTTCTTAACCCGAGGAAAAACCTCATTTCATCGAAAATCCTTTTGACTCCCGAGCTCACTAGAGCCTTTTATTTAAAAAATGCAAAATTATATTTTGAAATATCAAAAAATTCCGAAAACAAAAATATACGGAGTACATCTACATGCCTGGTATGTCCATCACAAGTTTCGTCAAAATATATTATTATTCGTGGTCTACACTAGAAAAGAAAATTCTGTAATCAAACACAATTTTTTTTGCCACAAAATTTTCATTATTGTGTAGCCCAATTTTTTTACATTTTTTCGTGAAACTTTGCAGATCTGTAGATCATATAATAACTTTTTTAATACAAAAAACAATATATTTTTAAGCGTCTAAATAACTTTTTATTTTATTTTCAAAAAAGGGATAAAAAACAGGGCTCTCATTCTATTGTCCTTTCTCAAACATTACTGATTGACGACTTATGCTTGAGTAGGAGCGGAAATAAAATTTGAAGCTCGTGATCTTAACGACTACCCGAAAGCTCGGCTCGACTATGCTTGAACTCAAACACTAAATGAGCCAAGCTGACTTATCATTTTTAGCTCGTTTACAAAACAAGCTTAACGAGTCGAGTTACGAGTAATCGACTAAAACTTTGGTTCTATACATAGTATGCTCAAGCTAGCAAAAGGTTTTAGCTTGCTAACTAAAGAGTATTTACGAGTTGAGCCAAGTCGAGTAGAGGTGACTCTGATATCCACCCCTATGCTTGAGCATACCTATGTATTGAAACATCTATTTCTTCCAGAATAATCAATTTATACCCTTCTTGCTTAGAATTGGAAAAGGAATCGTCTGATTCATAAAGTATTTATGTATACCACATGGCCCTCGCATACTTGCAGGTACGTGTAAATGCATGTACTGGATTAGCGAAAAGAGTGGAGTGGATCTCGATCTTACGTGGGCTAGGTATATATATAGGTGCACCTACTAAGTGACTACTTCAGCGTCCAGCTGGACCTTTCAAAAAAGAAAGACTGTTTCAGTGATTAGATTCATAAAATTCCCTTATAATATAATGTTAATGTTTATCTAACTACTGCATCTGTCAAATATGAAACAATATTTCATATTCTAGGAAACTATGTAATACTCGTCTATTGTGGTATTTCACATTTAAAACCTGTAGTTTTAAGACATTGTGCGTTTTAGTACTAGATATCCAAACAAAAAAATCATATACAAGCATGACACTATTTATTCTTTCCACCAACAACTGTCTGTAGGACATACGGCTGCAAAGAAGAATCTGGAATTGTTGCTACACGTGGAGGAGATGATGTGGTCACTTTTGCCGAGCTAATGCCTCGTGCTTCTCGGTTGAAATATAATTGTCTAGTCTCATGCACGAAAATGGCCGTTTGATCGACCTCGCAGGTGCATGTAATTCTACGTGGTATTAGAGTGACAAATCATCGGGTCCAGAGGCGGCGCCACTACCGGGGCGAGCAGGGGCGTCCGCCCCGGCTCCCCTGGGACGGAGCAGGCAACCCCTATCGAGGATTCAGCAGCGGCGGCGCACCATTAGAGTCTTGCGAAGCTCAGCGCTCAAGTTTGACCAAGAGTTACGCTGGACTGGTAGATGGGCCTTTAACTGGTAAATGGGCTGGTGGAAAAGCCCATGCTAAATTGCTGAGCCAGTTGATCGTTTTCTTCTCTGAAGTTGATTAGAGTCGTGCGAAGCTCAGCGCTCAAGTTTGACCAAGAGTTACGCTGGACTGGTAGATGGACCTTTAACTGGTAAATGGGCTGGTGGAAAAGCCCATGCTAAATTGCTGAGCCAGTTGATCGTTTTTTCTTTTGCTCAAAGAAAAAGTTGATCGTTTTCTTCTCTGAAAAAAAAAGTTGATGGTTTTCTGTTCGACCCCCAATGGCTACCCACGACCTGGCTTTCCGCTCTTTGCGCCACCACGGACAGCTCGCTCGACCTGTATCGTTTCGTTAACTCCATAAGCTCGAACTCAGAGTTAATTACCAACCAGCAAGGGTGGCAAGAAAATCTCAATTGGTTACAACAAGTCAACAACCCACCGTTAATTTTAATGAGCAAAAAATTCAGCGCAGCTTGACTTGTTATAGTCTCGAATTGGCTTGTTAAACTAGGCAATACTCATTTTTTTGGCACAAAACTCTGTTTGAAATAGCATTATGCCATAATAAACAATTTAATTCCAAAGAGCTCCGAGAAATATTATAACGGAAAACAACAAGTACTTTAATCAGTTCACAACAAATATAGAGATGGCCGAATGTGGATATGTCGCATGTGGCTTATTCTAGCCTATAGACTGGCCGGGTGTGGCTTGTTTCGGCCTAGTCCGAGAATTCCACAAGTTTGTCGAGTCACACGAGAATTAACTCGGAGATAAATTGATGAATACGGCACACGAAAACTTAGAGATGAAATGACGAGGGCATATTTAAACTAGATGTGAAATATGTTTGAGGTTTGTTGTCAGGTTTCTTCTTGAGCAAGGTTTATCTTTTTGTGGGAAAGACGAGCCGAACCGTGTTACCAAATCTTGTTGTCGTTGATGTGATTGAGTGTCGTCGGTAGATCGATGTGCACCGCCACAATAAATGATTGATTAGACTTACTTTTGCGCCTTAAAAAATTTAGAGCTTAATCTTCGCCCCGGCTCATCTCAATTTCTGACTCCGCCACTGATCGGGTCCAAGTCCTACGACGAGTGCTGCCAGCGCGTACGAGGAGTGCCGCCAGCCCTTCATACATCACTCCGCCAGCTGATGACAGAGGCGGGGCTTGTGACGAACTATTCCCGTGTGCATCCTATTCTTAACACAGCGTGACAGACAAAAAACTAATTTGGCATTCTTTCTTCATTTTGCCGCTTGGTCCTGTCTAGAACTGTTGACACTTTCTCTTATGGAGTTGTTGCTGTGAATCTGTGATGAGCTGTAGCGAACACTGAAACACCGTTGGCATAAAAAGGGTCATAGAAATACCTTGATTGGGTAGTAGTTGATGACATGTTTTTATGGTTGGTTGTTCATTTATGTTTGTTAATTTCGCAGTATAGTCTTACCAATCACCAGTTGGTGTATCAGTTTCTGTATACATTCATGCACAAGCACGACGGCCACAAGTATAGATTCATGCCTGACGGAAACCACCAATTCAGGACAACATTGTTTGGTTCATGATAGGCATGAAAGGAGATATTGTGAAGTATTTTCCCAACATCATAATTCTACCACAGTGAGATAGTCACAATAAATCTTTATTATTTGCAACTTATTTCTTCATTTTTATGCTTATCACTTGCTATAGTTATTGCCACGTAATGTGGCTTGTTGCGTCATGAATTCTAGTGAGAACATGAGAGTTGTATAAAAAAGGCACGGGAAAATACATTGTTTAGGTTATTAGTGGCTGACATTCCTCATAGGGTTGGTGGCTTAATTTCTATTTGTCTATTTCACTGTATATGTTTGCCTATCAGATGTGGTGTCTTTTAGTGTCCCACTTAATTTTTTTTGGTTCTTCCTGCCTTTTTTTTTCTTAATTATTTATATGCTTCCCCTTGATTATACATATATATATTTCCATGTTTATTTTTGTCATAATTACATGAATATTTTTCTGTTTTCTTTTTTTGTTTATATTACTCATTTTTCTTTTCTTTTCTTCATTCATTTCTTCATAATTCTTATTATTTCCTAAACATAACAAATATTTTGGAAAATTATTTCGAACTACATGAACAATTGTTTCCATGACAATGAACAACAAAGTTTTTAAGAGGCGCATGTGGAGCAGAAAAAACTAGGATTCTCAAGAACAGCAGACACCGGATATATTATCAGTCCCCTCGCTTATGGCTACCATCTTGGCGCTGAGGGGTGGAGGGGCCTCGGATCTTTCAGAGTTCTGTGTTCTACCTCAGCTTCCAGTGGTGGTCATGATGATTTGTTACTATTTTTTGGCATTGTCATAGAGGTAGATAAATTTGTGTCACCGCATACCCGATTATTCAGATTTGGTGAGTTTATGTTATTGCTGCTTTTGTGGTTTGATTCTTTGTGAAATTCAAATCCTTCTTCGTAAAGATTGTTTGGTTCGATGACCTGCACTTTTAGGGGATCAACCATGTGCCAAGTACATTCATCGCTTTTGGCTTTCCATCTTTTTGGATGGGCGACTCAAAATGAGTTTTCAAAAATCCTTTACCGCTAATAATCTTCATGCAGGTGAACGAGTGAGATTATCGTTGCTTCAGCCCAATTGCATTCTCTTTACTGAAGTCTTGGAAGTATTTCGTCTTGCAGAGATTGATACCATGTAGTGATGTCTCCGAGAGATTTCATTGTAATTTTTCAGGCCCAAAAGCTACAGTACATATTTTTCAGGCCGTCTTCCATGGTTAATGGGCCATAATGGGCAAACCCGGCAGTGCCCTGATAAGAAAAAGAAACTATTTTTCCTCCATGAGGAAAAAAAATTCTTCATGAGGTAAAGAAACTATTTTTACTCCCTGGAATAGTTTTTCCATAACATAGCACCGCACCGACCGGAGTAAACTTTTTCCCACGGTTAATATTTTGCAGACAGGACGGCCACCATTTATTCCCTGGATAAACAACGATCCGTGGGACACGCTGCCGGCCGAGAGAATCTCCACTTGATCGCCCAAGGACACGGCATTTATTCCTCTCAACGAACCACATTTGTAAACTGCGAAGCACCGATTCTTGTAGGAGTAGCATAATCTTATATAATCACTTGAATAATCAAGCCAGCTGAATGGAGAGTCAATTTCCAATGCCCCAAACCGAGGGAATGATTGAGCTCTCATGCTCATCTTCTACATTACTGAACCACCACTGACAGTGATACCTTTGTGGGTTGCACGCATTTGGCTTCAAGAGGCCCAACCAACTGCCCGCCAAAGGAGGAACAAGCGAGGCAGTGAGCAACATGGCCCCCACTAACTGCTGTCTGTTGGTCAACCAACCTCCACAGCCCTTAAAAATAGCAGCAACAATTTGCGAAGAAAGAGCAAGATAGGATCGATTGATGTTGTTGCTTCTTCCATGCGAAGATCTACAACAAATTAATCTGGTGGACACCGCGAAGTAGCAGTTCATTTTCAGAGTGGAAGAAGGCTGAATGACCCTGTGCTCTAGATCCACCAGAATGCTAGTAGTACGACCGAAACCAGATTTTTATTTTCTTGCTCCCAAGCTCTCATACACATTCATGTCCATTTCACCATAGCAAAGTAGAACAGAACGGATAGTACAATCTTGAAGAACATGCAGGGATACACTCTTGAAAGAACATGCAGGGAAGAAAGATGAAGACGCAATTAACAGATACAAAATGTTAAAAGAATAACAAATATCTCATCAACATATTAATGGACATGAATGTGCTCTAGATCCACCTGAATGCTAGTACTAGAAGCAAAAGCCGGATTTTTATTTTCTTGCTCCCAATAAGCTCTCAAACACATTCATGTCCATTTCACCATAGCAAAGTAGAACAAACAGATAGTACAATCTCGAAGAACATGCAGGGAAGAAAGATGAGCACGCAATTCACAGATACAAAATCTTGAAAGAATAACAAATATCTCATCAACATATTAAGGTACAAATGTGTTTTTTCACTTTACAACAACAACAACAAAGATCCGTCCCAAGGGGCAGCAACCAAAGCAATTAGCTAACAAACACTACTCTCATCAGTAGTGGTATAGTAGTAGCAGTCGTACCGCCAGAAGAAGCAACGTACACAAGAAGAGACCCATGAGCTTATTCCTCAACCCGGATCCGTGGCATCCAGGCAGGCTTAGCCGCGGCAGCGCGTGATGCGCGAGCACCCGCGGCGGTATGGGTTGGCCTGTGCACCGGCGCGGCAGTTGTAGTAGCTGGCCCCGCGGCGGTTGCAGGGGACGGTGCCCCTGCGCAGCGCGCCGTAGCTGATGTAGCCTCTGCGCTGCTGCAGGAAGCGGCGGTGCGCCTCGCCGTCGGCCGACCCGAGCTCGCCCTCCGCGTCGCCGATCTCGTCGTCCGCATCGGGGTCGCCGCCGAAGCCGCACTCGCCCACGGTGCACTGCTTGTTTCCGCGCGCGGAGCCGGAGAGGAGGCCGAGCTGCATGTGGTCCCCGGTGGCGATGGAGGTGGCGGAGGCGGCGACGGCGAGCGCGAGGAGGAGGAGCAGGGCGGCGAGGCGAGTAGCGCCGGCCATGGCGGATGCGGCGGCGCGGTGGGGGGAGAGGGAAGGAATGAATGCGCGTGGGGAGCGTACAGCGAGGCCTGAGCTGTGGTGGTGAGAGAGATGGAGGAGAGATAAGTGAGGTTGGGAAGCAGAGGTGTTGAAGAGGCGAGGTGTATGGAACTAAATAAAAAGCGGTCCCGAACCGAACTGAAGGGAGACGACGCGTGAATACAACTGGACGCAACTCAGGAGGCGTGTAGTCAAAGACAATGCCCATCCCATGTGCGGCCATGGAAACGGAGGAGATGAGCGGCGTAATACAAGCAGTGAGTGACATAATCCATGGATAATCTCGTTCGACATGTCTACTCTCCTGCTAATCATATTTGGGTGTAATGGGACAACAGTCACGGGAACATGCATGGAGGATCGATCGTGGGGTGGACGGTGGTGGCCGCCTTTTCAGGTGGGTTTTCCTGTGGACTTTTGGCCATGGTCTGTTGCTTTGCTAAATTCGTAGTGTGGTTGCTATTTTATACCAACCCTTTTTTACCACGGTAGCAACAATTGTGCGAAAATTGACGGTTTTTGAACCTGTGAGTAATTATCATTTTTTTCTTTGCACATATACAGTAGGGAAAGATCAGGGAAAGTGTCTACAAAAATGACAAAATCGGATAGATTTAGAGGTTTGAAAATATGCATATTTAGATGCACACTTTTGTCATTTTTGTGTACAACAGAATACAAAATATTTGAAGTTGATTTTTTGCATCTTTGTGGAATTTACCATCGGCTACATCTGAGATTTTTTTCAATTGTTGTTAAATCCATGTCTACATACATGTAAATTTGAAAAATGTTAAAACATCTTATACTTGTAAATGGAGTGAGTACATGTTACATGCATGATATGCCTAGATTAGTTTGTAGAGTATCTAACCAAGATTACATGCCTTCTTTGAGGTTAGGTTTTGCTCTATGCATTCACAGAGGTAGAGATTTAAATTTGACAATACATCTTCAGTAGTAGTTGGAGCCAATCCATTACGCCTCGTTTGGATGTTTGCTTTCAGTCTCGGAATTGGATATTCACGACATTCAGTCCCGAATGTCACCGTTTGGATGTGTGTGGCATTGGGCCGTGACATTCGGGCTCAATATCGAGCCAACCCGTGTGAAGTCAAACGGCACCCAGCCCAATCCCAAGCTCCACCCCTGGAGATTGCATGTTATTCGCGAGCTAGCCCTCTCGTACCTGTTCGCGAGCGAGCAGACAGAGCGCATCGAGACCCTCTCCCCCTCCCCCCCCCCCCCCCCGTTCGGTGGCCTTCTTCCGGCACCCTTCCTCCCCGCCGCTGCTTTCTCTCCCTACCCAGCGCACTTGATCTCTCCCGATCCCCTTTCATCTCGAGCTGTTCCAGTGCAGGTTCGCGACAGATAGGAGGGAGACCCGGCGACCGGTGCACCTGCATCCCGAGCTCGGCTTCCCGGTGCAGGTTCATCCCTGCAGGAACCGCCGTCCCGTTCCTCTAGTGTCTTTCCGATCTGCTTGATATTTGTTTGAAATTGCCGGATCCTAGTAATGTGATGTGCTTTTCTGGTTAGATGAATTGTCCTTGGGATGTACTGAAATTGCCAAATCCTTGTGTGAGAGTGCTTGCTATGACCCGTTCTTGAAATTATAAATTTCACTTGGTTTCTTATATACCGGAAGAAAAGAAAAGAAGAAAGAGGAGAAGGATTGTTTTGTATTTACTTGTTGTGGCTAGTACTAGAATGTTGTGGCTTTTAGGTACCATTTTTACACGTACATAACAGTATAATGATGGTCGAAATCTTGTTGAACTGCAATTCATGACATATACCATCCAAACAACATTTGTCATTCAACTTCAATATCTAGTCTAGGTCCGAATATCTAACACATCCAAACAGAAATATTGACATTCCGTCTCAATATCAATATCCTGGGTATTGGACATTCAACCCAATACAATGTCCCTCCAAAGAAAACATCCAAACGAAGCTTTAAAGTTCTGTTATTATAATGTGCATTCCAGAGTTACCGAGATGAAACTATCGTTAGATCTGTAAACCTGATGGACCGAGATGCCGAGATGAATTTACCGCAAAGACAGTGGCCATATGCGGCCAACTAGCTAGATGGCGTAATAGCAGTAGCATAATCGTCGAGGTGTCTGGCTTATTGGATGATTAGACAGAATTGCAATGGGACAAAGGGTCGTGAGAATATGGAGGATGGTGGGGTGGTTCCGATTGGCAACGGCCCGTTGGTTTGCTCAATTCGTAGGTAACTTGGCGCGGCGACACGTCGCGCCCTCTGGATTAATTTGTATGCCGAATATCACAGTTTGGATATCATTAGAAAATATTGGTAAAACTTACCTTTAGAATTCTTTATACTGTAATTGATGATCAATAGATTGGCTGCCTTTTTGCAAAAAAGAAAGAATATACCGGTAAAAATTACCGCCAAACAATTACCATTGAGTAAAGTTGGAAAATACAGGCATAACTTAGCGCCGAACAATGACCGTTATGGTGCGGCGCAAAAGAACTATTTCTGAATTATTATAGTCGAGACTGAAAATCATCCGAAGTTTAATTCAAATAGTGAAAATTTAGCTTGTTCTGACTAATTTTGGTTGTTGTTCAGACGTGCATGAATTCAACATAAATAGATAGGTTTCATTTTCTAGATATTTTGATATGGTGAACATTTTTTGAATTTTAATGTGAACCGCAATTTAAATAATGGAGTTTCACTGAAATTTATTGATTTTTTTTTTGAAACGGGGCAAAGAATTCGTCGTCAATAGTTAGGTTTTTTCCTGACGCGCGTGAGTGTGGCAAACCTTCTCTTAGCGGCGCCACTGACTAAGGAGACAGACCGGCGACACGGCGAGAAAGAAGACACCTCATGGATTAAAAATCTAGAACTATTGTCAGTGCTCCAGTCCAAGCTCCGGGTTCATGTTTACTTAAGCAGTACCACATCATCTCTGCTAACAACATGATTCTGTACTAAAAGAACATCATCAGAACTCTTGTCAGTACCAATAAAGATCAGCAACAGTCATATCTTATCACATAGTAGTAGTTATGAATTTGTGTTAAATTGCATACGGTCATACAGATGGGCTAATGGAAGATATCGATCAGATGGTTAGTGCAAAATTAACATCCAAGATTGTGAATTTTTGCGACAATTGGCAACTCAAGTTACATAACAGTGATTGACTACAATTTTCTATCTGACCTTGATGAGTCTCTATGAAGTGCTTAGCTTCTCTTTCACACTTATCTTGTGGAGTTTTAGTAGAGACTGCCGATGCAGCAAGTATTTATGTTGTTGTCTGTTGTGCAGGAGCTTCCACAGAATCGCCACCATTTGTAGTGTCTTCTGCCGCCCCCTCCGCTTCCGCAACAAAAGTAGGATTCGGTGGGCGTTTCCTCATGGATGGAGGCTATGTTTATAGTTCCTAATGTTTATCTTCTAATAAAGAAGAAGAGATATGGAAGCAAATAAAAGCTATATAAAAAGGCTCACCTGTACTCCAGCAACATATATTTGGACAAACTGGAAACTTGGGAGCAAGTAAACACGAAAAATACTAAAAAAAATGGCTTCCAGACTATTGCCTTTATTCGGAACCGCAAAACCCTTTGCATCAAAACCACTTGACTCACCAATTGCTGATGGTGGAAGATCTCATATCGATTCTTCAGCCGCACCAGGTTCCTATAAGTTGACAGAGAATGTGCATACATAATCTAGTCATCATTCAATTGAATATTTGTGCCATGCAATTCAAAAACATGGTCACAGAACAGTAGGAATCCCCCAAGAAAGCAAACCTTGCTCCAACGCCCTAAACCCTGTTGCTTAGCGATTTCCTCCAACCTTTGTAGGTCAGCAATTACTGGGGTTGTTCACCCCCCTTAGGGCCTTGCTCCTTTACTTGATCAAGTAAATAAAACTAAATATTACCGAAACATTTAACACAATCAAACAATTGAGGAAAAAGTAAACGGTCATCACCCTTTCCCATCCCGTAGAAACTACCAAGTAGGAAACATTCGTTTCGCCGAGGTAAACAGAACCAAATTCTCGTCAAATGTTAGCAGCTGTGGAGTCTACTCTGAATGTGACCTCCTGAAGTAGGTTTTAATTTTTTATTTTCAAGAGAAAAGAGAAGGCCAAGTCCACAGATGATAATGGAATAGTTAGAAGCCTTCACTGGATCGACGCCGAGCTGCACCGCCACGCGCTGCATGACCCCGAGGTCTGAGGACCTCGCGGCTGCCGGTACCAATGACAAATAATACATGACTATCGAGCTACAGATTTTGTGATACTCACGATTCTAAGATGTGAAGTCGTTCTGAAAATTATGTTCTTGTAATTAAAAAAATACACTCAATCCAGTAACAGAAAAGCTCCACAATAACAAAAAATCAAATATAGCTGTTAATGTAGAGAGCGCAAACAAAAAATGCATGATACTGATAAACTTAACAAAAAAGTTAACATTATGAGCTAAGAACAACCACAAGAACAGGAAATGAATCTGATTTTACAATCTATAGGGTTACTATCAATGGTACTGAAATAGTTGGTACACAAGTAGAGGACAAAAAATATATGAGAGATGATGATGATATCTTCTTGTCTAAATAAACAGATTAAAGATATAATTTGACACCAAATGTTCATTATATCCAAAGCACCAAACCTGTTGTATTAGTTCACGACTGGATGCTTCTAATAAAAGAAATGAAAAGGATTGGTTGATCATGAATGCAGTAACATTTATATAGAGCTATCAGTGAAATAAAACATAGAATGAAGGCACTTACTTGGGAGCTTGTTCAGGAATATACTTCCCAGACTGCTTCTGCCTTAGGGTATGCAAGTCTCCTCCAGGGCAAAACTCCATCATCAAGCATGAGAATTTATCCGTCTCGAAGCAGGTGTACAAAGTTGGAAGAAAAGGATGGTCCAAGCACTGCAGTATCTCCCTTTCGGTCTGGGCTCTCAGAAGCTTTTTGCGGCCAGCTAGAGACGCCTTGTCCATAATCTTCATAGCAAAGTAGCATGTGTTGCCACTAAGCTCCGACAAACAAACACTGCCAATGTCGCCGCATCCAAGCCTCTTAAGCAGCCTGAAATGACTCAGCCCTAGCGAACCTTCTTTGGTTCGGATGGCCTGAATCGCTTCCCCCCTTGAATCGTTCGACTTATGAGACTTTGCGCTGATATTGATGTTGGTGCCGGTACCACAATAAAAATATACTATTATTTTGTGATGTTGTCAATGAAGCTAAGATATAAAACGTATCAACTTGTATGCCAAACATATGTATATCTGGTGTTACGCGTGCACGACTTATTGGTACTGTTGAGCAGCCTCTTATGAAAGTCAACATGAATATACAATACACAGGTACATAAGATGGCAGAACTGAATTACCTCATTCAGATACAGAATCGACACTGCTCTCTACTTATGTGCTTTTCACTTCGGACAGAATACTAAATCTGAAAAATGTGAAAACTATATTAGGCTAAGATGCACATATCATAAATGAATATTGGATGAGACAAATTGAAAGAATAGATTCAACTAAACAACTATATTTTTTTTTGCTTGTGAGGAAACAGAGAAAAGTGGACTGAAAAACCGGGTAATGCTCCAAAACGACATATCCACTTTCCGGCAAAATTAGAAGAGGTGCTTGAGTTCGTTGGTGCAGAAGTGCGTCCACGGCTTTTGGAGAATTGAATCACCTACTTGGACTGTACAGAATCTACAAATCATAGCCATCCACGTAATATGTATCTAGACATGGCTGAAAGTAAGGAAAGTGCAGCATCAAAATCCCGAAAAAATCCTAGGATGTACTTGCTCATCAGATGCTTCTCAAATCGCAGAAGCACACCATAAAAATCCTCAAAAAATGAAAACCTACTTCCTTCGTGGTCCTTGTATACCTGTAATCAGTCTGCCATAGTTCCTCGACGCTACAGCTTCACCAACACTGGTGGTTGTCTGATCATACAAACTGCTTTCAGTGCACCACCTTCTACACCTTATTGGATTCTGTTTGGTCGGACATGGAAGCTGAGATTGGAAGGACCTCCTCCTCAGCCAAGATGAATTGCAACGTGTGAACATAGTTCACAGTTTTGTATTACATATCAAACTTGCCATCCCTAATTGTGAATAAACTTTTCCTCCTCCCGGTGCTTTTGTAAGCATTATCTAACCTTCCTTCTCATCTAAATAAAAAAGCTTAAAGCTCCTTGCAGGGGATAAATATGCTACCAAATTTTATCTTCGTAGGGGGTCGGAGCAAGATTTAAGAATGTACTGTTCTTGAAGACTACTGGTAAATTGGTAATAGAAATCGACGAAGGTACTTGTCAATCCAGATGAATGCTTATTATTGCAGCAGGCATGAAAGGAATCGATGAAGTACTCACACGTATTGCGGCCGCTGGCCGGTCGGCCGGCCGGAAACGCACATGGACGTGGATGCGATGCGGTGTTCACGGAATAGTGGCAGCTCCTCCTCGCTTCGTCCATCACCGCGATTCCGTTGACCTGTAATCAATCAAATAGAGGAAAAGATCAATCAGCATATGACCTAGGAAACAAATCGAACGAAGATTGGCTTGAGGGTGGCCCATGCGACCAAGACCAGCGCAAGTACAGCAGCCACTGTTGGTTCCTTTGATTGGAGCCGGTGGAGGGAAGGAGGCCGAGGGAGGTGGGGGAGATGAGGACGATGGGGAGGAGAAGAACCGGCTGGGATTGGAGCCCGCGGGCGGTGGAGCTTCTCGATACGCGTTGACGCGGGATGGCTGGACGCGGCGGCGTCGCTGCGTCTGGGTCGGCGGAGCGACGCCGGCGGCGCCCGAACGCGGCGGAGGGAGCAACCGCATGGTGGCGGCGATTCCGCCGCACGGCGGCCGTCGCAGCAAACGATTCTCGACGGAGACGGAGAGTGCACGGTGGCGGAGGCCGTGGCGTCCATCGATTCGAGCAGGGAGGTGCGACGCGCCGGCGCCGCGCGTCGGCGGCGGTGGGGAGCCCCGGGCGCGCGCGAGAGAGAAGAGAAGGAGAGCGAGGTGTGCGGGCTGTTTTTTAGGAAGGTCTTTGGAGTTTCTATAAATTGCAAAACAGTCCTTTCGAGGGTTGTTTTGTAAATTGTTGCGTCAAAAGTCGTGCGAGGTGGGTGACCGGCTGGCCACCGGTTCCACCGGCCGGTGACCAGTATACGTGGCCGTTTGTGATTGGAAGAAAATCGTCGGGCACTGTAGCGTGGTTGTTTCGTGGTTTGGGGGTAGCGTGGCTGTTTCGTGGCCGTCCGATCGCTGCGATCCAAGGGTCCCGATTTTGAGGCGACGTGGACACGGTGGAAGGGGGTGATTTCTTCCAGCCTTTATATATAGGCCGGTATACGTGGCCGTTTGTGATTGGAAGAAAATCGCCGGGCACTGTAGCATATACAGTACCGCGTTTTGGGGGTAGCGTGGCTGTTTCGTGGCTGTCCGATCGCAGCGATCCAAGGATCCCGATTTTGAGGCGACGTGGACACGGTGGAAGGGGGTGATTTCTTCCAGCCTTTATATATAGTAGGTATTTGCACTTCTATATGTTTACGTGTCAGATGATGCCTCTGAACCAGATTCAACTTATCATTTGCGTCCTGAAATCTACCGCGAGATTGAACTCTTCTTTTTAGCAAAGGTCAACTATTCGAGTTATGATAAAACCCCGGACGTTTCATTCCAAGCCAAAAACAATTTGACATGTTATCTCGAGGGGAAAATACTATAGCTGGTAGCTGAGTAGTACGTTGCACGCATCCATTCACAGTCCAGCCCCTTTGTCAGCGCACCCCGACCCTTCCAAAGGCAGCAAGGAACTCTTTGCAGCGCCACGTGGTTTTCCCATTGTCAACTCTAAGAATCACAGAATCAAAGTATCAACTATGTATTTATATGTGTTCTCTTAATCTATAATATTCTCCTTACCGCTAAATGACACTTACAATCCAGGCTCTTATAGGATCCAATTTATATGTTGTTCACCATCCTTTTGTTATTATATTTTATAGTATTCCCTAAGAAAGAATCACGTTTTTCTAGTTGTTGTATGAAAGAGTTCACGACCCCAAATTTCATTATCATGAGAATGATACTACAACGATGTTCAGGTACCACGAATTTCATGTTTATGTCACCATTTAAATTTCACATGACGAGTGCAATACTCCGCAGCAGTGGCAGAGCCACCTTTGAGCTGTGTAGTCATATGACTACACAGTTTTTTGACAATACAAACAAAAATCGTGCAATTTTTTTAAAAAAAATAAGAAAAATACGTGTATTTAACTACACAATTTCACATTGACTACACAGAGTTAAAGTGCTGGCTCCGCCACTACTCCGCAGGAGTAGCACACGTAGGGAGCTTGAGACGTATGGGCACTTTGTCGAGTCGAGAGGGTACCAAGGTGAGTGTGCTGGGAAGTATCGGGAGATAGACTTGTTGTTCTGCGAGTGCTTGTCCAGAGGAACTGGGTGAATCTGGTGCAATAAAGGGCTTAATTGCAAAGTAAAGGGCCGGATCTAGGCGCTTAAGTGCAAATTTTCCCAAGATTGAGAAGACACGCACGATTTAGATCGAATGATAGGCAATAGACGGATGCAGGGATACAAAGGGCGTGTTTGGTAGCCCGGTTGGCCTCAGAAAATCTCCCCTCACCTAGATTTTTGTTGTTTGGTAGCCCGCGTCGTGCGTTTCGGCCCCTGCCCACCTCGCCCCGAAATGGCTCTCAACCCTGCCGAGGAGAGAAGCTCAGATCGAGCTTCTCAACTCAGCCAGGCCGAGCTCATACGGGAAACCCAACGCGTGGGCCCCACCCGTGCTGTGCGCCGCACACCCCCCGACCGAGAAATCCCCTCATCCCCCTCCCCCCCCCCCCCCCCCCCCCCCCCGCGCATCACGCTCTCTCTCCCTCCCTCTCATCGCCAGACTCGTCGCCCCGCCCCACCCAGCGCCGCCCCAGAGCACAGGGCTGCCCCTCGCCGGAGCCCACCACCGCCCGTCCGTGCAGACCAAGCTCCGTGCTCGCGGTGTGTAGACCAAGCTCCGTGCTCACGCGCGAGCCCGTCCGCGTCGTGCGCCGGTGCTGGCAACCGAGGAGCAGGAGGAGACGGGCCCGTCCGCGCCTCCCGCCGGTGCTGAGGCGCACCGGTCCTTCTCCGACGCCGATCTCGGCGACTGCCGGCAGGACGGAGGTGGTCAATGGCGGCAGGGACCTGATTGCGTTTTATTTCTATCTCCAGGGACCTGATTGTGTTTTATAAAAGTCGGGCATGGCTCAACTCATACGGGACACTAAACAACGTATCAACTCAGCCAGATTACCTCATACAACCTACCAAACACATCAATTAAAACACATATGTACCTAGTGAGCATAGATAGGCTGGGCATGTATGAGATGAGAAAGCCCATACAGGATACCAAACACGCCCAAAATTGCAGGATTCATAGGGTACCACGCCGTAGATACTAGTGCAAGTGCATCTTCCCAACAAAGAGGACCACGACTCACAAAAAAAAAGGACCACGGATGGGAAATAGGGGGATCGGGGTTGACTGCTTCAGCTGATCTTTTGAATCGACGTGGTTCGATCGATGGAGGAGATGAGGGGATAGATGAAAGGTGGACTTGGAGCTGTTCCGAGCATCATGTGGTTCAATTAAACAATGGAGAAGTGACATAATAAACAGAAGGGATCATGATACGCCTTGTGTTTTATAAAACGGTTAATCTATTTAGGGAACGTGCCCCAGAAACCAGTTCCGTCCGGCGCGTCAAGATTTGCGCTTCACGACGATCAAAGGTCGCGCGAGTGGTCACTGGGCGTAACGGGCGCGCTAACGTTGTGGGTTGGCCGACCCAGTATTCGCGTGACGTATAAGCCGCTCCCTCTCCTTACCGGGCACGCGAACGGGCATTTCCCCCACGCCCATTTCTCTCTCCTCACCTTATCCTCTCCAGCGATTACACGGCGAGGCTGGGAGGCCAGCAACGGAGGAAGCGTGCCGGCGAGGATGTTCACATGCGGAGACGCGCGCCGGCGGGGATGCTCACAAGCTGGGACGCGCGCCGACGGGGACACTCACATGCGGGGGACGCGCGCCGGCGGGGACGCTCACAGGCGTGGGACGCGCGCCATCGGGGACGCGAGCCGGTGGTGAAGCCCACAGGTGGGGGACACGCGCCATCGGGGACACGAGCCGGTGGTGAAGCCCACAGGCGGGGGACGTGCACCGGCGGCCGTATCCCGGAGATTTGTGGTGAGTTTTTTAGATTTCAAGCGGTGGTGGTTTGATTTACTTTTGTGGCCTCATGCGATTTTCCGTAGGGTTCGAGCAGGGGAGAGCTCGTCGCCAGCTCCATGGTGACCGGCTAGCGGCGTGACCAGCTAGCGGCATCGACTGGAGGTGCGTCCTATCGAATCTCGAGCCCTTGTTCTAGTTTTTTTCATTCGGTTAGATAGTGAGGTACCCTGTTCTCGTTGTTCGGAGGAACGTATGGTGTAGATTTTAGTTCTGTGTTGTGTTGCGGGAGAAAACCAAGGGTTGTGGTGGGCTAGATCTAGGCAACACTCTGTTTGTGTGATGTGATTATTAGGTGAAATCAAGGGGAATACTTGATGTAATGGTCCAGTTATGTGGGATTTTGTGTTTTTCTGCACGTAGATGAAATCGAAATCCATGGTGAATGTGATGTTGCGGTTTGGTAGGTTTTTTTGATTTTTAGGTGCAGTTGGCACTTTATCAGTGGTTTGGTTAGGTCAGTTTGAAATTTCCCATGGTTCTGTCCAAAGGCATGCACACCATGGCCGTGTAAGTTTTTTGGTTGTTGTTTTAGGTTGTCTAGGTTGTCATAAGTGTTGTTTTTTTCTAAAGAAGGTGAGGGTTCGATTAGTTACCAGGGTGACCTTATCATGTTGTTCATACTTATGTGCCCATGCTTTTTGTACCTTTTTTTGCTTTAATTTGTTCTCTTTTTATAGTCACCAATGTATGCATTGTTAGTCACCTAGATTGCATGTAGTTTTTACCAGGGGAGCTTTGAGTAGTTACCAGGCGGATTTGTCACCAGTCTATGCAGTGTTAGTCTCCTAGATAATATGTAGTTTTTACCAGGGGAGCTTTTGAGTAGTTACCAGGTGGATTTGTTCTCTTTTTTAGTCACCAGTCTATGCAGTGTTAGTCACCTAGATTATAGGTAGTATTCACCTGGGAGGCTTCAGTAGTTACCAGGTGGACTT
The DNA here is from genome assembly GCA_947311845.1 of Poa pratensis. Classification (NCBI taxonomy): domain Eukaryota; kingdom Viridiplantae; phylum Streptophyta; class Magnoliopsida; order Poales; family Poaceae; genus Poa; species Poa pratensis. The sequence goes on along the minus strand of CAMZMU010000121.1, from coordinate 10,059,389 downwards.
GAGTAGTAATTCTGGAAAGACAATATGTGTTGTTGTGTTTCTTTTCTATGAAATTTGTTTGGTTTGTTTCTGGTTCACTTATTTATTTATTTTGCATTTTCTGTCCTCTAAGTGGTGTTTATTTTCGTATCAGATCTTTGCTGATAAACCTGACAGCCCTTTATCACTGGTTTGTTATAAGTCTCAACATGATGGCAAAACAATTTTGAGGTGTTGGAATCACTCGGAGGCCAGAATAACCAATGTCTCATTGAGTATGCTGTAGATTATGCAACCGACTCCGTGAGTAATCTACTTGTGTGATACACTTCATGTTTTTTCTCTCGTATTTTTGTGTTGAATTTTGAACTCATTTGTGCAATGGTAGGTACATAGATGTGTGTTATTTTGCGCTGACCAACATTGAGAAGTGGAATGGGAGCAAATGCCACCCATGAAGCTGGAGGATGTGCAAAGGTAAAGGAAAATATGGCCACATAGATTGTTGACGTCGCATGAAGCTCACGAAAAAGTGGAGGCACCATCTAGACACCAACAAGTTGTCAAGGTAATGTCTATTTTTAGTCATGTCTTAGTAGTAAGTTGGCACTGAGTTGCCTGGTGCTGGTCAGCAATACCATCTGGTAATTATTAGCATTCATTCTGGTAACTACATGAGAAACTTATGGCAACTACATGTTAGTGACCTGGCATCTATGTCTTTATAACCTGCCAACTACTTTGGTATAAATCTGGCAACTACGTGTAATAAATATGGCAACTATATGAAATAAATCTGGCAACTCCACGAGAGACCTATCCTCGTTTCGAAATAAAGGACCGGTTTGCATCTTTATAACTTATAAATCTGGCAGTGCACATATCTTCAGAAATTTCATGTAAAAAATCAGGCAATTACATGTAATATATATGGCAACTGCATCGTTATAATGTGGCCACTACTTTTGGTATAAATCTGGCAACTACTTCTGTTATAAATCTAGCAGCGCACATACCTTCAGAAACTACATGTAATAAATCTGGCAACTACATGTAATAAATTTGGACTGCATCTCTATAACATGTGGTATAAGTCTGACAGTGCACATACCTAAAGAATGTGGAAGCATACCTTCGACACCGTCCATTTTAGAGCATTCACATTCTAGTGCTCCTCAGAAACATTTCCAAGCACATTATCTGACCTGTGTTCCAAAGTGTGGAACAATTTTTACAATACGCTCTGTTAAGTAGCCGTTACCCGCCAGATTTAGTTGCTTCTTTAATCAGTGTGTTAGCCTCCTCCTTGGGTTTGGCACCCGTATACTTTAATCAGTGTGTTACCCTGTCGATTGGAAGAAAGGGTAGGAGTCATGCATAAAGTATGCTAGCACCCAGCAACTTATAATAACCATTCTGGCAACTTATAGTAGAAAACTTGGTAACTTATTGTAAACAATTTGGCAATTGCTGAACATTTTTTGTTCTGTTACTAACTTGAAGTACCTCGTCGCTCTGAAATATTATTGTTGCTGGTTTACCTTAGTGTTGCTTCATTTTCATCATGACAAGTCAACTAAAAAGGGTTTTCTCAAAAATTTCAGAGTGCTAGGATTTTATGACGACACAGCTGGCAAGTAAACCATGTGTTGATGGATAGGAAGCTCAAAATCGTGATGTACTGTATGGAAGGAGGAGGTAGTGCGCAGCGAGAAGTATTAGAGGACATGATCAAAACTTTAGTTCACAGGTTGTTTATCGGAGACTCTTGACTATGCAAATACACTGGGTTCCTTTTGCTGTTCAGCTAAGGTTCTAGAGTGTAGTTGCCGGATTTAGAAAGTTTTATTGCCTGGTTTCTATTGTTCAGTTGCCAGGGTTCTATTGTTCAGTTGCCCGGTTCACGTTCTTATTCTAGTGTGGATTTTTTGACACAGATATTTCTTGTTCCTTGTTTAAGATTTTCTTGACTATGCTATAATGAGTATCTATTTGCCTAGTTTATGCATCTAATTATCAGACTACCTTTATGGGTAAATTTGTTAGACGTGTGTATACATAATGTTTCTAGTTTCTCATTTTTTCCTTCATGTTACCTGGTTCATGTAACCAGATCACGAGATATATTCTATATGGTATCGATCTAAAACTTGTCAGATGTTGCGTTTGCAATTTTCTCCATATTTTTACTCTATGGTATTGATCTAAAACTTGTCAGATGGTGCGCTTGCAATTTTCTCCATATTTTTGCTTGCTTCGACTGAGATTCATGAGCTGGGCCGAGCCAGCTGGATCGACTTAGTGATTGGGCCCGAAAACGTGAAGGCCCAGGTTCCCTAGCTGGACCGAGTTGGCATGCACTTCCTTCGAACGTTCGACGTGCGGGCTCCTTCGATCAGCTTACCGGGCGCCGTACGGAAATGATTGTCTGGGGCACGGTCGCTAGGTAGTAAGGTCCTTTATAAAAACAGAGGGAGTACCGCAAAGTCGGTTTGTCGCACGGGTGCCATGGCACCCGTTTTTTTGATTATTTCATAGATCCAGTACTTGTCAATGTCCAGTATTTTTTTCGGATTTTTTGGAAACTTAAAATGGCGACAAAAAAATAATCAAAAAAACGGGTGCCATGGCACCCGTGTGACAAAACGCCGTTCTCGAGGGAGTACACCTTATATAGCCTTCAATGAACACAAGTAACACCATTGGAGTTACAATTATCTACACATTAGTTGTCTCCAGGGGCAATACGTATGCGTCAAAACTATTGTTCTACCCCTTCCAGCAATCCAGTTGCATTATATGTACAGATCTGTTCAGCCTACCTTTTTTCTATGAAAGAACCTATAATATGTACAAGGGGAGAACGAATACTAGATGCAAAGCTTTGCTGCACCAAACCCTGGCGTGAAACACAGGATCAGCCGGGATCAAAGGGAATGATGGATCCCCCAACTTGGTTTCAGTGGGCGGCCTCGTCCCTAATGATGGAGATTTCTCAAGATGAGAAGCCCTTGCTTGTCGCGATATAAAAGCTTGCCCAGTGGGTATCCTCCAAGAAGTTGGAAGGACTGCACGCGCACTTCGTCCTGTCCTCTTGCCACCGAGAATCTCTGAATGATTAATGGCCCTTCATAGGGCAACCACCGTCTCATCTGACAGAACCAGAAAGCATGACCTGATTCAATTCAAGTTTCAGAGACACCCAAAAGAGATAAAACGCGAATGGTTTCATCAAACCAAGTAGAAAAGGTATGCAGTTTAAGGCAGGTGTTTTTATGCGAAGCATGTCCATAGACAAAGTAGCATTAGAGAAGTCAGAACTTACCATTTAGTCCTTATGTAAGATGAAAACTGTGAGTTCCTGGGTAATCAAGGCTCTGGATGGAACGGCTGAAGAGAACCCCAAGTTTTTCCGACCTTTATTTTAGTACGTAGAGGTACTGGGACAAGAAACAACCAGCAATCTGTCTTCAGCTTTGAAACGAAAATCAAACGACAGTTCGGCGCAAAAATGATACCCAAGAGTGAAGCTGCAGTTTCCATGCTTATCTGTAGCAGCTTTCCAGCCTCTGCTACCATAGACGGGTCAACTTCAAGCACAAGTTCATCATGCACCTACAAAATGAAAAACACAATTTAAACATATCTACATTTTAAAAATAAATAGAAAGAAATCCAGGAAAATGGGTGATGATCATACCTGCAAAAGAAGGTGACAGTGCCCTCTGATTTTTGAAAAGTTCATCATAAGCCCATCCATGGAATCAACTGCGCTACTCCCATTGGTAATTACAGAATGAAGCCTAAGCATAGCCACCTTGATAATATCAGCAGCAGAACCCTACATATAATAGTGTGTTAATACAATGAACCTAGTAACTAAATCAAGATAGCACATAATAGTGTGCTAACCTGGCAAATAGAATTAACTGCTTGTCTCTGTGCTTTAGCTTTTTCTTTGCTATTTCCAGCGGTAATTTTTGAAAGAAAACGTCTCCGTCCCATCAAGGTCTCCACATATCTGGAAGATATTACAATTCTCATGTTACCTTCAGTAAACATTGATGCACAGGTACTAAAGAAAGTGAAGTGGAGAATCCATATTCTATAATGAGATGCATGTGAATGCACAAATATGTTGAGAAAGCACATGTGTCATTTTTTTTTGCGAATAGAAAGCACATGTGTCATTGATTTTAAATATAACCAGGGGTCATAAAACCAGTGGCCGGTGCCGCTGTTTTCTGCCTAAAACAGTCGGTCCTTCCTTTGAAATGCTCAAAAACGCCTCTAGTAACTACTCCAAGTTTCAAATGACTAAGAAGTTTTGAGCATTCTCAACGACAAGAGATAACTAGGCAAAGAAGCAGTTTCCTGAAGCCTGGATAGAACTACCTTTTCGTACAGTATCTAGGTAGACTACCCCATCTTTGGAGATCAGAAATGGTATTCCTAAAATAAGATAGGCACTGATGTGATGCAATATATATATGGAAAGGGTTTCACATAAGAACGTGCAATATCGGATGACATCACAGGAACCTTTGAAGTTATATTTTACAACATCAACCAAAGTTATCATGGACTATTCTCAATTTCCCTTGAAAGTTGCCAAAGAAGGCAGTTGTATGCTAATGTTAGAGAAGCAATCAAAGATACATGTGAATGCTTAATAAACATGTTTGGAGCAGTATTATTTTCATTGACCTAATGAAAAAATTTGAACTAGCATCAACAAAGAGAACATGTATCAGATATTACGAGCAGAAACTCTACTGAAAAAAACTCACCCTTTTTGGCGACATGATGCCACAGCTTCTTGTAGCCACGAAGAAACGCCAGGAAAGAATCTCTTAAAACTTTGAATTTTCTGCGCAGCTTCCTCTGGGCTGCATTCAAGTTGTTCTGCAAGGGAGTTGGCGCCCATTCCATAGAGGATGCCATAAATAAATCTTTTTGTATTTTCTCGATCCTTAGAAGAGATGAAGGACTCTTCTTTGCCGATCCATCTTGAAGCAATCATAGTAAACACATCAACATCTGGTTTACTTAGAAGCTCGATCAATACAGGATCCTTAGAAAAATGTGCCATAAAACGCAGCTCAATCTGTGAGTAATCAGCTGTTACCAACAACCAATTATCCTATTACAAGAAACAGAGAGGCCATGAGATCATCATTATGGCTGTTTTAAGAGTATTCAACACGAAAGCAATGGTTGAATGAGCAATACCTGAGTGGGAACAAAAAATTCACGGGCATTGATTTCATGATGATCAACCATTGACATGCTTGTGAAATCTTTATCATTCTTTCCTGTTGTGAAATCCACCACATGCTCAACACACTACAAATGATCATTCAGAGAGTTCAGTTATTGGTAGATAAATAAGAAAATCAAACCGAACAGAACATAAAGGTAAGGAACCTGGAGATTTGGTTCTTCCATTGATAGACGGCCAGTAGCAGTTGATGTTTGCAGCCAATTTCCGTGTATGATGTACCTTTGAGATTGACTGCACAACTGAGCCCGTGAACAGATGGACCCCAATGTGCCATTCAACAGTTTGGCCAATGTTCTATGTTCCTTAATTACTGGATAATTGGGTGGAGATCCCTGAAAAAAAACTTTATATTAAAAAGGGAACTAAGTAAGGTGTTAACATATTTAAACCATGAACAGATGGAGATCCTATCTCACAAGTTTTCTGGTATAACAGGCAAGTTCAGCTAGCTACTCGTGTCTACTTTGCCAAGATTTTGTTGTAAACTACTCTCCCTCTATTCCAAAATATATTGCATGTAGATTTTTGTCCTAAGTCAGACTTCATAAAGTTTGACCAAGTTTACAATACTAAATAAATACAAAACGAAAATAGATTTCTGATGGGTCTAATGATAATATGATATTGATTTGGTATTATAGGTGTTGATGTTTTTCTCTATAAACTTGGCAAAGTTTGACTTAGGACAAAATCTATATGCACTATATTTCGGAACACAGGGAGTATTGAGCTGCAGGTTGACATAAAAACCGAGGAAACAAGCACAAAGTGCCACAAATCAAATGAATGTGATAGACAATAAAAGAAGGTTCTCCCTGGCTTTCTATCTATATTTTGAGCCTAGATTATCATGGCTTCGTAGTCAGCTAGTACCGTTCCCACCCCACGCCCTCCACCGCGCCGGCCTGCCTCCCATCCAGGAAACGCCGTGGTGGGCCACAAACGCCAACGGATGACGCGATAGCTTGGGAGATGTCTGCATTGCTGCCGCCCACTCTGATGCCACTGATGGTGCAGGCCAACCCACAACCATGATGAGGTGTGGCCTCCAATGATGGAGAGGCCAATCCCGACTCTGAGGTATTCGATCAAATGTTCATTAGGTAAATCATTTCTTTTTTTTCCTTCTTTCTCAATTTCTTTGTGATGTATTCCAATGTCTAGTGTTTCTTTGGAGATGGATTTTGCACTTCCGATTTCTTTGTGGAAGTCCTGAATTGGAGGAGATCAAGCCACATATCGCAAAGAAAACAAAGTCGCCAAACTACAAGCTCAAGGAGGATGAAATTTTGTGCTATGCTTGGATGAGCGTCGGTGCGTCAAGGTTTCGTCCAAACGAGGAAGGTTCCTCTTAGAAGAGGATTTCAGGGTACTATGCAAGCATGTCCTAGTTTCTTCCAACCGAACTCAAGGTTCTCTCATTCGATGTTGGAGTGTATTTCAAGATTGTTTCAACCAATGGTTGGATTGTGTTGACCAAGTGAAAATGGAGAGTGCATCTACATCCATCTTCCAAGAGCTATAGAAGCAAAAGAACAAGAGAAATGGGAACGAGCTCTTCACTTTGATGCATTTTTACACGGTGCTCAAAGGAAGTGAGAAGTCGAGAGCCTTGTGGTAGTGGTGGCTTTTGATTGAATTCATATGTTGCTTTAATTTAGAATTTTGTTAAGTTTGTGCACTTTGATGTTCTATATTATCAATTTGGACCATATGTTATGTTCAACTTGAATTTTCAATTTGAAACCAATGAATTTGGAATGTTGTTAAATGTGTGCATTAGAAATATCAAGGTTTGAATTAATACGTTGGGAAATGGAGATTATGTATGGAAAAAGGATGAGAGAAATACCAACAGAAATCTTACTGGGAGTTCAGTCTAGGGGAAGGGCTAGGTGCAAGCCTCCCAAACCACTCAAATATTGGAAGGGCTAGAGATGCTCCTATGAACTGATTCGAGAGAGATTGGTATGCTCCCTAACGATCGTTAACTCATGCGCAATTTAAATAAAATATAGTGTAGATGCAAATTCCTCTAAGACTATGACTAGTGTCTTAGCCTGAAAGGATTCACAAATTCATTTTAGATTGACAAAAGAATCATCAGAAGAACAGTTATCAAGCCCAAAAAATGTGCGTCTCACCAACAATGAGAAAAAGAAAAAAAACATTACCTTAGATGGTCTAGACACTGCTTGTCAGTGCTAGGATGCAACTTCCCTTTCTCACAACCTTTTGGGACTGGCAGTTTTAAGTGTGTAAAAAGAATGTCAGCGATGTCAGCAGTTGCATTTAGCGAGAAACTCTTGCCCGCTAATTTGTATGCTTCTTTCTCTAGTTCCTTCAGTTTTTTAATCATAATATGCCTCGCACGGAGACATGCATCCATGTCAGCACCAATTCCCCAGAGTTCCATATCAGCAAGAACATTTACCTGTCCAAACAAATGTATCAGTAGTATTAAAGCATTCTGTAATAAATTTTTATTAGGCAAAGGTACAAAATATACCAATGGACCCTCGACTGTTTCAACCAAATCTTTGAGCTTTTCAGAAACAAGTAACTTCCTCAAAGTAGAACCCAGTGCTCTTGTCTGCGCAGCACGCCTACAGCAACCATTGTGAGCTGCTTTGTGCATCTGATTTCTCCATCTGCCATCCCGATTTGCTGCGGCGGCGGCCTCACTAGGTAGCCGTCTCTTCACCAACTATATATCAGAAATAAGTTGAACAAATCAGCATTAAAATAAGAATCTGTTGAACAAATCAGTTTAAAAACAATATGGAAGAATGATGCATCATAAAAGGAACCTCGAATCACAACATAAATATTATACCTTCTCAAGGTTTGGTGCTGTTTTGCTTTCCTCATCTGGCCAGAGAATCCATGCCACCAAGCATATGTCTAATCCATTATAGACAAAGATTGGTGGTAGTAACACATATGTGCTGTCAAGGACATCAATGTTGTTTAATCTTTTATGGTCAAGGTGAAGCCTAGCAAGCCGTTGACAAGAAACACAGGGAGATTTAAGTGCCTGAATCTGGCTTTTCAAATTCCATGTCATTTTCTTGACACACTTTTGCTGCAGGATGCCAATTATTCTACTCCATCTTCTCTTAAATTCTTCCCACATTTCAATGGACTCATTATTACCAGTTGGGGTTAGGTCTTTCGGGAAATTGCAGTAGTAGACCGGTGAATTTTCCCAACAAACAGCCAACCCAAGAATTTCAAAAACGGTCAATGATAGTTTGGTTGATCTTCTAACAAAATGCAGATCAAAGGAAAAGTCATTAACAGATGACCATTGATCAAGGAAACTATTGAACCCTCCAGGGAAGTGACATGCATTGACAGGACCTTTGTCTGCCACATTTCTGCCTTGCGACTTATCAAGTGTCGATAAAGGTGATGCTTCTTCTTGCATAGTAGCAATGTTGACACTGTTCGCTATTCCTTCCCTTTCTTTTATTTGAATGGAAAAAACGGGGTGCATATTGTCCCGTACAATCTCTGTAGAAGCCCTTTGAGCAACATAATTAGAGCAGATGTTCCTTTCATCACCAATATGTGTCCCTAAAGCTGACTCGTGGCACTTAGCATGATCTTCGACAGGAGATACCATGACATCTCGAGGTGGAGAGTCCTCACTAGCTGGAAGTAGAGGTGTGGTAAACTGAGGAACTTCTACCCCAAGTGATTTGAAAGCTGAGAATGCTGCTAGTCTGGCTGCTTCTGCCTCCTCAAGAACAATTCTGCGAGCTCCATTTTTTATTTTCTTGGCTATACCAAATTGCATTCGTCGTAAACCATGATCATCTAGTCAATAGAATAAAATGTCATAAGAGAAGGCAAATGCACAAAATATAGGTAAATGATGGATACCGTCGCTTCACCCTGAATAGATCAGAAGAACTACGTAACAAAAGCAGATGAATTCTCTCAAAAAAAAAGCAGATGAAGGAAGTGAATGCTACTAAGGAAGTACATTTGAGCTATATGCAGGCCATCTCCAAGACGCAAAAGGTCCTATGTTCCACAGAGTAATTTGTGAGTTTCACTAAACTGCCATTGCTGATTTAATAATACTGTTACTCTGTTATTAGCACACCACCACTTACCAGTACTACTGTTTACATAAGATTCGGTAAGTAACATGAGAAGGTATACCAAAAATATTAGAAGGCAAAGGCTCAAGTATAGATGGAGCACCCACCTTGACCAGACCAAGTAGATTCGAAAATAGCTTTTGCGATTTCAGGAATAGACGCTTCAGCAATGGTAACAGGGGTACGCAAACCAGAGTTATAAAGAGCCCTTGCCCGTGAGCCCTACATCCATGTTACATACAATAAGGTAAAGCATATGCAGTGGAAAGTGGCAACACTTGGATAAGTCATCTATGCATAGTGACACAACAAACCTTGACGAATGGAATTGATGTAAGTTCTGCGATCTCTGCCCTAACTCCAAAGGAGACACGGTTTTGAAACTTGGCAACAAGGCCTTCTAAATCATGCCAGCCAAGTCTCTGACAAAAGGCAGAAACCATTGAAGCAAACCTGCCAGCATTTTCCTGCAAGGATTGAATTGTACCTCTGGCAACTTTAAATGATTCACAAACATCAGTGACAGAAATCTCCTGAAAATTTCAAAGTTTTAAATGCATTAAAACTTCAGATATTAATCACACTGTATATGTAAATGCAAAAGGACTCCGAAACACAGCTATATCACTTGGCTAGTACAATATATAAATTTCAGGAATAGTAAGCTAACTGACGAATAATCAACTAGAAGTTGAATTATACCTGAGCAAGCCTGGATATCATCAACGCCACATAAAAACGCTTAGATACTCTAAGCGACTGATCATTAATAAGAGCATTTCCACCAGACCCTCCACTGGTGTTTCTCTTAGGCCTTCCACGCATAGGCATTGCTCCTCCATGAGCCATGTGCATCAGGAAAGGTTCTATTACTCCAACTCTATTGCCAACTGACTGCATTTAAGATTTCCAAGAAAAATCAACAATCCAGAAATTAAAACAGAAAAGCACTATGTGAAACTAAATTTCTTAAGTGTGCAAATGTTTGATTTGACAAAGTATGCACCAATCGTCGTTATTATGCTGAAGCTGCTATTCAATGCTGCTGCCAAGATAACACCACCCAATAAACCCAACCACGCTAGTTTTCCTCCTTTTAAATGGACAAAAAACTGATATTATATGATTTAGAAAAACAATCTGGATACAAAGGAAAAAGAACCTCTTAATACCAGCCATGCTGGATCCTTACCCAACTAATCCAGAAAACCATAACATGAGTCTTTGGAATGATAGCAAATTTTTGACAAAGCTGTCGTTAGATGGTTGCTTGGCTGGTGAAATGCATCTCAAGGTGTGATAGCTATGGGCTGCAAAAGCAAGCCGAGCCGTGGGGGCGCGACCTGGGAGTAGGCGGTGAATGTTTGGGCAGCAGCCTCGCATGGCGATGAAAGCCGACTGCATAGGGGCGAAGTGCTTTAGGTGTGTACCAGGACGTGGTCCCGGGAGCAGCGAGGTGTCATTGGGCGTCCGTTACGTCCTTTTTTATGGTCGCAAGTTCTGTGGGCGCAGGGCCATCCAGCATTCCAGCCTACATCGGGTTGGGTGATGCAGGTTGGACTGCAAGTGTGCTGCATTTCGGGTACTTCTCGGAAGTTTGTGGTGCATGTGTCTGTATGTATGTAATGTTCATAATGCTGTTGGTACATGGGGCCAGTTTGGCACTTTGCATATGGTCCTGTTTTCCTTCAAAAAAAAGGGAACCTATCTTGTTCTAACAGAATCACAGCGATCCTGCCAAGTGTTTCAAAAAAAGTTACCCAGAGTTTTAACACTAGCTGCTCTGACTTGCCATGGTTCACCATGTGATGTGCTACCTTTCAATTGCTTATACTTTCACATGCAAACCAAACTAAGGCAGTTTAGCAGAGCAAAAGATACATTAAAATGTCCCAGTCAATTAAATGAATTTTTGGCTGTTTCTGATGGCTGATGTGCAGCAGATTTAATTGCCTGCTAGTCCAACAGACATAACTTTACAAGAGAGAACTTAATTCAGAAAGAGACCAAAAGGATCTTTCAGACTCGGTTAATATACTGGCCTAACTGGAGCAGTATCTTTTAGGGATAACTTTCACCTATATGTGTCTTCTCACTAGATAATACAGATTTTAATCATGTCTTAAAGTGGCATGAATGGGATTATCCAAATCCTCAAGGCCACATATTGAACATTATTTCACTAAGCTTTGTCATTTACATTAGTACCAATTATAATTTAAATCTAAGGTTGCTAAGTTTGCCTAGTAGAGTTGCAGTAATCAGTCTGTTTACTCCTGTAAATACTGGAGTTGACAGTGATGTATGTTTGCATTTCACATCCCCTCCACCAAAAGTAATTAGCTGACAGGCAGGTTGATCTCTCAGCGATGTCCACCTTGGGGTTTTGTCAATATGTAATATAATTAAATTTACGATTTTGCTATTTTTAACTTTTCTAATTATTTTATGATCCAAGTCAAGTGTTCTGAACATTTGTATGGAGATTGGTGTGGCACATGAGTGGAACCGTTTTATGACTTCAGAGGTAGTGTGTAAGCATTCAGCATTTCAGGTATTAGTAGACTTAGAAAGAAAATCTTTCCATTTGTCCAACGAAAACAAGTATAATTCGAAACAGCCAAAAATTCATTTAACAGCAGATCAAACCAAATGTTAGAATTTTGTAGATTCAACGAACACATGTGTACCTGCTCAAGAGTAGACAGTTGCATGAACCTCTCGTAATATAATTCCCAATCAGGTTCAACGTCGACATTTATTGGGGTAACCAAGTAGACCAAATGCAAATCAGATGCTAGAACAAAACCTTCTCTTGCCCTTGAAAGATCATCAAGCACAACCTGTAGTGAGAAAGAATGATTAGTAACATTTAATGGAAAATAAAGAAAATACAACAAAAAAGTAACCTACCAGTGATTCCTCAGGATTAAGAGAACTGCCAAAAGATGCTCGCCCAAGTGGAGTGGCGGAGTATATTTTGGTTTCATTATTCCACTCAACAAACCTTTTGTGGCATAACCAACGAAGGGAGTCTTGAGCAGACTTCACGACATCGTCAAAAGGTTTGGTAGAGTTAAGCAACGTACACCTCACATATCGATGGATATCACTTGCAGTTTGTACGATCCCACCAGCAACAACCTCCATGATTGCATGAGTCATTCCATTTTTGTCTTCCGAGAGGCATGACTGCAAGGCAGGGCAATCACTTTTAACAATACCTGTTATCCTCTTTACCTCTTCAGGCCTACATACAAGTATCTGTATTTCAAACGTATGTATCAGAACGAACCTTGTTTCCACGAATCAAAAAATAAGAAATATTTCCTACGGAGTAGTACATAAATGAATAGTTACAAACTTAAAATGCCAATGTAAGTTCTATAACTTACACTCTCTCCTTTTGTGTCTATTCCAGTTCGACCAGCGCGACCAGCCATCTGTCTATAGCGAGTCCCATCAATGAAATCACGACCTATCCTAGGTTGCCTGAATATAACTCGTCTGGCAGGCAAGTTTACTCCAGCAGCTAAAGTTGATGTGGCAGTCAAAACACGGACAAGACCTTTACGGTAGCATGTTTCCACAATGTCTCTCTCCTCAACCTGACAAAAGAGCAGGTTGTAGCAGTCACTAAAGACAGAACCAGACATAGATTATGAACTCCATTATCTGGTGGTGCATATCATGCTCATAAAAAATATGTATTTGCATTTGCACTGAAAACTGAAAGAGAAAAATTGCATGGACTCAAAAGAGCAACATTCTCAACGACAGTAAAAACTGGCATGCAAATGCCCACAGCAGTGATAACAGCAAAAGAACAATATCAAACTAAATATTCACCGTAAATTATATCGTTGTTGTAGATGATGCAGATAAAATGTTAATGTGCAAATAAGTACCGTGAGACCAGCATGGTGGATTGGTGGTAGATGATGGAAATGAAATGTTAATGTAAAAGTAAGTACCGTGAGACCAGCATGGTGGTATGCAACACCAAATGGAAGGGTTTCTTCCAATACAGGATCTAACCCAGCAGGACACCTCTTCAAGGCTTCAACTGCAGATGCGGCATCTTGGAACTCTGAGCCAACTTCTTTTGAGCAACCAGAAGCTACTTTCAAGTACTTCGCAATATGTCTTGCAGTTGATTCACAGCCTTTTCTGCTGGAGCAAAACAAAAGAACAGAATGACCCTCCAACACAACCTGAAGGGGAGAAAAGAGTGGGTTATGTTCTTCCAAATTATAGTAGGAAACTGAGAACGACTAGAGAGTGCCTATTGAATTTTACCTCATTACACAACTCAACAATATGGTCTGGATCCTTACCACCAAGATCAGCTACTTTTGGAAGCACGCGAACAATATTCATGTCCTTATCAAATATTTGATTACCAACTTTGATAAATTCCTCCAGTGGGACAGGTCGAAAGGAAGTTTGATAAAGTGCGGCCTGGTGTTGCACAAGAGACATCAGTTATCGAGAAGTAAGCTTGCAATGAAGTACTCCCTCCGTATCAAAATATAAGACTCTCTAGCTAGCTTGTACACACATGCATGTAGACATGTTTTAGTGCAAGGTGCACTAAAACATGTCTACATGCATGTGTGTACAAGCTAGCTAGAGAGTCTTATATTTTAATACGGAGGGAGTATAATACCACTTCGTACAGGCACTAACTTTCTAAGACCTCGCAACAAACATTCCTTGCAGTCTTGTATTGTATAGATTCTCACAAATTGGGTTTGATTATAGTGAATAAACAATAGTGACCGAATCCCATAGTGCAGCAAGTTAGTGAAGTTGATCGCAGGGCTAGCTCCTAAGATTCACCAGAAATGAATATCACTACATAACACCACTCGTTGCTTGGTTACTAAAAATGTTTCTTGAACAATTATTCCAAGGTAATGGACCATCACATAGCAGACCCTGAATAAATTTAAGTTGACCACTGATAAAAAATAATGTATGCATAAACTCTATTTGTTGAATTTCTGATCTTTTATTATATTTGTGCTACAATGTGCACTGCATATCCACTGTCTGCTGGGCCGCCACCTAGGCGCTAGCTGCCATCTACCTAGCACCGAGGACTTTTGAGAGCAATGAATCGTATGAGCAAATTCATCTAGTAAACATCTCTGAATTATTACATTGCATGCCTGTTTAAGGTAGACAACAACATTGACTAATAGTAGATATGTACGAAAGTAACAAGAGAGTTCTCACTTGAAGCCAATCAGCTACGGCTCCAACGTTGGGCATAGTAGCACTCATACCAATAATCTGCAATCCATGAGTGGCACCCATCTTCCCACTGCTAGAACCTGAAGTTTCGCCACTAGATGACTCTGAATTTCCTTCACCAGCGGCATACCGAAGCTTCGTCAGCATCAGCTCCAAAAGGTACCCTCTGTGCTGATCACCAACCTGTAACAAAGTTGTAGATCAGAGAAACTTTACATGCGTAAACAGGGAAAACTTTACATGTTCTTTAACAACGAGGAAGTCAAACGAAAAAGAGGATAGAACTACTTGAGATGACAAGAGGGGTCTGGATGCAATAGATAAAGATGCCCATCACATTACTCTTATTGGCCCAAGCTAACACAAGCAGCTAGCTGCCAAGACAGCATTTGGAGGAACCCGCAGACGCTGTGATCAGGACCTCAGCAAGGTATGTTCCTCCCGAGGAGTCACTGACCTGCTACCTGAGAAGGAGGACACGGCGCCCTAAGCTGAAGCTGCTGCACTGGAACAAGGAGTGTAATAGCTCCGACCAACTGACGGTGTGGGATCAGTCAGAGATGGATGCAGAGAGAGCAAGAGAAGGCAGGGGAGGTAATGACTCCGCAGCCACCGGAAGTCCTTCAGAGAGGGAGGCTATTGGAATTAGAAGGGGCAAGCAGAAGAGAAGATAGACGTGGGTATGAGGCACTTGCCTTAACGGAGGAGATTGAGAAGGAAATTTTGAAGACAAAGACATGAGAGGGATGTGAAGTGGAGAAAGATAGATCTGCCTCCTTCCCATGCTTCGACTGGAGTGGATTGGAGCGGAGTGAAGGAACATGGAAGATAAACTGGAACTAAGAAACCAAACAGGTCAAAGAGGGGGAGTTCTGTCATTCTCAAAAAATCTGAAAAGATCCATCAATGCAAACTAACGGATTCTCACGATTCATAACTAGAAAGTGGCATGAAAAATGGATTGGTGCCTTTGCAATGGCATAGAAAATAAGTGCCTCTTTCTAGTGGAGCAAGAAATATCAGGTACTTATGTAATGGCAAGGAAAGATTTTACTGCCAACTTGTGAAGGGAGAGAAAAGCTAGGGCATATTTGTAGGAAGTGTTACCGGTCGAACCGACTATAAGTTTTGATTGTACAAATAATGTCTGATTTGACACTACTATAGCAACAAAAGTAATGAAGGATATGTAGGAGGAACATGTATCATTAACAGAGATGGAATTGGAGCCCAAATTTAAGTCCACAGGTACTTGAATCCGCGTGGTGGCATTGTACGCTAACCCCTTCAGGCAAACTTCCTACAGCTGAAAAGAATAGACAATAGAGCCTAATCCATGCCCTTACCTCAGGACTGAACTACACAATTACTTAGATATGATGGCTTGCCTATTTTGAATGGTGCTACAGTATTGTTACTTCTAAGCATACAATTTTACATCAGCTTTAATGTATTAGTCAAATCCCAGGAATACTAGATGTGATTTTGTCATGTGAGTAAACATAAAGAACAAAAGGTGAACCCATACAGATCTTGAGAAGCATACTGGTTTAGATTAACTTACCATATGAAGCTCATCTATTACAATTATACCAAGTTCAGAAAGGCGACCATCCTCTAACAATTTGTTTACCAAAGAATTCGCCTTCTCTATGGTACATACAGCAACTGATGTATCTTTAGGAAGTGACCCTCCCCCCTGATTCCCATAATAGCTACGGACATGCCTACCCAGTGGTGCAAGAAGTTGCTCGAGATGTTCAGCCTGTAAAAAAAGTTGAATAGTCAACTAATCATAAGTCCAACACGGAAGTAATGAACAGTACAAACATCGCCAAGCGCAGCAGAGATATTTACCTTTTCAGCACATAATGAAACATAGGGAAGGACCAAAATTGCTATCTTTTGACTGGACAATATCCGTCTCAACATCAGAACTTCAGCAACAAAACTTTTACCAGCGCTGCAACATAAGAATAGCATGATGCACACCGGTAGATATAAAAATCAAATGGAACAGGAACTGTTTTGGCTTAATCATGATTCATAGGAAGTACATATTTTATGGAAGCAAAAATATACAGAAAAGCAACAAAATCAGGTTAAATCATTGGGTAATGAGAGTAATCAACAGAAAGAAAGCATGTAAACCTCCAAGTACCTTGTCGATGCGCAATATACAAGATTGCGTTTCTCCAAGACACCATCGACAAGTAAACATTCCACCTGAAATAAACACGGAACGTAATGAATAAATAATAACAGTAAAAACAAGTAAGCAACTAATAATCAGTGAGCAAGAGTATCATGTGTACATTAACCCAACCAAACACAATAAGAGCAAATCAGCAGATTTACAAATACCATTGATTAGGGATTATTACAGTTTGCATATAGATATTTCTTTTTGGATCTATCATTTAGATGTATGTTTAAAAAGTTCTATGACTCTATCTTTTAGGTTCTAGAACTACTATATAAGGAGGTCATTAATTAATTATGATGGTCCAGTATACTTCATAAGAAAAGTGCATCTTGATAAGGAGGTCATTAATTAACTATGACATATACGTACTATGCCCCAGATAAAACAAAGAGGTGTAAATCTCAAGAAGTGAAAATACTAAACAGCAACATCAGTTTCGTAGAGTGTAAACTGTGGTGGTACCATTGTAGTAAATAAAAAGCTTCACCATATGAATCATTTGCATAGAGTAGAGAAGTAGCTCATCCCATGCACATAAGTTCACAAGTTATGAGCTACGACATAAGTTCCTAAAATTATTTTTACTAACATGACTGAACTAACAGTAGTCATTCGCATAAAAAAACTAACAGTATAGGCACACAAATTTAGTAACTAAGAGCAGCGTAGTGGACATGGTTGGTTATTGTAGAAAATAATGCTTGATTCGGCTGCAATTTTATGTTGACCTCCTTGTTGGAGAATGTATATGGCATTTGAGTGAAGAAAAAATTAGTATAAACTGACCTGCCATGAATATAGCTCTGATATGCCTTTTTTCATGTATATAGCACAAAGCTGAGGAGGGAGCCAAGTTGAGAGCTTGGAGTGGTCTTTTAGAGGAACAGAGCTAGTAGGAGTGCTAGCTTCCACTCTTTGAGAAGCACTCTTGGTATCTCTGTTAGGCTTGCTAAAATTCGAATTTGCAGCAAGCAATCTAGTCTCACCATGGGTCAGTGTATTAAGGTCACTCCCTGCAGTTTTTGACTTGAACAAACCTTCACCAGGAATCATGACCAGAGAATCAGTGTCTGGATCAGAAGTAACTCTCTTCATGTCATCTACAGAATGCATGAGGTTTTCCGTCCTATGAAAGCTACTCTCCGTCATTAGACCCTGGTTCACCTGTACACTTTCAGGAACAGTGCCACCTTTTTCTTTACCTTCCAAGCCTGAAACTTGAATCTCGTCCTCATGAAAGAAGTTCAAATGCTTCACGGGCAAAGGAGAGTTGTTTTGATGCTGTCTATTTGCTGCCGCTAATTCTGCCGTATTTGAGAGCTTGTCTATCTGCTTCATAGGATTGCTGCCTACAGTATTTTCATAGTTAAATTCATCCTTTCCTGATCTAGCAAGAGTCTTAGAACCCAGTGCGACTGCACAAGATGACTTGTCCTCAGCCACAATACAGTGTGGCCTTTTAGGACCCTTATCAGCCAGAGCAGAGACACCATCAGCAAATTCCATTGCGGCATTCCAGAAGTCCTCCCCTGGTGATATCAGGGAGGATGCAGATTTTGGGGTCTCGCCAGAAAATCCAACCTTTTTCTGTGCAGTATTTGGGGTAAAGCTACATCTTTGCACGGCCGCAAGCCCCTCACCGCTGGCCTTTGCCTCTTGGCCTAATTCCTGTTAAAAGGGACATCTTGGAATCATGAATAGCTATTAAAACAACAAGGAACTTTACTCCAAATTTGATGATATTTTGGATCCACCATACCTGGAGAGACTCTGAACCACCGTGATTAGCGACGGGCATGTTATCACCTAAATCCTGCAGCGCAGATCAAACAGTCAGTTACATACAGTTCCTGCATCGCCACCTTCAAAGGACAATCTTTCGTCTTACCTTAACCATGGGAACGCACTGCTTCTTGACAGATCTCTCGTCGCAAGGAACCAAGAAGGAGTGGCCTGCACTCCGCTTGTGCTGCTTCTTGTCTGGCTCGCCCTTGGCAGCATCAGACGTGACAGGCGGGATAGCACTGCAGCAACAAGAAGATCAAGACCTGAACTTTTTCACGCAAGACTGATTCTTGGAACCAAAATTAGAGATAGCTCACCTGCAGTAATGGGACAAGAACTCCATCGTGAACTTCTTCATGTCCGTGTCGTCCCCATAGCCCGCCGTCACCGTCGCGGAATCGTCGACATTCATCGCCGTCGCGGAATTGTCGACATTCATCGCCGCCGAGAGGCTCCTCCGGGCGCGCGCGTCCCCAACCCCAGGGGAGCGAGCCGGGGCCGCCGAGGACGCCGCCACTGCGGCGGGAGGGGACCGGACGAGGTACGGCGCCAGGGACCCCTTGGCGGCCCCGGGACTTCCATGGGTCGACGAGGGGTCGTCCTTGCGCGAAGAGGGCCTCCGCTTCTTGGCGGAGAAGAACTGGGGAGGGAGGGATCCGGTAGAATGGTTAGGGTCTGTGGGAGGGAGATGGGGAAGAACTAGGGTTAGGGCTTTACCTGGTCGACGTGACCTCGGGAGGAGCCCGACGCCATTGCGACGGGGGCGGCAGCGGCGTAGAGGCGGTGTGCGGCGGTTTTGGTTTGAAATTGGGGAATGACGATGGCCCCGAACGAACTACGGAGTAGTACTGTGCGGCGGCTAGGCTCCTCTTCTGAACCGCGGATGCGTCCTTTCTCCCTTTGGTAGCGTTCCTTTCTTGCCCGCAGACCTGGCCAACGGGCCGGCCCGGCACGGCACGGGCCCATTTAGGTCTTGGCGGGCCTGCCACGGCACGGCCCACCAGGGCACGTTTAGTAGACGGGCCGTGCCGTGCCGGCACACGGGCCAGGCACGGTCCCTGAGTTAAACGTGCCGGCACGGGCCCGCTTAGGCACGAAGTTGTATGCATGCACTATGCAGTGCAGTGATCAAACATCAAAGTTTGGCAGTGAGCCAGTGATGCAGGAGGCAATGCAATGATGCATGCAGCATGCGGCCACTCCACTCCAATGTCCAATCCAAGTCACTCCACTCCAATGCAATAATGCATGCAGCATGCGGACTAGATTCCCGTCTCATTTATTTGTGTTGTGGCTTTATTTTTACCCCAAAAATTTGAAAGAATATGATGAAAAGAAAACATTGTAGAAAACAGAAAATATTCATTCGATAAAGAAAACAGTGTAGAAATGAGGCAAAGTGTCATTTGGGATAAAATTGAGCTTTATTATTTGCTGCCTCATTAAAACCTTGCATCCCTGGGAAGGAAAAAGAGTACAACTTGCTCTAATCTAAATTACAAAAAGAAAAAGAGATTACAAAAAGATGCAAAAAATTACAAATGCTATAGCTACTGGTCGTCTTCTTCTTCATTAATGGCAAGATTATAGAACGTGGCTGCCAGTTCTTTGTTTTCAACAGTGTGTTGGCATCTCCTCCTCGCTAGTTATGCATCATTCACGGTCATCAGTGTTTTCACCATATTAGGAGTGAGACTGGTCCGTCTATCATCGATTATTCTTCCAGCTAGACTGAAAGCAGACTCCGAGGATACAGTTGACACTGGTACAGATAACACATCCCGTGCTAATATTGATAGCATCGGATATGTAACCTTGTGGTCCTCCAACCACTATAGTATGTTGAAAGCAGGCTCTTCTTCATCCTCATTGGCGTCGTAGTCGGTGTAGGGGACTATAGGGTTGTTCAGGTACTTCGCTAGCTCCCCGTCACCTGCAAGAATAGGCGTTGTTCGTCCGGAAGAGCTCGAAGCAGAGGAGGATCCACGATAAATCTTGCTCCAAAGTCCTTTCCCTCTTCCCGAACTTGGTGCTGGTGGCGGCCGTTGTACTCGAGCACCATACTTTTGTTCATACTTAGCAAAAAGGGTAGAAAGCTTATCGCGAATGTCAGTGAAATAAGCACCATCATAATTTCTACCTGTGGCCTCCGTTAGTAAAGACAAAGCAATACCAAGCCCTTCTGTTTTAGCCCTAGGATCCAACATAAATGCAAAAGCATACAATGGAGGAATATCCGTCCAATATTTTTCAAATTTACGTTTCATTCTAGCAACAGAATCGTGTAAAATTATATCATGCTCATATGTTTTCAAGTGACTGGCAATGTCTATAATTACATGCACCATCATAGGAGATGTGGGATAATAAACCCCCGACAAAGTAATAGTATAATCATAAAACATCTCCAGAAATTTTGTCAAATGTTCACAAATATGCCAAACTTGCGGAGTGAGTGCCTCATATCCATATGATGCATTAATAAACCAACTAAAGGAATCTGTGTCTTTCATAAGTGACTTAAGCATCATATATGTAGAGTTCCATATAATAGGCATGTCTAAACTATATCTGCGAGCTACCGTGCCTAATGCAATGCAATATCTCTTGTAATTGGCAATTCGACCATTATCACTACCGAGAAAAGTAATTGCATTGCGCAATACTTCAACGTGGTCTTTCACCTTCTTTAAAGCACATATAGCAATAAGATTAATTATATGACAAGCACAACGTTGATGCATTAAATAGGGTGCAGCATAGTGGTCAAATAAAGGAGTGAGGTAATTCATTGCATTAGTGTTTGCCGAAGCATTATCCAGAGTTATTGCAAAAAAATTGGAGGTGAGAGCAAAATCTTGCACAACTTTATTTATAGCATTTGAAATGTTCAGACCACTGTGTGAAACATCAATTAATTCAAATCCTATGACTCTTTTTTGTAGTTGCCACTTTTCATCAACATAAAGGGCAACCACACAAATGTAGTCTTGCTTAGCTCGACCACTCCAAATATCAGATGTTAAAAGCGACAGAAAATGTGCATTCGACAAAGTTTTCTTTAATTTTAGCAAGATTCTTTTTGCATAATTTTTTCATATCCCTATATGTAGTTTGTCTAGAAACGGGTTTAAAATTAGGATTTTGAGTAGTATGAATATATTCGACAAAAGCTTCCGACTCACCAAAACCTAATGGTAAATCATTGGAAGCAATCAAAGCACAAAGAGCTTCTCTCTGCAGAGCGGGGTCATAGGTCCAATTACGTACCGAACCGTCGGGGTTGAATTGGAGCGTCCTCTGGACGCCGACGGCCGAACTTGCCGCGTCCTTCTTAGCCCTCTTCTCGTGGATCTCGATGTGCCTCGTCAAGTGGCCGGTTCCTCCTTTGCTTTGCATGGACAGCACACTTGTGCATCCATGCCATTTGCACTTGGCCTTGATCTCCGGGGCACCTCCCCCCGGCGGCACCACTCCTTGTTCTTCAAAGTGATCCCACACCTTGGAGGTTCTTTTGCGTGGCCTTTTTGCGGTGGAGGAGGTGGAGATGGTGGGATGAGAAGCTTAAGAAGGCTGTGATTGAGATAGGGAAGGATCGCCATAGGGATTGGCGTCAAAGAGAGGAGAATGAACATAGGGATCGCTATCAACGACAAAATCGGGGTCGAGATCACCGAGGTTGAAGGTGGTATTCATGTTGTGATCAGCCATGTTTGAGTGTGAGAAATGAGAGGGGTGTGCAACCCTTTTTATAGCAAAAATTTGACATTTTTCGGACTAAAACAGCCCTCCAATGGCTATATACTCTAAATCCTGCTTAAAATGGGCTAATCTGTGCAAATCTCGCTTAAAAAGGCTCCAACGGGCCGAAATATGGCTGTTGCGTCCAAACCAGGCCACCCCGCGCCTCCAGATTCCCTCCCAACGGGAGGAATTCTGCCTCTTGGGCTCTAATCAACCGCACCGTGCGATGCGTGCCTGGCAGGCCTGGCGTGCCTTCACAGGCCGATGCGTGCCTGGCGTGCCTTCGCGGGCCTCCGCGTTCCTGGCCGCTAAACGGGCCGTGCCCGTGCCGTCACGCGGGCTCGGCCTCCATGCCCCAGCACGGCCCGCTAAGGCACGTGCCGTGCCAGGCCCATGACGGGCCGGCACGCGTGCTCGCGGGCCAGCCCGCTGGCACGGGCCCAGGTGGCCAGGTTTGTTGCCGGTACATATTTTCTACAGTAGTTTGGCGGCATGGTCGGGTTTTCGCATTGCACCGGGCTCGTCTATTTCGGATCCTTCTTCCTTCCTCTGGCTGGCGTTTCGCCATTGGTCGACGGGTACATTGCACTGTGCGGCCAGTCCAAAAAAAATTGGGTCCTTCTTCCGTCTTCTAGGTGGCGTCTCTCCATTGGTCGACGGGTACGTTGCACTGTTCGGGGAGGACGAAAAATTTTAGGCCTTCGCCTCGCTGGCGTCTCGCCCTTGGTCGATAGTTTGGCCCGAGCTTTCTGTCATCTCTTTATTCATCGCCGAGTACGTTCTACTGTATCGGGAGGGGGTATACCTCGCGCCATAGATCGGATGGTTAAGGCAGTCTCCATTTTCCCCCCGTTTCTTCTTCCTCGTTGTTCTTGCACCATCGGCTTGTTAGCTCTGGGTTGGGTTTACCTGTTCGCCGGCCTCTCCGTTGACCGTCCTCCTCTCCTTCGTCGTCTCTGCTGCCTCTCAATGAGTTGCCCCGACGTTGTTTCTGTTGAGTTTAGATTCGACGTCTTTCGGGACTTTTCTTTGTTTTTTCTTGTGATTTTCCGTCTTACTGTTGTTATAGTCGAGAAGGAAGAGAATGGCGAGGTGGAGCTTTTGCCCCACTCCGATCATCTCAGCGGGCTCTCTAACAATGGCGATTCGACGGCGAGCACGAGCTATGGGTTCGGCCATGGCGGAAGAAAATGGAGGCGAGAGAGCAAGGGAGCATGTGAGTGAGTGAGTGAGGGGAGAGAGGGCAGGGCGTCGTGGCGGCCTTATCACCTCCGCAGCGGCGAGGTGCCCAAAGTGGCGCGCTGCACGACGGTCACTGGCGCCGTGCCGTGCATTGTGTGCTACAGGTCGGGGATGACAGGTGAGCCCCTCATGTTAGTGTTTTTCTCTTTTCTTTTTCTGTCTTTTAAAACCAGTAGCTTTTACGGATTTAAATGGGACACTTAGACAATTGCAAAAATTCTGAAAATTTACAGGTGGCTTTTGTATATTGGATAGAAGCTCTCTAAAAAATGCAGGGCATTTGGAATTTAGTTGTTGTATAAATAAATTCAAACTTGCTTATGGTCATTTCTTGCTTCCCCATAATTTAAGTTAATTTGCAATTCAATTCCTTTTACCAAAATTAATATTTTTTAACCAGTGGCACTTCCTTGACAAATATATTAACTTCCAATAATTTTTGTTTGTCAAAACATCCACATATTATTAATAATGGATTTTAGGCATCTTGGGAAATGGATTTTGAATTGTGCCATGACCATTAGTTCTTGTTGAACACCTTAAGCATGAATGCCATGATGCAAATTGAGATGCAAAAGTGAAAATTTGGTTCAAATTTTTACTGTACAAAAGTGGGGTTGTTACAAGTCGCCTAAAGTTCAAGAAGAAAGTCGGACATCGCTCAAGACGAAGACGGCAGCTGGAGACCTTAAACCTTTCGGGAGCTAATGTTGGGAATATATCCAATGGGGGTATCACTAACATGGATAAATCTGGCTAAGCCAGGGTGGCCCACGGGTGGTAAGGCTTGAGGCCTACCGGGCAGCCCAGTTAGCCGAAGGCAACGGCGGAACCAGGAAATACACACGGGGCCGGCCATTGAGTATCAAGTACAAAAAATATAGTGGGTAACCAAGTCTTCAGCAAAATATGTAATACTATATCATTTATCGAAAATATACTATTATATTTATATCCCATTAAATATTGAAAACATAATCATATATCAACAAAAGAGGTGGCATGGAAGCAAAATGTAAAACTAGATGACAATGAACTAACATTTTTCAGTCGAGTGGCACACTGCGTGTCTATTGAACTAGGCACGTCTATTAAACTCACAATAATTTTATCCGTCGAGAAGCCCATCGAACTCATCAATAAGCAATCTTTCAGAGATTCATCTTTCATTTTATTTTGAAGCTTTTTTTACAAGTTTCATTGCTGAAAAATGGGCATTTTGTGTTAGGGGAAATCCAAGAAATGGGGAACCAATAATCCAAAAAAAAAACAAGAAATTAGATCCGCAAAGTAATGCTGCACATTAGGAGAAAAGAGTGGAAGATCTTCAATGTTAGACCTTTGTTTAAGCCTCCCTATGTGCTCCAACCGGAAGAAAATCGAAACAGTTTGATGAGTTTTGGGGGGAGTTTGACGCTCGGATGGAAGAAGAGAGAGAGCAGACGGCTACAGGAAAAGCACATGGAGATGGGGGAGGGCATCTGCAGCCTCGTACGGTATGTGTGAAGGAAAAGGACGACAGGTCAAAAAGATTTCTCACTCCCTAGTCTTTGTAGGATCTTCTGTGAGTAGTTTCCATGTGTTGAAGTAGTATATTGATGTTTGAGTGATGGATGTAGAAGAAGATACACAAATTTTAGATAAGAAATCCGGTGGTCTTCATTTTTTCTCAGAATGTTGGGGGGAGCCACGGCCCCTGCTGGTCCCCCTGGTTCTGCCGTTGGCCTTAGGGTCAAGTTCATACGCTCATTGTAACCTATAACACGACTATTGCCTTATAGTGAGTTATAGCAGCATTTAATGGAGTCTGAATCTGGGTAAACCGCCGTGTACAATCTTGTACCGGACGACACCACCTTTCACCCCCACGTCTCTCCATCGGCTAGAGCACACTCGTCTCCTATCTTAGATGCCGATACGATGACAAAAATGAGATTCTAAGAGATGAAGTAGGTTCGCTAAATTTAACAATTTGCATGGCATAATGAAGAAACAAAAAGTAAGAAACCCAACTTTGTTTCGCATTAGGATACACGATTTTGTGCATAAAGAGTTAAGGACAATTCTCATGCACGATCCATGTGCAAATATGGTTTCTATATTTATTTTTTGTAACCGAGGTTTCTATAGATGGATGGATGAATTCATTGACGGATAGCTTAAATACAGCCGTGCCAATTAAACCTCATAGTCATAGACGAAAAAAGTTCTTTTCATGGAGACAAACAAAAATTCTAATTTTGGTTGAACTCAAAAGGAAGAAAAACTTAATAGTAGCTTCGCTCAAATTAACAATTTGTATGACATAATAAAGAAACAAAAAGTAAGGAACCCAACATTGTTTTACACTAGCATACACGATTTTGTGCACATAAAGAGTTAAAGACAATTCTCATGCATGGTCCAAATTTGGTTTCTATAGATGGATGGATGATTTCAACGACGGAGAGCTTAAATTACATCCGTGTCAGTTAAAGCTCATTCAAGGACGAAAGAAGTTCTTTTCTTGGAGAAAAACAAATAATTTTGTTGGAACTTAAAAGGAAGAAGAACTTAAATTGAGTAGTATAGGTCGGAGCAGATGAATATGGCGGTGGTCACGCACGTCGCACGGCCAACAATGGTGGCCTTCCGGTTCCAGGTCCAAGACGACTCCAGCTCATGGATACAAACAAGAAAACATCTGGAAGCAACGACTCTTCCAGCACGCTCCGATTCCGAACTCCACACGCGACTAATTACTAACTATATAAAAGGAGTGCAGATTCTCGTCCTGGGAGCGATCCTTATACTGTAGCAACTACAGTAATTTCATCCTTCGACGAATAATTCCGAACTCCACACGCGACTAATTACTAACGAAATAAACAAATAATTACTGTAGCAACTACAGTATTGCTTCCAGATGTTTTGCAAAACGATCACGGACGGCTCTCACCACACGCCCGTGATCGTTTTGCAAAAAAACCCCTCCCTCGACGAGAAATCAACCCGCAGTCCAGCCTTCTCCGCTACTTTGGACCTGCTTGCAATAACAGGAAGCATCAAGGACTTTTTTGCAAAGTGCTCCGCAGAACCCCCCTCCCGCTTCTCTTCCGCGTGCGGCGACGAGATCACCGCCGTCGGCCGCCGCCTCGCGCCGTCGTTCCGGTGCTCCACGCACGCATCGGAGCCCACCACGGGCTCCGTCGTCGCCGCCCCCACCTTCTCGCCGACGGACGCGTGCCAGGACGACGCGCCGGCGCCGGAATCGACGCTTCCGTCGTGACTACCCTCCGCCGTCTTCGCGAGTCGACGCGGCCGCTCCGGCGACCTAGGCGGGGTGGCGCCGCCACCTACGTAAGGAGTGCAGATTCTCGCCCTGGGAGCGATCCTTATACTGTAGCAACTACAGTAATTTCATCCTTCGACGAATAATTCCGAACTCCACACGCGACTAATTACTAACGAAATAAACAAATAATTACTGTAGCAACTACAGTATTGCTTCCAGATGTTTTGCAAAACGATCACGGACGGCTCTCACCACACGCCCGTGATCGTTTTGCAAAAAAACCCCTCCCTCGACGAGAAATCAACCCGCAGTCCAGCCTTCTCCGCTACTTTGGACCTGCTTGCAATAACAGGAAACATCAAGGACTTTTTTGCAAAGTGCTCCGCAGAACCCCCCTCCCGCTTCTCTTCCGCGTGCGGCGACGAGATCACCGCCGTCGGCCGCCGCCTCGCGCCGTCGTTCCGGTGCTCCACGCACGCATCGGAGCCCACCACGGGCTCCGTCGTCGCCGCCCCCACCTTCTCGCCGACGGACGCGTGCCAGGACGACGCGCCGGCGCCGGAATCGACGCTTCCGTCGTGGCTACCCTCCGCCGTCTTCGCGAGTCGACGCGGCCGCTCCGGCGACCTAGGCGGGGTGGCGCCGCCACCTACGTGCGCCCCGCGCTCGCGCGCATCCGCGACGCCTCCGCGCGCCTCCCAGAACACGGCGACGCGCCGTCGCCGTGGTCGTCGCCGCCGCGGGTGGCTGCGGCCAGATCCGGCGATTGGTGACGTCACAGCAACGTCACCGTGTCGGTGGGCTGGGCTGCTGGGCCGTTTCGTGGTTGCTGTTGGGATGGGCCACTTCCCGTGCGGCGGGCCGGCCTTTTTTTTCCCCCTTCTTTTCCTTTTGCTTTTTCTATTTTTCAAAACTGTTGAAACTTTTCAAAAACTCGAAAACAATTGAGACAAAATTCTACAAAATTGTAAAAAATATAGTAGACACTGCATTTGAAAAAAGTGTTTAATTAGATGAATATTTAAAGAAAATGCAAACTAATTTCCAAACTTCTCGATAATTCGAAATCAATTGAGACCAAATTATACAAATTTGTAAAAAAATATAAGAAACACTGCATTCAAAAAAATGTTTAGTAAGATGAATATTTCGAGAAAAATGCAAACCCTTCTTTTCCTTTTGGTTTTCTATTTTTCAAAACTGTTGAAACTTCTCAAAAAATCGAAAACAATTGAGACCAAATTCTACAAATTTGTAAAAATTATAATAGACACTACATTTGAAAAAAATGTTTAACTAGATGAATATTTCGAGAAAATGTAAACTCATTTACAAACTTCTCAATAATTCAAAATCAAATAAGACCAAATTCTACAAATTTGTAAAAATTATAAGAGACACTGCACTTAAAAAAAATGTTTAATTAGATGAATATTTCAAGAAAAATGCAAACTCATTTTCCTCTAATTATGACTTGATTTTACATTAACTCTAATAAATACTCAAACAATATTTTTTTTGATTATTGATCTAAATTAATTATTTAACACAAAACACCGGCATATCATACCAATTCGAATAAATTAATATTTAGAAATAATATAACATTTTAATAAATTTGTTTCCGCTACATGAATATTTCGAGAGAAAAAATGAAAAATTACTTCCTCTAATTGTGACTTGATTTTAAATTATCATTCACACCTCAAGAAATCAAAAATTTGTTTCATCTAAAGATGGACTCAACTTAATAGATGTTAACACAATATATTCCTCTAACCAAGGAACTAAATCACATGTTTACAGCGAAATAGAAACATAATATTTAGACGTAACCATAATATATTTCCTCTAATTACGGTGGTTCATATGAAAATTATGGCAGAATGGAACCATATTTGACCATTTAAATTTACCTAACATATTTGCAAGTAATCCAACTTAAAACTCTCTGATTGTGTACTTGCATTTTAAAAAAAGGTTGATTAGATGAATATTTCCATAAAATACAAATACATTTACTTACCTAACATTTTTACAAGTAATGTAACTTAAATCTCTCTGATTACGTACTTACATTTAAAAAAAAAGTTGACTAGATGAATATTTCTAGAAAATGCAAATACATTTACACTAATTATGGATTGCTTCCAAATTGAATTCCAGCTAAATACATTATACAAATTATAACTACCACCTTCTCTTACAATATATATAACGCAACTAAAAAAATGGGCTGGGCAAATGGGCTCCAGTCTTTCTTTTTTTTTCCCTTCTTTTCCTTTTGCTTTTCTATTTTCCAAAACTGTTGGAACTTCTCAAATATTCAAAATCAATTGAGACTAAATTCTACAAATTTGCAAAAATTATAATACTCAGTACATTCAAAAAAAAAAAATTAGATGAATATTTCGAGAAAAAGCAAACTCATTTCCTCTAACTATGTCTTGGTTTCACATTGAATTTAATAAAACCTCAAACAATATTTTTCCTCCGACTATTGAGCTAAATTAAACATCTAACACAAAACACAAACATTTCATACCGATTCGAATAAGTTAATATTTACAAATAATATAACTTAACTCCCTTCAATTATGCAATTCAATTTAATAAATACTCAACTTGAACTTAACTCTCTGTAATTATGTAGTCAAATTTAAATAATGCTTCATTCCATTCACATCTCAAGAAATCAAATTTTGTTTCATCTAAAGATGGGTTCAATTTAATAGATATTAATATAATATATTCCTCCAACCAAGGAACTAAATCACATATTTACAGCGAAACAGAAACATAATATTTAGACATAACCATAATATATTTTCTCTAATTACGGTATTTCATACGAAAATTATGGCAAAATGGAACCATATTTGACCATTTAAACTTACCTAACAGATTTGCAAGTAACGTAACTAAAATCTCTCTAATTATGTACTTGCATTTAAAAAAAATGCCGCTGTTGGGCCGGGCTGGCTGCTGCCAGACCTCGGCCCTTTTTTTTTTAACCCCTCTGTTATTTTTTCCTGCTTCTTTCTAAACTCTGAAATTTGATTAAATTTAAAAATGCAGAGTTCTCCCAAATTTCAATATATATATATATATATATATATATATATATACATTTCAGCTATTCTACAACCACTTGTAGAATAGCTATTCTACAATCTTTTCTGAACTTCGCCCGTCACATAAGTTAACTTCGGCCTTTTTTTAAGTGAACTTCGTTTTTCTCTTTTATAAATGGATTGTACGTCTTCATAGGAGCACAACGTAACTTCGAGTCAGTTCACAAGTCAACTTCACGTAGGTCATTGGATAGCCGACTCGTCACTGTAACTTCACAGGACCATCTTTTTTAAAGTGAACTTCGTTTTTTTCTTTTGTAAATGGATTGTACCTTCATAGGTGCAGAACGTAACTTCGAGTAGTTCACAAGTGAACTTCACGTAGGTCATTGAACTTCACGCAGGTCATTGGATAGCTGACTCGTCACTGTAACTTCACAGGACCATCTTTGTCTCAACTTCTCGGCATATCTAAGTGAACTTCACATCAATTTTTCTTCATTATTTATAGAGAAAAACTGCGGAAATGGAATGAACATTGGCAAACTATAAAATAGAACTTCAGAAGGTGAACTTCATGACCTTAACTTGCCGACAAATAAAGGTAATCTTACAAATTACATGAACTGTAACTTTTACAAATTGTGAACCCCGAGAGTGAACTTTTTTCTATGCGTATGAACTGGAACTTTACTGCCAAAAGTGAACTCCAAGCTGAACCCGAATTAAACTTCTCCGAAAAAAGTGAATTTCATAGCTTCACCTCACTATATTTATTTCTTTTCGAATTTGTTTTTTCAATTGCAAAAAATTTAGAAGCAGCGTCAACGTAGTTCAGAAACTAGCAGCAGTTCGGAACCCGTATCACACAACTTCAATAGCAGCAGTCCAGATTACTGTGGTGCCAAGAATTCAACCTGCTAAAGAACGTGTTGAGGGCAGTACCTGCATGTACGATAGCAAAGAATTAGTACAACATGACGGCTGCATAAAAGATTAAAAAAGAACACATAAAAGACAAGGATACGTGATGCCGATGAGCAAACTAAACCAAACAGACCTATTTGGGCAATTTGCATGATCCAGCAAAATATAAAATTGGGGATAAGGGTCAAATCTATAACCGATCTCACACAAATTCACTAGCAGCAATTTTGTGTCACCTGTGTGAACCGCCTCTGGCCACCGTGTGAACCGCCACACGCCACGCTGTGAACTGCACGGAATTGATCCATGGGTGGAGTTTCAGAATGAGAGTTTTTTGTTTGAATTACTTTAAGTTTTTTGCCGAAAAACTGAACTCCGAATAATAACGAGTTGAACTTCTCTGCAAACTAAAGATAACTTCATAACCACAATTTAAAATGGCAATTTTTCTGCTGCGTTTTTTTAACTCAGTGGACGAAGCCAACTTCCAAATAAAATAAAATAAACTTCATGCATTGATGAGGTGAATTTCTAAACTTGAAGCCACGTAAATTGAGACAAATAGTATAGGTGCCCGGTTTATAAATCAATTGGAGAGAGTGCAGTAGCAAGCATACACCACCGAGGAAACATGTAAATCACATAGAAAAAAAGAAGATGAAGGTAACCACACATGAGGTACAAGTAGCACGCTAGTGAAATTGACCTGGGTTGCCTGACCTCGTCTTTGGTGCGTAGCTGGGGGCAGGGCTGCAGCTGTGTGCTGCCGGTGGACTACCGTAGGTCACCTGCACCTTAGCGCCGGTGCACTCTCTGCCGGGGCCAGCGGTTCTTGTCCTACCTCCTGCTGGTAAATTTCAGTGAAATTGAGAGAGGAATGGAGTTCAGATAAAATGCATTCAACAAAAGCTAGCAGGAAGACATGAAGGAGTTCGCATCTTTGGAACTATCTTACAAAAATCTGGTTGCAATAATTATCTCCAAAGGGACGCTCGTAGCTATCGGTCTTGAACTTCCAGCAGTTTGCACCAATAGCATACTCGAGCGGCACCGCCAGGAGGTTCAGAGCTGCTCTCTTGGTAGGTTCAGAGAAGCGCACAGGGGCAGGTACGGAATCGGAACCACGTCGCTGGACTGAGGCCAGGTACGGACGGAATCGAAATCCGGCGAGACTAACCTGCCTCCGCCGCGCTCCAGCGACCTCACAACCTCCCGATGCAATAGCATCAGATGCCCGCTCGCTACTGCCCCTCCATGAAAGAGCTCCGCACAAGCCACAAGGCGCAACCGCCGCGGCCTCCGCCTCGGAGAACTCCAGAAATTCCATCGGGCCCCACTTCCGCCGGAGTAGTGCGCGGGGCAGAGAGCCTAGGTAGTGCGCCGGGAAGGCGTCCGAGGGTCATCTGCGCGCGAGGCGGAGCTGGGGAGAAGTTGCGGCTGGAGGTCTCGCTCCGGTGGAGTTTAGATGCCCCTCCACTGAAGTTCAGAAAGAGGGGCGACGAAGTTGGAGGAGCAAATGGGGAACAGGGCCTCCGCGCGTCCGCACCGGAGAGGAGCAGCCGGCAGCTAGCCGGTGGAGGAGCAGGGCTGCCTCGCCGGAGAGGCGCGCGGGGAGGCGATCTCGCCGGGGGAGGGATGGCGGCGCGCACGCGTGGATGGAGGCGGGGCGGAGATCGGTCGCGTCGAGGCGGCTTCCGGTCGCCGGAGAGGCGCCCATCGGATGCAGGGGAGGCGCCCGTGGACGGGGTCCTCGCTCCTGTTGTGCTTGAGGCGCGTCCCTCCTGGGCGGCGCGCGATGAGGCCCTGCCGGGCGGCGGACGGCACAGATGGGGGCCCTCCCGGGCGGTGCGAGGCGGAGGTGAGGGGCGGCGGCGCAAGGCGCGATCGCCGGCAGTGACGAGGGCAGGTGGCGCGGTCATGGGTGTCGTGCGTGGGTAGGTAGTGGGCTTGGAGTTGGGTGGTTGCGGGATAAGAAAGTCTCTTAGGATGGGCCACTTCGGGACAAGAAGCCTAGTTGGTTTTGGGGAGTTGTAGAATAGTTATTCTACAATACTCTTAAAGGGATTGTAGAATAGTCCCACCCTATATATATATATATATATATATTCTAGCTATTCAAGAACCAGTTTCTGAATAACTATTCAGAGCACCTGTTCTGAACTTCCTATCTTTTAGACCGTGAACTCCCTTCTCGGCGGAAGGTTTTCACATCAGAACTTTCGAACCAAAGACCCGATTGATGCAAATGATATCATTTTGGAAACCTGTTGACGTTGCGCATCTTACCTATCTCGAAGTTTTTCGAAATTCATTATAGTTTAGAGAGTATTTTTGGATCTATCTTTCTGTTTCCCCGTTCGTGTGTCTCGGGCGGACTGCTTTTTAGCCGCCATTTTCAAAACTCTCAACCAAACGAAACACACGATATACCGTTGGAAAGATACTGGATAGGCGCATCTTTTTCGTAAATAAACTTTTTCCAAATTCGTTACGGTTTGTGATTAATTTTTGAAAAACTGAGCGCTGTTAAACCTCGTGTGAGCGCGGCTCATACTGCAAATTGACATGGCTCGATCCTCGTGTGAGCGCGGCTCCACGGGGATAGTCAAATTGATGTCGCATCATAGCCATTTTGGTAGTTGGCGACGGTTAATTTCTGTATCCGGTTGCATTACATGGATTTTTCACGTTTTATTTTCGCGTCCCATGTATAGTTGCATGCTAACTGTTTCCATATACTTCAGTGAACTTCAAGTCCAGGGTAACATAAACTCCTGTCACCTACCATGTGAACTTCTCGTATTTTTTGAAGTTAAGTGATTTTTTTGATGTTGAAATTTATTGGACGGGGAGAGGGGGGGGGGGGGGGGGGGGGGGGGGGGGGGGCCCATATATATTTTAATTTCTACATTCTAGGTTTTTTGAACCGCCATACGCTGATATCAAAAGATCCCATGCTTTGTTTTTATCATGCACCTTTTTTTTTGGCAACTTTTTTTTTTACTTTTTTAATTCTAACAATGAACCCCGAACTATGCCATATCTGGACTTCTCACTGTTTTTTATGTATCTTTAATGATTATCTGTTTTTAATTAACCGACCCAGTTTCCTCCGTAACCGGCGCGTGTCGGTCTTGTATAGCGAAACCGCCGTGTGTCGGTCTCCCCAGATAAGCGCAACCCCTCTCTCTCTCCATCTCTCTCTCCTAAACCCCATTTCCCCCACCGTAGCTCTCGACGGAAACCGCCGCACCCCGCACTCGCTCCACTACCCGGGCGGCCGCGCCCTCATCCTTCGCCGCTGCTCTCCCGTCGGCTTGTTGCCGGTTGAACCGCACTCCGCTCTCCATATGGGGTAGTGGAGATCTCCCCACCCCCGTGCGCGACCCTCGACTCTTCTTTTCTTCTGTCTAGGGTTTCTGGACTGTCGTAGCTGGCGAATTGGGTCCCGATTTTCGCCGGCGCGGCCTCGGATTCTCGCTGTGGAGGGCCTGCGCCGTCGTATTCTCTTCCGTCGTCGGTCGGGCGCTCCCTCCTTACTCACCACACGCTCACGGTGTTCTTCGTGCGCCTTGGATCTGGATCCCCTCGTTTCAGATCTGGGGTGCGGAAGAAGCAATGGATGATCTTTCTCCGTCAAGGGATCGAGGTATATAAATTCTATTCCTTTTCTTTTTTTTGTTGTTGTTTTTTGTGTAGTCTGTGCAAGTTTTTTATATATTTTGCAACGTAGGTTTTGTATATCCTTCGGTAGCATTGTTTGCTGTATATGCTCGTAGCTTTTTTGTGTTCATTGTTTTGTGAATCATGCATGAACAATACATACTATAGATCATTAGTTCTTTATGAACCTCTGTAGCATAATCATGTGAACTTCTCTTTCATTTTTATTTTGTTTATATATGTGTTTATGGGGGTTGAACTTTTGTGTACGAGCATGTGAACCTCTCCCAATGTTGTTGTTTTGTAATTTTTAGGATATTAAGTATATGGTTTTTTCCTGGACCGTAAGTATTTTAGTTTTATTTTTAGCTATAACTCTTTTTTTTCACTCTGATGATGCTTTTGTTCCTAGCATTTTAGTAGCATGTGAATGATACTTTTTCTCTCTGATAATGCTTTTTGTTCCATGTTAAATATATGACGTTATCTCTATGTTTCTAACCTTTTTTTTGTGTGTTTGTTATTTTTCTCCCAGCAGTTGACGAGAGCATTATGGAATCTCTACACCAGCTCAACATTGACTTTCCTAACGTAGATTCACCTGCAAATCCTCGAGTGGAGATGCATGAGGATTCTTGTAAATCAATGGAGGCAGATATCGCATCAGATATGCCTAAGTTCGACGACACGCCATTGCCCACCCGAGGTAATGCTTGTGTCAGCAGTCTTGTACCTGGCGATGGTTCTTCTAAGTCAATTGATGCAGATGTGTCACCTGGGCTGCCTGAGGATTCTTGTAAATCAATGGAGGCAGATATGCCATCAGATATGCCTAAGTTCGACGACACGCCATTGCCCACCCGAGGTAATGCTTGTGTCAGCAGTCTTGTACCTGGCGATGGTTCTTCTAAGTCAATTGATGCAGATGTGTCACCTGTGCTGCCTTTGTTTGACGGTACCCCTATCTCCATCCGTGCTGAAGTTGGTGGCAGCAGTGTTGTTCCTGGTGTCGGTTCCCCCAAAGAACCTGTTGCAGATGTGCATACAGAACAAACTGTGTTTGATAAGACGCCTCTCCCTAGTCGTG
Organism: Poa pratensis; assembly: GCA_947311845.1. Lineage (NCBI taxonomy): Eukaryota > Viridiplantae > Streptophyta > Magnoliopsida > Poales > Poaceae > Poa > Poa pratensis. Next base: position 10,023,753 of record CAMZMU010000121.1, on the reverse strand, counting down.
ATGATGTTGGTGACAGCGGTGGTGCCCCTGGGGAACGTACAGTTGGCCCAATTTTTGACCCCACTCCTATGCATGGTGTCCACAGGGATCAATTGGATGCTACTACACCCCCTGCAATTGAGTGCACCCCTGTGTGGCAGGACACTCCTTCTCAGAGTGTTGATGGTACTGAGGAAGTTACGCAGGAACACAATGTTCAGGATCAGCTTGATAAGTATGCGGAGCATCAGGCTGTCAAGAAAGCTGATTATGAGAAGAGATTGAAAGCATACCATAAGAAATATCCAAAGAAAGTTGGTCAGGGAAGCGATGCAGCTTGTCCAAATGTTCCTTCAGAAGATTTGCATCCAGCTGCTTCACCGATCTCGAAGAAACCCAGGGTGGCTGTTGCAAAGAAGAAATCTGATTATGTTGGGACTCCTCGGCGCAGCACTCGTCTTGCCTGCAGTGTTCCTGTTATGAGTTCCTCGCACAGTTCCCCTCCGCCTGCTAAGTCGAGTTCTGCTAAACGTAAGCGTGTTGCTGATGATACGTACATTCTGGATGCTGCTTCCGGTGACGCTGATTCAGACTTTGAGGCAGACTTTGTTGAGGTAGTGTTTTTTTTTGTTTTTACTGTTGTTTTTTCTTTTTTGTTCGTACTGTTCTTCTGAAAGGTTCAGAGTGTGAACCTCCTGGTGGTTGATTGTGAACTTCCTTTTTTTAAATGAGTTTTTTTTTGTCATGCAGAATGATAAAAGGAAGAGGTCGTTTGATGTTGGGACCTCCAGTGGTCAAAAGAAGAAGAGTCAGTATGGGAGGAAGAAGAAAGCTGATGCAGATGAAGATGAAGATTGTGAAAAGAAGCGTTTCCAGCAAACTGTGCGCTGTTCTATTGGCGAGGTTCGAACTGCTGCGGCGTTGTTGAAAAAAGAACATAGGGCCAAGGTCTTCGAAGCTGGTTTTGGATGTGTTTTTGATTGGGTGCTTGAGGGCAACATCTCCCGTGTACTGATGTGCCACCTGTTGTTGATGCTTGACACATCAACTATGGAGATTTATTGTGGACCTGGCAAAGTTCTTAACGTGAACAGAGAAGCCGTCCACCATGTTTTTGGTTTCCCAATTGGTGGTGACACAGCGCCGAGGCCTTCTGACACTGGACATGACGAGGCTCTAGCCAGTTTCAAGAGAGAACTTGGCATTGATAGCAAGACTCCCATTCTGATCAAGAATTTGCGTGGGATTCTGAAAGAGTTAGTCGAAGATCCCAACAAGGTTGATTTGGCGGTGAAGGTATTCTTCGCCATCTTATATAACACTTTTATATGTCCTGGGTCAGCAACCCGTGTGGGTAGGGAAGCTGCTATGCTTGTCAACATGGTTTACAAAAATATGGCCAAGATGGATTACTGCCAATTACTTGTTGATGAGATTAAAAGAGCAGCTATCAAATACCAAAACAGAAGTATCCCGCAGGCTGGCCCTGAAGGTTGCGGTCTTCTTCCTGTAGTTATGTACCTTGACAGCTGCTACTCTGCTCGGTATTCTGTTATGCACATCAAGACGCCTCGTGCTAATTACTTGCATGAGAACCCGCTTTTACAGATTTACTACCTTGATATGTACAGAAATGGTGGAGCTGAACTGTTAAATTACAAGTTTGGCAAACTGCCGGTAAGTTCTCTCTTATATTTTTCTTATGTTTTTTAGTAATTTTTCTGTGCATACTTGATACCATGTAGCAGCTGTGTAATTTGGATGAAGTTAAATAGTAGCATGTCACTGATCTTTTTTGATTAGTCATAGTAAACTTCCTTCATATCACTATCTTAACTTCTTGCTCTTTATATTCTGAACCGCTTAATTGTTAGCTTAATTAGTCATTTTTCTCTTCTTTATATGAATGGATGCGGCAATCTTTTGTATGACATTTTTTTATCTCGTTTTTTTAGTGGAAGGGGATCCAGCAGATTGCTTATGAATATCTTTTGTCTGCTGAAAAACTCTTTTATGATTCACGCCCGCGGTCGCCTGCTAGCATTTCTGGTTCTGGTGATTTTGCTGCTACCAAGCAGCCAGGTGATAAAGTTGATTCGAAAGATGAGGCAAATTCTGATGGTGTAGGCCCTTCTTCTCAAGTTTTTTTTGAGCAAGCTATTGAGATGATAAGAAAACTTGAAGAGCTCTCTCAAAAAATCCCAACAACTGCTGACCGCATGAGCATTATTTCTGCTCTTTTTCCTGATGGCCATGGTCCTAGTGTCGAAGCAGTTAAGGAGCAGACGCAGATTGAAACCCAGTACTTGACAACTTCAGGGTTGCTCTATCTTCCATGAAGTCAGAATTAGCTGACCTTCGATCCAAACAGGATGCTGTATGCAGGGAGTATGAAAGAGAAGCTGCCATCATAGAACAGCAAATCAGTGAGCAAGATGTTGATGCTGGAATCCCCCCTGTCAAAGATGACTCTCTGAATTTCCCATTTGTAGGTCTATCAGAAGCTGAGGTAATTTTTTTATTTGTTGTTCTTTTTATGTTCTCCTTTCTTTTTTTCAACTAGCGCTTCATGTGAACTTTCAGCTGATTTTCTAGTGAACTTCCTTATTGTTTTAACAGATTGACGCTAAACGAGCTGAGGAGTTAGCTGCTCAGGATACCGATACAGATTCTGATGATGGCGTTGCTGCTTGTGATGACAGTGAAATGTTTGATGCTGACAATGTGAATCCTACAGCTGTTGTTCCACCTGATGAGCCCGTCTCACCACCGCAACCTTTCAGCGATGCAGATGGTTCAGATGCAGATGGATCAGTTGATAGTGAAGATACGTTGCCTGATGGTGATCAGCCAAGCGATCAGCCAAGTATACAGTATACACCTCTTCTCGCTGGGTCTGCATGGAGGGAACACGATGACGACGATGATGTTGATGCTTCAACGAGCAAGCAATTTATTGTATTGTCACACGTAGAAACTGTTGGTTTAAATGACGGTTCAGCTCCTGCAGCTGCCGTTGTGCAGGATTTAGTGCATGAAACAGAAAGTCCAGTAGAAGGAAGGCAGCAGAGGGCCGCTACTGTTAATTCCGAGGAAGAACCTTCACAAGAGATAGGCAAGTTTATATTATCACAAGCTTAACTCTTTTTTTATCTCCCTGCATTTTTTTTATTCATTGCCTTGCACGCTCAACTCACCAGTACCTAAATGTAATCAGGCTCAACTCTTTTTTTTAGTTCCTAAATCTCTTTTTTGTTTGTGCTTTCAGTGTCCAGTCCATGTCCAACTCCTTCGCTATCTTCTTTGCCAATCATGCAGAGAATAAAAGAAGTTTACCATGGAGTGTGCAGACTCAGGAAAGATAAAAACAAAAGGTACGTTACATTAACTCCTTTATTTTATTTTTTTGGCGTTTGTGAACTTCACACTTTGTTGATATGAACCTCTATATGTATGTCTTCCTTTTTTATATATTCTTTTTGTACCAGGGATAATCCACTGTTCATCCATGATGAATGTCCCTGCACGATTGGGCAAATTGCCGATGCTTTTAGTCCATCTGGTTATCTCTGCTCGTTCACTGCTTGTCTTGGAACATTTTTGTTTAGTCGAAAGTACCGGCACTCTGACAAGCTTATAGCCTCATATGTCTGCTCTGTACGTGAACCCCTGCATTTGCATTATGTGAACCTCCTGTTTTTTATTCTGCTCTTGTTGTTTTTTATCTCGTTTTTTTACTTTGTTATGTTTCTTATTTACTCAATCAGAGACATTTATTCGAAGGAAACTTAACGAGTAATGTTGTGAGGAAATTTTTCAATCCTGGATCTGATGAACGTGTGGACGAGAAGAGTCTTGTAAGCATAAAACTTTCTTTTTTGTTCCATTTTTTGTGCTTGTTACAGATTATCCGTGCTCTCTTATAACTGTTTATTTTTTTTTGTAGATTCTGTTTTCTGTTCTTGATGGTCCAGACCCTCCAGTCCCTAATGTTGTTGGCCATTTTTGCTTAGTAGTTGTCAACCTCGAAAAGAAACGTTTTGAGCTTCTTGATTCCCTGCGCGGAGCTATTGATCCAGATGGCTTGAAGGTTATACATTTGATGGCACGTAACATAAAGAAAGTATGGAAGGAAGCAAGAGATTCAGATGGGAATTCCTTACAGCCAGAATCAATTGATGATTGGAAACTGCAGTATGTGAATTCTCCGAGACAGGGAAACACGTCAGTATTCTTACCCTAATGCTTAGATCTCTTCGTTGTCTTTCATATGTTGTCGCACATAACTTTTTTTGCATGATACAATATAGTTTTTCATTAATTTGTCCTTTCTATATTTTTTTTCGTGAAATGTGCAGGCATGACTGTGGTTTTTTCATGCTTCAAAATTTGAATTCCTATGACGGGAATGGTCTGGTAATTTATGGACAAAAGGACATCTTGAACATCAAGATGACTTTACTTTACAGCTGGTTGACGAAAAGTGATTTTGCCATTGACCTCAAGGCTGTTATAGGTGTTGAGGCAGGTAGTAAACTATTTTTTGTTTTCATGCCCGCATTTTCCCCCTATGTGTATCAGTAAAACCTTTGTGTGGTGGGAAGTGAACTTCCTTTTTATCTGACATGTTTTGTTTTGTCTTTTTAGGAGAACATCTTGACATGGACGATGATGATTTCTCTCTGTTTGAGACTCAATGGTACACACCTGATGTTCAAACTATTCCTGAAGAACCTGTCGTGATAGTTAGAAGCAAGGCGCAGAAAGCTGTTGACCGCCTCCATCCCACTGTTAAAACAAGGTCCAGTAAGGCTTCATCTATCGGAGATAAAGGGAAGGCAACTGTTGTTGCAGTTGAAGATGACGACGATGATGATTTCACCGATACAGCACCCTGGAAGCGCAAAGGTAAAGATGCCCAAAAGGCTGTGCAGAAGGTTAGACCACCTATCATTAAAAACCCAGTGGGCTCAAAGAAGTTGCCTTCAAAGGTCACCAAGGAGTCGAGCATCCAAGTCCCAGTGCTTGTCAGTCAGGAGTTCCCACATCTATCTGAGGCCAGGGAGTTGAAACGTTTAATATTAAGCAAGGAGTTTTTAGGTGCCCACGGCAAGTGAGTAATGCTGCATTTTTTTTGGGTGTCCAACAAATAGTTGACTGCATTCTTTTTTAGTTTCCAACTCTTGTTCATTTTTTTTGTTTTGGTCCATGCAGGGAAAACCTGGCGATGTTTGTGACTCCTAATGATCCTCTTTGTATTGATGGCAACCGTTTGGAAAGTATTTTCGGTCGTTGTGAAATGATGGAAGCTGACATTATGGACTTGATTATTTCCTACTGGAAAGATTCTGGTGAGATGGATCACTTGTTCCAATCTGGTGAACGTGTTCTGCTATCACCAAATACGATCCCCGTAAGTTGTCTTTTTTTAACCTGCGAGCAGTGAGTTTTGTTTTCTGTTTTTGTGAACGATAGGAACTTCTGATTAGCTTCAACCTGAACTCCTCACATATAACTTCCATCACCCATTTAGTCTGACCTTAAAAACCATATTTTTTCTCTCTTCCATGCAGTACCTGCTCGACTACATACCTTGGGATTTAAAGGATTCCAAGGGCAATCCTATCCAGAGGCAACCATTCGATGTGAAAGGTGCTGCTAAAATGTGGAAGTCATATGTGAGGGATTCCGAAAACCTTCTGACTGCGAAGCAGGTAATTTCTTTTTTTTAATTGCGTGTTATTTTGTTTTTGTTTGCCCCTTCAGATTTTTTTTATATTTTGTGTATGCAGTATGAACTTCTATTTTGTTTGTGTGTGTAAGCTGAACCTCCTCCTATCTTAGGTTACGATCCTTCACTACATCAACGGCCACTACTCGTTGTATGTGATAAATAAGTACACTGGGAAGTTCAATATAATTGATTCGAGAAGGTATACCAACATGACACACACAACCAGGAAAGAGCACCACAAGCACCGTGTCGAAATTGTAAGTTTGGTTCCAAACATATATTTTTTGTTTTGTCATGCCATGGGCTGTTTTTGCATCAGTCTAATTGTGTACCATATTTTTCTTCCTCTGTGTGGATCTATTTTTTTTATATCCAGGTTGAGAGATTTGTTGCTGTCATGAAAGAGGTGTACGGGGAAGCAGAATACAACAATCACAATGAAGTTGATTGGGTAAAAGCTGCAGAGGAGTGCAAGTATTTGACAACGCCACAGCAAGGTGCCAACGAGTGTGGATTCTATGCCCTGAAGCTTGCCTGCATCTTTGATGGTTTAAAGTTCGTAGAGAAGATAGAGAAAGCTGATGTAAGCCCCTTTGTGTTTTTGTTTTCTAGTTCGACCACTAACACGGATGTTTTCTTACTTTTTTCATCTATGCTTTTTTCTGAAGGCTCGTGTTGAGGACTGGAAGGCCGAATTCATTTATCAGCTCCTGTTCCATCCTAGAAATGAATTATGTGTGTTGGAGTGGCCTTCTCAGCTACAAGATCTGGTTATTCTTCTAGGCTTAGGATCGGAGACTACAAAGGAGGTTCTGAGCCAGGCTGTGAGAGACCGTGGTTAGAATCAAGCCAGGAAATAGATAACTCCCCAATTTTTTGGGTGCAATGTGTGTAAAACGTAACCATGTACTGATCTTTTGACAAGTTTGATGTAACCGTACTCCAAGACTTATTAGATATGATCCTTTTTTAGTTGTAGGTGAACTTCATGCAATCTAGTTTGCGAACATCTATGTTATATATCTTCTGTTTTATGTTATGACCATGTTGATTTTCCTGTTGTTAACTTCCACTTGCGTATATGTAAACTCCTGGCACCCTACATGTGAACTTCCTTACTACTCGTAAATATTTTGTACATTCTCTCTTTTTTTCTAGCTGACGCCTCATTTCTCACTTGTCTCGCTTCGTTTTCTTCCATCCCCTGACCGATCACTTCAGCCCATGCTACTACAATCAAGCCTTTTTTTACTGGACTTGCATCTTCCAGTCAACTTTTACACGCGCACATAATCAGAGCACTCCCGGCCGTCCGATTCCGCCGTAGACCGTGGTATCCGAGGATTGATTGATACGTTCATGCACGTACCTGTGTCCCATGTGTCAGGTGCGGCCAGCCACATTACCGCTATACGCTCGATCGCTCAACCAAGTACGTACATTGATGAACGTGAACCCGGGGGAATGGAACTATATATGGAAGGAAGCTGGGAGCCAGACGGTGAACTTCCGTATATTAATATGTGACCTTCCCTCAGAGAATTCCACATGAATATTTTGTTCCACCTTTTTTTTGTGATGATTTATTTGAATCAAATATCAGAAACAAACCTTTTTTTTCTGTTTATTAATGCGAAAAAGACAGTAAGTCTATGTATATATGTTTATTCCATTTTTTTTGTGCTAGAATGCATACAATCTATCATGATAAAATTCCACTTACAAATGTAAATTTTGGCACTATATTTTTTTGTTTTCTATCTTTTTTCACTATGCTGTTTGCAGCCTCTTACTCCTTCTTGGCTGCGCTATTGATTGTGTCCCATCTTTGTGTCCCCTCTTGTCGCACTGCTGTTTTGTTTTGGTGGAATCAGCTTTTTCTTTTGACTCCAAGGCCCGTCTGAGCTCTTCCTCCATCTGTAACCTCTTGCATGTCCTGGCATTGTGCCCTCTTATTTTTCCACAATTCCCACACACCTTTGTTCCTTTTCTCTCCTCTTTATTGTCCCCATCCAACTGACGTGTTAAAAGTTTCTGTTGGAGGATCTCCAGCTTCCTGGGGCAAGTCCTTGCATTGTGCCATTTTTTTTCATTGCATAGGCTGCATCTCCGCTGACCCTCCGCCTCTGGAGTAGCTGCATCTGTAACATTTTTCTGATCTGCATGGTGGAAACGATTCTGCAACGTGTTGTCTTGACTAGGCTCTTCTGCGTCATCAGCATCTTGGTTCCCTTCCTCACCATCGTTTTGCTCTGATTGCTGTGTGTCGTGGTTATCTTCTTCTGTCTCATTCCCAGAGCTCTCATCTTCATCATCTTTTGTCTCATTCCCAGAGTCCTCATCTTCATCAGTATCGATGAAATCCTTTTTATCCTTTTTCTCGAAGGACTGCTTTGCAAGCAAGTTTTTGATTGACATCTTCAAATTACGCGTATTGCTGTCAGTCCCATGCAACTTCTGGTGCTCCTCAATTAGCTGTTTCTCAAGCTTCCTCCTTTCACACGTCCTGCGGTTGTGCCCAGCAATTGTGTTACACCCGCTGCACAGTCTCTGACCTTTAGGATTACCATTCTCATCAAGCTCTGGTTCTGGCCGTGTAGGTGCAGTTTTCTTTCTTTTATCTGTTTTCACTTCAGCACCACCCTTTGCACTCTTGCTGGCATTCCCGCTCCCTTTAGTGTTTGACTTCAGTGGTGGCAGGATATGCGCATAAGGAGCAGCAGTAGCAGCGTCTTCTGCATTTGGTATGTCACCACAACCATTGTATCCTGTATATTGATCATCTGGATATCCACCAGTGTTTTCTGTTGCTTCGTCCTCATCCATTGCTGCATTGCGCAGACCTGAGCTTACATTTTTATGTGCATATCCAGATGATCTGGCAGGACCATCTTCATGCGACGAGTGATTTGTTTCATTGTTTGAATCCATGGCGGCGTTGTCCAGACGCGAGTTCACCTCTTTGAAAGCAGCCAGCGCAGTGTCAAACATGTGGTCCGAAGAGCATCCTTTGGAAACCAACTTTAAGGCCTCACTGTACAGGATCGTTCGCCTGTAGTGTAGTGTGTTCCCGCTCTCTTCTTGTCTTACACAATCTTTGCGGTAGAACTCTGGTTCCGTTACTGGGTTCTTTGTGTATCTTTGCAGTATATAAATACTTGGTATCTTGTCCAGCCTTATGTGCTCAAACACTGCTATGACGTGCTGGCAGAACAAACCTACAAACATCAGTAAAATTATTTAGTTTTTCAGGCATAATAAACATGTAAACTCATAACTACTTTTAGGCAGTGAACTTCCTGATTTCCATCAGTATAAATTGTTTTTGGGTTTAAACATTTTTACATCAACCAAGGATAATGACAAAGAATGTGTACCCGTGTGCTCCCAGAGCTTGCACTCGCATCTGAAGTCGCCTTCTTCTTCATCTGCTGTCACATGAAACTCATGTCTCGACCAAGCAAACACTCTGCTTTTGTTGTGGTGATGAACAAGGTAATTCCTGGGATCCTCACGCGATTGCTTGATGCGAAACGCCGTGCTGTGCCATAAGCGTTCCCGAAACACAGAGTACACATTGCGGGTGTATTCACCAATTAGTTGTTCTTCAAAGCCATAACGAGTCACTGGTTTCCTTGTGTTCTGCTCATTTTCAATAAGAGTTAGTATTTTCTTCGAAGCGAACTTCCTACAGTACGATACGTGAACTCCCAGTTTTTCTAAATAATGAATTATCCAAAATAAAATAAAAGAACTCCCATTTATTATAAAGATAACTTCCAACAGTAGGATACGTGAACTCCCATATATTATAAAGATAACTTCCAACAGTAGGATATGTGAACTCCCAATAAGTAAAATGATACCTCCGAACTAACAGAGTAGTTTTATGTGAACTCACATAGTAGTTTTATAAGATCCTCACATTTGTTTTTTTTATTGTACCTAGTGTTATCTGCCTAATGGGGTAGAATCAAATGAAGGAAAATAAAAACATACCATTGAAGCCAATGTCTCTGCAGTCTCTGCCATATGTCTGGTTTGATGTTCTTTTACAAACCCCTTCTTCAGTACATGGTTCATGCTCTCACTTCTTTGAGTTGATGTCATCCGAGCACAGAATACTTCCTTCCAATAGGCAGATACCCAAGATTTCCTTTCATCCCACAAATTTATCATCACATTGACATCATGGAGGCCATACTTGTCAACCAACTCGTGCCACGCAGCTTCAAATTCTGATGGCATTAATGGATGGTTTACGACTGCAGCTAGCTGTTCTTTCAGGTCAGGGAACAACGTGTAAAGTTCTTTCAGAGGATTTTTATGCTTTCTCATTATGTGCCACCTGCACCACTTATGCAGAGAACGCTCAAATATCCTGGGTATGGCCTTCGCCATTGCTGGGCACTGATCTGCAGACAGTTTGTTTTTTTATATTAGAATAGGAACACAATGCATTCTTCTTTTTTTTATTTGTTGTGGGAAAGCACAAACCTGTTAGTATGACCATAGGTTGCTTGCCTCTCATGCACCTCAAGAATGTGCTGAATACCCAACTGAATGAGTCTTCGTCCTCATCACCCATCAGCGCAAGAGCAAAAATACAAGACTGCAAGTGATTGTTCACCCCAACAAACACTGCTAGTGGCATGTGGTGTTTGTTAGTTTTGTATGTTGTATCAAAGGTCACGCAGTCACCAAAATCTGCATAATTTGCTCTGCAACTTGCATTTGCCCAAAAGATGTTCTTTATCCTATCCTCCTCATCAACTTGCACATCATAAAAGAAGTTTTCATTTTGAGCCTCCATTTCCTCAAAGAATTGGAACATTTTTGGGACTGCTCCTTTGGACTCCTCACGTGCAAACGCTGCCTTCCTGCAAAAAATAGCACATAAATATCAGTATACACTTTAATAGTTTATATTCCGGGAGACCCCACTAGGTGTGTTGTGAACCTCCACTTACATGTTCAGTATATCCTTGTCATGGAAGGGCAGGTTGGATCTCCCATTATGCATTTTAGACAGGAGGCCCATTATGTTCACATGTTTGACATTGCTGGACTGCAGGTCTTTTACATAGTCCATCAGGGTTGAGTCCACCTTCTTGTGTGAGTGCATGTACACGAGCATCGATGGGCTTAAAAGTAGGGGGTGGTTGTGACCATGCTGAAATCTCTTTAGGACACAGGTTCCATCATTCCTTTCCTTAAATCTTACCAATGCCTTGCAACCAGTTTTTGCGCTGAGTTTATCTCGCTGACGGTCACTGTCAGGCACAGATGGCTTGTATGCACCATCTCGCACGCATCTAAGATACCGTGCTTTCCCGTTGTGCTGCGCTCTCTTGATGCCAAACCCTGTGTGTCTGGCATATGTGTTGTAGAATTCATACACTTCCTTAGAGATTGAACTCTTGACCGATGCGTGGTATGAGATGTTCCGGGAGATCTGGTTCCTGCAAAAAAAAAAATACGGTGTGTCAATACTGTGGTAACGATGCTAGCAGTTATAAATGTACAGTTTCTTTTTAGCATCTGTCAGCACACAAACTTACGTGTGTGTATACTCGCACTTCTGTTGGAGTCTCCGCATCTATAGTTCTGATTGGGCAAGGCGGGGTGACTATTGGGACATGGCACAGGGGATCCCTGGGAGGCATGTGTGTTGATGCCCTTCTGCCTTGCTGCATCCCTTCACCCTGGCCACCATGGCCATTAACTTGTTGGTCGGCCATAGCTTTCTTTGATGGAACTTTGGTGGACGTTTTATTCATCTGAACTTCAGACTCTGTATATCCAGACTTCTGATTCTGCCGCAAGGTACGTTCAACGTGGCCTGCAGCACTAGATCCATCGCCACCCACGTTTACTTTACTCATATGGACACTCTGAACCTCCTTAGCTGCTGTTCTGGACTTTTGGTTAGACTCATCAGGTCTAGGATTCTGTTGTATGATACGCTCTCTCTCGCCTCCTGCACTAGATCCATTGACATCCACATTTTTTGATAAATCTTCCTTAACTGCTGTTATGGACTTCCCAGCACTGTTAGTTTTGATAAATCTTCGTGGTTTGCGGTACACTGGATCTGAAACAGAGACCTTCTGATTGCATATTATTGGAGAACGTGGAGGCTTTGGTGGACCTGACCACATCACAAAGTCATCCTCTTCTAGCTGGTTGCTTCTCCTAGGCTTCGTTACTATTGGACCTGCATCATCAGTGCTGCTGAACTTCCTTTTTCCCAGATTACTGTCATGTTTTTGTGCAACCATCATCTCCAAAGCTGATCTCATTGGCACAATGGTCATCAACCCCTTGCGCTCACTGCAACTCATTGGTGCATCTTCCACACATTCACTATGTGTGTTTCCATATTGCTTCTCATAACCGTTAAGCTGCATCACAGTATCAGCATGCAGCATTGGAGGTTTATTTTGGCGAGACCAGCTAGATATATTAGCTTGCATTTCTCCATATAACTTTTCAAGCTCTGGTGTAGTCTCCAAAACTGTTAGATCCTTCGGATATCCTGAAGCTTGATAGCCATGTTTTTCTTCATCCAGCACACTGTGATCCACTCTTGAACGTTTAATCTGTCCCAATCCCTGCAACACATTTTTTGTTTTTGCTTTTGTTAATTATCACAAATCCAAGTCAACATCCACGGGGGGGTTTAAGCTGGTGAACTTCCAGCAACACAGAACAGAGTATATATTTTTTTTAAACACTACAACACGAAAATTCAGGTTAATTTAACAGAGAAATACACAATGCCAACGTCACTGATCAGAGTGTAGTAACTCCCTCGAGCAAACATATGAACTTCCACAACCCATGAAATAAGCATACATAGTTTTTATCTATTTTTTCCAGTGCGCAATTCAACACAGTCATTTATAGTCGTTCAAGCGTATGAGTTTTTTTTGAATTTTTTTTACCTGTTGATGCGGCATGGCAGGTCGTTTTGTTGACGAAGATCCAGTCGTGTTACTCCCCTCAATTTGTCGACGTATCGGAGCCATGTCGGGGGCTCCCGCCGCTGCTTTTGCTCGCCGTGACGGATGAGGAAGGAGGTGGTTTCGATCCGGGAGGGACGCCTCCTCCGCCGCGGGCTCACTCGCGCTGGCTGCCGCCGCCGCTCGCTCCGCCCTCACTCGCCCGCGCCGGGGACGATGAAGGGGGTCGGATCCGGGGAGGGATGCCGCCTCCGCCGCGGGCTCCCTCGCGCGGCTGCCGCCGCCGCTCACTCGCCCGCGCCGGCGAGGAAGAAGGTGGGTCGTATCCGGGAGGGCAGCCGCTTCCGCCGCGCGCTCCCTCGCGTCGGCTGCCGCCGCCGCTCGCTCGCCCGCGCCGGCGAGGTAGAAGGTGGGTCGTATCCGGGAGGGCAGCCGCTTCCGCCGCGCGCTCCCTCGCGTCGGCTGCCGCCGCCGCTCGCTCGCCCGCGCCGGCGAGGTAGAAGGTGGGTCGGAGTCGCGACGGGGCGTCGGGATCGGGTGGGGGATCGAGGTCGATGCCCTGCTTTTATTAGCAGCTTCCGCGCGGGGCGCGGCGCCGTGTCTGAGTCCGGTTCGGGGACGTGCGATGCCCTGTACGTACGTACGTACACGACCTACTTTTGTGTTTGCAGTTGCACGCGATGGGCAGGGCAGCTCGTAAATTGAAAAGGTGATCTGAATAGTTATTTAGAGCATCTCTTAAGGGGGATTTCTAAATAGTCCCACCCTATATATATATATATATATATATATATATATATATATATATATATAAATTAACAGATGCTCCCTGGTGCCCGGGCACCAGGATAGAATACAGTACATTTTGGGTATGTAGACGACACGTATACTTTGGGTATGCACATGTTGGGTATATAGGAGGTGCACATACCCTTGGGTATGTGTATTTGAGGTATCTACATGTTATATATACCTTGGGTATGTGTGTCCAATCGTACGCGTACAGATCAGGTATATATATAAATAACTTAGGTATGTGTATATATTAGGTATGCATACCCCATAATGTGCATACCCAAAATCATATGTACCTCCTACATACCTAAGGTATACATACCCAAGGTATATGTATATGTCTACATACCTAAAACTGTTCGTATTCTATCCTGGTGCCCATGCTCCTAGGAGCCCCATCTGAGCAAAACTAAACAAATTGTGGCACACAAAATTTCAAACTTGAATATTCCATAACACGGTGTTCCCACTGAAATTTAAACAAACATTCAATTAGTCAAGGTGCGATTAGGCAAGATGCAGACATTTTCTAAATTTCAGGACACCGAAATCCAACCAAATTTTAATGTGTACATTTCCAATTTTGAGTTTTCCACATAACGATATTTTAAACTCCGCAATTTAATTAAATTTAAAGTTCAAAATTCTCCCAAATTTCACGATATCCAAAACTAAAGAAATTTTGCTGCACATATTTTCCAAAGTTGAATTTCCCATACCACGATGTTCTCGCTAAAATTTAAACAAATTTTTGATTAAGCAAGGTGTAATTAGTCAAGATGTAAACATTTTCTAAATTTCAGTGCACCGTGCACAATTCCAAATTTGAGTTTTCTACACGACGGTATTTTAAAGACCAACATTTAATTAAACTTAAAGTTTCTCCCAAATTTAAAATTCTACCAAATTTCATTACATTCAAACAACTAAACAATTTTAAACTTAAATTTTCCATACCAAATTCCATTATATTCAAAAACTAAACAATTTTAAACTTAAAACTTCCATACCACAGTGTTTCCTACTTAAATTTAAACAAATTTTTAATTAGGTATATTTCCAAACTTTAAAATGTTCCATACCATGGTATTTTCCACTGAAATTTAAACAAATTTTTTAATTCGGCAAGGTGTAATTACGCAATGTGCAAACATTTTCTAAATTTCAGTGCACCGTGCAAAATTTCAGTAACCGTGCATAATTCCAAATTTGAATTTTCCACACAACAGTATCTTAAAGACCTCTAAATTTCAGTGCACCATGCACATTTCCAAATTTGAATTTTTCTACACGACGGTATTTTAAAGACCAACATTTAATTAAACTTAAAGTCTCTCCCAAATTTCATTATATTCAGAAACTACATAATTTTAAACTTAAAATTTCCATACCAAATTTCATTATATTCAAGAATTAAACAATTTTGAACTTAAATCTTCCATACCACGGTGTTTCCCACTGAAATTTAAACAAATTTTTAATAAGGTATATTTTCCAAACTTAAAATGTTCCATACTATGGTATATTCCACTGAAATTTAAACAAATTTTAAATTAGGCAAGGTGTAATTAGGCAATATGCAAACATTTTCTAAATTTCAGTGCACCGTACAAAATTTCAATGACTATGCACAATTCCAATTTTGAATTTTCCACACAACAGCATCTTAAAGACCGAAATTTAATTAAAATTAAAATGCATATTTCTCTCAAATTTCATTATATACAAAACTAAACAATTTTTAACGCACATATTTCCAAACTAGAATTTTCCATACCACGGTGTTCTCCAAGAAATTTAAACAAATTTTAAAATTACGAAAGAGGTAATTGGTCAAGGTGCAAACATTTTCTAAATTTCAGTACATTTCAATGTGAACATTTCCAAATTTGAGTTTTCCACACAACGGTATTCACTAATATTACCAGCATATCAACATGTCTACAAAATCTGAGCATTTACTAAACATACAGATAATTCAAACATAAATATCTCCCCCATTTGACAATTTCAGCTAATTTAAACGAGTTCTCAACATATACACTTTTTCAATTCCAACAATTTTACAATCTAAACAACTTCTGAAAACAGACATTTCCAATTTTGAATATTTCAAAATTCCAACTACCTTTCAGATCTAACCATTTTATTAACGTGAAAAAAAACTAATCTAAATAACTTTCTAATTTGCCTACTTCTCGAAATCTAGACAATTTGCAAACATGAACTCTCTTTGCATACTAACAATTCCCAAATCTACACAATTTACAAATGTCGACATTTTCAAATTTGAATTCCACCACACGGGTGCGGCATGTCCACCATTTAAGTTCACATACCAACATTTTCAAACATTTCCAATTGCTTAATATTCCAACGGTCCACAAAAATATAACGCAAATGCTCAAAAAAAAAATATATATACTCATAGCAAATAACAAAAAATATTACAACATTTCATTTTGGCCAATATTTCAACACCATGCGAACGAACTTTCCGCAAATGTAGAATTAAATTCAAGTGGATTTTTCTGATTTCACTTAAATATTGACGTCGAAATGCAAACATATTTGACCATTTCGATCCACTTAATATTTGAATATTATATACAGTATATTAGAAATTCTCAAAAAAAAAAAACTACCTATTCATGACATAATAAAAACATGTTCCAACATACCAATTTAGCTAACATTTTAGTTGACAAAAAATATATACTATAAAAAAAAACATCAAGGGCGTGCCGTGACGGCACGCCAAATTCAACTAGTTTGACAGCACGCCAAATTCAACTAGTAAGCTTTGACAGACGAACCGCTTGCATTCGTCATGCAGGAGTACAAATACGACTTATTATGCTAGTCCAACGTCCACGTACGCCTTTATCTACTCTATATAAACCGCGACACTGCCATGCCAATCACACCACCTCGAAGCAAGCTTCAAGCCCGCAAACACAACAACACTAGTGACCATATATAACTAGTTCGGTATGGCGAACTCACCGATGGCGGTGTTCACGTTCATGGCCCTTGGGCTAGCAGCAGCGCTCCTCTCCGCCGCTGTCCCCGCGGCCGCGCAGAACTGCGGCTGCCAGCCGGGCTACTGCTGCAGCCAGTACGGCTACTGCGGCACCACCTCGGAGTACTGCGGTGAGCATTGCCAGTCCGGACCATGCACTGGATCCGGAGGCGGAGGCGGAGGTGTGGGCAGCATCGTCACCGATGCTTTCTTCAACGGAATCAAGTCCCAATCCGGCGGCGGCTGCGCAGGCCAGAGCTTCTACACCCGCCAGGCGTTTCTGAACGCTGCCGGTTCGTACTCCGGCTTCGCGTCCGGAAGCTCCGACGCCGCCAAGCGCGAGGTCGCCGCCTTCTTCGCCCACGTCACGCACGAGACCGGACGTAATTAAGATCTCATCATCCAAATATATAAACCTGCTAAACTGGAACATATTGATGGTCATTGATAACTAATCATGTTGATATATAAGTACTGCAGACTTGTGCTACATCGAGGAGATCAACGGCGCGAGCAACAACTACTGCGACACCTCGTACCCGCAGTGGCCGTGCTACCCGGGGGCGACCTACTACGGCCGCGGGCCGCTGCAGATCTCCTACAACTACAACTACGGGGCGGCGGGGAAGAGCATCGGCTTCGACGGGCTGAGGAGCCCGCAGACGGTGGCGCAGGACCCCGTGGTGGCCTTCAAGACGGCGCTCTGGTTCTGGATGAACAACGTGCACGGGGCGCTGCCGCAGGGCTTCGGCGCCACCACCAGGGCCATCAACGGCGCCGTCGAGTGCGACGGCAAGAACACCGCGCAGATGAACGCAAGGGTGGGATACTACCAGGACTACTGCCGCCAGTTGGGCGTCGACGCCGGGGGCAACCTCACTTGCTAGACACACCCACCGACGTGCATGGTCCGTAGTCTAATTCAGGAAGCCGAATAAATGGATTGTATTGTGGAATGTTTAAGATATCTGAATAATGGAGTACCAGTAATATTCTGTGCGCTGCCGGGCCGCCGCACATTTGCTAGTCAACTCAACGCTAGCTCTCTGCATCAACTTGTCCTCGCTCCTTGTAAATTTCAAGCGTTTTCTAGAGAAAAGAGCCCCAAAGCACGTGTCTGGTAGAGCATATGCAAACTCCACGGTAAGTCTGTAACAAGTAGTAGTAGAACCGAAAATATCACTAGAAAAGAGCCCCAAAGCACGTGTCTGGTAGAGCATATGCAAACTCCACGGTGCCCGAAAGCGGTTGGCTAAAGGAATTTCAAAGAATTTATGGAGGAATGAATTTTTCTATCATGATCATTTGATTTATAGGATTGGATCCTATACGAAAAATTCCTATAGGAATCATTGTACTACTTCCCATAGGAAATCTAACATTCACTCCAACCTCATTTTATAATTCTTTTGGTGGAATCAAACAAACTTTGGTGCATGCAAAATCCAATAGGATTGGAGTTTGCATGACATTGAAACCCTACGATTTTCCTATTTTACGAATCAAACTGGCCCTAAAAATATATGCGTGCGTTTGTGCTTCTTGTACGTATTGTTTAGCGCAAACCCTATTCATCGCCTTCTGCGAGCTGTAGTTCCGTCTCGCCTGCATAGGTTTCACAGATGGGCCGGCCCATTAGTATCGATGCAGAGTGTGGGATTCCAACCTCGACCCTCAACATACGAAGACAGACGTACCTTGCCACTGGGCTACGACTGTGTTCCTGTTAATACTTCATTAAAATACGTTCTATTGTTTCCATTTTTGCTTTTCGTTTCTTTTTCTGTATTTTTTTCCGCTTTGTTCTTTCGTTTCTTTCTTTTTTGTTTATTTTTTATTATTTAGTTTAGTTTTATTTTCTTTATTTGCAAAATAAACTTTTCATATTTTCAAAATCTTAACCATTTTCGTTTCTATTCTTTATCAGTTTTCTTTTTCTTTTTTCTATTTTCTTTTTCCGTTTTCTTTTTCCGTTTCCGTTTCCTTTTTCTTTTCTGTTTTCTTTTTCTTTTTCCTTTTTCTGTTTTCTTTTTCTTTTTTGTTTCCTTTTTCTGTTTTCTTTTTTCTGTTTCCTTTTTCTTTTTTCGTTTTCTTTTCTGTTTTCTTTTTCTTTTTTTGTTTTCTTTTCCCATTTTCTTTTTATGTTTTCTTTTCCCGTTTTCTTTTTCTTTTTCTGTTTCACTTTTTCCTTTTTCCTTTTTATGTATCAATTTTTGCTTATTTTGAAAAATGTTTTTTTTTTTAAAAAATAGTTCCTTCTTGAAAATGGTTCCAAACCAAAAAAAATGGTCCCTTTTAGAAGATGGTTCCGAACCTACAAAAATGGTTTCGATTTTTGAAAATGGTTCCGAATGAAAAAATGGTTCCGATTTTTAAAAATGGTTCCTTTTTGAAAATGGTTCCAATTTTTGAAAATGGTTCCGAATAAAAAAATGGTTCTGATTTTTAAAAATGGTTCCGATTTTTCGAAAATGGTTCCGAACCAAAAAAAATGGTTCCTTTTTGAAAATGGTTCCGAACCGAAAAAATGGTTCTGATTTTTGAAAATGGTTCCGAATGAAAAAAATGGTTCCGATATTTCGAAAATGGTTCCTTTTTGAAAATGGTTCCGAACCAAAATAATGGTTCTTTTTAGAATATGGTTCCGATTTTAGAAAATGGTTCCGAATGATAAAAATGGTTTCGATTTTTCGAAAATGGTTACTTTTTTTAAATGGTTCCTTTTTTAAAATGGTTTCAAACTGAAAAATTGGTTCCTTCTAGAATATGGTTCCAATTTTTGAAAATGGTTCCGATTGAAAAAAATGGTTCCGATTTTTAAAAATGGTTCCGAACCAAAAAAAAGTTCCTTTTAGAATATGGTTCCGAACCGAAAAAGGTTCCTTTTAGAATATGGTTCCATTTTTGAAAATGTTTCTTTTTTTAAATGGTTCCAAACCGAAAAATGGTTCCTTTTTGAAAATGGTTTCGAACCGAAAAATGGTTTCGGTTTTAAAAAATGGGTCTGATTTTTCAAAATGGTTCGATTTCAAAAATGGTTTCAATTTTGAAAATGTTTCCTTATTGAAAATGGTTCCTTTTTTGAAAAATGAGAACGATTTTTAAAATCGAAACCATTTAAAAAAATTAAAAATAAAATGGAAAAAGAAAACGGAAAAGAAAACATAACAAAACGGGAAAAGAAAACAAAAAAAAACGGAAAAGAAAACAGAAAAAGAAAAAGGAAACGGAAAAAGAAAACAGAAAAAAGAAAAAAGAAAATGGAAAAAAAAGAAAAAGAAAACATAAAAAATAAAAAATAAAACGGAAAAAGGAAACAGAAAAAGAAAACAGAAAAGAAAAAGAAAAACACGTTCGAACGAGCTGATTAAAAGGAGGCTAACCGTAATGGGCCGTGGCGCCTAGTGGGCTTTCGGGGAGACGCGCTGTACACAGGCGAGACGTATGATACGACTCGCCGAAGGCGATACATAGTGCTCCCCTTGTTTAGCTCAGGTGGCAGAATTATGTGGGTTCTCTCGTACGTGTTATTTTGCCCTGCCCAGGTTATGTGGGCTTCACTTTCTGTTTGGATAGTTCTGGGCCTTGTTCTTGATTTCTGTTTAGCCTTTTTCTCTAATGGGTTTTAAGATTATGGACGTTTCCTACCAGTTAAAAAAATGATGGTAACAAAAACCAGTTAAAAGAAATGAAAAAAGAGATTGTATCCTTCTTGGCGTTTTTAGCGCATGTGTCTAAACGCGTTGTAATCGACCGCTTGGCATCACCTTCTTGAAACTGATACGTCTGCTTAGACGTATCCTTTAAAAAAAAGATTGTACAAAAAAAACTTCTCTAGCTAACACATGCATGCGATATGCTTCTGATTTTTAAAGAATTTTGTTATAAGTATTTTCACTACAATAATTTCTCACATAAGCAACGAATAGTTGATCCAAATAAATATTAAAATTAAACATTTTGTCATAATTCTTGTATGTTTAGCAAAATAATACAAATACTTGAAAAATTGAAACATTACAAAAAAGTATGAAATATGTGAGTAAAGCAGTAATTCAATTATCATAAAAAATAACAATTATAATCTAAATGCACAAAAATCACACAATTTAATATAATAGTATCACTTAATTCGTAAAAACTACAAACGACTCATGCAAAATCTCGATTGGACTTCTGTAAACGAGTTAGTTGTTCTTTTCTTGATATGAATAATGCCTAGAAACGAGTTGCGCAATTCACAAGAAAAAAGTGCAACCCGGTTCAACACGTGTGTGCTATTTAGTGGTTGCATATTTCTAGTAGGAAAAGTGCAACTCGGCTCGGGAGAGTTGTGCACGTTCACAAGAGAAAGTTGCATCTCGCCTCGACTCAGGGGTTGCATTAGGATCGGAGCGAGTTGCACATTTTGACTAAGGTTGGTTAGAATAGTGTAACTCTGCCCGAAGCGAGCTGTGCATTTCATATGAAAAAAGTACAACTAACTTCGACTCGGGGTTGCACATTTATAGTTAGGATTGTGCAACTCGGCTCAAAGCAGTTTGCACATTTCACAAGAAAAAAGTGCAACTCCAGTGTACTACTACTTAGTAGTTGCACATTCCTAGTTGGGAAAGTGCAACCCGATTAAAGGCTAGCTGCGCATTTCACAAAGTAAGAAATGTGCCACTCGATTCGAAGCGAGTTGCACATTTCACAAGAGAAGGTGGCACGTTTCTAGTTAGAATAGTGCAACTCAACTTGAAGCGAGTTGCTCAGTTTACAAGAAAATAGTCCAACTAATCTCGATTCGGGTTGCACTTTTCTAGTTAGAATAGTGCAACTCGCCTCGAAGCGAGTTGCACACACTAGTAGTAAAACGAGTATTGCAGTCGGTTGCTAGCGGCGGTTAGAGCAATTAAAAAAAATAAAAGACTACGAGACGCTACACCTCAGCCAGTTATTACAGATTAACCGGCTCCAAAGAAAAAACCGGCTCCTATAGTATGGTTTCCGGGGCGGCCCAAATTCAAACGGGCCTCCTACAATCGCTCAGCCGAGCGTGGGAAAAGCCCGGCCCCGAAAATATAAGGGCAGCAACCGGGCAAATAACTGTGTCGCCTCCAATAGTTTCGTGCGGCGGACCAGAAAAAGTATATCCGGGCCACAGCCGGCCTAATAAGTGGGCCATCGCAGACAAAAACGAGATCGATGTTTAAAAGAAATACGCCGTCAAGCCTCCGCAGAAAATTTGATCACAAATAAAATTGCAGAATGAAATATTACTCCCCGTAGGTGGGCGGGAGAGCGCCTGACGGACTAGGCAAAGACACGGAGCGTGGCCGGGTCGTCCAGGCGCGGCAGGTAATCTTGCTCCCCGTAGGTGGGCGGGAGGTTGAAGGTGGCCCTCGAGAGGTTGTAGGAGGCCATTTGCGACGAGGTGCTTGGGGGAGATGTTGTTGGTGCTAGGGGGAGATGCTGATGGGGAAGAGAAGGGGATAATGTAGGGGAAGGCCGGGTCATGAACTTAATTTGGAGATGAAAAATAAAGGATCGGAATATATTCCGGTGGTGAATACGACGAGACATGGCACTGACGCTCTTAGGCGGCGTGTTGACTGCGAAAGACCCAAGTTCCCACGCAACGCGACGACCAACGACGCTCTGCGGCGAGCTATCGAGTGGCACAGCCCCAATTTTCCACGCGACGGGACAGGTCACTGCAGCACAGTTGATGACCCAATTTTCGTGGCGGCCAATTGTAGATGGCGATCTAGAACGAGGCGCGTGGCAGTGGTGGCCCCACCTGTGCTACGACGCGGTTGCGCTCAACCGAGCCATTAGGTCTGGTCATTTCCGGGTTGTTCGGTTTAGTTCAGCACGTCCGGTAGTGAGACTGGAAAGAAAATATGTAATTTCAAGCTAATCATGTGCACGTGCCTTCGATTGTTGTACAAGCTGGACACAGTATCATATTGTGAGTATATAAGCATAATTTCAATTGTACAAGCCAGAGACACAAACACTATACACGAAAGCCAGGTTGTCTCCGGGCAGTCTGGATTTATTCGGTCAAGTCTGGCATTAAGATACACACGAATTTTCGTCATTTGGAGCTAATCATGTGCATATGGCTTTGATTATTGTACAAACTTGGCATGGTGTCATAATCTTAAGTTAAATTGTACAAGACAAGGAACAATTTTTAAAATTTTAAGTCATCCCATAATAGGGCTATAGCAAAAGTCTCTGGAACTTATTACAGTAGTGTGCAAAACCCTTCCGTCTTGTTGGAGTAAAACCAAAAACTAGTTAAAAATAGTAATTTTGAACCTCGTATTGTGCACTTGCCTTGGATTATCATTCAGGTCGAACAATGTGAATTAAATCGTTTTATACTTCAGTAACAACATTTCGAAATTGTAAATATTCAGCATGATCGAAACTGTACAAGCCAAAGGCACAAATTTTATATGCTATACCCGAACGATATGAACACCTCTTAGTTTTTATTCGGCTAAGTCCGGCAGTAAGGTACAAACGAATTTTCGTCATTTCAAGCAAATATTGTGCAAATATGGCTTGATTATTGTACAAGATTGGAATGGTATGTAGCATTTTAATTGGAATATATAATCTTAAGTTAAATTGTACAAGGCAAGGCACACATTTAAAAATGGTAAGACATTTCACAAATAGGGCTATGTACTGAGAGAAGCCTCTGCACTTTCAATGCAAAACTTTCCAACTAAACCAAGTTTTGTAAAAAAAAAAGTTGTTTTAACCTCATCTTGTGCACATGTCTTGGATTATCATTAAGGTTGAACAATTTGAATTAAATCTTTTTACTTCGTTATCAATATTTCTATACAAATGTATACAGGCTAGAGCTTCGACTTCGAGTGACGTACCGATCCAATAGATTAGTGTATGACGGGTGTTCTTAATTTTTAGCCAATATTGTGCACTTGCCTTGGATTATCATTAAGAAGATCAATATGAATACAAATTTTAGAAGCCAATACGAGCATCTTGAATTTTAGAAAGTTCAATTTCAAATTGTAGGCCAAAAATGGGTGGTCCGGAAATATTTGGCACACTTAAACTTGCATTCATGCCGGCAGTTCACAAACAGAGTAGTTCATCATACAGTATGAACTAAAGATAATACGGATCTAAACACGCCGCCGCCTAGCTAACTAAAAGGGGCACCCGGGCCTGCTGCCGTCGTCACGCAGCCGCACTACTCGCCATTGTTGCGGGGTCGGAGTTCACGCAGGACTCGACGCTGCCGGCGCTCCTCCCTCTCCCACCGCTGTGCTCTCGCGGCGTGCTTAGCGTCCTGCCAGAGGCCTTGTTCGAGCTGGGCCGCGTTCACCACCTCGACCATTTGAGTGTCAGCACGGCGACGCTTATCCGCGTGGCGCTCGGATCGCAATGACTTGGCGAGCACACGCGCCATGAGTTCGTCGTCGTCGACGATGGCGGTGAGCTCGTCGGCATCGTCGTCAGTGGAGTCCTCGTCCGGGGAGGAGTAGTCGGAGGAGTCTTCGTCGGTTGAGGAGGACCAGATCGTGCCCGACAGCGGCTCATCCTGCTCCACACCGTGCCCGTGGCCGCCGAGACCGCCAAGGACATGCTCGCCGCGGGCGCCGTGGCCGCGACCGCCTTGGAGTTCACGCTCCATGTCGCGGCGCCCGCGACCTCCTCCGCGACCACCTACGACGCCACGATCCATTTCGCGCCTAAGTGGATCAAGAAATCGATCTACGGATTTCTAGCCTATACGGTGGAGGGGAAAATGTCTGTTCTTCTAGGGCTATAGCTAGCTAGCTTCCTCCATCTCCCATCGCTTGGCCTTTTATCATAGGGTACCCTTTAACTGTAGGGGATCATAGGCAGAAAACAAAAAATTTCCTACCGACGATAACCATAAACTAGCCAGGATCTATACTATGCAGATATACTAATACGGAGGAGATCAGAATACATACCCTTGTAGACCGGAAGCGGGATTACGTTCCCGCACAAACGTTGATGATGGAGACGACGGCGCCGACCTCAGGGTCGTGTAGTGGAAGAATAAAACTCCCAGCACCAAACAATGGTGCCTCGCGGTTCCACACACGTACGGTGTGCATAATGACCTCCGGGCTCCAGATCCAGCAGAGCAGCGGAAGTGGAAGAGTGGATCTAGCAGCACGGCGGTGTGCGTATAGTAGAGAGACTTCTCTCCCCGTACGCAGCTCCAGAAACGGAACCACGCTCAAGGTAGGAAAGAAGAAGAGGGAATTGGTGTATTTCCAAAGGCATGGGGGGTCCCCTATTTAAAGGAGGAGGAGGGAGGCCATCTCCCTTGGCTAGGCCATGTGGGACTAAACCCCACATGGCCATGCGCCGGCCAAGGGGCAGCCGGCCACTAGGTGGGCCCCATTCGGCCCACCTAGGGCGGCTGGCCCTCCTCCCTCTTTTTTTCCTTTTTCCTTTTTGGGATTTTCCCCTAATGGGCCTCTAAGGCCCATTTATGATTTAATGCCTTTAAAAATTCGAAATAAATTAAATAAAATATATTTAATCACTAATAACACTTATTAATATTAAATACATATTATTTAATTCATTCGGGCTCCGAAACATATTTCGTTGCCTCCGATCAACATCGGACAAGTCCGAACACTTCCGGAGTTCCCGGTTTCTTTTCTCTCTAAATCCAATCTAATCGTCACCCACCCTTAAGTGTGTTACCCCACGGTTCGGGATCACTCCAGACATGATCGAGACATCTCTCCGATCAATGACTAACAGCGGGATCTGGATACCCATGATAGCCCCTGTGCGTCCACGAATGTCTTTTATCGTTTGAACCTTTAGACGTCCAGTCTCATCCTCTTGCCTATCGATACTTAGATTGTCCGAGCGTCGTTCTCCGGTATCACGATTACCGAGCATGACCTCGCATCGACAAATCTATCTTTACTCGTCTGTGATATTACATCCCCGTGACCTAGTCACATGCTTGCAAGCTCATTGATGTAATCTCACCGAGTGGGCCCAGAGTATCTATCCTGCTATGTGGATTGGCAATTCCCGCTCTTGATCACTCGCTTCTACTGCTTCCTTCCGATACCCGAAAGTGTCACCTTTATTGTCACGCTATATAAGACATGCCGTTTGATGCGATCAGCCATATCTTTCAGAAGCAGAGATTTGATATGATCTCACAGTCGAAGGTATGAACACTACGTTTCTATATTTTGGGTATGTCCATCAAATCATTCACCTAATGATATGACTCCGTTGTTAACCGACGCCATTGTCCATGATCAGGAAACCTTGATCATCTGTTACCCAACGAACTAGTTAAATAGAGGCTACTAGGGACCTGGTTGTTTTCATACCACACGTGTATTAATGTTTCCGCGTAATACAGTTATAGCATGGTATTAAAACGTATTATGAACAATAGAGATATGACAAATAAAATCACTTTATTAATTGCCTCTAGGGCATATCTCCAACAGTCTCCCACTTGCACTAGAGTACAATTAATCTAGTTTACAACTTGGTAAAAGCTTAACACCTATAGCATCTCGGTGTTCTTCATGCTTGTCTCGTGGAAGAGGTTTCGTCAGCGGATCTGCAACATTCAGGTCCGTGTGTATTTTGCAAATCTTTACATCGCCTTCCTTGACGTACTGCCGTATGACATGGAAGCGTCGGAGAATATGTTTGGCGGTGGAGTGAGACCTTGGTTCCTTCACGTTGGCAATAACACCTGTGTTGTCGCAGTAGATGTTCACAGGGTCTTGCGCACTCGGGAACACTCCAAGCTCGATGACGAACTTCCTCAGCCAAACAGCTTCATTTGCAGCATCCGCAGCAGCAATATACTCCGATTCCATTGTAGATTGGGCTACTATGGGTTGCTTCCCACTTCTCCAGCTCACAGCGCCTCCGTTCACCTTAAACACATAACCTGTTTGCGATTTCGAGTCATCTGGATCTGTGCAGAAACTTGCATCAACGTAACCTGTTACGCCAAGTTCCTCTCCACAGCCTCCATAAACAAGAAACATGTCCTTGGTATACTTAAGATACTTCAGTATGTTCTTAACAGCTGTCCAATGATCCTTGCCAGGATTACTTTGGAATCGACTCGTCAAACTGAGAGCCAATGCTACATCGGGTCGAGTACTTAACATGGCATACATGATCGATCCTATAGCCGAAGCATATCGAGTGCCATCCACCTCGGCTTTTTCAAGAGCCGTCTGTGGACACTGAGCCGCTCAATGTTTTTCCCTTGACAACCGGCACAAGACCTTTCTTTGCCAAATGCATATTGAACTTTTCAATATCTTGTCAAGATAAGTACTTTGACATAACGCTAGTAGGCGCCTGGGTCTATCACGATAGATCTTAATGCCTAATACGTATGCAGCTTCTCCTAAGTCCTTCATCGAAAATTTACTGTTTAAATATTCCTTCACGCTTTTCAGAAGTTCCACATTATCCCAATTAGTAATATATCATCCACATATAGAACTAGGAATGCAACTGAGCTCCCACTCATTTTCTTATAAATGCAGGTCTCTTCCGCATTTTGGACAAATCCAAAACCTTTGATCACCTCATCAAAGCGAAGATTCCAGCTCCGAGATGCTTGCTTCAGTCCATAAATGGAACGCTGAAGTTTGCATACCTTGCCAACATTTTCTGGACTGACAAAACCTTCAGGTTGTACCATATACAACTCTTCCTCAATGTTACCATTTAGGAACGCTGTTTTGACATCCATCTGCCATATCTCATAATCATGATATGCAGCTGTTGCTAGCAAAACCCGAATAGACTTTAGCATCGCTACCGGTGAAAACGTTTCATCGTAGTCAATTCCATGAACTTGTCGGAAACCTTTTGCGACAAGCCGAGCCTTATAGACGGTTACATTACCGTCAGCATCAGTCTTCTTCTTAAAGATCCATTTATTCTCGACGGCCTTGCGCCCTTCGGGAATCTCCACCAAAGTCCATACTTTGTTGTCATACATGGATCCTATTTCGGATTTCATGGCCTCAAGCCATTTCTCGGACTCGGGTCCTTCCATTGCCTCTTTGTAATTCGTAGGTTCGTCTTGTTCAATTAACATGACGGTGCAAACAAGATTACCGTACCACTCAGGAGATGTACGGGTTCTTCCAGACCTACGAGGTATAATAGCCTCCTCGACATTTTCTCCCACTCCATCTGTTATGGAGGACGGTTCAGGAACGTTTCCGTTGCGCCACTCGGAATTTCGAGTTCAGGATCAACTATCTCGTCGAGGTCTATTTTCCTCCCACTTACTCCTTTAGCGAGAAACTCCTTCTCGAGAAAGGTGCCGTTTCTAGCGACAAACGTTTTGCCCTCGGCTTGGTGGTAGAAGGTGTATCCTATGGTTTCCCGCGGATACCCTACAAAGACGACCTTTTCCGATTTCGGTTCGAGTTTGTCAGGCTGCAATTTCTTGACATAAGCCTCACAACCCCAAACTTTCAGGAACGACAGCTTAGGTTTCGTACCATGCCATACCTCATACGGTGTCGTTTCCACGGATTTGGATGGAGCCCTATTTAAAATGAATGCGGCTGTTTCTAACGCATATCCCCAAAACGATACGGGCAAGTCGGTAAGAGACATCATAGACACGCTATCTAATAAAGTACGATTACGTCGCTCGGACACGCCGTTGCGTTGCGGTGTTCCGGCAGGCGTAAGCTGTGGCACAATTCCACAGGCCTTCAGATGTGTGCCAAACTCAAAACTCAAATATTCGCCACCACGATCGGATCGAGGTGCTTTATTTTCTTGTTAAGTTGATTTTCAACCTCACTTTGAAATTCTTTGAACTTTTCAAAAGTTTCTGACTTGTGTTTCATTAAGTAGATATACCCGTATCTACTCAAGTCATCAGTGAAGGTTACAAAGTAACGATAACCATTGCGTGTCGATACGCTCATTGGGCCGCACACATCTGTATGTATAACTCCCAATAATTCCGACGCCGTTCAACGAAACCATTGAACGGTGACCTAGTCATCTTGCCCATGAGGCATGGTTCGCAAGTGTCAAGAGATCCAAAATCTAATGACTCCAAAAGTCCAGCTGAGTGGAGTTTCTTCATGCGCTTTACACCAATATGACCAAGTCGGCAATGCCACATATACATGGCGGTATCATTACTAAGTCTAATCCTTTTGGCATCTATGCTATGGATGTGTGTACTACGATCGAGATTCAACAAGAATAAACCATTATTCACAGGAGCATCAACATAAAAGATATCATTCATCGAAATAGCACAACCACTTGATACTGAATTGAACGAATATCCGTCTTGCAACAAGCAAGAACCACTTATAATGTTTACACTCAGAGATGGTACAAAATAACACTTATTCAAAACCAAAACTAATCCCGATGGTAGATGCAGAGGGAGCGTGCCGACGGCCACCACGTCAACTCTTGATCCATTGCCGACGCGCATCGTCACCTCGTCCTTCGCCAGGCGCCGACTATTCCGCAACTCCACCTGTGAGTTACAAATATGAGCAACAGAGCCGGTATCAAATACCCAGGTATTACTACGGGCGCATGTAAGGTACACATCAATAACATGTATATCACATATACCTTTCTCTCTTCCGACAATCTTGCCGGCCTTCTTGTCTTCCAGGTACTTGGGGCAGTTGCGCTTCCAGTGACCGTCTCCCTTGCAGTAGAAGCACTCCACGCCGGGTTTGGGACCAGGTTTGGCAGTTTTAGGCTTAGCAACTGTTTGCCATCCTTCTTGAACTTCCAGGTCTTCTTACCCTTCCCGCCAGACTTCTTGAAATCGACGGTCTTGTTGACCATCAACAGCGTGTGCTCCTTCTTGATCTCCACCTCAGCAGTCTTCAACATCACGAACACCTCAGAGAGGGTCTTAGCCATGCCGTGCATGTTGTAGTTCATGACGAATCCCTTAAAGCTAGGGGCAGCGACTGCAGCACCCTATCAATTGCCAGTTCATCTGGAATCTTGCATTCCAGAGCATTCAGGCGTTGAACGTAGCCAGACATCTTGACCACGTGCTCAGAGACACTGCTGTGCTCTTCCATCTTGGCTGAGAAGAAGAGCTCAGAAGCTTCATACCTCTCAGCCTTGGCCTGCGGCGCAAAGACAGCCTTGAGATCGAAATTATCTCAAAGGCACTCATCTTCTCAAAGCGCTTTTGCAGATCAGCTTCCATGGCGTAGAGCATGCCACTCTGGACGAAGGAGGAGTCTTCCACCTTGTCTGATAAGCCTTCTTCTCATCTTCGGTGGCGGTATCTGTAGGAGCGTCACCTATGGCGGCTTCGATCACGTAGCCGACCTTGTGGGGAGTGAGGAGGATCCTCAGGTTGCGGAACCAGGACATGAAGTTGGAGCCGTTGGTCTTAAGTTTCTCTTTCTCAAGGAACAGGCCTAGGTTAAAGGTGGGGCGAGACATCTACAATGGAATTTGCAAAACATAAGACGTTTGTTCATAATAAAATACGGGTTCAAGTTTTCAAAATAAAACTACTAGAACTCCCACTCAAGACGAGTATCCCTCGCATCGTCTTAGTGATTACACAACCCCCATCCATTACACTACCCCCATCGATCAGGCAGATAGCATAACTTCAAAGGTAGACATCGTATATCAATCACATCACCGCATGTGACTCGTGCTTAACCTTTCGGTACTTGTGTTCCGAGGCCATGTCTGTACATGCTAGGCTCGCCATAACACCCTCTGACGTATTCGCGTGTGCAACGTGGCTTACACCCACCGTATGCGAACGAAGAGACGAGTGTAACCGCAAAGCGGCGTACCCCGTAACGTAGAACTTTATTGGTGGTGCACGACAGAGGGAGAACACTATTATCGGAATTTTGGGAGGGATCATCTTATATTACTACCGCCGTGTAACTAATATATAGACATATATATATACACAATATAAGATGCACAAATCTACATAACATCTAAATGAAATGTAATGCGACATGATATGGTCTCCTCCGCGCCGATGGTCTCCTTCGCGCCACAGTTTTATAAACAATTTAATAAACCTACCTTGACCATATCACATTGCCCCTGCAAAATAAAGTTAGACGCTTTCTACTTTATCTTTTGCATATTTTACGTGGCTGCTAGGGCTTCCGCACAAGAACCGTTTCTTACCTACGAAAACAACCACAACAGCGATAAGACAATTGTCTCTATTACACCCCTTTCGGGGCCCTCCATTGTAAATGCAATATCAACTATTGTAGGAGATACAGACACCCAGCCACATATACGGTACAAGCCGTATGTCAAGTGTGGAACCAGTCTCGCGTAAGAGTACGCGTAAAGTCGGTCCGGCCGCTTCATCCGACAATACCGCGATATAAACAAGTACACACGAGAGGGTAACAAATGTAGAATCGATGCCCACATTCAACATGTGTTCTAACCGTACAGATATATCTACGCATAGATCGGCTCTGATACCACTGTAGGGGATCGTAGACAGAAAACAAAAAAATTCCTACCGACGATAACCATAAACTAGCCAGGATCTATACTATGCAGATATACTAATACGAGGAGATCAGAATACATACCCTTGTAGACCGGAAGCGGGATTACGTTCCCGCACAAACGTTGTCGGTGGAGACGACGGCGCCGACCTCAGGGTCGTGTAGTGGAAGAATACAGCTCCCAGCACCAAACAATGGTGCCTCGCGGTTCCACACACGTACGGTGTGGATGACGACCTCCGGGCTCCAGATCCAGCAGAGCAGCGGAAGTGGAAGAGTGGATCTAGCAGCACGGCGGTGTGCGTATAGTAGAGAGACTTCTCTCCCGTACGTAGCTCCAGAAACGAACCACGCTCAAGGTAGGAGAGAAGAAGAGGGAATTGGTGTATTTCCAAAGGCATGGGGTCCCCTATTTAAAGGAGGAGGAGGGAGGCCATCTCCCTTGGCTAGGCCATGTGGGACTAAACCCCACATGGCCATGCGCCGGCCAAGGGGCAGCCGGCCACCTAGGTGGGCCCCATTCGGCCACCTAGGGCGGCTGGCCCTCCTCCCTCTTTTTTTTTCCTTTTTCCTTTTTGGGATTTTCCCCTAATGGGCCTCTAAGGCCCATTTATGATTTAATGCCTTTAAAAATTCGAAATAAATTAAATAAAAATATATTTAATCACTAATAACACTTATTAATATTAAATACACATTATTTAATTCATTCGGGCTCCGAAACATATTTTGTTGCCTCCGATCAACATCGGACAAGTCCGGAACACTTCCGGAGTTCCCGGTTTTTTTCTCTCTAAATCCAATCTAATCGTCACCCACCCTTAAGTGTGTTACCCCACGGTTCGGGATCACTCCAGACATGATCGAGACACGCTCTCCGATCAATGACTAACAGCGGGATCTGGATACCATGATAGCCCCTGTGCGTCCACGAATGTCTTTTATCGTTTGAACCTTTAGACGTCCAGTCTCATCCTCTTGCCTATCGATACTTAGATTGTCCGAGCGTCGTTCTCTGGTATCACGATTACCGAGCATGACCTCGCCATCGACAAATCTATCTTTACTCGTCTGTGATATTACATCCCCGTGACCTAGTCACACGCTTGCAAGCTCATTGATGTAATCTCACCGAGTGGGCCCATAGCATCATTCCTGCTATGTGGATTGGCAATTCCCGCTCTTGATCACTCGCTTCTACTGCTTCCTTCCGATACCCGAAAGTGTCACCTTTATTGTCACGCTATATAAGTCATGTCGTTTGATGTGATCAGCCATATCTTTCAGAAGCAGAGATTTGATATGATCTCACGGTCGAAGGTATGAACACTACGTTTCTATATTTTTGGGTATGTCCATGAAATCATTCACCTAATGATATGACTCCGTTGTTAACCGATGCCAATGGCCATGATCAAGAAACCTTGATCATCTGTTACCCAACGAACTAGTTAAATAGAGGCTACTAGGGACCTGATTGTTTTCATACCACACGTGTATTAATGTTTCCGCATAATACAGTTATAACATGGTATTAAAACGTATTATGAACAATAGGGATATGACAAATAAAATCACTTTATTAATTGCCTCTAGGACATATCTCCAACATTAACATATCCAGACACACCGGACAAGCCCGTTGGCTCCAGATTTATTGGGTTAAAAAAATCGAAGTATTCTTTTCTGGACGGCACGTGTCGCTTTGGCGGGGGAATTTCGTCCATTTCGGCAAGGCCCCCGTCTATTTCCTCCTCCCCACCCACATCCCCCCCCCCCCACATAGTTTTCGAATCCCTAAATCTACGCCGCCGCCATCTACTACCCCTCCCCGTGCCTCGCCGGATCAAGACCACCTACCCCCCTCCGCGCCGGCGCCGACATCTTCCCCGCCACCACTGGTCCCGCAAAGACTGTGATGGACGGATCGAAGAACCCGCTACCGCGACGCAGTCCTCAGGCCCACCCCCCGCCATCGGTGGCTACCGCCATTTCACAGCGGAAAGGGTCGAAGGACCCACAACCGCGGCGTAATGCTCTGGCCACCCCCCGCCAGCTGAGGCCGTCGCCCCCGCCGCGGCCGCTCCCGTCACACGCGCTGCGGCCGCCGCCGCCGATGGTGGCGAAGCAGAGAAATGCAATGCGAGTCCCACGACTCAGCTCGCGTGCGGCATGTCTGTAGACGGGACGGTGGCCGTGCCTCCCACCCGCAACGACCTCGACCTCATGTCGTACACCTCTCCTACACACTAGTCAATTTTAAGTACTTATTTAGGGATTTTCGTGTTTGCATTTTCAGAATCTTTAGTTTGTATTGATTATCATGTCTTGTTGGGCATTCTTAATTTAGGCCTTGTAGTTATAAATGTTTACTTTGTTAATGAGTGTTTATCTTGTTTGACATTGTAGACTTCTAGTTAGTGAGTGTATGTTCTCTTTTAGCTAGTGCTTCAAGTTCGACAATTCTTTAACACATTTGAGTTGTAATATAGTATCCACCAAGTAAGCGGCTGATTGGATAGCTAAGCATTGAAGGTAGATTACATTTAAGGTGAATTTTAAGTTATTGATATATATATATACATACACCATGTAGGAAAGTGACGCCATGTAGGCATGCACTAGCAACAACGAAAAAAATCTGCAAAGCCGGGGGTAGGATTATGTTCATACGGCCGGCAGTGAAGACCGTCGTGACCGCAATCAATGAGCTGACCGGAGCTCCGTTAGAGCCGGAGAATGCCAGAATAAAGTTCTCGACAGTTTGTGGTGTAGTAGCACGGGACAGAGTTTCTCTCCTCCTTCCAAGCTGGAAGGAAATGCCAAATTGTCTGCGTGTAAGGATCAGAAATGAAATCCTCTATTACTTCAGCATCCCTGCGGATTTAGTTCCTGCTGTTCAACATGCGACTTTAGTTACAGCTGCTAAGGCATGGAAGAATTGGAAGACCATGCTCGTGACAGATTACATTGAGCAGGGCAGAGATCCCTTGGCCCTCTATCGGTTTATTGAGAAAGATGAGTGGGATGAATTTGTGGCGTTGAACTCGTTACCACAGCGTAGGCGAAAAATTTCAGTTCGACCCAAGGGAATCATTGTCAAATACAGACATGCGCTTGTCGATAAGGTCCGGGAGCTCATGATCTCGTGGTCGGAATTGCGCCAGCTGACTCAGTGCACGATTAGGACTTACATCCTTATGAAATGCTTGAGATTGTAAGTTTATATTATCCTCAATGCATGCTTTCCCATATCTATGTGCTACTGTAATACTTATTACACTTTAGTAATATACATCGTCTTGTTATATAGGAGACATATGATTGAAGCGAAGAACCAATCCAAAAAAGTCATCTTAATGGACCCTGCCATCGCTACGCAGCCACGCATTGAGGTGAACGAGAGGGGTGTCGAGGATTACGTCATCTATATGATGCAACATATTGAAGATAACAATTTAATCCTATGGCCTTTTAAGGCAACAAGGTAAAGTAATGTTGAATTTTCTGAATGATTTAATGTGTTCATTATGAACTAAGACCACACAACTTTCCTTGACCTGTAACACACTAATAAGTACCATTTTTGTAGATATGACCACTGGATTCTTGTGGCAATCTCTCTTGTGAATGGCAATGTTTATTATCTTGATTCTAGTAGTAACATCAATGTTGAGGAGGTAAGCAAGCTTCTTGACAGGTGACTGATTATTTTCATGTGCATACGACACATTTATCTAGACATCACATGATATACCTATGTTACTGTCATTACATACTCCTTCAGATCATTCCGCTACTGCCGAAATCCTATAGCTATGAAGGGTTTTGCCAGTCTAACTCACTTCCCCAATTATAAGGTTAGTTTCCCCACCTGTGTTAATATAGCTGCAATCTCACCGAGTGGGTCCAGAGTATCTATCCTGCTATGTGGATCGGCAATTCCCGCTCTTGATCACTCGCTTCTACTGCTTCCTTCCGATATCCGAAAGTGTCACCTTTATTGTCACGCTATATAAGACATGCCGTTTGATGCGATCAGCCGCACCTTCCAGAAGCAGAGATTTGATATGATCTCACGGTCGAAGGTATGAACAGTACGTTTCTATATTTTGGGTACGTCCATCAAATCATTCACCTAATGATATGACTCCGCTGTCAACCGACGTAATTGTCCATGATCAGGAAACCTCGATCATCTGTTGCCCAACGAACTAGTTAAATAGAGGCTACTAGGGACCTGTTTGTTTACATACCACATGTGCATTAATGTTTCCGCTTAATACAGTTATAGCATGGTATTAAAACATATTATGAAAAATTGAGATATGACAAATAAAATCACTTTATTAATTGCCTCTAGGGCATATCTCCTTCACAAACTCACTCCATCCAGAACAGTGTGCAAATCCATGTATTCCTGGAATGCTTCAGCTGACAAAGGTAATTGAAACCCCTCTGCCATGGAGGGCATATTCACAAAATCCTTTACAGAAACCAACTTATCCTTAGCAAAAGAATATAACCCGGGAAACTTTGCTGAAAGAAGTTCCTTTTCCCATACATCATCCCAGAATAAAACTGTAGATCCTCTACCTACGGTGCAATGTGTTATACTTCTCCAAGAATCTGACAAATTCAGTATTGCCCTCCACCAGAAAGAGCCACTGTCTACAACCGCATGGGGAACAGATTCATAGTAATACGAGTCACGTATCAACTTCACCCATGGGATATTAGCATTGTTATAGAATTCATCCAGGTGTTTTAGCAATAGTGCCCTGTTCTGGATTTGCAGATTAATAATTCCCAAGCCTCCTTTTTGTTTGGGTCTGCACACCATATCCCAGGCAGCTAGAGAGTTTACTCTTTCTTTATTTTTATCTTTCCTCCAAAGACATCTTCGTCTAGCTCTATCAATGATCTCCAAAACTCCTTTGGGAATAACTAGAGTGCACATAAAATATGTTGGCAAAGAAGAGAGGACAGAATTTACCAGATCAGACTGTCTCCATATGACAAGAAGGAAACAATGGCAGAGAGTCTTCTTTCCACCCTATCAATTAGGGGTGCAAAATCAGTTATCGAAGGCCTTGTAGTACCCATTAGCAGGCCTAGGTATGTAAACAGCATGGCAGCTATCTGACAGTCCAGTAAACCGGCCAACATCTGTGCCTCTTGACCATCAACATTAATGGGGATCATGGAAGATTTATGAAAATTGATCTTCAGTCCAGTGATGGAGGCATATTTACAAAGCAACTCTTTGAAAACCAACAATTGATCTGGCTCAGCAGGCAACACCACTAACGTATCATCTGCATATTGGATCACTGGGTAATCACCATCTACAGGAATTGGTAGTCTCAATCTCCCTTCCTGAAGAGCCAGATTTATGATACTCTGAAACAAATCTCCTCAAAGGACATAAAGCAGTGGTGAAAGGGGGTCTCCCTGCCTGACCCCCCGTTTGCACCTAAAGCTCTTTCCAGGAATCCCATTCAGAAGCACTAAGGAGGATCCAAATGATAAAATCTCTTTTACCCACTTTATAACTAGTGGGGGAAACCTTTCTTCTCCAAAATTTCCAAGATAGCATTGTGTTCAATTGTATCGAAAGCCTTTTCAAAATCGATCTTAAAAACCACAACCTTTCTCCTTGATTTCGGGCACTAGAAGAGGTACTCAAAACACCAGGACAAGCAATCCTGAATTGTTCTACTCTTGATAAACCCATATTGGTTAGCATGAATGCAATCAGTAATGATTCCTTGAAATCTGTTAGCAACCAGTTTAGTCAAGAATTTCAGACAAGTATTTGTCAGGGAGATCGGCCAGAAATCATTTACTGTTTCAGGGTTCAGTTTCTTGGGTACCAGAATTTCAGACAAGTATTTGACAGGGCGACTTTTGCACCTCCAATCAGTTGGTCCTGGATGAATCCCTTTATCGCCTCACCATGACGAAATCTGGACATGAGCGCTGCCAAGCCTTCTGGTTGCCGGTCCAAGGGGAAAAGCGCTCTGTGTACAAGGGACAAAGCTGATTGACAGGACTCGACAAAGGCCTTTACTTACCAACCCGGTCTTACAAGGTCGCCAATACCCGGCCCTTCACTCTGTCTTCCCAGAAGGAAGTCGTGTCACGACCAATGTTATTTGAGATAGAGATCAGTCGGTCGCGCACTCGGTCTGATTCCGCACAGGCGTCCAGCTGAACGCCTGCAAAAAAAAAAGAGCAAAGATTATCGTCAAACACCAAGCTAAAGGGCAGAACACACGCTCGGGGGTTGGGTCAACACTTACACAGCAAGTCAGCACTAGCCCTCCCAAGCTATTCTAGCAGAAACGCCTCGCGAAGATCCGGTTTTAGCTGCTTTGACTTTAGTATGGCCAAAGCTCCATGGGCCATTTGAAGATCTTGCTCCGTCCTCTCGCAGCGTGTCTTTAGAAGGGAGTATCGATACTCCTCCCGGTCGCGGCCATTAGCAAATCCCGGAGCAGTCTATGATCCATGGGTACTCGACTGCGGGGCAACGCCACCGGACGAGGAAGTATTTTTCATATTTGTGGCGTCAGTCTGCGAAATTTTAGTTCAGATGTCAGAGCTCGACAGTTTATCACAAAAGCAGAAAGCGTCGACACTCAAACAAACAGAACAAATTCACAACATGCAAATGCACACACGCAATTTCACAGCAAAGGTACATAAACATGGATTCCATTAAAGCAGTGAGACATCAGTCGAAGTCTTTACAAAGCGAAGCAGAAGAAAGAGACAAGTTCTACATGGCTAGTCCATGCTAGACGACTTCTGCACCCTAGCAAGGCGACGAGCAGTCTTGGCTTCCACTGTTGCCACAAGCTTCTCCGCCAGCTCATGCGACTGGTCGAGGAATGGTCCAAGGGGCTTGGCCTTGCCATCAGAACCCTTGGAAAAATCCGATACAGCCTTGTCGAAATCACCC
Source organism: Poa pratensis (assembly GCA_947311845.1). NCBI lineage: Eukaryota > Viridiplantae > Streptophyta > Magnoliopsida > Poales > Poaceae > Poa > Poa pratensis. Next base: position 9,985,739 of record CAMZMU010000121.1, on the reverse strand, counting down.
TCAAATCCATGCCCGGGCAGCACAAGGAAGGTGGTCTGCGAGCCACATACCGTTTGGTCGTGGCTGAAGGTTTCCATCGTCGAAGAGTCCGGGTTGAAGAGCTCCACCATCTCCCCGAAAGGCAGCACCTCCTTGCTCTTCAGGAACACGGACTGGTGAATGGTCGTCAAGGCACTCGAAGCCTTTACCAGCGCACTCGCGGCCAGTTCACCCGAGCGCTTAACAACAGCGACTGCTTTGTCAAGCGCACCACCATCAACCTCGTTATCGGGTCCAGAAGACGCGCCCAAGACCCCTATCAGCAAGCAATGAATAATTAATCAAAGATAAGGAGAGCCAATTGTACTACAGCCACATAGCAGGCTCAGCAACGTCCATACCTGACAAGGTACTGGCAAGGGAGTCAAGTCGGCCAGCCACAAGGTCCTCACGCTCCAAGAGCTGCGCCCGTAACTTCTCCCCGCGTTTGTTAGCTTCTGCTCTCGCCTCGGCTGCTGCTTTGTCCACCTTAGCAAAGGTGTCCTTCTTAGCTGCCTCAAGATCTTTTCTGAGAGCCTTGGCTTTCCGAAGGGCGTCATCTCTATCGAGCTCTGCTTGCGACACGGACTCTGCAAGAAACACACATTGTCAAGCAAGGAGGAGAGAAAGGAAAGCAGTTTAGCTCGTGATCAGCGGTTTCACTTACTCTTTGCATCAAGCAGCTGCTGGCGCAGACTGGCAACTTCGGCTTCCATGCGCACGTAACGAGTACCAGCATCCAGCAAATCCCAAATGAAAGGCTACACATAGGCAGAACACTCAGCAAATTCAGGCTAGACCCAACTATAAACAGTTACACATAGCCTCGGGGAATACTCCCATCGGGAGCGTTGCCGCGCACCCGATAAAATCAATTCCAAGTATCAAGTTCTTACGTGTTCGGCAGAGGTCGAAGGAAGCACGGCTAAAGCTACACCCACATTGGTGCCAACCATTGGCTCAGGGGGTGGCGTCACGGCGGCAACATCAGCAGTAGCTTCCAGCTGTTTCTCCTGCATAACCCGAGCCGTCGACTCTATCCCTTTTTGTTCACGGATGTTGGCCAACGGGAGGTCTTCGTCAGAGGCGTCAGAAGTATCACTGCATGGCAAAGAAGAAGGAATGGGCAGCGAGAAGGGGGATTTACCCCTGTTCACTGCCCCGCCCTCTGCATTTATACGGCGGCCAAAATCGTCCGTGCCGTCCGCGCATCATCGTGGGAGCGGTGTTAAATCTAGCCCTACATGTGGCGCTCAGGAGAACAACGGCCGCGACCCACGCCACCCACTACGCATGGGAAACAAGGAGGCCATCATCATGTCCCCAAAAAATTCACGCCAAACGGTCAAATCCAGTTGAAGCGACACCGCTCCTGGTCAACACTGACAAGCAGGGCCACAGTGTCATGTCCCATCCATCGCAACGCGCACGCCATTGCCTGTCAGGCAGTGCAGACGGCAAAAACGTCATCCCTGACATCATCACACTATGATGCAGCAAAACGGTACTCCAGTCCCTATACGTGTCGACTCCGAGGAAGAACATTCAAACCAAGCAGGAGGTCATTTGACTGCTTCAAGTTCAAAGCATTCAACTCCCATCGGGAGCGTATACAAAATTTCGTCGGTTGCTGCAAAGGTTATTGATTGAGATTAACCTCAATTGCAAGCACTTAAGCTTAATCTCGGGGGCTACTCCCATCGGGAGCGCTGTCGCGCACCCGATAAAACACAGGCAAAAAGGCTTTCATGCTTCGGAACATTCAGTCGAACCTTTATCGACTGGGCAAAATTCAACATGCAAAATTCATGACTAGCATAGTCGCAAAAAGACTTCCCGAGTTGCGTCCGCCGCATATGATCCTAGGATGCTGCACCCATGGTGTAAAGATAAGGTCCGCCGATCAGTCGAGCCGGCCAGGGCCCGCACCTGCTGCGTTCACCCTGTATATTTCCGTGCCAACATACATGAAGAAAATCCTGACGGACGCGTTGGGTACCCACTATCACGCTGCAGTTCGACTCCTGTAAGACCTCCGCGGCCTGAGTCGAATCTGACCAGTTTTTTCCGGGTTCGAGTCTGTGGACTCGAGCTTGAAGTATCCTAGTAAGGTTTTGCCCAAGTGCGGTTAACTGGTCCTGATCCGTCGAGTGTAGCAGGCCTACTATGCCACCATCCCTAAGACCTGTCAGACGGACATCGAAACATAAGCAAAATATCAGTCGACGTACTACCGACTCGAATGTTCAAGGCAACAGGCAAAGTATTGGTCGATGTGCTACCGACCCAAAGATTCATGATAGAGCAAGAAGACTATGTCGTGCACCCGCAGTTGAGTCCCTGCCCGATTCTTCGAGTCGACCAAACACTTGGGGGCTACTGACGTGGGCCTACCCTTCGGGTGCCCTACCATGAAGGTACCTGGTGCACGTACGGACTAAAGCCCAACTAAAGGCCTACCGGTAGGCCGCATTTAAGGCCCATGAAGGAGGCCTAAGAAGACGAAGTACGCCCCAAGGCAGGCGAACCCTATGTCGGTAGAGACTTACCTTACATGTAAACCTAATCGGATGCAAACTCCCGGGACCCAGCCTCCTATATAAAGGCTCGAAGGGCCGCCGATCTAGGTCACGCAATACTCTAGCCACAAAAACCCCATCGAGATCGCAGGAAGTAGGGTATTACCCTCCGGGGGCCTGAATCTGGGTAAACTCCTTTCTTGTCAGCCGACGGATCTATCAGCGCTACCAACTCTCTTCCCCTCTAACGAAACCCTAGGTAGCTTAACCATGTGATTTGATGTGACCACACCACGTCAATGAGATAGTTGCATATTTCTATAAAGGTGTAGCTACACAAATGATAAGGAAATAAAACATCTAAAAATAATATAATATGTTAAAAGAAGGCAAAACAAAAATAAAAACAAATATTATTAACGCAAAACTGTATAATTTGCCCTTTGTCTATAATCGAACAAAATCCACGCAATTCCTTATATAAAGTCTCCATGTCAATATGAAACAGAAAAGACCTGTCACCCTACTTGTTGTGCATTCACGACATGAATTGTCATGTCGTCAGTTCGAGTACTCCTACTCGTGCCGCCACCGCTGTAGGATCCGCGTTACGGAGGAGACGGAAGGCGCGGCCCTCCGTTTCCGGTGCCCTCCGTGAAGGGGAAACCGGAATCAGGCGCCACCCGCCGGCGCCATCGGGGAGCATCCTCCAACCCGGAGGAGCTTGGATGGGCGGGATGGCGGAGCGGGGCACCGCCGCCACCTTCCTTATGTGCGGCGCGGCCGAGCGCATCGGCGGGGAGCGGGACGGATGGGCCGACCGGCGGTAGACGGGCGCGGAGCCGCACCCGCTTGCTGACGCTGATCTACGCGACGGAGCGCGGCTGCATTGCCCGCTCGCCGTCGGTCCCGCGTCCTTGAGCGACTCCGCAATGGCGAGGTGGAGTGCGAGCTCCTTCTCGTCGACGGGGGATCCGGAGCGCGCCGGCGCCGCCGCGCGCCGTGATTCCACCTCGGGCTCCAGATCCTCCCAATCGAAGGAGTCGAACGACGACATTGGAGGTGGCGGTGGCATCGGGAGGCGGAGAAGCGGCGAAGTGGAGGAGGAGAACTGCGGAGGCGGAGAGACGGAGGAGGAGAATTAAATAAGCGGCCGGTGGGGAATGAAGGCGACCGCCTAGGACGCCGCGCCGGCGTTCCACCTCATGCTGCCGGTGCCGGTCAGCCTCCCTCCGCGTGGGCCCGAGCTGTAGCGACCCACGGGGCGGTCGCGTCCGGGCGCGTCCGCGCCACCCCAAACCCACCCCACATATGGGCTGGGTTTGGGGGCTGCCGGTCAGCCAGGTCGTTTGGGGTGGGTTTGGGGGCCATGCTTGGGTGGTGGTTTTTGGACCAAATGCGGTCCGGGTTGTCCGCCCGGACCTTTGGGGCCGGTTTAGGGGAGATGGTTGGAGATGCTCTAAGGATGCTAGTCACATATTCTTTAGATGTTTTCTACCCCAGTTTGTTTGGAGTGGTCTAAGAGAGATGCTCCAAGTCCCCTGGAACTCGTGCTGTTATGCGGATACTAGGCAAAATGGTAAAAATTCATATTTGGAAGTATCCACATTAAAAATTGTTCAGATTCTAAAACTATTGGAATTCAAAAAAAAATTACATTTATTTATTGTTTAGATTTCAAAAATTTAGTAAAATTGGGAAGTTAGTTATATTTGAATTTTTCCACGTTTACAAAATGTTTAGATTTGAAAGGCATTTGTAATTTTGAAATATGCATCATTTAGTAGTTTTTGAAAATTGTTTAAATAATTTGAAACAATATCTATAAAGTGTTTAAATTATTCTGTTGGGTTTATCATATTGAGTGATATTACTGATATTGTTTTACTCGATTTTATTTGAATTTAAAAGGAAATAACCGCGTCCGTGTGCTAAAAGGAAATGACCGCGTCCGTGTGGATGTAAAGTAGTAACAAAATTTTACATGGGGTGTGGAGAGGAGAAAAAAAATTCCGTAAGCTTCATAATTAATATAAAGAAGTTATAGTACTTATTGAAATTAAAATTATGGTATATTCTGTGCGTGAGCAACAACTTAAATATGGTCTAAATACAACTAAGAGTAATCTCTGTGATGAAAGTAGTAATGGAAGAAAGTAGTACTTTGTTAATTGTAGTAATGTATTAATCTAAATTGTTTGGTGTCACATGAATTTGAGACAAATAATTGGGATTTATTTTTAGCATTTTTTTTCATATTTTTCCGCTTAATTATGCATGAAAGAGTGGTATATTTTATGTATGAACAACACTTTTTTTCTTTTCCCCTAGCGAGAAAATAGTAAAATTTTCTGGAGAACTAATCCAACAAATATTCAACAAAATGAGCATTTATTAGTTTGTGTGAAAAGTTTGAGAATTTATTAAATTTTAAGTTTTCTTAATTTTTGAAATGTGAACAATGTTTTTTTGTTGTAATTTTTATGTGGAGAGTATAGAATTTTGGTAGTCTCAGAAATTTATTATGGAAATTTGCTGAATTTTAAATTTGTTGACATATTATTTGTATTTTTTGAATTAAAGTTTAGGAGTTATGAAATTTACAATTTTTTTAATCATTTTGTTGTAATTAATCAATTTATGAAAGGAAGGACCCACGCGTCAGTTTTTGTGAAGTTTAAAAATTTGCTGAATTTGGAGTTTTTTGACATATCGTTTGTAATTTTTTGAATTACAGTCTAGAAGTTATGAATTTAACAAAAAAATCATCATTTTGTTGTAATTAATTAATTTATTATGAAAATTTGCTGAATTTGAAAGTTGTCTACATATTATTTGTATTTTTTTGAATTACAGTTTAGAAGTTATGAAGTTTACAATTTTTTCATCATTTTGTTGTAATTAATCAATTTATGACAGGGAGGACCCACACGTCAGTATTTTTTTTAATTTTGGAAAATGTTTACGTAAATGGGGAAAAACTGACAGGTGGGGCACGCTTGCGTCAGCACGTTGTGCTGACGTTGTTCGTCGGCGGCGGGCGCACGGCCGAGCTCCGCCGAGCTCGCGTTCGAGCAGGAAAACGCGCTCGCGAGGCTGGATTCGTGGGGAAGCGCCTGGCAGCGGAGCTGGACCAAATGGTCGCCGGAGTTCGCCGGCAGAGGCCAAATCACGGCGCCGGAAGCAGGAGCGCGGCAGCGTTGAATCCGACACGACCGCGGCGTTCCAGCATGTGTCTGTCGGTGAGGAGGGAGAGGGCGCGGCGGTGGAGCGGTCCGCGTGCTTCGATCTGAACGGGGAGAGGTGGAGCGGCCGTCGCACGCGTCGGCGGCGGCGGTGACCTCCGGCGTCGCGGGAGAAGAAGAAGATAGGGTGAGATGTGGTGGTTTTTTTACACGAAGGTCCCTGCTCTTTCCGGAATTTGCATATGAGTCCTTTGCGGGGTTGTTTCTGTAAAAACGTTGCGCCAAAATTCGTGCGAGAGGGGTGACCAGTTGCTCACCGGTTTCACCGGCGGTGACTGGGTGACGTGGCGCCCTCTGGTTGGTGCGGAGGCGCGCGTACTGTTCCCAGGAACAGTAACGCGTTTTGGGACGACGTGGCTCGATCTTGATCGTCCGTTGCATCAATCCGACGGCCAGAGTAAAAGTGGTGACGTGGCGCGCTGGAGAGGGGGTTGTCATGTCCTCCCTTTATATATAAGGCTATGTCTTCGATTTTGCAAGGTTTTATTGGAAAATCCCGCATGGTGTTTTGTTGGGTCTTAGCTGTGTTTTGTTCGGCTCTGTGGCTTATTCCTAATAAGTTTACAATTGAAAATAAGTTACCAAAGCAACGAGCTGATTGCATTTTAAAATCCTAAACCTTTTGCAGCCGTGGAGGCCCCTACTCAAGGGCGTGGCCGTGCCACTGCTGGACGAAATGGTCGCAATGCTTAAACTCCTTTTCAGCGCATTTTTCAACAAAGAATGCAAAATGCAACCACAACAGCCATTTTCAGCAAAGTCTCTGGCGTTTTTCAGACTAGTAATATTGCACGTGTAATGCACGCATTGACTAATGCACATATCTTCTTACGTTTTAAAATTATATCAAATCTTAAAAGAATGCCAACAAAATGTTAACACATACCAATAATTTCTATGCCAAATAATCATGTATTTGCAACAGGAAAATTTGCAAGGCACGTTTGTCAAGTGAGTTCTCAAATTATATTGTACAACTTGCTGAAAACAGTAGTCCCATGTTTGTAACTTTAACAGTTGACATATTTACAATTTCAATGCTACAGAGGCGCTCGGAATAACATATTCAGTTCTCCAAAACTTACCAAGTTACCAAGGGCATCTTTAGCCGATTCCCTTTTTTTTTTGTACAAGCCGATTCCCTATTAATGTTTAACTCCTCGTTTCTTAGGAGTTAACCACGCCTAGCCGACCTCTCAAACCTTTAGAGGAGGAAAAAAATTAGGAGTTGGCACCAAAATGCAACCCAACTTTCTAAAATATACTCTACCGGTGGCCTCTCAGAGTATAATTTTGACCAGCCCTCTCTCTCTCCCGCCGAGCCACCACCACTTACCTGCCGCCCAATTTCATCGCTGCCGGCACCGATGGCTGGTGAGTACTTCGGACTGAGCTTCGGTGACTTGTGCACTACAAGTGACCGAGAGACTTGTGCACATCTGGACCCTCCATTATAGATCCAACGGACACGAACAACCAAAGGCAAAATCCAACCGAGGGGCTCCTGTATACAGACTACAGAGGCAGAGCGAGGGGATTTTACGCGGGACGGGGCCAATTTCTCCCGCGTGGCGCGACGGAGGCGAAATTCGATGAGGGAGCGGGAGCGCCACCGTGGAGCTCGGGCTGAGTGGCGCAAGTAGAGGCGGAGCTCTTCGTCATCGCAGCGGCGCCATCCTTGATCGGGATTCTGCCGGTTCCTCTCCCAGCGCGCCGCCGTCGCCGGCGACTTCGACCCTGTTCTCCCCTGCGTCCAGACCGCGATTTCCGCTGGTTCCTCTCCTACTGCGCTGCCGTTGCCGGCGCCTTCGACCCCGTTCTCCCCCGCGTCCAGGCCCTACTGTCGTCGAAGCTGTCCCTGCTCCGCCGCTGGAGAAGCTGGAGAAGATACGTCCAAATATTCAGGCCGTTTCAATCAGTCGTTGTAGGTAATTTGTTTTCTTAATTGAAGATGAATCTGTACTGCTGTGCTGTGTAGATTTTGGAATTATACTGAACCTAGCAGTTCACTAAAATATTCAGTACACCAATTTGTGAAACTATACTGAACATGGTGATGTGCGTGTGTAGATACTGAACCTGGTGCTGTGCGTGTGTGCATGCAATATTCAGTACTGAAGCTAGCTAGTGTCTTGATTATATGTGTTCTGTAGTTTTACATATTAGCTAGTGTTGTGTAGCTTTCTCAAGATTTTTGTCACATATGCAATATTCAGTAAAGTCAACTGATTATATGTGTTCACAATGGCAGGTAAATTGGTGCTGCATAATGACATAAAGTGGTAATGGGTTGCCTCAACTTGGTATGATATTTCGAAGTAAAGATGAGGCTTGGCTTTTTTGGGTTGCATATGGGGGCCGTGCAGGCTTTGAAGTGAGGAAGAGGTATACCAATGTGAGCAAGTCTGATGGAAAGATGAACACATGCATATTCGTTTGTGCCAAGGAAGGTTTTCGGAAAAAAGTCCAAAGAGAAACCCCTCGGATCTGTTTCAGACCTGAAACAAGAACAAATTGTGATGCTCATATGACTCTTAAATTTTGTCGCGTGACTAAAATTTTGAAGTCACCGAGTTAGTTCTTGAACACAACCATCTCCTTCACTTGCCACAAACCCACCACCTCATGGTGTCCCAAAGGAAAATTTCAGAATTTCAAGCTTTTGAAATCGAAGCTGCCGATGACTCCGGAATTATGCCTAAAGCTGCATATGTTTGAAAGGGCAGGAGTATTGTGTGGACATGGACTGAAAGTTTTAGATATGATGAACATAAAGACATTGCCGATGCATTATATCTTGAAGAGATGGACTAGAGAAGCACGTCAAGGAAGTATATTGGACAAGCAAGGAAGAAATGTGGTAGAAAATCCAAAACTGGAAGCTATGCTTCGGTACCAGGAACTATCTCATAAATTTCATACTATGGCACATAAAGTGGCCTACTCTACAGAATGTTGTTTGTTCTTGGAAAACACACTTGATTCCGTTGGCCCAAAGCTGGAAGATATGCTAAATTCATCTACTAGTGCTATGAACGAACCAAGCAATGAGAAGGAAAATGCTGACCCAAACGTGGAGCAAACTGACGACTTGCTTAGAGCTGCACGACTGAAGAAAAAAGAAGTGCAATCCAAAAATTTGAAGAGAAACAAAACTTGGATTGATAGGTTGCGCAAGGGCAAGCGCAAGGCAACTAAGCCTGCTGTTTCTACCAAAAAAGGATCAAAGGTATGTTCTAATCTGAACATAACACATCCATTTATAAACTAATTCGCTGAACTTTCATTTGACAGAAACAAAAGAAAAAAGATGATCCACAACCTCAAGTAGAAGCAGAAGATGACGGCCACAAGAAAGAAGCTGCTGTAGAAAGGAAACAGTACGATGTCATCGAGAGTTTTACCCAACTCCTCACAGCTCCTCCTACTTGTGATGTTAGTCTTTATGGTGGAAATCTGTTCTAGTGTATGTATGTTGGCTACATGGTACTTAAGGAGCTAACTAGATCTTTTGGATGTATTTTGAGGGTAACTATAGTTTGATGAGGCCAAATTGCAAAAGTGGTATGGCCTACATGTATTTTGGGAGATAACTTATTGCACCAGAAAGGGAATGATATGCTGCATTGTGCATTATGTGAGCATTTTAAGCTTTGTACCAAATTTTGAACTCAAAAATGAAACTTCCCAGAAAATTTTGAAAAAATTCCAGTAAATGTAATATATGACCTTATGCATTCTGAGAAAGTTTCGTTGAATTTGGATACATCGTTTGTGAGTAAACAACATTTTAATTTTCTCCCCCAAATTTTGAAGTCAAAATTCGAACTGCCCAGAAAATTTTGAAAAAATTCCAGTACATAGAATATATTGTGTTAAGCATTCTGGTAAACTTTTGTTTAATTTGGACGAACGGTTTGTGAGTAATCATCATCTTAAGTTTCAGCTGAAAAATGCCTTTGGTTGTTCGTGTCCGTTGGATCAATAATGGAGGGCCCAGATGTGCACAAGTCTCTCGGTGACTTGTAGTCAAGTCACCGAAGCTCAGTCCGAGTACTTCATGCAACCAAAATGACTATTACATCATCAGCCTAGCCTATTCGGTTGATGCAACTGAACTGGCTGCAACTCAATGAAAGGGCATTAATTGCGAGAGGAGCTTGTCCTGCTCGCCTGTGCCTTGCCTCGCCCCTGGCCAGAGGCACCTCGTCGTCATTGTCCCTCTGCCATTGCTTGAAACCGTCGCAGAACTGCTCCTTCAGTTCGCATGCGACAAAATTCCTGAAATTTTCACAACCGTTGTACTATGAATGACAATACATAAGAGAACTAAACATCTAACAGTGATCGAAAGGATAACCAAATGTTTACTTCAAACTGAATTAGCTAGCTGAGGATACAGCAACATACGAAACTGGCATGGCTCTAGCAGCTACGAAGGATATCCCAAGAAAGCAAAGCTGAGCAGCTGCATACCTTGAGATATATCTAAAAAATAATGAACTCAATAGTAAATTAAATATAAATCAGAAAATAGCATAGTTTGGACCTTGCTCTTGTTGTGCTCAAGAAAATCAGCAAGTTCACTACCATCATCACCGTGTTTTATGCCCGTGAGTAGCCTGAAACAAGCAAACATATATCGTCGTAAAATCAACTGAGCTGAAATTACTTTATCATAACTGTCTTTTCTCTCGGAAAAATGTTGGCCAAGAATCTTCCCAGCATCACATAAATGCTTAACACTTGCAATTTATATAAAACAAATTGGAAGCTTAAGTTAATAAGTCTCACTGGCAGAAATACACATCTTTACTGTCACTTATCCAAGTAATTCTCTCACGCTTGAGTACTGACCATTACTACCATGGTATTCAGAAGTCTATAAACCCATTGTGAATACTTACCTATTGATATAAATAACTTGTAGTATTTCTTCCAAGGTTAAGCTCATGCACAACCTATGCAAGATGATAACTAGACAGGTCTCATAAAGAACTGAAGAAGTTAAATGCAATAACAGTTATAGGGCTAATCAGAACCTAACAGTAAAGAATAATCAGAAGCTGAAGGAAACATCCTGGGTCTGGGAACACATTTGAATTGCATGTGCAAACTGCGAGTCCACGAAATTCACTAATCTACAGAACACTCTTGCCTGACTATATGACCTTGCTGCATGCATCAAATCGGCTCAAACATAATGAGCATATTAGGATCAAAGCAATGCAATACATTAATTCATGCGAGATTTGTCATGTAAGGCATAATGGATTGCCAAGCAAGAAAAAAAGGAGGTTCAAGGTTAAATCATTTGAGTACCTTCATGGGAGCTTTCTTAGCTTGTTTATAGCCCTGAACTGCCTATGTACTGATTACTGTAATATCGAATGGTTTATCTAGGACCTTTTCATCCTCAGTAATCCGTTTCATTTATAATACTAAAACTGTAGCTCGTCAGCATTCTAGTAATGTGCTAGTGGCACGTACTATATATTCGACATGATTGAATTATTTATGTACTTAAATGACATGGAATGATTATATATAGCGAAATCAAAGCAAAGTTCAATCTGAGAGTGTTCTAGAACAAACTTGTGGCATTAGGCTTTGCAACAGAAAATCTTGTTACTTGATGGAAGCCGAACAGTGTAATGAAGGTAGAGGGACCTATAATGCGCTTATAGGTACAGCGGCGTTTCTTTTTTCAGCAACTGATCAACCGGCTAAACTGGGAAATGATAATCATTAGCAGATGTGTGATGTACTTCTGGTCTACCTCATAATTTTATCACGATAACATTACTTTGAACACCGGGACGAACTGATCTATCAGAAGCTACAAGCCTACAATCGTAGTGGAAAACGATCATCTCAATAGCATGTATCATGCACGTTTGTATCTTGACGATCAGCCCAAAAGCTGAGGAGAAAAATGCCAGGTGTAATATGAGATATCAATCTGATTGCACACCGGATGGGAAAGAAGAGAACATACTCCCTCCGATCCGGTATAAGTGTCGGAAGAAAATAACTACTCACGTATAAATTGGTAGTACACCTCGCGACAATGTTTTGGGATCAGAGGGAGTAGTATTAAAAAGTCTACACGCACGCTTACATTTGAAAAAAAAAACATGATATTTCATACCACAACCTGTGACAGCACATATAAGGATAAAAATGCCATGATTACATATATAGTCAAACAAAGGACCTGCTTTGAATTGCAACAAAAAACATATCACTAGTCTTTTCGCAGCACTGTTTATTGGTGGCAATTAATCCTCTTCACACATGTGGATGTAGAAACTTTCAATAGGAACGAAAGAGGAGGATTCTTCAACCTCGCACACCTTCCTCACTCGCTTCGACTGAATCTCGATTGCGAAGATTCCGTCTGGCCTTCCAATGAAAAGGACATTTGCCCTCCCGGCAAAGCTCATAGGCCATAGCTCGCCGAGAGGAGCAGCTGGGAGCAAATTATCTAGGTCGATGACCCGGCTGATTACCCATAGAGCGTCATCATCCCTTGACCAAATGTTCAGACGGGAGTTTGCAAGATATTGACCAACTCCTAATCCACCGTCCTCCGTGAGAATGAGGGCAACTGAATTGCTACCCTCGAAATCCCACGGGGGCGAGAGGATGGTGGTACCACTGTCCTCGGCCAAGTCGTACTGGATTATTATTCCTTGATCCGACAGGAAGTAGAGGAGAGAGTCCCCTACTAGCACGCTGGTGGTGTGCGTCGTGAAGCTCAAAGCCGAATCTTGGATCCAGCTCATGTCACTCCACTTGTCAGTCTCGGACGTGTAGGTGGACGCCAATGTGAACCACTCCAGCTCGTCGCCGTCTTCGTACGAGCTCTGGTTGCTGCTGTTGTCGGTGTAGACTATCACCAACTTAAAGGGCCTCGCGATCCCGCGACAGCCTTGGTGGTTGCACCCGGCCGCCGCACAGACAATGGCCGCCGTTGGGAGGCCGCCCTGCAACGTGTCGTCCCAATTCGTCGCTCCCACCGGCACGCTCTCATGTTCGCCGGTGAATGGGTCCCATAAAACGAGCTCGCCCCCAGTCGGATCCATGTCGACGAGAAGCGCGCGGCCATGGCGGTAGTCGAGGGCACGCCCGTCGCGTGGGACGGCGAGGGAGAAGGCTGAGGGTGTGGTGGCGACGAAGTCTTCTACGTCCATGTGGTTGTTTCGAAGGAAGCCCAGTACGGGGGGTCTCCCGTGGTGCTCGTGGAGGCGGCGGCGGAATCTGCGCTGCGAGATGACGAACCTCCAGAGCTTGCAGACCAGCGAGGCGCGGAGGAGGCAGGACGGCTCATCGGGAGGGAGGCGGACGAGGATCTCCTCAATGAGCTCGTCCGGCGGCGAGTCGGTGAGGCGCAGCGGCGGTGGCGGCGGCCGCGCAGCCATGTACGTAGCTTCTAGGTCTCTGGGATTGGATTGGGGAGAGCGTCGGCCGCAGCGTTGGATTTATGGGCGCTGCTAGGAATCCTTAGGAATAGAATCAGCCTGGTCGATTTTCCCGCGCGTCTATTTCCGTGAATCAAGGCACCGTTGCATTCTTCCGCTAAAACTACGATTTCATTCCTCTAGGTTGTTAATTGGTTTCCATTTATATGATAATTGCCCAATAACTACTATACGTAAATCACGTCACCTTTCCCGTCCTTCTCCCCAAAACTGCCGCGGTTAGTCCTCATCTTTACCTTCTACGTAGTTTTCATCGTTTCGTACATCGTGTTCGCTGGGTTCGTTTCCTACGTTGTGTTCCGATCGCCAAGTCATGATCATTTCGGTTTCCTTAGTCCAATACGACTCTCCAAGTCCTGATCGATGCCATATGCCTATTTCGTTTTCGGTTTTAACTTAGAGTTAAATACACTGTGGGTACCTGTATTTTTTTTTGAAAGCACAATATGGTACTCGTACTCTAGAATACGCACGAGATGGTACTCGAACTTGATGAGACGTGAAACTACGGTACTTTTCGGCGTATGCAGCGCGTACACGCGGCAGTTGTCGGTGACGTTGCTTGAATTTGTCCGAGCGGAGCGGCGACGGTGCATTTAATCAATTAGCCCCCTGAAACCCAGACAATTTCTGTCGTCAACGAGCCACTCCCCGAGCTCTTCGCCGCTTCGTCTCCACTCGCGAAACAGGGGAAACAGAGGCCGAGTTCGCCGCCCCCGTCGTCGCCGAGCTCTCCGTGACCGCCGTCTCCGCGGTTTGAAGATTCCGTCACGCGCTGGTGCGCCGCGTCCGCGGGGCGTGGTCGTCGGCGATGGCCCCAGTTCGTCGCCCCGAAGGAGACCCTCCCCCTGCGTACGGTACGTTCCGTCGCTGATCAATCTCGAAGGAAAGTTGGGAAAGTAGTGTTCTTTAGGGATATCCAACTAGTATGAGTTAATTACGGAGGGATCGCTAGTGTTTTCTGATCGATTTCTGTTGGGGGTTATGCAGGTTGGGGGTTAGCCTTAGGGTTTATGAACTGAACTGAAGAAGTTCAATTGCGCATGATTTTGATGCATTTTTCTATGGCTGTTCCTGTCGCAGGTAGTCGCAGCACCTGGTTTTCTGTCGAGATAAATCATGGAGGGCATTTTGTTGGTCATGGACGCAACCGTAGCTATGTTGACGGCCGTGCTGTTTGGTTCGATCAGGTAGACAAAGTGACATGGTCCACAATTATGCTTGAGAACATCCACATTCTTGCCTTGTTACATCAAACTTCCATCCATTAAATCAACCACCTTGTTCCTTAAACTTGTTTAGTGCATAATCAACTAAAACTTGTGACACTTTAGTTGTAGGGAATAGATAACTTTTCCTTCTTGCTCCTGCGGATCGATACCTTACTTCCACATTGAGAGGTGCTACAGTGATCCCTTGCTCTTGGGGGTTATCAGCAGCCATGCCGAGACCGGCAACACCCACTTGTCACTCGCCAGCAACAGCTCGATCAGCTCGCCGTCCAGACCTGCAAGAGCAAGGTTAACAGCCTGGGGCTCCCACGCGTCCTCTGGGAGGCCCTCGATGCTCAGCACACACTTGTAGTCGAACTTGCCCTGCGTACCATGCGACGTCTGGCACCACCTGCCCACACGCACGCGCTCAGCGCCGCAACGCAGCAGCGGCGCCATTGCCACGACGCGGTGGCAGTCTTCAGCCGAGTCGAATCGGACGAAGCAGTGGTAGGGTGGGCATGCCGCCTCCACCGTCACCTTCGTGCGCGGGACGCCGCACTGCTCCTCCAGCACGGCCAGCACAGCAGCTGGCGGGGCGCGCCGCCCACCTTCCACGGTCATGAAAACCGAGCGCCCGCGCAACTTCATCTCCTGCTCCACCATCCCAGCCGTGCGTGCGAGCACAATGCGGCCAGCCGCCGGTCGCAGGTCGGCCTCGCCGCGCCGCATTGTCTCGAAGAAGTAGCTGCTGTCGCGCACGCGAGACCAAGGCTGCATGGGCTCACCACCGCCGCCGCCGATAACGGAACAAACGCTCTCCGAGCTCACGCTTCCGCCATCACCGCCGCCGGCCATCTTGCTCTCTCGATTTGGGGATTACTCTCTCGATTTAGGGTTACAGAATGGGGAATTGGTCTGTTGATTTAAGCTGGCGACGACATTTTGCAGCGAACCCCCGCCTCTGCTATATTCCTCCAGCAGTCCCTCTAAAGCTGACGTGGCTTCTCACTACTTTGCAAACAACCCCTCCATGCAAACGACGGCTGCTTCGTCGCCTCAGCGTACGCGCTGCATACGCCAAAAGTACCGTAGTTTCACGTCTCATCAGGTTCAAGTACCATCTCGTGCGCATTCTAGAGTACGAGTACCGTATTGTGCTTTCAAAAAAAGTACAGGTACCCACAGTGTATTTAACTCTTTAACTTATAAGCCCTCGACGCTAGCTTCAGAACCGGTGCTTGGTTTCAGAGATGCCGGCCAGGCCTAGCGCAACGGCAAGACTGGGATATCTTTTTTTTTGCGAGTACGCAAATTGCGTACCTGTATAGAAGAGTAAGAAACAGAGTACAACAGAATGACACTAAAACGTTCACAAACGACTGTCATCCACACCCTCTACACCACACACACACTAGCTTAGTGGACTACTCTCGCAAATGTGTTGCTCCCTCCTAGACCTGCTCTCCGCCAAAGCTCCCATTCAGCCAGAATTTGATCTTTCAGTCCAAGCACCGAGAACTGGCCGCCAGCATTTTGAAAGGTCCTAGCATTCCTTTGCTTCCATAATCTCCAATGGGTGAGGATGACCCGTGGCGCCCTGACCCGACTGTTATACAGTGATGCTGTGTGTCACCGGTTAAGCGATACAACCGGAGGTTACGGGTTTACCAATCCCCGGCCAAAACCTTTGGCAGGTGTTGCTCGGAATGGATCATCGGCAACACAACACCCCGATTGATGCCTTAACACAGGCACAACCCTCAATGTATAATAGAGAGATCAAAACTTGTGGAACAACTGGCACATCACAGACTCTACGACACAAAACAATATAGTTCAACTCTTATAATAGAGAAAGATAGCAAATGACAAACAGAGGTCACAGACCCAACATTACAACATGCGGAAGCGAAGTGTGTTGTTCTAACAACAAGAACCAAATTATGGCCTAAGAGGCCTGCACATAAACATCCAGCGCCAGCTGTTCCGGGATGTCCCAAGCTGCTACCTGGGAACCCCAGACTACTCGTCGACGTCCACAAAGAACCCACCTTCGAGGTCGGTGAAGTCCTCCTCTGAAACAAAACAAACGACGTTGAGTTCGACGAACTCGCAAGATTAAAGAGCTATTATATGCTCGATGATTGGCTTTCAAGGTTTTATGGCTGTTTTGCATAAAGCTGATTTTATTTCAAAAAGACATAACTCCATGGCATCGACTAATCAGATTATTTTGAAAGGGGGTAAGAAGTAACTCTTTACTTTGATCATCTTACTCAAAGATCAACCACCGTACCTGTTTCACCAAGGCACCTCCCCGAATCACCCTCGAGGAAGCTCACCTTTCAATCTTGAGTGGTACCTCTAGTACCCAGTTTTTAATCATTCCGTTAAAGTTATTCTATGATCCTACCTTCACTTCCCAAGTCGTCCATAACCGCGGACACGGCTTTTCAAAAAGATTTATCCCTGCAGGGGTGTACAAAGTGGAAGTCCCCGGAGTCCCGAAGGGCCCCAGCTCCTTCGCCACGCGTACCGTCCGGCCCATTACCTGTACAATTAGCTTTCTTCCTTGGAAAGCCGGCTGGGTGGGAGCGGTGTCGACTTCTCCCTCGTTAAGGACTTTCCAGGATCATCAGTGAGGACGGAACAGGTTTGGTGTCTCCTCCAATCCCCTGTCCCGTGGCCACTCATTTTCCTAACACAACCATCCTCATCCCAGTTCATCCCACCATCATCACGCACGCGCAAATGGAAGCCCGAACTAGAGGACCCTGGCTAGCCCCGCTCGAGTTATTTAGTCTATGAGGGTTCCTGCAAATGCATAGGCCTCACGCATGGTTGCACGCTCAGTCTTGGTTCAAGAGGTAAAGAACTCGCTCCTAGGCGGCGAGAACGAGACAAAACACCACAACCACAGTGGCCTCTCATCCCCACCTTTTAGCATTTTATTATCCATCTCCACAATTCTCCACCATCAACATCACTGTCACAAGTTAACATCTGTTTCCAGCATTCACCATCCCTAGTACAACTAGGCATTTCACTAAGCATGGCTAAGCACTTGCCTAGCATAGTCAGTATTCCATGGCCAACAATACAAACCTATGGTAATAGGAAGGTAAAACAGGTATTGGCAACAGGATTCTAATGCAACTAGTAGGATACTCTAATCCAGGCAAAAGACATTTAGAACCGCATGCAATATTATAGTGGAGAAAATAATTGCGGAAAATAGGATAAGATATGCTCAGAGGGGGATTACGCTTGCCTTGTTCAGAGTGCTGGTAGTACTGCTCGGCGGGGTATTGAGGTGGAACCCCGTCTGCTTGATCTAACGAAGCACACACGGAAAAACAAATCAATCACCACACATGCTCACAATGCGATGCACACACACATGATGACATGTCATGTTTATGCAATGATAGCATCATTTAGTTCATCTAGCAAGATTAAATGGAGAGCCAAATAATTAGGGCAATTATTCGGGAGCAACCCCATATTTCACTTTATGACCACATTGCTCATACATCTATTACATTACCAAGAAGTGGCTCAAATATGCATGAACATGGCATGAATGGATAGGGTTTGTTCTCCCGATCGAATTGGTACCTCCTTTGTGGTTTTCCGAGTACCGATGAATAATTAGCGAATTAAAGAATTAAATGAATTTAAGTCTTTTATTCAATTTAGGAGTAACATCAAATAAATATTTGTGATCATGAGGTGAGATTTGCATGGTTAGATAGCATTTGAGTTGCTGATCATTTTGATATCTTATTTGCTAAAATTGAAGCAATATTTAAATAGTTATCACTTGTTTTATTTTAAGAAAGAAAATGAAAACTGTTTTTACTGTTCAGGCCGGTCCACAGCCCGGTTGGGCCGGCTTGCAGGCCGGTCATGGGCCAGAGCCCACCGGTCCTCAGCCCGGCTGAGGCCGGTTTCACGGCCGGGCAGGGCAAGGGAAAAAGAAGGGAAAAAAGGGCGCGTTGCGTGCGCTGGGGTTCGATCCCGCGACGCGCGCATGGACGGCTCGCTGCGCTAGCCACTGGGGTGGATCGCTGCTGGTGCTAGGTAAAGGATCTATTTCCTTTTGCTTTGTTCGCGAGGGATGGAATCTGAGGAAAACTGGAACTGTCGTTTGTCGTGCTCGAGCGCGGCCATGGCTGCCTGCTCGGGAGAGAGAAGATGCAGCGAGAGAGGGGAGAGGGGAAGGCGTGCTACAGCTTGAGATGCTCACCACGGACACGTACGGGGCAGCGGGGTCGGCGGGGCGCACGAGGATGGCCGGAATCGGGCGGCGGCGCTCCGGACTGCCGCGGGGAAGGAGAGCACAATGCGGTCGATTGCGGGACTCCGACGTCGATTCCTTTGGTGGGGACGAGCAGCACGGCGAGGCGGAGGTGCGGGTACCCTTGGCTTGGCTCGGGAAGCTCCCGAACGCCGGCGATGTGGCGGCGACGACCGCGGCTAGGTTTTCTCCATGGAGGGCTCGTGAGAGCGAGGGGAACGGGGTGAGTTCGAGGGGAGAGAGCACAGGGCGGTCACGGGGTGCTCTCCCTCGCCTCAAGTGCACAACACGAGCCAGGAGGGCGGGCAGGCGACGCGCGGGTGTGACGCGAGCTGAAGCTCGGTCGCTACAGGGTGAGGGAGAAGATGATTTCACAGATCAGTCCCTGGAACTTTTGAAAGTATCACGGATAGGTCCTTTTTGGTACTGGATTAATAGGACAGCAGGTGGAAATGAATTATTTGGGCCACTTAAACACCTCCAAAAATTATGCCAATTTTTGGGGAGTCTCTTTATATTATTATGAAGCTCCCCTAATTTTTCCAGAATATTTGAAGACCAAAAGGTAGGGAAAATAAAATAGCAAATGCTTGTAGGCAAATTGGAGAAGTTCCAAAATAATATTCCCTTAGAATTTTTGAAGCAAGACAAAATAGTTAGTTGAGCTCTTGGAACTTCCTCGACAAATATACAATGTCAAGGTACCTTTGTTTAGCAAGTTTGAGTGCTCTCATTGTTGAGAGAGTTGGTTGTAGCATTTTTCAAATTGGTTTTCAAATGTTGCCCGAAACAGAAGTGTGTTGTTTAGCAATTACAATTTAATGCAAGGATGCATGTATGCCATGATGCAAATGAGGACACAAAAGTGAAAATTTGGTACTCAAATTTTGGGGCTGTTACAATTCTACCCTCCTTACAGGAATCTCGTCCCGAGATTCTTAGAGTAGGAAAAAGGGAAAAAGGGTTACAATGGTACTACACGATCTTCTTGCTTGAAGTAGCTTCTTTCTTGAAGAGGTTGACCTAGGGCATCATGGAGATCTCCATTGTCTTCACTCCGAGGGCATCATCCAACTACACCATCGGGAAAAAGGAAACCTCACCGGAAGGATGGATCTTGGGGAAGATACCACGACCGAGTACCTCCTAGTAGAACTTAGGATGAGACTTCGAGCATCCTTTGATTGGACAGTTAGGAGACACGAGCGGTTGACGGAGGATTGACAAGAAGTTTCCAGTTGGTAGACAACTGTTTTCTCAAAGGATTCAGAATATGAACTTTGCACAAGGCCTTAAAATTTCTGAGTGAGAGTGTCGAAACAAGCTTCCAACAGATGAGGAGATAACTTGTACTAGTCGGCTTGAGTAGAACTTTCCTCACGGAGGGGCATTTCCGATCACTGGAGAAGGATCGGAAAGCTAGATCGAGAGAACTTTTTAAAAACCCCGGGAAAGTTAGTATCGGGAAAAACTTCTTGATTTTCTAGCCATCAGGAACAAGCTTCTGAAGGATCACCAACTATCGTTTCTGATTGAGAGTCGAATCTGGGAAGTGTAGAGATACTTCAGGCTCAGCACCGGTAGGAATAGGAAGCTTTGCAATGCATACCAACGGATTACAATTGCTAGGACCCCAAGAGTTGGACTAGAATGTCGAACTCCAAAGGAGGAACGAGATGGCGGAACTCGTGTATTATCACTTGTCAGAGGGCATCAGCACCTACTGGAATTACTTGCGACAATACACCATTGAGTTTCTGCTGGGGAAACACCAACGAAGACGAAAAAAGTTCTCAGACTTTCTCTCTGTCTGGAACAATTTAAGGAGTGGCCTGGATGCATAGATGAAAGTCTCAAGAAAAGGAGGTGACAACATACCATTCCACGAATCCTCGGCATATGCATTATTGACTAGAATATCAGGATCCACCGGTATGTCTTGAGTTCGAGAGAGGATCATGCCTTTCAAGGCACAACGAGGTGGTCTTGGGAGCTTCGGCACGAACCTAGCTCTTTGACCGAGGGAGTGCATCAGAGCCAACTGACTTGGTAGCACTGTCAAACTCAGCTTATTGATTTGCTAACCAATCATGCTAAGGAGGGCAATGGATAACCCTGGATTCCCGCACAGTAAGAACTGCTAAGAATATCCGATAGTCACATCATTGCTCACGACTTATCATTCTCGAGTAACAAGTCACTCGGAAAACGGAGAGTAACAAAGTGTAAGAGCATCACTTCATCGAGAAGATCATGATACTTAGCACAACCCCTTGATATAAAAGAGTGTGACACTCTAAGGTGGAGCAGAACAAAAGCTAAACGAGGCCCTCATTCTGAAGAGTACAATTCTTTGACCAGGTCCGGGAAGTGGGCAAAGTACTAGAGTTTGTTTCTTCTAACCAGACGAAGTGGAAAGTCTTGACGGATCAACAAGGTGACTTGCATCGGAACACCCATGCACGATAAGATTTTACTGCCAACTGACCGACAAAGGTCAGAGAGCAGATCAGAGTAGGAAACATGCTCAGGAGGATCCTAAGATGTTGAAGATGCACCGGTTATTACTCAATTGTGATAACCATGCCCAAAAGGGAGAGATGCATTAGGGTCAAACAAAACTGTAGTAAGATTGTTGGTGATTCGTAACTCACCCATAAGGACGCCGGAATCTTCTTCAACTTCTTTAGCAGAGACGCGGTTCAGGCGACGACGCACAATATGTCCAGCCTTGCCAGCTGGAGTGGCATGGGCTCGCGCAGGATTTCCCGTGAGAGGTGCCTTCTGAGGGCAATCCCTGCAGTAGTGGCCAGCCTGACCACAGGTGTAGCAGTTAAGCCCAGGTGGAGCAGGTAGCCGAGGACGATACCCACTTCCGCTTGGCCCAAATGTCGAAGTAGTGGGGCGCGTGGTGGCGTGCTGAGCAATCTTCTCCTGGGCATCCTTTACTGCCCCCACTATGAACTCCATAGAACAATCAGCCGGGAAATGGTCATCTCCTTCGCATAGGTAGCAGGTGGCGCTAGCGGTTGGGCACTTGCCGAGTGGATGCTTGTTGACACAATGCGGGCAACTGCCGGGGCATTGACTCGCTTGATGTCCACCCCTTCCGCACTGACTACAGGCCTTTCCTTGTGGTAGTCCCCACTCTCCGGGGTAATTAAGGGGGCACTTCCGGTACGGATGTCCACGCTCCTTACAAGTGTAACACCTGAGTTTGTCTAGCTTTCTTGGGCAAAACTTGAGACGTATGGGATTTCTCCCGATCAAAGGGTGTCGAGTGGGTCCCTGGGGTGGCTTCGATTCGATGGAGCGAGGACGTTGGGCCATTCTGTAGATTTGACAAGGACGCAGTTAGTATCCACCTCGGTATGGTTGAGACATTAGCATTAACGTACTCAAGTACTCAGACTAGGGACGATAATACTTTGTGCACAACGAACAAGGAACCAACAAGATGGGACTTGGGTCGAAGATCAGCATCATGCACCAGTAGTGTGAGATTCAAATGGCTAAGAAACCACGTGATTCAACCCACACTATCCGGCACAATCCGGGACCTTATGTTCAAGTCCTTGGGTTAAAACCCGAGGAAAGGATCAAATGATTAGACTCCGTCGAAACATCTGAGTTGATTTGGGATTGACAACGCAGCGGGAGCAACGTGACACATAACACTAAAGGTCGAACCCACCCCGTTTCCTAATAATTTTGAATAACAGATGAGAAGTAAAACCTTTAAACCAAATCGAGGTAAGATTGCTCCGAGATTAGAGGGTAACCAGATAAGGAGTAAAAAGAATCCTAAGATGGTTTTCACAACTCATTTTTAGGTTAAAAATATTTTCACAAACACTAGACTCAACATCGACCAGTAGAAGGGTTTCCTACAGGCAGTACTGC
The DNA here is from genome assembly GCA_947311845.1 of Poa pratensis. NCBI lineage: Eukaryota > Viridiplantae > Streptophyta > Magnoliopsida > Poales > Poaceae > Poa > Poa pratensis. Next base: position 9,963,056 of record CAMZMU010000121.1, on the reverse strand, counting down.
TCTGATACCAACTTGTGGCGCCCTGACCCGACTGTATACAGTGATGCTGTGTGTCACCGGTTAAGCGATACAACCGGAGGTTACGGGTTTACCAATCCCCGGCCAAAACCTTTGGCAGGTGTTGCTCGGGGATCATCGGCAACACAACACCCCGATTGATGCCTTAACACAGGCACAACCCTCAATGTATAATAGAAGATCAAGACTTGTGGAACAACTGGCACATCACAGACTCTACGACACAAAACATATAGTTCAACTCTTATAATAGAGAAAGATAGCAAATGACAAACAGAGGTCACAGACCCAACATTACAACATGCGGAAGCGAAGTGTGTTGTTCTAAACAACAAGAACCAAATTATGGCCTAAGAGGCCTACATAAACATCCAGCGCCAGCTGTTCCGGGATGTCCCAAGCTGCCACCTGGGAACCCCAGACTACTCGTCGACGTCCACAAAGAACCCACCTTCGAGGTCGGTGAAGTCCTCCTCTGAAACAAAACAAACGACGTTGAGTTCGACGAACTCGCAAGATTAAAAGCTAATATATGCTCGATGATTGGCTTTCAAGGTTTTATGGCTGTTTTGCATAAAGCTGATTTTATTTCAAAAAGACATAACTCCATGGCATCGACTAATCAGATTATTTTGAAAGGGGTAAGAAGTAACTCTTTACTTTGATCATCTTACTCAAAGATCAACCACCGTACCTGTTTCACCAAGGCACCTCCCCGAATCACCCTCGAGGAAGCTCACCTTTCAATCTTGAGTGGTACCTCTAGTACCCAGTTTTTAATCATTCCGTTAAAGTTATTCTATGATCCTACCTTCACTTCCCAAGTCGTCCATAACCGTGGACACGGCTTTTCGAAAAGATTTATCCCTGCAGGGGTGTACAAAGTGGAAGTCCCCGGAGTCCCGAGGGCCCCAGCTCCTTCGCCACGCGTACCGTCCGGCCCATTACCTATACAATTAGCTCTCTTCCTTGGAAAGCCGGCTGGGTGGGAGCGGTGTCGACTTCTCCCTCGTTAAGGACTTTCCAGGATCATCAGTGAGGACGGAACAGGTTTGGTGTCTCCTCCAATCCCCTGTCCCGTGGCCACTCATTTTCCTAACACACCATCCTCATCCCAGTTCATCCCACCATCATCACGCACGCGCAAATGGAAGCCCGAACTAGAGGACCCTGGCTAGCCCCGCTCGAGTTATTTAGTCTATGAGGGTTCCTGCAATGCATAGGCCTCACGCATGGTTGCACGCTCAGTCTTGGTTCAAGAGGTAAAGAACTCGCACCTAGGCGGCGAGAACGAGACAAAACACCACAACCACAGTGGCCTCTCATCCCCACCTTTAGCATTTTATTATCCATCTCCACAATTCTCCACCATCAACATCACTGTCACAAGTTAACATCTGTTTCCAGCATTCACCATCCCTAGTACAACTAGGCATTTCACTAAGCATGGCTAAGCACTTGCATAGCATAGTAAGTATTCCATGGCCAACAATACAAACCTATGGTAATAGGAAGGTAAAACAGGTATTGGCAACAGGATTCTAATGCAACTAGTAGGATACTCTAATCCAGGCAAAAGACATTTAGAACCGCATGCAATATTATAGTGGAGAAAATAATTGCGGAAAATAGGATAAGATATGCTCAGAGGGGGGGATTACGCTTGCCTTGTTCAGAGTGTTGGTAGTACTGCTCGGCGGGGTATTGAGGTGGAACCCCGTCTGCTTGATCTAACGAAGCACACACGGAAAAACAAATCAATCACCACACATGCTCACAATGCGATGCACACACACATGATGACATGTCATGTTTATGCAATGATAGCATCATTTAGTTCATCTAGCAAGATTAAATGGAGAGCCAAATAATTAGGGCAATTATTCGGGAGCAACCCCATATTTCACTTTATGACCACATTGCTCATACATCTATTACATTACAAGAAGTGGCTCAAATATGCATGAACATGGCATGAATGGATAGGGTTTGTTCTCCCGATCGAATTGGTACCTCCTTTGTGGTTTTCCGAGTACCGATGAATAATTAGCGAATTAAAGAATTAAATGAATTTAAGTCTTTTATTCAATTTAGGAGTAACATCAAATAAATATTTGTGATCATGAGGTGAGATTTGCATGGTTAGATAGCATTTGAGCTGCTGATCATTTTGATATCTTATTTGCTAAAATTGAAGCAATATTTAAATAGTTATCACTTGTTTTATTTTAAGAAAGAAAATGAAAACTGTTTTTACTGTTCAGGCCGGTCCACAGCCCGGTTGGGCCGGCTTGCAGGCCGGTCATGGGCCAGAGCCCACCGGTCCTCAGCCCGGCTGAGGCCGGTTTCACGGCCGGGCAGGGCAAGGGAAAAAGAAGGGAAAAAAGGGCGCGTTGCGTGCGCTGGGGTTCGATCCCGCGACGCGCGCATGGACGGCTCGCTGCGCTAGCCACTGGGGTGGATCGCTGCTGGTGCTAGGTAAAGGATCTATTTCCTTTTGCTTTGTTCGCGAGGGATGGAATCTGAGGAAAACTGGAACTGTCGTTTGTCGTGCTCGAGCGCGGCCATGGCTGCCTGCTCGGGAGAGAGAAGATGCAGCGAGAGAGGGGAGAGGGGAAGGCGTGCTACAGCTTGAGATGCTCACCACGGACACGTACGGGGCAGCGGGGTCGGCGGGGCGCACGAGGATGGCCGGAATCGGGCGGCGGCGCTCCGGACTGCCGCGGGGAAGGAGAGCACAATGCGGTCGATTGCGGGACTCCGACGTCGATTCCTTTGGTGGGGACGAGCAGCACGGCGAGGCGGAGGTGCGGGTACCCTTGGCTTGGCTCGGGAAGCTCCCGAACGCCGGCGATGTGGCGGCGACGACCGCGGCTAGGTTTTCTCCATGGAGGGCTCGTGAGAGCGAGGGGAACGGGGTGAGTTCGAGGGGAGAGAGCACAGGGCGGTCACGGGGTGCTCTCCCTCGCCTCAAGTGCACAGCACGAGCCAGGAGGGCGGGCAGGCGACGCGCGGGTGTGACGCGAGCTGAAGCTCGGTCGCTACAGGGTGAGGGAGAAGATGATTTCACAGATCAGTCCCTGGAACTTTTGAAAGTATCACGGACAGGTCCTTTTTGGTACTGGATTAATAGGACAGCAGGTGGAAATGAATTATTTGGGCCACTTAAACACCTCCAAAAATTATGCCAATTTTTGGGGAGTCTCTTTATATTATTATGAAGCTCCCCTAATTTTTCCAGAATATTTGAAGACCAAAAGGTAGGGAAAATAAAATAGCAAATGCTTGTAGGCAAATTGGAGAAGTTCCAAAATAATATTCCCTTAGAATTTTTGAAGCAAGACAAAATAGTTAGTTGAGCTCTTGGAACTTCCTCGACAAATATACAATGTCAAGGTACCTTTGTTTAGCAAGTTTGAGTGCTCTCATTGTTGAGAGAGTTGGTTGTAGCATTTTTCAAATTGGTTTTCAAATGTTGCCCAAAACAGAAGTGTGTTGTTTAGCAATTACAATTTAATGCAAGGATGCATGTATGCCATGATGCAAATGAGGACACAAAAGTGAAAATTTGGTACTCAAATTTTGGGGCTGTTACATGACCAGAGTATCAAAACCTCGCCGGTCTTTCTTACTGAACCTCTTCCGTTACCTAAACCACCAGGAGTTCAGTGTATCCGTGAGCTGTGGCAGACCAGCGTCAATGGTGAGTTGCTGAAATACTGCAAACCAAACCTGCCTCGAGTAGACACAGCCCACCATAATATGACTAACAGTGTCTGTATCTTGTAAACATGTGTAGCATTCCGACGCCTCATCCTGAAGCCCATGCCTGACGCGACGATCTGAAGTCCAAAGTCTAAATTGGAGTGTTAACCACATGAAAATGCGGCACTTCAGCGGCGCCCAGCTTTTCCAAATGCATGCCGCACCCTCCATCCGATCATACCCCTGGCAAAGCGCCTTATAAGTGTCTTTGGCTGAGTATTTCCCTGAGGCAGAGCACATCGAACGAAACTGATCCGGCCTCGTCACGTCCCTGTCCAGGTTGCAGAGACAGGTGAAGAGCAAGATACATTGGACTATACCTTCATCAGATAGTAGTCCTCTAACGTCCTTGACCCAGCTGTGCTCCACAAGAGCCTCCTGCACTGTTCTTTTATTGGCACAATTCTCACTGACAGCCGCAACAACTAGAGGCACCATATCCTCCAATGCTCGACCCCTGTACCATTTGTCCCTCCAAAAAAGCGTGCTAGCTCCATCCCCAATCTGTATGTGCACAAACTGATTGAACAATCTAAGCGTTCCCTTGTCATGCATCATTGGCAACCCTTGCCAAGGTCTTCTCGGATCAGTGCGTCTCAGCCACTCCCTTCTTACTCTCAAGGCTAAACCTTGCAGCCTTAAATCCTTGATCCCCAAACCTCCATAAGCGAGAGGTCTACAAACCCTCTGCCAAGCTACCAAACATTGCCCTCCCGTCACCTCTTCCTCTCCCGCCCAGAAGAAGGCACGCAGCCATGCATTGATCTCCTCCAGCAACCAAGCAGGAGCATCAGCCACGAGTAAATGATGAATAGGCCGGGCTGTGACCATCGATTTGATTAAAGTTAGCCGTCCTGACCGTTGCAAAAGACCTTTTTGCCAAGCAGGCAACATGTTCAGCACTTGATCCAGCAGTGGTTGCCATTCTGCTTTTGTTAGCTTTCTTGTTGCTAATTGCAGCCCCAAATACTTGCAGGGGAATTTCCCAAGCTCACAGCGCATGATGTGCCGCACTGTCATGCTGTCAATGGCATCGCCTTTGATTAGTGTCGCCGTGGATTTATTATAGTTGACATGCAAACCAGAAGCAGCGCCAAAAACTCTAAGGATTTCCTTCGTCACCACCATGTCCTGGGGGTTGTGGGTTTTATGAAAAGAGCAACATCATCCGCATACACTGAGATCCTCTGCAGACCTGAGCACCCAACTATTCTTGAGAGAAGCCCACACAAGACTGGGATATCACCAGCGCCATCGACTGGGGTTTACCTATATGCACGGGAAGGAGTAGGCTGCATCGGCGGCGGAAGGGACGCGGCGATACCGACCGATCTGGCCGTGTAGATTTTTTTTAGTAAGTTCTTTCGATCGGCCGGCATGAGCACTTGAGCAGCTTCATGCTGCCGAGAAGATCTGCAACTCTTCGCGCCTGCAGTGCTCGTGATGGAACCTTCCTCGCTGAAGTTCTCTTACCTGCCGGTGCCTGACGTGATGGGTTTCGCCAAGTACCACATCGGGGAGACGCTGGATGGGCGGCTTTGCATGGTTCCTCGCCTTCCCAGCGACCCGTTGCTCAGGACCATTTACGTCTGGCCCAACGACATGAACGCCAGTCAGGTGGTCTAGCGATGGCCCATGGCGCGTGTGACTCTGTTCCACACGATGCATCGGACGGTTTTAGAGATTTCACGCTCCTCCGGCGAGGTTGCCTCCTGCAGATTTGAATTCGATGACTGGATGTCCTGCAGGATTTCATGGATTGAATCTCCTGCATATTTCATCTAGGTATTAGCATACCCATTAGTTCTCATGGGGAGAATGATATGAAGTCACTGATGCAAAAAAAAAAAAAAACTGCGCATATTTTCCTAGTGATTTGGTTGCAATACAAGCGGCACATACATTCATCTCTCTCTAGGCCCCATCCATTTTTTTTAGAGAACCCGTAGGAGATCTGCGCGTTTCTTTATTAAGCTTATCGAGAGAGAGAACAACAGTGCAAATTACAAGCCATGACAGAGCGCCAGGCTAACAGCACACCACGGCCAGTGCACTTGGGGAACGGCACCTACAGCAAAGACATGGAACTACTCTCGCGACGGCCCACATCTGCACGCCGCCCACAACCTCCATTCGTCGACAATCGCATCCAGGACCCTTCCCCAAGGCAAGGCTTGGCCCTCAAACACCCTAGCATCACGCTCTAGCCAAATCGCTCTAAGCACCAACATGATGAGAGAGTTCGCCTTCTTCTGATCCTTGGTTGGGAGGGGTTGCACCGCAGCAGGCCACCAGATGGCGAGGGAGCTCATAGAATCCGGCAGGGGAAGAGAAACTCCAAGTCTCGCGTTAAGCCCATTCCTGATCGCCGCGGCGTAGCTGCATCGAATCGTCAGGTGTTCCATGGTCTCATCCTCGGTGAGACAGAGCGGGCATAAAGTGTGCGAGACGAGGCCGCGCCGGAGCCGGCGAAGCGTGCAAGCGGAACTTGAGCGGGGCGAAGGAGTGCCAGACTTGCAGCGCACCAGGCATAACCGTGGAGCCCTCAAAGAAAGCCAGATATGCCGATCTTGCGCTGAATTTCCCTGAAGCCGTCCACTTCCACTGGACATTGTTGCGCCATATAAGAAAATTATTACATCGCCATGAATATTTGTACACTTATACGAACAATTTGGTAAAATCCAGTCATGAATTAGTTAAATCTCAGTCAAATGGATCGGATAAGGCAAACGACACGTTTCTCCAAATATTTACTAGAATTTCATTTTTGCAATTGAAATGTTTACCTGGAAGAAGTATTTAATTCTATTAAATTAGTGCTGAAGATTACTCAATTCATTCGCACAAAGATGCGGCCGAATAGAAAATAGATGAGGGTTAGTCAAATGTGCATTATGTGGTACGTGTTCCGCTTTATCCCTACAGCGCAGCGTGGCAAGCAAATTGAACCACGAGTTGTGGTGCTCTTTCTTTTCTTTTTCTTTAAATTATACAGAGAAAAGAGGAGTCTAGCAGCTTAGCAACTAAACACGTGGCGATTGCAAAGGTCACCTTAAGTGGCACATGCGTTTACTTGTTGCGGGTGGTGGTCATATTATTAGTTTGGACGACCCAAAGTTTTTCATGGGTTCCAGATTCTTCCGTACAGAAATTAGTCCGCTCTTGATCCTCCCAAACTTTTTCCTGAAATCACCCCCAGAAAAAACTTTTACTCAAGGTTCATTTTCGTATGGTTTGAAAAGGACCAAATGTGAAATTCGATGAAATTAGTTTGGGACTGTGAATTGTTTTCTTCTTGATACGGAACATCATTATATGGGCCACTGTTTGTAGAGCAAGATGAATTCGAGGATAGTTAGGTGTTAATCTAAATACTTGAAAACAAATTGGTACTTAATTAAATTTGCAACAACTAAGAGTTAGAAAAACGAAAATTACTGAATTCACGCATATGCATATGGTGGACACAATAAACCATGTACTCCCTCTAGCCAAAATCTTGTGAGTCTAAGTTTAACCCACATGCCAATAGATGGTTTTGGAAGTGGTTTTGGACTCTCTTGCCCTTATTTAGCACCGGCTATGTTAATAGGACTTAATGAGATCATTTTTTGCCAATAGCATCATAGTCCATGAATACACAATTTAAGGACCGTTTGGCATACAAAGTACTTTTGAATTATTCTAAAACTTTCATGATTTCTAAATAAATATTAAGTACGATGCAATGAATAATGTGGTTTCAAAACCGAACTATTTCTCCAAAACTGCATTTTATTGTCGTACTGGAAGCTTTGGTCCTGACCTCCTTTTTTGCTAAACCAAGAAAAACTGAAGTATTCACCGCCCTGGCACTCAAATATTTGATTCTGGAATAGTGTGGTTTTTACAAAAACGGATCCGCGTTTCTTTCTCTTTTTCAAATCATACTTTGGTATCTTTTTTTATATTGTCGCTTCTTCTCTTTCTCGTAGTTGTGCGCCACAATGTCTTTAGCCACGTCAATTGTGTCTTTCCAACTGTCTTGTACATGGTCAGTGGTGCTTGCCTCCACTTTTCCTCGTCAATCCCCAGCTCATGCTCTAACTCAAACTCATTAGTGCGATCTCAATGTCATACGTTGACTTGCAGGGAAAACAAAAGCGAAGAAAAGACGAGAAGGAAATCGACTAAGCGAAAACAAGAGAAATACATGCAACAAAAATAAACAAAAGCAACTTGAGTTAAAAAAAGGTTAAACCTAAACACAATTCAGGCAACAAAAATTAACAAGGCAACTTGAGTTAAAAAAGGTTAAACCTAAACTACGCTTTCCAACTCCTGTTCCAACTGTAGTAGTACCACGTTTTCCATTCCAGCCCTCCGAATCCGCAGTTATGCGGAAACACCCTCCGAATCTGTTACATTTTCATCTTTTTTTTTGGCAAAGCTGGCCTCTGAAAACAACCAGGAAATCCCACGACGCGTCCTCCTCTCACTAGTCACTCCTCCCTTCCTCTCTCGCCATGGCCGGCCGCCTCCTCGCCCCTCTCCTCCTCCTCCTGCTGCTCCCCGCGCCGTCGCAGGCGTACGCGTCTCCGGGTACGCCGGCGGCGCACTCTGGTCGGTGCCTGAGGCTGGAGGAGGAGGGGCTGCCGCCGTTCATCGCGGGGCTCCGGCCAACCTGCCGCGCCTCGACGGAGGGACTCCCGGCCGAGGAGGTGCGTGTCTCCGACCCTAGCTCCGGTCCGGTGTCTGCCTGGGATTTCTTGGCCAAAAATTGTTTGCTTTTTTTGGCTGTGCGCGCGCATTTATTGTGTGAAAATGAATGGGGAGATTCGTCCACACAGTTCTTGGTGGATCTCGCTTCTCCCTCTGTCGTGAGTCCATGTGTATCAATCGATTTTCCTGTGGTTGCAATTTGCAAACATGATTTAGTACCCGGTTTCTGAATCCGGATGCTATTTTGGTGTCAGCAAATTAGCGTGAGTCGTGATGGAATTGTGTTCTGTCCTTTTGATTTGGTTAGGCGTCAATTCTCCTTCAGTTTCATTTGTGGGGAGAAAACCTTTTTTTTTCTGTGCGAGCTGGTTTATAGCAATTAGTCAACGCAGGAGTACGAAGGTTCAGATTGAGTGGCTAGCTTAGGCTCTTATCCCGCGTCAAATCAGCTTTTCTTCTTCACAAATATTGCGCTCGAAAAGGTTGTTTGGAACTTGTTGGCATCTTTCAGCTGTTCAAGCTTTCGAGGTGCCAGTTTCGGGGCAATTCAGCTAGATTTCGTTTTTTTTTGTATCTTGAGTGGATTAGTGTCCTCTTTTCTGTGACTTATTATGCTTATGGTACTAGTTCTCAGCAGCTCGTTCAGTAGTGACTTAAACCGTATGTAGTGGTGTGTCAGAACGTACAAGATATCACTGAGAGTCTGAGATGCTTGCATTTGTGTAGCTCTGACTCCTGAACAGATTGAGGGACTGTGAGATATTTATTTCTTGCTATTACTGAACTTGATTACTAATTGAAATTAGACGGCGCTAAAATTCGCTTTGAGGTTTGGGCTAAGAAGCAAATGTCTCAATGGACTAGCCCCCATCATACAACCAGGGTGTGTTAAGCATACGGAGGGTAGAAGTGGTATGCCAATATGATCAATAGGTTATAGCAGTTCAGTGTAGTCTTCACTTGCTAGTCAATCTGCTGTATTGCGGGATAATTAGAAATTTAGACTGCCAAAATCATATTCGTGTTTAGCTGGGCCCGTTTGGCTGTGTGGTGCTTAAAATGAACCTCACCTTGGAAAACTTTGCAGGTTAATGGGGAGGAACTTGTCAGGGAGTTGAGTGGAAAGGAGTACACTGCCATCCTCTTCTATGCATCATGGTGCCCTTTCTCTCAGAGAATGAGACCGATCTTCGATGATCTTAGCTCAATGTATCCACAAATTAAGCACTTGGCTGTGGAACAGTCAAACGTCATGCCAGCGTAAGACCCTTATGCGTAGTGTTGTTCCTATTATCCTTCTTAACAATTAATATGACGGCCTTAACTGATACTTCCTTGGTTACATGATTTGCAGAGTTTTATCAAGATATGGTGTCCGTAGCTTTCCTTCTATACTAATAGCTCATGAGTCGTATGCGTTTTGGCCTCTTGTTGCTAAAGATCTCAACTCGCTGGTCAACTTTTACACGGCTGTTACTGGTAGGTTTCTCAACGTTTATCATGCATTTATATCAGAGTGGTAGACTTCATATCTTCAAGTGATAAGCCAATTATGGATAGTTTGATACACACTGTTGTAGTATGAAATATTAATCAAGTTACTGTAGAAGCAGCCTATGAGCTCTAATGGCGCAACTCGAAGGACGGGAATAATAGTTCTACTGATAAAAGATGGCCACAATAGTTACATAAATAAAATATGGCAACAATAATTCTATGGAGGATAGATGGCAATGCTGATTCTACGGATGTTAAATAAGCACACATGTGGTTACCTTCATGTAACGATAACATAGCTATTATGATTGTTAGATCAGATATTGTGGTCATTAGTTGGTCACGATTGGATACTATATATCCACGGAAAAAATTGAAAAAGGTAACTGTGTGATGGTAGTCTTATTCTGTCTTAACAGAGGCTTTGTTCGATGCAGGACAAGAACCAGTTGTGTACCTTGGTCCACGTAAGTGGAACACAACTGAAAGAAGCCTACAGTATGCGAAGCTTTGGAATGGCTCAGTCAGCGAATCTGTGAAGAGCGAACCCTACCTGTCTCTCAGCATCCTTTTTATTTGCCTAAGGGCATTCCTGTTCTTCTTTCCGAAATGCTTCGCCTGCATCAAAGGCTTGTGGACCCAGTACTTCCGGCACGCCAACCTTGGAGTCCTTGCCAAATTGGCGCAGCTGCTCGAATGTGTGCCTCATGCTGTGGATGTAAGGAAAATGTGGAGCAAGTGGAGGCTCATGGTTGGAGCCATGAATACCAGGGTCTGGGCATCTTCTCTAGCTTCTGTGTCTCTTGGTGGGCAATCTTCTCCCCGAGCTGCTGGGTTGGATTGACAGTTTCGATTTTAACGTGAAACGGAAGAGCACGCGGACAGTTTGAATTGCACTGGATGTAGAAGCTCCTGTAACTCACATGAACATGTAGTGAATATCTTGTCTGTAGCATGTAAATCTTAGGGATACTGTTGAGCCTCTGTAGATCACACTGTAACATTAGTCATGAGCATCCATTGTCAAAGTTTTGAGCAACTGGACACACAGCATAAGCCCTTGTACTATTTTTCACATGTAACCCTGCTATTGAAGTATGTTCATCTGTCTTGTACTAATAAAAGGTGAAGTCATTTCAACATCTGTTTCCATATAGTACTACCAGGTATAAAATAGATGGCTTCAGCAAGAACACTCAATCCAAACATGGAGCGACATACCAATTTAATTTGCCGTAATCCTTTCATGGACAATATACATCTCTCATGTCATCTACATTTACGGGTGTGAAAAATGATGTTGTTTGGAACCAGGAACAATAATAACAGGTGATACAAAATTATACATGGAACTGATTACAAACTAGCAACAGCTATGCACCATGATAAATCAAAATGTGCCCAACTCCTGATGGGATTGTGGTTGAGGTCACTGCCTCATCTATCAGTTCTCGCCGAGGGTGTACCTGACAAACCTCCTTACCTTGATGTTCTCCCCCAGGCCAGCAATTGTCTCCTTCACGAGATCCTTCACCGTCTTGCTGTCATCCTTGATGAAGGGCTGCTCCAGGAGGGCCATCACTCCGAGCCTCTTTGCTATCCGTCCTTCGACAATCTTCACCCTGATATTTTCGGGTTTCGACTGCAGGTCCTCCCTCTGCATCTCGAGCTCCTTCTCCTTGCTGACAATACTCTCTGGTATGTCCTCTACTGAGACGTATTCAACCTGCGGGCATGCCACCACTTGCATTGCGAGGTCATTCACCATCTCCTTAAACTTCTCATTGCGAGCCACGAAGTCGGTCTCAGAGTTGATTTCAATCATGCACCCTATGCGGTTGTCGTGGATGTACGAGCCAATCAGGCCTTCAGCGGTTAGACGAGATGACTTCTTGTCTGCGGATGAGAGGCCCTTTTTCCTGAGGAACTCCTGAGCGCCCTGAAGGTCACCACCAGTCTCAGCGAGCGCTTTCTTGCAGTCCATCATACCAGCACCGGTTTCATCTCGGAGTTGCTTTACCAATGCAGCTGAAATTGCCACAGCTGGTTTCCTGGAAACATAGGTATGTCAAATATAGATTGAAGGTTGCTGTAAATAAAATATAGATTGAATGCTGACTTTAAGAGGGAAATCATCAATGCAGTTTAATGTTAGAAATGGCTAGGCAGTAAACACATTCTGATGCACATATTATGCAACCCAAGAAACATAAGCACCCCATATAATCAACATGAGGTTCTGAGAGGGAAATTACTTCTCTGCAGTTTCTGCCGATTCCTCAGGCTTGTCATTCTTCAGAGGAGCAGCTGGCGGTGGCTTCGTGGCTGTCTGGGCTGCAACTTCAGCAGCGAAATCCTGGCTCCTTTTCTCCAGCCCTTCGCCCAGGTTGTACCGAACAAACCTCTTGACCTTCATGTTCTCTCCAATTGTAGCAATAGTTTGCTTCAACCATTCACCAACTGTGACCTTGTCATTCTTGATGAATGGTTGTTCAAGCAATGCAAATTCTCCAAGCCTCTTCTTTACCCGGCCCTCGACAATCTTAGAGCGGATCTGCTCAGGCTTTGACAGCAAATCCTCCCTCTGCATCTCCAACTCTGTCTCCTTTTTCACAACCTCCTCAGGGACGTCGTCAATAGAAATGAACGTAACTTGAGGGCAAGCAGCGACTTGCATGGCAAGATCATCAAGCAACTCCTTAAAGATGTCACCTCGGATACAAAGTCAGTCTCACAGTTCAATTCAATAAGGATACCGATTCTGCTGTCATGTATGTAAGAACCAATTCTTCCCTCCGCAGTGGCTCTTCCAGCCCTCTTGTCAGCAGCCGCCAGCCCTTTCTTCCTGAGGAATTCTTGAGCTTTATCAATGTCACCATTTGATCCAGCAAGAGCCTTTTTGCAGTCCATCATGCCTGCTCCAGTTGCATCACGCAACTGCTTCACAAGAGCAGGAGAAATGGTTGCTGCACAGATGCAGAAAAGAACCATCAAAATCTGTCTTCTGCTGCTCTAACAACAGTTCGTCAATAAAGTACTCCAAATGGAAAATGTGAGGAAGACAGTTTTTAATTAGAAAAATGTGGGGAAGAGTGTGTCTGTAGCAAAAAAGGAAAACATGGAAGTTGTAAATAACGGAGATGTTAGTTAGAAAAGTCGGTGCACCTGTTAACTTACACTGCATCCATAAAGCTTGAGGATCAGGTTCTGGTGTTTCATTTTAGAACAAATTGTTATTGATAATGGAAATCAAGATTTATATCATGCAATCACATTCTAAATGCATTTACTAGCCACAGTTACACGTCAACAGGAAGTCTCGTTGTCATCTTCAGATTATTAGACAAGAAACATAAAATCTCCATTGCTGCCAAACAAATTTGTAGGAAAATATGTAGTTGCCACTTGATACAGACCAAAACTATGCAAATGCGAAGAGAAAGAAAGCTTCCTAATGTGATGTACAAAAACTGAAGACAAACAACAAAGTATCATGTCGAGGCTTATCCTTGATAGTCCAAAAATGTACAGTGGCGGATAAGGCGATATCTGGATTGTACAAGATCCTCTAGAGCCAAGCAATACCGACCAATTGAACCCTTTGAGCTAGCAAGGACAAAATTTAAGTGCATTGATTCTTGGGTCATTTGCCAAAGTACGGAACAATACCACAAGAAAAACTGAAAAAGAATTTGAAAAAAAAGTTGCTTGAACAGTTTACACGCAATCTATCCTAAATACTCTTCCTAGTGAGGTAGAGTTGCTTGAAGAGCCTTTGCAGACAGGATATGACTGATCAAATTACTACATGTCAGGCCTTTGCAGATAAGATCTGGTCAAAAAATTACTGCTGACCTGTGGTTGTGCTTGCTTCTCCAGCTCCAGCAGCAGAAACCTCTGTGGTTTCACTCGAGGCTGCTACTTCCTCAGTTTCCAGAGCAGCTTCTTTCTCGACAGACTCGGTACTTGCAGTTGTCGGAACCTCTTCTACTGATGCTTCTGGCTCCTCAGCCACAGGAGTGATTTCCTCAATGGTGCCGGTGACAGCTTCTGCTGAAGAGTTATCCTCCTCTTTGGTTTCAACTTCAGTAGCAGAAACTGCAGGAGGCTCAACGAGCTTGTCATCAACTTTGCTATCAACCTCAGAAGTTGCAACTGAACTCTCAGTCTCAACTTCTGCTTGTACTTCTGGAACTGTAACCTTTTCCCTCTCATCCAAGAATGCAGAGATTTCCTTGCTCCTACGGAAAGCTAACTCGAATGCGTTAGTTCCTTTGGACCATCCCTGCTTCAGGTTTGTGTTTAACGATGCCAACTCGTCTTCATCATCGTCTCCCCCCTTCATTGTCAAGTTGACCTGCCCTCTTGACACATTTAATACTTTCACCGTTACCTCTTGGCCAATTTCCAGTCCGGAATGCCCAATAAGGGTAAACAGTGCCGCTGCTTCCTCTTCCCTTGGGAGGAATCCTTCGTCTCCATCAGGCAGTGTCACGAATGACCCTGTTCTTGTCGTACTTTTGATGATGCCAGTCAGAGATTTTCCTCGTGTATACTTCGCCTCATCTACTTTCTTGTAATCCTTTGTTTGCCTTGGTGAGCTTCTGGGTGCAGCTGAAGTTGGACTCTTTCCACCGCTTGCGGCATTAGGCGCTTCCTTGACATAATCTCCACCTGACCGCATTGTCAAGGAGATGCGCCTTGTTTCTTTGTTTGCTTCCACTAATCTCACTGACACCTCTTGCCCAACAGTGAAGAGGGTAGATATATCTTCGACAAAGCCGTCACTTACTCGGGAGATATGGACAAGGCCTTCAGTGAATGCCCCAATGTCAACAAAGACTCCAAATGGCTTGATAGACCTGACTTTCCCAGTGAAAGATGCACCGGGAACTAGATCCTCCTCCTTCAATGGTGGCATCTCGCTCTTCCGCGTGTTGCGTCCTAACTTGGGAGCGGAAGAAGCTGGGCGCGTGCCAGCCTCAGCCTGCTCAGTAGTCTCAGCAGCACCAGGTGCGGCCTCGGAGCTTTCACCGGAAGTTTCTCCTGCTGGCGACGATGAACCCTCCACGGCGACATCGGTCCCAACAGCTGCTGCCGACAGGGTCCTTAGCCTGCTGGCAGAGGACCAGCTTGTTTTATAGATGCTGATCAGGCGGAATGCCGTCTGTGGCTGCAGCAGCCTGTGATGCGACGGCGATATTACTCTCGAATACCTCTCGGAGCCACGGAACCTCCTTATCTGGATTTCTCGGCTGGGCCTGAAACTGCCTACGTGGAACAGGCTGACACTGCCGACAGAGCAGTGAACCACTGGCGTCATGGTGAACTTAGGGGTAATGTATCAGAATCTTGATTCCTTCAGAACCCTGCACAAGGGAAGAAACTAATTCAGTGTCGATGAATCTGTTGAGTGAAGAGAAATATGTGATAAATACACACAAACTAGAGTTCTTGCTATTTAAAACATCATGCATAGAACATGTTGCGAAAACAAGTACTTCTGTCCCGGAGGATAAATATGCATCCTGTCCAGCATTCCGGTGTCTACGTACACAACGAGTACCCAAAATTGCGATTGTAAAACCCTACAAATCATTCCTTCTCGAGGCAGGGCAGGTTGAAGTGTTCCTGAAACCAGCATGACCGTCGACGGCGCCACACGCAGGCATACCCACAAACACGTTCCGCGCAACCAACAGCGAACCGAGATGATAGCACTATAGCAGAGAGAGCAGGAAGACAAGGGGAGCAGAGAGAAGAGACGGGAGACATGGACGACGGCTCGCTCAAGACCTGTGTCGCCGGCGGCGCTGGCCGCATTAGCATCACTAATGGCCACATAGCATAGGGTCCAGGCAGTATACAGGGTTTGGCGAGACGACTCGGAGGACGGGCGTTACCTCGTCGGGGACGCCGGCGAGCTCCCGCGGTAGCCGTGGTGAGGAGCGTAGTCGCGGGAGGCTGAGGAGGAGCTGCGGATATATAGCCTTATCCCCGAAATGGAGAAAGAGCAGAGAGGCGCGCGCCTGGTGATAGACTGACGGTACTATACTAGTGGATGATGGGACGCTATGGCCGGGTCGGGAGTCAGGAGGGAGAACCACCTTGTAAAAACCTTTTTTTAGGGCCATCTTGTAAAAACCTTTGTTATCTCGTATAAAAAAATGGACAAGTACTAAGAGCACAATGGTAGCAAAGTAGTTGGGCAACATATATAAAGATCTAGAAAAACTTCGGGACTCTAAGGTTTTCAAGAAAAAAAGGTTGACTAAAGGGGAAGAGTGCCTCCTTTAGTTGTCCGTTGTTAGATAGGATGAGACCTCTCCATGAATTAACGTGGATAGCACACAGAGGAATCCATGTAGTGGGGATTCGAACCGGACGGGTTCAGCACCTTGAACTCCTGTCACTGCGCTCAGTTCTCAAGTCTCAACCGGCTATGTCCGATGTTGTAAGGTTTTCAAGATCACTTTGGTATTTGGCTTTTAGTTGAGCCTTACGACATTTGTTGGAGGTTTTATTCCTCTCAACTCTCAACCAGATGTTGTAACGGGTTCGGTCCATGGGAAGTACTTAGCGTGTCTTTGGTTGTCTGCATGAGGCCACGAGAAGTAGCTCTCGTGTTTGGTTCCGTTCATTGCATAAGGGTCATCTAAGCGTTTCCTATTTGGTTGCCTACACCTTGGCTCTTGACTCCTCTTATGCAAATCAGGTGTTGTGGGCACATCTTGTCAATTTAAGTGACCTTATCATGTGTGATCACAAATGCCACACAATGCACATCATAGCAGTAACATAGTTCAAAACCATCATTCCAACTCGTAGGACTAACATCATTACATGATCCTCACAGTTGAACAATAGATACATCATGGGGTTCTGCCCCTAGTGTGGAAGAACACCATGAAAGCTTTAAAGCATCACATAATTGGAGGCTACATACTCTTGATGGGCTAACCAACAGATCAGTTATGCAGAGGCTGGGGCTTTCTCCTTTTTGAAAAAAACAGCTCATCAGTTTCCAACGTTACAAATAAAGATCAAAAGAAAGACTATTAGCATCAGGGGTTCCTAGAATCCCAATTAGCAACACTGGAGATAAATAACTAGAGTGATTATTACAAGTGATTCTTCTACGTCACGCCGCCCTCCAAACCGCCACACGCAGCGTTGAAAGTTGCCTCTCCTCCCATCTCCTACGCCTGCACGCTGCCCTAAAAAATAGTTGTTTTGATAAGTAGGATGTTGAACAATGCACAATCGTACATTTTTAGCACAGGTTCAGCTTTCGTTGAAGTGTTTTCTGCATGAAGCAATAGTAGTTGAGTAATAAAAGATCGACCCCCACTGATTTTCATTTCTTCTATTTTTTATTAAGACATATACTATTATGTTATAGAAAATTGAATTGTGGGATAGAATGTAGATGGAAAAGGCTTATGATTTAACTATTTGTATATTCTAATTTTATGTATAAATGTGTTCGTCCAAACTTGTAGGGTTGTCATTTTGGATGATTTGGAGTGACATTTGACGACAAAGATATCGATGCTTGAAGAAAAATGATATTGATGCTTGCTTGAGCCATAGTAATAATCAGTTTGCATATGTTTTCATCAAATTTATTTTTATTAGTCGAGAAGCGTATTACGCGTGCAAGATTACTAGTATAGTAAGTAGGGAGATTCACATCAACACTACACAAAAACGACTTCGCCATTACTATTGGAATAAAAAACGAAACTCTCCACCTCTCTGGTTGTGCGGCCCCGGAATCGTACACGGGCAACTTTGACATGTCGGGGATTTTCGTGTTGAAGTAGGCGGCAGCAGGGAGAACAGCCGAGCAAGAGGAGAAATGTCTCTAGTGCCAAATTTTGGTGAGATATAGTAGCCTAGAAAAAATTGTCCATCCCCTGTAATCCTGTAGAATTTTTTCATAGGACGGGATTTTACAGGATATGCCAGAGTTGTGTTCTTTTTTCCCCATCGTGTAAAGTAAAAGTTTCGTACAGGCTAGCTGTTTTACTGTATCTGTAAAGAGTTGGTCTAAGAGAGACATCTCCTTAGATGCTTCTTCCACGTTAACACCTCAGGTTTCATGGGGTTTTTTTGTTAGTAAAACAAGACAGCTCAGGCGAGAATGCAGAAATTCTGGGGTTCCAACGGGATTTCTTGTTAGTAAAACAAGACAACTCAAGTGAAAATGCTAAAAAATAATAATCAAGTGGACACTCCATGACAATTCAGGTACTTAAACAGGTACCAATAACGTTAGAGAAAGACCACACTAGACGGTCGTTCCTTGTGAAGGAACCTATCTACTCTTTAAATTCCTACAGCAGGGCCACCAAAGAAGTGGCACCATTTCCACTTTCCATTCATGCACTAATTCATTCATCGGTTGAGCTCTCAGTCTTGGTACCTTTGCCCACCGTGCTATCTTCAGGGGTCTCCTGCGGCCACCAGGAATGAAAAAGGTAAGTGAAATATTACAGAATTATATAGTAAGCATAAGCAGTACACCGGCAAAAATAAGACAACCAGAGCATGTAAAATTTCATCATACAGTTACTTATTCACCTACTTGTTGTCCTGGTACTAGTGTTCGCATAGGTGTGTAGTACATGCACAATGATCTCCGAAAAGAACTAGGTGTGAGTTCTCTGTTTGGTCACCATATACCACAATCGAAGCATAGGTCACAGTTACTTATTGCAATGTACTTTACCTATACTACTGTTAGCATGATCCAAAAGAAATACAGATGTTGTATCTGCATCTCATGAATATTAATAATGAATGGACTTTTGTACTGAAGCTCCATTGAATAGGATAGGTGCAGAACAGATTGTCGCTTAAAAAAATTCCAATCCTACCGTTAAGTTGAGAAAAGAAAGAGAACCAAGCCATAAGCATATTTACACCTTTATTAAGACAGGATCACACTACATTAGGAGAAGATGTCATGCTAAAATTTTCAGAATTTTAATTTCAAGATTCTCAAATTATTCAGGAATAAGAACAGCGATTGAGTTGTGGAATTCCAAAAGAGATATCAAGTCAATCGTTGCAATCTGCTTTAGACACTAGCGGTGTAATAAACCAATACTCACATTCTTTTCCTCTTCAACACCTTTGGTTTCGTCGGGATTTTCTGGATCATCATCCAACTGAAAATAGAGGGGAAAGGGCACAGGTTAAGAAACATTGTCATTTAGTCAAGTGCAATTATATAACCATTAATAGGACACAAGAAATTTGACAATCCTATGGTAGGAACTAGCTATATACCCATAAATTGTGAAAATAATAACCATTATTAGAACACAAGTATCGTACGGTTGCAACAAATCATACATCCAAACCAAACATTTTGTAACAAGCCAGTAAATAATCTTTGAGCAGGTAAACTAAGACATAATATACTTACTTTCAGGTTGCCCAAGTCAGCTAGTGCACCCTCGCTTGCGTTCTCCTCCTCACTTCCTTTGACCCCATCATTTTCCATAGCATCTTCAAGCTGAAAGAAGAATCAGATACAATTGAACAAACCATGGTACACAGCACTGATTTGCCATAAAAGTTACACCATCATGAACTTAGAAGGGTGATTACCCCCAAATTCTTCAAGCTAACTGTCACATCTTCCTGTTGCTTCTTAAGGGTGGTCCTCAGCTCTTGGAAATCCTAGAAGTAGCAAAGGAGATAAACAGTTTGCAAAAGGTACAAAAATCAGATATGAACCTTTTACAGAATATTTGGACATGGCCTTACTGATTTTAGCTGATCTATTTCACTATTGAGTGCAGTTTTGATATCGGAGATTTCCTGCAGGACATATAGAATCATAATAAGAGTGCATTCCAGCACGAGTGCCATATTATTGCTCAAGGTAGGCTGTCTTGTTAGGAACACATGTAACTACTTTCTGAAAAAAAGAATTATCATCCTTCATTATCCCGTAGCATACTTATCGTACTAAGTAACAAGTGTTCAAGGATTTATTCAATACAAGAAGAATCAACTAGAAAACCCAAACACGACAACAAAGTAAGCTGCCTTCTGAAACTAAAGTTTCAACATAACAATCCTTGCAATACAAGAAAGAATATGTATACGTAAATTCATATTTGTTTTTAACAATATAAGACAGAGCATCAAGTGAAGTGCGCAAAAACTCACAGTTTTGTATTTCATCACTTGGGTGTCCAAATTGTTTCTCCAACTCTGTAAATCCTGAAAAAGAAACAGGATAATTATAAGAAACGTGCAGTTACAGTCTTGAACAGTTCCAAGTAAAACAATGGAACAGTGCGCAAAATGTTAACAAAAATGAAGAAGCGTCATTATGCATTGGGACGCTCTGCTATAAAGTATAACCATATTCATACTATTTCAAGATATAGGCATTACAAGTAAAAAGCACAAAGATGTAAATTATTTTCTATTTATGACGAGCCCACTCTCATTCAGGAGTGTCCTTCAAATGGGAAGATAAAACTTGTGCATACAAAATTACAAATAAAATAACACATACACTAATGTGGAACGAATGGAGACTTCTAGCAGAGTTCAACATCCATGAAATAAATAAATGAAGATGCATAAAAGAAGAATAAAGATAACCACTTTGAAAATACTTCAAGCATACCTCCTTCAGTCCTCGAAGTCTGCCCAAAAGCTCTGACTGTGATTCATTTAGTTCCTGTTATTAAAATATATAAACTGTTGATTTCTTCCATACTCTTAGAATACAAAAAGTATTTCTATAGAAATCAACACAAAATGACAACACCTAATCAAAGAGTAAGATTAGATATAAGTATAATGAGCAAAAAAAAAAAAACAAGGGACACTTTACGGAACATTGTGTGGTAACCATTTTCTTGCCAGACCATTAATGTCATCAGTATTCAGTTAACAAAGTGCTGCTTACGATATATCAGACCTATAACTATACATCCATAAATCTTAAGATTAGAAGGTCGAGGAGTAACGGTTCAATTCAGCATGCTGCTTAGTAGACAGAAGAATATCATCACCATTCACCACAAGGTAATTCGGTGAACACGTGATGTTCTGATCCTGATAACTGAACTCTAAATTTTTATGTTCTAGAAGCATGATCTGCAATTTTGATGATGCATACATAATTGAGTTCGTCTGGCATACATGTTTTTGAGTTGCACAACAATGAGGATGGCAGTATGGAAGCAATTCTCAAATGCTGGACTCTGGGAGAGTTCAGGAAAATAGTTTTTGTAGTTATAGAGTAACTAAGTATGGTATGTCAAAGTGTCAAACAGGACCGCAAGAAGACAATCTGTCAGCGACCATAATTACAACAACAATACTGATTTGCTCATAACTGGTAACCTGACCAGTAAACACCTAGAGAGTCTTTGGATAGCTAGCTCAACTAGATTAGCTGGGCCAGATTTATCTAGTCCATTCCATCAAGAGTCACTAAAACTAAGGCTTGCCGTTTGAACTGAGGCAAATCTAAGCGATAACTGTCACACGAATGCAATTCTTGCCAGTGCGGGAGAGCCAATTGTGCTCTCCTCCATCGCCAAGCTTTTCTGGTAGTTGTAGGCTAGGTTTCCACCAAAAGCTATCTTCATACCAAATGATAATCCTTGCCTAGCAAGGCTAGGGGCTGTCTTTGGCTAAGATCCAAACGTAACCCTACCCACCACACCTTCTAGTTGCAATTAGTTTTTGTTTCTCCTCGTTTTTATGCTCACAATTGTCACTCAGATACACCAAAAAAAAGGCTGCAATTGAGGAAAACTACCATTCATCGTAGCAAAAAAGCTGCTAAAATAAGAAACTAAAAAAAAACATTACGACCTCTAAAGGAGGGGATCCTCACCGTGATTTTCTCCCCCACCGGCAGCAAGTCCTCGTGCATCTGCAAAACGAAACAACGATCAGAAACCAGGCCGCTGGTGCTGAGATCGGAGGACAGGCTGGCCGATGCTCACCGCCGGAGACGGGGAGCTGTCGCCCGCCGGCGCCTCGGCCGGCGGTGCGACCGCGGGAGATGGGGATGCTTCGGAGTCCGACATGGGGTGGGAGGGTGGCTAGGGTTAGGGTTTCGCCGGGAGGGATGCGGCGCCACTAACGTTGGGCGTGAGAGAGAGATTTGAACTTGAGAACGAAATGGGGAAAGTGGTGTGGAGAGAGATGGATGGGGTGGGGTGGGAGTGGGACCAACGCGAAGTTTTTGTTGCAACCGTTGCGCTCCGATCCACAACATATAATTTTAACTATAATTTGTCAATAAAATTATAGAATTTTGCAAATAAATGTAATTTATACCAGCTATACATTCTCAGCCCATATAATTTAGCATAAATGAAAAAAGTCAAAATCGTGCATCAAAGACGTGCTAAAGAAAGCTCGCTTTACATTATGAGACGGAGGGAGTAAATGAGAAATTATCCGCGTCCTTTACCCAGTAAAGAACGACTATTTTTTAAGACTGAACTCTAAGGATGCATCTGGGAGCAAAATATTTTTTAAACACTCCAAGAAAACTCTGGTTTCTGAAAATATTATGATATTAAATACTTTGTGGTGTTTGGTTTTAACAAAAAATGTAGTTTTATTTATATACTTATAAATACTCAATATACCTTAAAATAGTACATAAAACTGTAGTATTATATGCCTGCACTAGTGTGACCAAGTTGTGGCTGGAGCGACTGGGCTGCCGCGGAGAGGAGAGCTGTGGCGGAGAGGAAAGAGAAACATCAAGGTTCATATACGAGACTGGAGAGTTTAGAACGAAATAACGGTCAGAAATAGTATGGGGCAGATATCCAGGTTAAAACCGGCCTCCGATCTGCCACACGTGCACACAAAACCAGATTAGCGAGGGATTTGTTTGGTTTACAAAAAATTATGGTTGGAATCAAATCATAATTTAGTTGAATGGGATTTTGATCCGATTAGCTAGGTCACATGATAAGCTATCTCAAACAAGAAAAAAGAATACTTAATCCAAATTTCTAGGGATGAAAATGGAACGGAAACTTTTAGAATTTTCCATCAAAAAAGGAAACAAAGTGGAAATATGGAAACAGAAACTGAATTATGCGGAACGGGAACGGAAACTTTTATGTGAAAACGGAACAACGTATTCCGGCAAAACGACCACGAAAACAAAAATTCCGTTTCTAGTAATACAGAACTTTTCGTTTTTTCTATGCAGTGCTTTCCGAATCCAGCAGGCACAGAAATTTTAGTGGGAACATTTAGACATAACTTAATATCTGAATAAAGAAAGATTTAAAGCAACCATGTTTAGTGATAATTCGTGGTGACTCTCGTGTACCAGCGCACCCGATATTGAAAAAATTCAAAAAAGTTCAAAGAAATTTGAAACTTTCAGTCGGGCAAATATTATCAAGTATTGCACCTACACGAAAATTTGTGTCAGAGAATAACATTAATTGCAACCTAGGTCAAAGATTTGCTAAAAAAGACGCTATATACACGATATATTCGTCAGAGATTTGTCTCTTTTTCCCAAAAGTTAACGTAAAATATTTTGTGACCAAATTATTTACACGAGTAGAATACTTGGTAATTTTTTATATTAAATATTATAATGGGAATTTTTCGACCATTTTTGAATTTTATAAAAAGATTCTGTATATTAGGTTTGCTTGTCTCAATGTGCCATTAGTCTACGTCCCCATGTTTTAAGGATACATCCGGGAGAGATGTATCGGATTCATAGAAGAAGAGGCCGACGGCCGATACAGTGCCTTTCGGCATACAACGCTAATCCGAAGACTAGCCACCACACACTACAAACACGACGCAAAGAGGGCCTCGCCCCAAACCTAACAACAAAGCCGCGTCTCGACCAACGCCGGACACCTCCAAAGACTAACACCTTCAACTGAACTTTCCTCGTTGACACACCAACCACCCTTGAATGCCTGAAGGAGTTGGCGAGTGGGTAGCGAGACTTGGACCGTCCCGAGAAAGGCTTCATCTTGGACGCACCAACGACGACGTACATTGCGCCCCTGATGTTCAACATGGGGCAGCGACAAATACCAGATAGACACCACCCCGAACCAATGTGCTTCTCCAAATTGAGTCTCCAAAAGCGATGCACTCAACAGAGGTACGACATCGAAGATGCCGCCATCGCAGATCCGAAATCGAATCTTGGCTTTCACCCGAAGACGTCAACCCGAATGGGCGAGGGAGGTGTCAATACTCCTCGATGACGCCTCCATGAAGGGGAACGACACCCGCAAGCGCCGTCGTCGCCGGCACCAAAGGAGCCGAATTTTCAGCCGAGTATCATGCACCTGTGATCCCTACCCATAGGGCCTTGAAGCAGCACATTGCCCGCCTAGGCACCTTCTGCCGCCGCCGCAGCACCTCGACGTCGCCTTCGCAGAGTACCGCACAGCAACCCACGGGTCTCAACCCCGCCGGAACCGCCGCCCAGCCCGTTGACGTCGGCACCACCGCTGTGCCAGGCAGCCACATCAGCCAGGCGCCGCCCGTAGTCGCCGCCGCGAATCCGCCGGCCCGCCCAAACCCAGAGGCCCGAGATGGCCCAGATCCGCCGACAACAGCTACAGGGGCCACACCACCGGGCAGAGGGGACCTCACCTCCATCGCCGTCACACCCAGGTCGTTGACGGAGTCCCGCGGCACCGCGCCGCCGAAGCCCACCGGATCTCGCCGCCACAGCCGGTGGAGAAGTAGGGCCGCCACCTGGGAGAAACTCCCCGCCGCCGTATCACCCGGGCTTTGCCCGGCGGTGAGCCCTGGCGGCGGCGAGGGGAGAGGTGAGGAGTGGGCCGGAGGCGGCGGCGCGGGCTCCCCCCGTGTCGCCTAGGGTTGGCGACGCGGGGTCGGGGCAGCAGTTTCGTTGACGTCCCCATGTTTAAGCCCTATGTACTAGGGTTACGGATGATAGTACGTACTTTTAAGTTGATAACTTATTCACACTATATTATATAATAATGATATACTCTTATATGTTATTTCATCTTAGAAACTTGACAACTTTGTTGGTTTGGTTGAGTTATATAATCCTATAAATTTCTAACGCTGTCTGATTTTAACCTGGGCTCCAACCAAAAATAGCCCATTAACGTCTCACATTTTCCTTCTTAGCAAAGCCCATGCACTGATGCACATACACGAGAACGCAACGAACCCTTCCGCCCTACCCTGTGTCGCTGTGCAGACACGCACGCGCGCGCCCATCTTGCGTTCGTCTTCGTAGCCGGGTCGCCGCCACATCATCTGCTTTGTGTTGTCGCGGCTCCAGCCCCCGCCGGCCACCTCCTCCAGACCCCCACAACGCCGGGTTGACCCCGAGTCCCTGACTCAGGCGACTCCCTCCGAACCCCTAGTTAGATGCGAAATTAGGAATCGGGGGCTCGGAGTGCTGCTGCTGCGGGCTTATAGCTCATGTGCGACGTCTTTCCATGCAAATTGATGGACATCGACGTCGTTGACAAAAATTGCTCTCGTGCGACGTTTTTGCATGCCCAAATAGCCTACGGGCGACATGGTTTTTAAACGCAACTGATTGTTAGGTGTTAGGATTATGTGAGGCGAGCTCAGGTTGGACCCACCACTTATCCACGTAGGCGCGGGACCCACATCATATCCACCTCACCTCACGGGACCCACCTCACCGCAGATAGACCAGAGCCGCGCCCGTGCCATTGCTTCCCCTTTCCCCCATCTTCCTCTTCTCCGGCGACGGCAACGAGAGATGTCTACCTCCTCCGCCGCCTCGCACTCAACATGGAGGCGATTTGGTGCAGTGCCACTGACAAGGTGCCCTGACTGCTCACGCCCAGAGCCTCTCAAGCGTTGGGTCTGTAAGACCGATGAGAACAGAAATCGTGGGCGCGAGTTTCTTACTTGTTTGAGCAAGACAGCGCGGGGACGGGATGGCAAGGTTAGATCTCAGTTCTTTCGCCGGCGTTTGCTCTGATTTCTCCGAATTTTGTTTCAGCTCGTCAAATTTTGGGGTGAATTTGAGATCTAGGGTTCATGTTGCTGTTTTCAGATCCTCAAGAAATGTGGCTATTTCGAGTGGGTGGATGATTATGTTGAAAGGCTTCAATTTGAGGGCCTCCTCGATTCAGATTTGAGGCCAGTTGGGGAGCTCAATTTGCCGCCGTCTGCTGAGGAAAATTTGGTGGAGAATTGGAGCTCGGGAGCGGACAGAGCCGTGCCGGCGGCGAGAAATGTGCGCAATGCTGCACTACCTGCGGAGTACGGACTGAACGAGGAACTGAAAAAGATCAAGAACCATCTGAAGCAGATGGTCGATTTGCAGAAGCAAGAAAATATCATGGCAGTAGGATTTCATGGTTCTATCATTGTTCTGTTTTTCTTTTACCTATTGTTCATCCGTCGTTAGCTAGTTGGGGGTTTGGTTGGTTAATTTAGCTCGGTATGTCAAGGCAGAGGACGCGATCTGTGCACCATGCCAAGTTCATGTAACTGAATCGAAGAAGTAATTTAGAAAGTTCGTCTGTTCTTCAGTTAACGGGTGCCCTCAGTGAACAGAGTGTAGACCAATGTTCAGTTTCGAGTAAAAAAAACGTTCTAGGCTGCCGACTAGCTGTTGGGCCGTGAGGAAATAATCAGGCCCAAATAGAAAAGCAGCCCACCCGCGTAGGGGCACCCTTTTTTATATAGCATAGAGGCACCATTGTTTAGCTAAAAATGTTTCAACTAAAACCACTAAAATAAAATGTTGC
Source organism: Poa pratensis (assembly GCA_947311845.1). Taxonomy (NCBI): domain Eukaryota; kingdom Viridiplantae; phylum Streptophyta; class Magnoliopsida; order Poales; family Poaceae; genus Poa; species Poa pratensis. The sequence goes on along the minus strand of CAMZMU010000121.1, from coordinate 9,936,300 downwards.
TTCGGCAAATAAATTTCTTACAAACATATTCTTCTTTACTTGTATTTGCTTTGGCCCCATTTTTGTTACTTGTCTTAGCTCATAGAAACAAACATATGCTTCGGCAAAATGCTACTTGTTTTACTTGTCATAGCTCATAGAAAATTTGCAAAATTTACATCTTTTAACCTTTAAAAAATACTGCTGTTACTTGTTTTTGATAATGTAACAATGTAAATAAAATGCGGCAAAATGCAAAGAGTTAGCACATGTTTTACTTGTCTTAGCTCAAAAATAAAATTTGCTTGTCTTTATATACTTCTTAGAATGCAAAGAATATTATTTGTCTTTATTATGTAGTCTTAGAATGCAAAGAATATTAATTGTTCGTATAACATATCAGAAAAAGCAAGGAGCAAAATCAAGAAAGTACAATATTACTTGAACGAAACATAGATATATTAGCACGAACAATACATAGATACATATAGTAGCACCCTTACATATAGTAGCACCCTTACAACTCATGAGAACACACTCGTACAACTCATTACTAATAACTAGAAACTAGATGGAGACACGACACGACAGGACACGACAAGGGAAAGTAAATGACACAAAGTAAATAGAACTTAAACGGGGCTTCCCCATCTTCACTCCGGGCTAGCTTCACCAACATCTTCTTGCTCGGGCGCCCCTTCTTGCTCACTCCTCGTCGTTGAGATTGTAGGGGAGCCTGTGCATATGGTTGGCGGTGGGGAAGGCCGCATCGAAGTTGGTGTAGATGTTGTACATCGTGAACGCGATGAACTCACAGCCGCACCAAAAGACTTGCCCGAGGAGCGCGTGGGCGTCCAACGGGTTGGCGAAGATGGCCGTGAGCATCACGACGTTGTCGAGGCTGTCACGGGTTTCGTGGAGGTGAAACGGGGACCTCCACCTCGATATCGCCCACACGTGGAGGGTGTTCTCCACGAACACGCCCGGGGGTAGAGTTCCTCGGGGGACGTGCGCGGCGGCCAGTACGTCACTCCGGTGAACTCCATCTTGGCAGGCTGGCTTGATGTGGTTCGAGAGAGGACGAGAAGAGGAGATGGATCTGGCTTGTGTGGAGAGGGGAGAGGAAGAGAGATGTATAAATAGAGAGGAGAGGAAGAGAGGATGAATCTTAGGGTTGGCATGTGTATCGGCGTGCGATTGCTCTCCCGTGTGTAATGCGAGTCTGAAAAGAGCTCAGTTTTCCAGTCCGAATCAAAGTCTGAAGCGTCGCGTTAATTGCTTCGGTGCGACGGGTCAGCGTGCTTCTGAATCGGCGTGCCAAATGGCTGCGGTGCGACGTCGGTACCGCATGAATGTAGTCTGAATCGCGGGCTGAATCGCCGCCACTAGGCCACGAATGCATGCAAAGTCTAGACGGGCGCGTAGCACAACGGACACCACGACGGCCCAACGGTGTAGAGTCTACAGTGACTTTGTGTCAATGACATGTAGACACTACACATGGTGGGCTCCACGAGTCAGTGACTCAAAGTCGTGCTACACACAGTCAACCAATCCGTGCCCCAACTGCCCACCCGAACCCTATGCGTGTTGGAAAAAAGAAAACATTAGAAAACAGGCCAGCCAATCAGAGCGCAAAACGCGAGTCTCGCGGATCGCCGTGGCTCAGCCGATCGCAAGCGTCTGCGCTAGATTCCTTCTAGAAGGCATCGATCGGACGTCCAACGGCCAAAACGCTGGAGTCTGCGGGTTTCCTTCTAGAAGACTTGATCGGACGGCCAACGTAGGGCTTATCCAATGGTCACAAATCAGAGCTAGGGTTAGCGGGGTTATGCGGGGTTTCGCCTCGGTCAACGGGGTTTTGTGATGGTTGACAAAACTAGGGTTGAGCATAACTAATTCAAAAAAATCAAAATAATATGAAACCTGCGCACATAGTCTTCTAATGTTGTATGCTAACGAGAAAAAAATATAAATATGATTTATATACATTTTTACGAAAAATCCTTAAATCAAGTGAGAGATCTCAAATACTTTAAAATTAGCATAACTAATTCAAAAAAATCAAAAAAATATGAAACCTGCGCACATAGTCTTCTAATGTCATATAGTAACGAGAAAAAATATATAAAGGTGGTGTACATACGATTGCACGAAAATGTGTTCACCCAAATGTGATATCTCGAATAGAGTAGTATGAATTTCAAGGGAGAGAGGAGGAGCTTTTCGGTGACTAGGGTTGAGCATAACTAATTCAAAAAAAATCAAAATAATATGAAACCTACGCACATAGTCTTCTAATGTCATATAGTAACGAAAAAAATATTGTTTACATACATTTGTTTTATTTATGATTTTCAATTAAACAAAATTATTCAAAAGAAAATAAATAATATGAAGATTAATTCAATAAATAGTGACACTTCCGAATGACACTATATAGGTAGAATAGATGTCTAGGAAAATTATTTGGCTGATTTAGACAAGGTGGAAAAAAACTTGCTTAGAAATGGGGTCGTTTACCTTACCTTTGGAGCTCATTTGAAACACATTTTTCAGGACTTACCAAAAGGCCTCGGATTGATGACCAAGTTAGATCAAACGACGTGCATAATAGTTTCAAATCATTGCAACATCCAAGCTTAGCAGAAATACCAGGTTCAAATTTGAATTCAAATGACCAAGTTGTCATAACACAAGTGCCAAATTATTACAACAACATCATTCCAAGTTATTACAACAACACAAGTGCCAAATTATTACAACAACATCATTCCAAATTATTACAACAACTCAAGTGCCGAATTATTACAACACAGAAAATTCCAAATCTATTTTTTTGCCTCTTCTTACCACTCGGTTTCTTCTTCTTCTCAACTTCTACAGCATACAACTTGTTGATACTCCTTCTTTTCTTGCCAAATCCACTAGGCCCACCCACAGCACGGCCAAGACGTTTAGTTTGGACAACATCAGCAACGGTTTCAGTTTGGACAACATCAGCAACAGTTTCAGTTTGCACACCAAGGTCCAGATCTGATTCAATTTGCACACCAAGGTCTAGAACAGGTTCAGTTTGCTCACCAAGGTCTATAATGGGTTCAGTTAGCTCCTGTGCATCCAGAACAGTTTCAGTTTGCTCGTGTGCATCCAGAACAGGTTCAGTTAGTGAACTGAAACTTCTCTTCTTTCTACCATCATGAGCCTTGCTTTTTTCTGTGGCCAGCATTGTTCAACAACAAGAGGTGGGCCTTTTTCCGCACGCTTCCTTCTGAAAATTAAATCATATCACTTGGTTAGACTGAAACAAGCAGCAAAAACAAAACAACACACACACACACAAAATTAACATACTTTGGCCTTTCCGGAGTGTAGCGGCATTGTGTGGAACCAATTCTATGCCCAAGTACCTGACACGCCTTGCATCTGTTCTTGTTACCTTTTTTAGCTCTTTTTGGTTCTCTTTCTCCTTCTCTTTATCTTTTTTCCCTTTCTTTCTACTACCACCTTTCTCAAACCAAGCTTTGAATCTGCTCTGTTTGGGCCTCCCAGCCTTTCTTTAGTGAGGGGTGGACACATGGAAAATTCAAATCCACCTCAGGCCACTGCGATTGGTCTGTCAGTGCTGGAATTGGAGTTGCATATGCAGCCTGAATCTTTGCACTGAGTAATAATCATGCAAATATGGGTGCATATTTAACTTGGGTTTAGATGCCAAAAAAATTATGGCATGCTCACATGGTTTTCCAGTGTGTTGCCACTCTAGGCAGGTGCATTCATGCAAATCAGTGTCAACAACATGCCTCTTGCCACTCTTTGTATCTCTAACTTCAGCACCCCACAATGAAGATTTCTCAACAGACAGATGTGAAAGCTTTCTGCTTCTGTTGACCACTTGTTGTACCACTGCCGGAAGCTTATCCCCTGACAAAACCACCAATTCTTCTTCTCAATTCCCACAAGCGCATGATCATGATCCTGATTTGGTCCACCATGTCATGCACAGGCAAGTCTTTCAACTCCTTCACCTTGTTGTTGAAACTTTCTGCCAAGTTGTTGTTGATATGATCGCACTTGATGCAGTATTAAAACCTGACCTATACCATAACAGAGAATGGTAGGTGCTCAACCATGAAGCAAAATCATTCTCACTACATGCTGCCATTATCTTACCAAGGTGATAGGAATGTGTCTGTGTGGTGCAAGATCTTGCTGCCGGCCACATGCGCCCAAATTCTTCTCCTCTGAATTTTTTTATCAGATTCATCCACATATGGCCAAAGCACTCCCTCTGCTCAGCATGAGGGAAAACAATCTTCACTGCATTTTCTAGCCCTTTACATGCATCTGTGTGGATGGCCAAAGGTGATACTGACCCTATGCATCTTTTCAACTGCATCATGAACCATGTCCATGATGCCTCTGTCTCGGACTGAAACATTCCAATGGCAACAGGAAACATCCAGTTGTGTCCATCAAGAGCATTGCATGCTGCCAACTGACCATTCCACTTTCCAGTCAAAAAAGATGAGTCGATGCTCAAATATGGACGACACCCTGCTTTAAATCCATCTACAAGGCTTTAAACACATAAAGAATTTGCTGAAATAAACCTTGCCATCCTCTTTTACCTCAGTATCTATCTCCACCACACTGCCAGGTGACCTCTTCTCCACCTCTGCTTTAAAACTATACAACATCCTAAATGTATTTGCCCAATCACCATATAATGCTTTCATTGCCCTTTGTTTTGCCTTCCACACTGTGGTATATTTCAGCACAATGGGATACAGCTTTTCCAGGTCAACTTTAAGTCTCTTTGCTGTAGTGTTTGGTGTCTTGGCTAAAATAGGAGTAATCTTTTGTGTAATCCAAAGCTGTGATGTCATCCTTGAAACTCTCTGTGAACTGCTAATACATGTATGCTGATGTGGGATTTGATTTACCCTGATTGTATGGCCATCAGGTTGTCGTCTAGCAGATATGTACCACTTGCAAGGTTGGCACCTCCATCATAACCTTGGCACCTAGCATAAAATTTCTTTCGATCAGTCCACATAGTCTTGGCCTCGAACTCATGTTTCACTGCATAGGTCTTGAAACACATCCTAAACTCATCCATGTTTGGCCACAACTTCCCCACCTCAATGACAGGGTTCTCTTTGTCATATACATGCACCAGCTCATCATCATGTGCATCATCTACATCATCTGCAGCATCTTCCATCAACTCTCGATCCACATCTTCAGGGCCTGTATTTGTGTTAGCATCAGCAGGCAAAGTAGTGTCATCCTTCTCCTTATCTCTGTCATCAACTGGAATTCCAAACATTTCGGCCATCTTAGTGTCAGCTATTGGTGCAATGACCAAATCTGTGCGTTCATCTAATTCTACTAAATTCCAATCAACAACAACCTTTCTAGCATCATGGCATCCCTGTTCTGTATCTGCATCTGCAGCAGCCTCTGTTTCTTCACATATCACAGTCAGTTCATTAAGCATTGGCAACAACATTGCTTCTCTGCAGCCCACTCAGCATCTTCCATCTGTGAAGCCATCTTTGATGGCACATAACCAACCCTGAATCTGGGTTCAGATCAATGAGCTCTGCCCAAAAGGTTGCTTTTTTGCTTGTCCAACCTTCTTGTCGATCAATTTCATCAACCATATCTTCTCCATCCTCAATTCGGACATAAGCGTTCTTGCAATCATCATACCGTAGCAGTGATACCTCTTGTTCTGGACCCCAAATAATGCTCTCCCCAATTCTCTCCACCAAATTCTTCACTGCCTTCTTCTCGATGCTCTGAAGTTCTTGGGGATCAATATCTGTACATTTGACCTCCCAAATAATCCTCGTGTCTCTCTCAATGTTTCGAACGCTACCATCACCTAGCTTGGCCTTACAAGGAAAGAATTCAACTGTGAATTCGAAGCTAGGCGCAGAATCTCCCTGTCAATGGCGGGAAGCGGCGGTCGGTCAGCTAGGGGCACCCGTCAGCTAGGGGTGCAGGGGACGGGAACCAAATCGACTTAATAAGTTAGAAGAGGGCGCATTACCGATTTGAACTACTCTCTCCGGGCTCCATCTCATTCAATCCACACGCACCTCTCCACGCTTCTCTGATTTCAAATCGGCCGGGAAACCGGGAAACAGAGCTTCAGGCCACAAACGCATCCAAAATTAAGGGGAACGAGACTACGGTTGCGAAATTACTCACCAGCGAACGCTGCGCCGCCGCCGAGAAAGGCGCTCCACCGCCGGCGAGAAGAAATCGTTGCCGCTGCCGGAGAAGAGGCACATGGCGGCGCCGAGCGGGAGTGGAGCACGGTCTACTCGGGTTCGTGCCGTGGCAAATGAGTGGATCCCTCCTGTCGGATGGAGCACATAACCACGGGCATAACCACCCAGTTCTAACCTAATCTCAGCCTCCGTTAAGAGCCAGACAGCCGTTTTATCAGTTAGTCCTGTCTGAGCTATTCTCACGCTAAGAAACGTCACACCAGGGCTATTTCAGCCAACGTAGTCGCATCGTGGACAATTGCCCGAAACGACGTCGCACAGGAGCTATTCGCCCTGCTGCTGCAGGTATGAACTTCCCGATCTATTCATTCTCTTCTTCGCCAGAAAAGCTACAAACTCCCAATCCTTTCCATCCTACGGAGATTACACTCTCGACAATTGATATTTTTTATCCCCTTCAAGTCAGGATGATCGAGTATTCGAGTATTGGTCGGACATGTACGCAAGGAAGTTTCTGAACATAGTGGTGCGCGATCACGAAACCAGACGCTACGCGCTGCACCGGATCAGGCTCTCCAAGAACATCTTCTACGAAGCAACTGCCCAAGAAGTTGCCAAGGCCAACAAGAAGAAGAGCGGGCGGTGGCCCTCGACGCTCTTAAACCTCAGGCGCCTGCCCAGGCCGGAGGTCTACTTCTCGGCTCAGCCCGCGCTGATCGGCCACAGCTTCGACTTCAATCACTTCTTCTCCCTGCTGCCAGCGCGGGGCGAGGGCTGCGTCATGTTCACGGATCATTCCGGCAATGCCTCACTCTACGACGTGGGCATGCAGTCCGTCGTCGCCATGCCCCAGGCCAAGTTCCCCAAGGCAGACAACTCCATCACCTTGTCCATCACCAACAAACCTTATGAGCTACACTCTACGACGTGGACCCGTCGCTTGGCTGCCACTGCCAGAGGCGAACACGATCTCTACGTCATGAGCACCCAGGACGGCAGCTTCGAGCTCTTCAACTACTACACTACTAGTTGCTCTGCATTTCCGAACGATTGGTCCTGGCAGCCTCTGCCGCCGCGTGTAGCTCATAGCTACTATACTGTTAACCCTCTCACTGCTCCCTTCGCGGCGGCGTTGGTCGATAGCTCCACCATATGCGCGTCCTCCAAGCAAGGCACCTATGCCTTCAACATGTCGAGGAGCGTGTGGAGGCACCGAGGCAGGTTGGCAGATGGTCGCTGCCCTTCCACGGCGCGGCAGAGTACGTCCGCGAGTTTGGCCTCTGGTTTGGTCTCGAGGGTCCCAAGAGCTTGCAGCACCGTTTGTGTGCTTTTGACCTAGCTTCCTGCGCCATGGTAGAGGAGGCTCCTGCTCCCATGCATGCTTGGGATTATCTTGACGATTTGCCTGATGGGTGGTATTTCTCGAAGCGCCACCTGGTGAACCTGGGCATGGGCAAGTTTTGTATCGCTACCCACTGCTTCCGTAGGCCTTCCCTTGAGGAGGAAGTTTACATGAAGAAGACCAACCTTGACAGAGAAGAGCTTACTGTTGACGGGCGTGGAGGTGGTTCGTGCCGGCGATGGGATCCAGATGATCAAGCACAAGACTCGGTATTACAACCAGTATGAAAACATGGAAATCCACTGTGTGTTCTCTGAGACTAGATCGTTTTGTCTATCTTGCATCGCTAGTGTGTGGAGATCAGGTTGAATCATGCTGCAAGACTTGATTAAATTTGTTTGCTGTACCTCTGCATCGGTCTTAGTAAGCTCTTGATCAACACCCCAAACTTGGACAATATAACACTAGTTCCAGTCCAAAGGATAAGGTAGACCGGAATGAAAGAAGCCGATGTGCGTTCAGTTGTTGATCCATCTTTTCCCCGCCAACCATGATGAACAGATAATTTTTGGCATCTTTCCTATTCCATGTGCATGAACACATCGAACTTGGTGACAGCACATGTTCTAGCGGATCGACGGGTAAAACCGTAAAAGGCCAGCCGGACCCTGTTGAAATATCATTGATTCATCAAGTATTATGATCGGCAACGGTCAAAAAGTATTTCAGAGTTCCATCGACTATAACATTTTAAAGATGATAAAAAATAAAAAAAATGCAATTTAAAATATCAAAGTATGTTCAAGCCAAGAAATATTAGTACACAAGATGAATTCGAAGTAAACAGACGAATTTAAAAAAAGAGTTAATTGCACTGGTTGTCCGCCAACTTATCTTTTTTTTTAGGGAACCCAACTTATCGTGTAATGTCCCTTGGTCACACAACATCTAAAGATGTGATCAAGTGATCATACAACTTGCTAAGTCAGACACACGCGGTTCAAATTAACCCACATACACGAGGCTATAAATTTTGCCACAAACCACCTAAATGGTCATCTTTTGCACTAAGTGGCGGTTTGATGAACTTACACCTGCGATGAGGGGACTAATTTTACCTAGAAATGTATAATGCGGAAGGAAACCCCCCCCCCCCCCCTTCCAAAACAGGAAAGGGCCGGTAATTAATTTTCATGTAGTCTTACCTTTTTCTCGAGTCGTAGTTATGCCGCACTATAAAGAAGAGTATTTAGTGTGAAAAAAGGGGGATGATCTCTATTTTAGCCATATCCTCATACACATCCCATCAACAAGAAATTCCACAAAAGAGAGAGCCAAGAAGTTCACTTAAAAGAGGATCATTATGCCTTTTTTATGTAGCAAGAGTAAAGGATATCACTTCGGGCTCCCAGAAAAATCTTGATGAGATTCAAATCTATGTGGTAGGTTTTTGATAAGCCCGGACCAACCTAGATCTAGCCCGAATTATTCCGGGTTCTAGACTTAAACCCAGAATACCGGACCTAACTCCGGGCAATACGATTAAGAGTGTAACGGTAAGAGTCTGAGTGAACCAGAGGTAAGTTGACCAGCCATTTCACGAGCACTCATTCATACTCTTGCTCCTCTATTGTTGTGCTTCAAAAGTTCAGAGGTCCACCATTCCCCCAACCAATTTACAATCCCTTCGGGGGAAGAGAAAGATGAGTTCCCGATATGCAGTTCACCGAGACAAAAGTGATCCCCGCTCGAGTTCATCAACATAGTTGTTATTCTTGATTTTGTGGGAAACCCTAGGCCTTCTAGGGTCGCCCACAAGCATGCAATGTTTGTGGACTGAAGCTCCGGTAAGTTTGTGAGTGGTTGTCTTTTTGTGTTGCTATAATTTTTTCAGTAGCGGAAAATTTCACCAACATAGCAATGGTAGGGTAGTTCGATTAATTGTTAGATGAATATATTTATTCTTAGAGTGTTCTCTTATGTGTTTAATGCAGCTTGTTAAATAAAGAACTGGCAGCAACAATACAGATAAAATAGCATCTTAAAATAAACTCATTTAAATTACTTAGTGATAGTTCCATTTTTTCAAACTGGTTAGGAATTTCCAGGATTTGTTCAAACATAATCCCAATGGACCTCAAAACTGTTTTTTTTTTCAAGAATCACCTCAAAACTACTTATGCTCATAGGCATGTATGCGTTCAGGTCTCACTTCATTTAATCACAAAGTAAATGCCTTGTTGCCTTTTTGGAGCTATCTAGACGGAGGTGAACTCTATTTCAGAAAAATTCTAGCTGGCGCTACCAGTTGGATGTGAACTCTATCCCTATTTAATAAAGTAGTGGTTTAACCTAAAAAAGGATGGGCCGACAATTCCTTCATACCAAGATATTTTTTAGTACTTGTTTATTGATTATCGTGTTGTACTTAGCCCAAGAGTTTGGAATAAAACTGTCCATCTATTAGCCCGTAAGGGTGCCGCGATGATCAACGGATCGAAAATATGCTCTATGGTCGATGAACATCCTGATGATGGAACCCCGCCGTTTGGTGACGGGCAAGCATGCCATGTCTTGAATATATGTGTTCCATTTTAGAAAAAAAGGTTTCAGAAGGAAATTAAAAAGGAGTATAAGAAAACACTGTTTGTTGAAACCAATGGATTGTAAAAAAGGGTGAGCTTCAGTGCATTCGGTGCAGCTGCTGAACAAAAGAATTCTGCCAAGACAGTACTAGTGTACACGCATAAAAAAAATGGAATTAAGGAGATGCATGGGGAGAAATGAAGATCGCCAACACAAGGGAAAAATCAGAGACTATTGAGGTAGCATGCAGAAACAGGATACCGCAGTTCAATGCCAGAAACTAGTGGATGGTGAACTCGGGAGCACATCAAGTAGCTGACGAAATTCAGGTCAGTTTGGGCTCTCCGAACCTGTGACACTGAGACACTATCTGTGCAGAGCACATGAAGCGAGAGGATACCACGACTGGACTAGTAGGAACACAGTCTACGTCCGGATCATGGTACTACAGGTCCGCAGAGACACCGAGACAATACTAAAATTAGGCATGCACAAATTCCTGAAACCTACCATGCCTAGCGGTATCCGTTTGATTGTTTGTTCGTGCCACGCAAGTGCTCTCACATTGCGGTCGATTTACATAGGCGGTCAAGACATACATAGGATGCCTTTATGTTCATTTGTCCAATTGTAGCGAATTAGGATGGTGTTGTGAAATGAAGGGGGATCCGGTCATTTAAATTCAGGGTTATAATAACATCATTGTTTTTTCTGGATAAATCATATACATCTTGAAAAGGAGGGTGATCGACCCCGCCTATATGCATATTGGTTGATATGCTTTCAGACAGTTTCACTTCTTGCGCTAACATGTCACACTACCACAGCAAGTATTATATACTCCGCTGTTTAATATTGAATTCATGTGATACATAATACACTTGTCTCAACAAGGTAGCCGAATCCTTTTCGCCCAGTAGAAGGAAGATGTTGCAAAAAGACTCCATGGAACAAGATCACCCACCACTCAGAACCACGCATAAAACCCCGTCAGAAGCAAACAAAACATATATCCCACTGATTCAGACTCGAAAACTAAACAAAGTTCATCATCGCGTATCAGAATGTCAAAGAAAGAAGAAAAAAATATAAAATGCATGCATGGGGTATAATAACAACACAACTTTTTTTCTAGCTTTAGCTGAACCATCGGTACCTCTTCCTTGTAGACATGGAGGGTGATCGACCCCCACCTATGCATCGGTTGTTGTGCTTTCTTTCATACATTTTCACTTGTTGAGCTAGCATAGCACATTACCACAAAATGTATAATATATTTTTTATATAGAATTCATGTGATGCATAAGAGCATCTCCACCTGCGCGCCCAATATAGCGTCCGGCAAAGTTGCCGGACAGGCGTTGTTGGGCGCGCCGGCAACGGTTGCCGCCTATTGGGAGCGGCGCGCCCCACCGGTCGCTCCCAATAGGTTTTCCAGGAAAAAAAGAGAGATACTTGAATATGGACGAACCGGCGTTGGCGGCGTTGGAGCACTCGCGCCGAGCACGACGATCCGCGGCCATCTGCTGGCGGCGGATGCCTTCGTCGGCGCTCTGCTCCGGTCGTGGCTTGCGGCTGCCTGGCATGGTGGCTAGGGTTTCTATGGGAGATGCGAAAAAAGGAGGTTCTCCATCGCTTGATATTTGTGACACGGCAGTACTCAGCTTACGTCCGACCGGCTGGTTGATAATCTCTCGAATCACCTCCTTTTTTTTTTTACCTATATTCAAGTTTCTTTTGTTTCACGCTTTCACTATATTGGGGAAATCTTAAATTGTGATTATTTTCTTCTGTTCCGCTCCGCTCTTTGTTGACCATTTCGGGAAAATCTTAAATTGTGATTTTGCTTCATAAAACAAGTCCTTTTTTCCCAATCCCAATAATAGGAAAACACAAGTATATTGTCTTTTTTATTTACAGGATTTTCAAAACACAATAATAGGATAATAAACACGAGAAGAGATATAGAACATCATGCTCTATTGAATCCTTTAAGATTAGATTAGAAAACTACATGAATTTACTTCAAAAAGTATTTGACATCACATAAAAAACAAAAATTGTGACAAGAGGCTTGAGTTGATGGAGTTCATTCTCCAAATCATAGTGCAATGCAATTCTGGAGGAAATTCGAAGGGTTATAATCCTACGAATCGAATGATACGTGGAGGACAAAAATTGAACGATTAAATCCCCAAAAAACCCATAGAAATCCATAAGCCCTTAGTTGCATGAAACTTTTGTATAACTATTATAATTCTATCCTAGTTTTAGTAAATTTTGTCTCCTTATTTTTATTTTTGCTAAGGTCTGGTACGCTTTTTAATATTTCTTATGATTTCCCTTTAATTTTAAAGGTAGACGAAAAAAGACCGAAGTCAAGAAAATTAGACCATTGTAACAAACGGAAGTACATATAAATCTGTGAGTTGAACACAGACCACAGGCGTGGACCTCTTTTTTTTTCTTCCGTTTCGCGCTTTGACTTAATCGGGAAAATCTTAAATCATGATTTTTCTTCCGTCTCGCTCTTTGTTGACCATATTGAGAAAATATTTAATTGTGATTTTGCTAATTCTCATAAAACATGTTTTTTTCGCATTCCCAGACAAACTATAGTTCTACTAGAAGCTATATGGTCTTTAACTTGTTTTTCTCGTGATAGTAAAATACAAGTATATGGTCGGTTTGATTCACATGATTCTCAAAACACAATAATAGGAAAAAACACACGAAGATCAATATAGAATGTCATGTCCTATTGAATCCTTTAAGATTGTAAGACATGACCCTTTAAGATAAAAAGACCGGATGACTTTGATCTCTCTCTCTCCGCCCCGAAGCAGTTTGGAGGATCATCAAACAGTTTCTTGTCAGAAAAAGGGTTTTAAATCTGCGAGAGACATGGAGAAAAGCTATCCGTTTAAAAAATAACGATGTTGTCTGATATTCAAGGAGATATATCCAATTTCGGTTTTAAAAAATGAGGCGGAGGACAAAAATCGAACGATTAAAATCCCCAAAAAACGCATATAAATCGATAAGCCCTTTGTTGCATGAAACTTCTGTATAGCTATTATAATTCTATCCAAGTTTTAGTAAATTTAATCTCCTTATTTTATATTTGTTTTCTAGCACGATGATGTTATCGACTTTATCTTCTTTAAACATAGCTAAAGTCCGGTGCACTTTTTAATTTTTCTTAGGATTTCCTTGTAATTTTTAAAGGTAGACGAAAAAAAGATCAAAGTCAGGAAAAATAGACCATTGTTACAAAAAAAAAATGCATATAAATCTGTGAGTTGAACACAGACCAGGGGCGTGGACCTCTATTTATTTTCTTCCGTTTCGCGCTTTGGCTAAATCGGGAAAATCTTAAATCATGATTTTTCTTCCGTCTCGCTCTTTGTTGACCATATCGAGAAAATACTAAATTGTGATTTTGCTAATTCTAATAAAAACATGTTCTTTTCTCGCACTCCCAGACAAACTATAGTTCTACCTGAAGCTATACGGTCTTTAACTTGTTTTTCTCGTGATAGCAAAATACAAGTATAGGGTCTTTTTGATTCACGGGATTGTCGAAACACAATAATAGAAAAAAGAAACACGCAAAGAGCAATATAGAATGTCATGTCCTATTGAATCCTTTAAGATTGTAAGACATGACCCTTTAAGATAAAAAACCAGATGACTTTGATCTCTCTCTCTGCCCCGAAGCAGTTTGCCAGCTCATCAAATAGTTTCTTGTCGGAAAAGGGCTTTAAATTTGCGAGAGACATTGAGAAAAGCTATATATCCGTTAAAAAAATGATGTTGTGTGATATTCAAGGAGATATATCCAAGTTAGTTTTTTTATAGAACATATCCAAGTTGAGAAATAAAGTTTTGTGCACTAAATAAAACCGGAAATATAAGTTGTACTCTGTTTAACGGCGCCAGAAGGGCGGTTTTATCCGTATCCAAAAGGAGAGGGCAACCTGCCCTGGTTCGGCATGGCGAGGTAAAGGCTTCTTCTTAGGGTGTGTTTAGTTCAGCTATGGATTCCAAAAAAGCTGCTGTGGACTGTGAGCTGTGAAAAACCCGCTGTGAGATGAGAACTGTGGCAAAGTTGAAAGTCGTTTGACTGAAACAACTGTGAATTTTATGCGAATCATCTCTAATACCCCTAAGACCGTGGGAGTGCTGTAGCCACGCCTCGCTGGTCCACCGCGCCGGACTGCCCCCGGCCACCTTGATATCCCGGACCCTCGCCGGAGTCGGTTGGACCTCGCTGAAACCTCGCCGGAAATAGGGGAAGGCACGCCGGACCTCGCCGGAGTCACGCCGGACTGCCTCCGGCCACCTTGATATCGCTGGACCCTCGCCGGAGTTGGTCGGACCTCGCCGGAGATAGGGGAAGACACGCCGGACCTCGTCGGAGCCGCGCCGGACTGCCCTCGGCCACCTTGATATCGCCGGACCCTCGCCGGAGTTGGTCGGACCTCGCCGAAACCTCGCCGGAGATAGGGGAAGACACACCGGACCTCGCCGGTGCCGCGCCGGACTGCCCTCGGCCACCTTGATATCGCCAGACCCTCGCCGGAGTTGGTCGGACCTCGCCGAAACCTCGCCGGAGATAGGGGAAGACACGCCGGACTGCCCCCGGCCACCTTGATATCGCCGGACCCTCGCCGGAGTTGGTCGGACCTCGCCGAAACCTCGCCGGAGTCGCGCCGGACTGCCCCGGCCACCTTGATATCGTCGGACCCTCGCCGGAGTTGGTCTCACCTCGCCGAAACCTCGCCGGAGATAGGGGAAGACACACCGGACCTCGCCGGAGCCGCACCGGACTGCCCCCGGCCACCTTGATATCGCCGGACCCTCGCCGGAGTTGCAGGGGCGGAGCTGAATGGACAGACCCTGATGCACAGGAATACGGTTCGATATTTTTTTTACTAGAGCTTACCATCTCCTAACGGCCTGTGCATCAGGCTGGGCTGCAAGTTGTGCATCAGGTCAGGCTGTGAGGCCCATTTTTGTAGCGCTCAAAGGACATTAGCTCCAGTCCAGCATATCCCGAGCAAGCCCACACCCGTAGTCCGCACTCCGCAGACGGTACATACGACGACGTCCTCTCGTACAAAGCCGCACATCCACACGCGATCTTCTGAAAAGAAAAAGGCAGCACGCCCGGCTGTCGCTTCGCCCGCTCGATCGAAGCCCACGCGAACACAAACAGAACACCATCCGCGATCATAGACGCAACGCTCGAAGGCAGGCGGTAGGCCGATAGGCTTGCAGATCGGCCGGCGGCAGCTCCTCCCATCAGGCGATCACCGGCCATCGCCGAGCCCTATCACGTCTTCGTTCAGTTAGTCTCTGTGACTCACGTCCTCGTGGCCGATGCCCTGCCCTAGATCGATAAAAGATCATGCAGAATCAACTTCTCCACAGCCCCACCGGTAATTCCCTAAATTGTCCTCAATTATTTAAAAAAAATTATCGCTAGTAGATGAAATCTTATAAAAATAATGGCCAGTGTTTATCTAGGCTATACACATAACACATATGTATCATTTTCTTTGTCATACTTTGAAGCCTTGTGTAAAAATATTATTTATCAAATGCATATATATTATGGAAAAGTTTCTTCTCAATCAGATATATTTATTTAGCTACCCGGGTACTTTAATTTTGGTCATTCTAGTATGTTCCATTTGAAAATTAAGTCTACTTTTATCTTCCAGATTATTGAATCTTGGTGTTTGATGATGTATTTTGGGATTTGAGAATGCAAGACATTTTTATCAATTAACTTTGTCCTTTGTTTCACTAGTTAATGTGCACGTGCCACGCACGTCTCCACAAATGCACCAAAATATACGTGTATACAAAGTTTTCTTGAACCAATTTTAAATCATTTACGAAAGTCTTTCTAAACCATGCAAAGGCATGATATACTTGTCTAGGAGTTAAAACATAAGGGGAAAGCAGACAATTTGATTACTTTACAGAAGGCAGTCCAATTTTTTTGTAGTCAATGCCAATCGACTAATATGAATTTATGAATGCTAATATGTGTGTGTTTAATTCGCGTTAACGCCAATCGACTAATATGAATTCATGAACACTAAAAGCTCTCCATCCATGTGTGAAATCAAGACAGATGAAGCATGTACCAAGAATTGACAAACTGGTATCCAATTGAGACCTTGAGTTTTACCAACCTTTTTGTTTCCAAGAATTCCTGGCAGTAGATAGGGAGATCCCGTCTCGAAAAGTCATTTTGTAGCCTGGGCTACATGTATCCCAGTTTTTTATTTTTTAATCACCATTTTAAAGTTTCAAATAATTTCGAAAAACAATCCTACAAGTTGACAAAGACATGTTCCACGCTTCTGCAAATTTTCAACTCAAAATAAGTTGTATTACGGCCTGCACGAAAATGACAAATCCTGACAATTTTGAGAGATTTTGAATCTGCAACTGTTCACCATCCCAGATTCAGAATTTTTTCATTTTTACACCGCATAAAATACAGAATGTTTCAAATTTATTTTTTTGCACATTGGTAGAAATCATCATCATCTAGGTGTAGAATTATTTTCACAATTTTTGGAAACGTAAAACTGCATATTTTGAGTTTTCAAATTTCGGGCTACATGTAGCTCGGGAGGCAAATCATCGCACTCGAGCCCGGCTACACTAATATTGAGAGGTAAAAATATCGAATAGTACATCAAAAATCAAGACAGATGAGCATGTACCCATAATTTGTTCTCATAATCTGGTATACAATTGACACCTTGAGTTTACCCCCGCAGGACTGCATAATGGTTCAGTAAAATCAATATTTCTGGTCTCCAATTCACAAGTTTCAGTTTCGTGCAACCTAACCAAGGAACAAAGAAGTGTCAAACCAAATGAATAAGTCTTGTAGAATAGTTAATATACTAAGCTAACTTACAGCCAGATATACTATTGAAATTGAAAGCTTTAGTAATGCAGCTTCAATAATAGGGAATGAATTACATATTTAATATCCTCCACCTGCCCCTATACTTGAGCAATCTTTGAGATAAGCTAGCTGATAAACCTTGGCTATGCGGCAACACCTGAACAAAAATTAACTGATCAAAGAGAAAAAATGAAACGGATTATGTTCCATAGTTCAAATGCCTTGAACACATGACACTGATTGTTGGCCTGTTCTATCTAACCATGCATATAAGTGTTCCCTTGGCCTCGTCTTGATTATAAGAATTTAACACATGAATTCGCCCTATCACGAAATTTATTAAAAGCTTGTGCATAAAAGGTAGAGAACACAAACTCTTCAGCTTTGTTGCGTTTTTGTATTTTATCTTTATTTACAAGAATAAATCAAGACTGAATGGAGGAATCCTTCATTTATAGCTCGGGGTTGGATCTCGTCAGGAAGTCATGAACAGCGAAGTCCGGCTGTGGCAGCTTGCCAGGAGACCCCTCGCCTCATAGTTAAGAGTCAACCGCCTGTGACAACCGCCACAACACCGATTTGCACTGCCTCGAAGTCGCATAACTCACATCCACAATCACGACCCACTGCCACATCCACAAATGCAACGGCAACACGGTGTCGACGCGTAGAGGAGCGGCAGAGGCGGCGGCCAGACTCATGTGACGACCTATAAAAGCACTCTTCCTCAGGAAATCAGAAATGCAACACAAGGAAAATCATAAAGCACCCATCATATAATGCTTTGCTATTGAAGTTATATCAGGAAGATAGCACAACTTGATATATAAGTAACTATTTAGTTCCAGAAAGCCATGAGTTAACATTAACGCTGATTTAATTAATATGTTTTAATACTTCAATGGTTGAGTTTGACAGGAACAAGAAAGATAATAAAGATTTTGTAGCATATACATGTACAAACTGCTACACTAATAGTAAGAGATATGTGTTTTCACTTCTTTTAGAAAGCAATACAACAATTTACATACAAATATAGCACATCTCTCTCAACACAATAGGCAGAAGATTACTTCTGAATTCTCCTTCTTTTCCTGAAAATTTGCACATTACCAAGTTAGTAATTACCATGCTCAATAGTAATTAACTTTCATGTGTTTGTGCTTGTTCCCTGTTTCAATAGAGGAGTTTACTGTCAAGATATAACCCTGTGCGAGGCTTGTTATAGATTGGTATGCAACGTGAAAAGCAAACTAAAATTGCAGCTAACATGAACGTGAAAAGCAAACTAAAATTGCAGCTAACATGAACCGAATAAGAGAACGAATAATCCAACAGCGACGGAACAATGGGAGAAAAGAGCTAGCTAGCTAGCACCGCCGTGCGCACGCCGCCGCTGCTTCTCACGGGGCAATACTGAGCGATGCTTCTAGAAAGTTCAGACCTATGCCCAGCATAAGTTCAGGTAAAATAAAATACAAGAAACACTCGCAGACTTCAACAAGAACAAGACGAGCGTTGCAGAACAGCGGGAATGCGGCTGATACGGACCGGACGGAGGGACAGCTGACGGCGACAGGGACAGGCTGCTGGCGCAAAACCGATTGATCCCGGCCCTGAAATACGTCGTTCCGGTGGCGCGAGGACGCAAGGAGGGCGGCGGATTTTTCTCCGCTCGGTGTGCACCCAAGCCAACGACATGATTCCTGCTCAGGCACTTAGCGTGTGTATGAGGAAGAATCAAGCAGCAGAACGGAAATTTACTCGGCGTACTCCCGTGCGCCCGGAGAAGCTAGATGGCAGGTGATGCACGGGGGAGAGCGCGTCGGTTGACGGAAGTGAATCGTGCGGCAGACGACGACGCGGACTGCGGCCCGGACTCCGGCGAGCGGGAGCCTGGCTGGTGCGCACGAGGACAGTGACTCCCGGCAAGACCGACGGCACACAGGAGGTTCACCGGCCGGCCACCAAGGTCCTAGACGGCGCACGATCTGGCCGACAGCACAGAAGACAGAGCTCGCCGTGAGTCAGGGGAGAGGCGTCGGTCTGTGTTGATGGCTCCAGAGAGGACGAAGGGCGCTGCCCCGGCTTACGCGGCGCCGTTCGCTGCTGGCTTGAGGAGCACGCCTGAAGAGGACCACCACGGTGAGGAAAGGGGCGCCGTGGGGATTGAGGGCCTCTGCTGACAAGGAGCAGCGAGATTCGGTGATGGCAGAGGAAGCTCGGACGGGATGGGGTCGATCCGGCGGCTGTGACGCGGGACAGTGAGGGAGAATGAGGGCGGCTACTCCGGGACGCGGGGCGACGGGGAAGATGCAATCAGCGGTGCTGGAGCGCGGCTGCGCGGGGCGGGGCTAAGCGGAACATAACGTTTCAGAATTTCATCTCGATCGTTGATTAACATGAACGGATCAGATTTAATGTATCAACATAGCACAACACAAGTTTGCTCTTTTAATAGTAGTATAGATTGATATAGTAGGCCTTTGATTTTTTCTTACCAGTTCTTTTGTATTTATGTTGTCTCTCATTATGTAATATTATTTATGTTACAGACCAAAACCATACACAAACCATACGATTTATATAGTATTGTTTCTTGGAATTTTACGCCATAGTAAAGTGGTGCATCAGGGTGACTCGAGCTCCAGCTCCGCTCCTGCTCCTCTGCTGTTGACATAGTTAACCAGCGCCGCCGCCCCGCATTGCTAGCAGCTCGGGAGAACTCCAAGGCGCGGCCGGAATCGGGTGAGTCGTTTCGTACCATGCCTAGCTACTTTCTCTTTTCGCCAGGGTTGCCGCCTGTGAGAGCCTGGATCCCGGTTCTCACCGGCCGGAGATTAGGGTGGCGCGCGTATCGGATCTTTGCACGTATTCCGGCCGGCGCGGCAGCGCGATCACGATCCAGCCGGGCATCTTCCAAGTCCTAATCCCTGGCATGTCAAACAGAAAAGAAGCGTCCTAATCCTGGTCACTGGGCAAGGTTCAGTTGATCCTTGTCGGATGTGATTACGATTTGCACTTAAAACTTTGAAAACAAAGTATACCTAATAATAATAAAGAAATGATGACTTCTTGTGCTACGTCATTAAAACTGTCTGATGTAAATTGTTTGCCCGATCTTTCAACGTAAGAACCACCGAGATAAATATTCTCCCAACCACATAGCAATCCACGTAACCTGAAGAACTTGGATAGATTTTAGGCGAGCAACATGAATATAAACAACACGTCTCACGCCAAGCTCGACAACCCTTGACAGATTCAAGGACCTTCTCGCCACGCACGATAACTCTTGACATATTCAAGAACACTCATGCCTCTATTTGCTGGATAACTTGACGAACGTCCGAGACGTCGTCTTACACGCCGATCCCCTCGGGACGGTGTCAAACTTGAACTTTTAGTTCTACATAATTTTCAACTCCCTTAAAACCCTAACCATCGGCTCCTTTATATAGAGGCCAACACCTAGTCGGTTCGACAGGCCAAACCGAAATCTAATTGACTCCTAAACATAGTTGGACTCGACTGGATACAAACCGACCCATGGCGGGTTCGGCCTTAGATTTGACACGCAGAGCTAGTTAACACTAACTTAGACTTTTACATCTCATTTAAATATGTCCTAGCGTGTCAACCAACCAACACGATGCCGACGATGCCCTCATCATCCTCCCCTTCTTAGAGAGGCGTTGTCCTCAACGTCGGAAGGTCTTCTCCAGCGCTTGTGGCGTCAATTAAGCATAATCGTCACGCTTCTTCTCCATCCTCAAGTCTTCGCCGACCTGCCACACCACATCCTCCCTCTCGGCTAGCTAGACTTGTTCTTTGCGCCCTCCATGTTTGGCACCACCAACTTGATTGAGACATAAATCTTCGGACTGCAACATTAAACGCACCACGCAAATCACCCGAAACGCAGCAGAACAAACTCCTGTACGCAAAGGATCCAAATAAGCCGAATACGCCTGCGGATGCAATCTGAAATTGCGGAGATCAATCGTGTACATCACCCTCCTGTACGCAAAGGATCCAAATAAGCCGAATACGCCTGCGGATGCAATCTGAAATTGCGGAGATCAATCGTGTACATCACCCAAAAATGAACAGGACAGTTCCTGCATGCCATGGATCCAAATGAACCGATTTGCCCGGTCTGAAAATAAATCAAGTGTCTCTTTTTTTTTTACCGCCCAACAATATTGCTCTGATCCGGACACAGAAATTGTCACGTACGTGACTAATCTTTTTTTTTCTTGTACTAATCCGAATCAAGCTCCTCCTATCTTTCCTTTCTTTTTGTGCCTGTACTCCACGTAGCAAGGAAACCAATCTAAACTTTCCAACTACTAGTAGACGTGCACGTGCAACGCACGTAGTCAAAATGAATGTTAAAAATCAAATTCTAACTTACAAAGCAGAATATAAACCTGTTTGCGGGTGTCGTACATAATATTTCCCGTGAACTATTTCATAAAAGTTAACATCAAAAGACCACAAGATTAGCTGCATGCTTGCAAGATTCCAATTTTTAATATATTCAATAAGAAGCATGATTCCAATTTTTAATATATTCAATAAGAACAATTGTGCAAAAGGTCTTAGTACTATCATAAAAAATATTGAAAATCATCATGATGGATTTGTTTGAAAAGAAACGTAAAAAAATACTACCCACCTACCCAAATCAAACACTCGAAGAAAGTAAAAAAGAATTGGACACGCCACCACTTGACTCTCAATCTATCTCGTGAAAATTTGTGATGGCAACGGCGTGTGCGTGGAGAGTTGCCGCGCAGAGTCACGTTCTAGTCGTGGCGGCCATGTCGACCAGGTAGATCAGGGTGTCGCGGAGCTCCGGGACCCTAGTGCAGGGTCGGATGATCTTTAGCGGGGGAGATCGGTGAGGCGGCGTGGGACGCCGGAGGCGGAAAAGACGAGCGTGGATCCAATGATTGGAGGTTCTTCCGCAGGATTACTTCGGCAAGTCAAATGCAAACGGCGAGGCGGATATAACGGACATGGAGGTAGAGCTCGGAGAGGACCACAACCGCGGGAACACCGAGCTTGCCGGCGGAGGCGTGAACCGAACGGAGATTGTGTTCTCTATCCGAGAAACCATGATGCCGTCGCTCGGGAGTATCCACCCCCGCCCTCACCCCGGGATCCACCATGCTGACACCACATCTGGCCGGTCTCGACAGCCTCGTCTCTGCGACACCCCTTCTCTAGCGCCAGCTCCAGGCCGTGTCGGAGCGTGCTTGGCCACGGAGCTCGTGGCCTTGCCAAACCGCTCCACATAGCTCAGCACGAACCCGCCCTCGTAGTCCTGATACATCTGTCGATGCTTGAGCAGCAGAGGAAGCGCGGGGATGCTGGAGCTCGGCTCAGTCGTTGTCGGCAGCGGAGGTCGACGGAGTCGGGGAGTTCATTTCTCATGTCATTTCAACGGGGGCTATTTCTCAATTTAGTCCTTTTTTTGTTATTCGTAATTTTTCCCTGTTGACAACTGCTGGGCCTGACAGATGGGATCACCATTTGCCACATCAGCAAATACGGCGCTCTACATGCTACAGTGACCATCTACGACATACCCGCACGTATTCGGTGACCGTAATAACTTGCGTATAGCTGTGTACGGTGACCACAGCGAGTAACACCGTCTAACTGATCCTGATTTACTACAAGAAAATAATTGCCTGTGAGAAACATCTCTTATGGCTCTTGTCCGGTTCAAAATATATAATTTATATTTGTTTTTTAAAGCTCATCTATTCTTTTTCTAGACCCAGCAACTGATCCTGATTTAGAAGAAGATAGGTGTAATCCAACTTTGTACTGTACAACATATGCACAATATCAACGATCGTCCTCTTGGACCGAGATGAGCAGCGATCGAGTACTTGGCCTTGAGCGCGATCTTGCCGCCTTCCACGCACAGCTTGGCGCCGGTGGCCACCCAGTACCCCGGCAGCCGGCAGGTCGTCCGCTCCCCTCGTCACCTCCGTGGTGTCCATGTAATTGGCCATCCTCTGCACAGGCAGCGGCACCAGCGGGCCCTTGCGGAACACAACGGTAATCACAGTCCACCGGCTCTGCCTGCGGGATGACGTTGTCGGACAGCGCTACACTTTAGCCGAGCGAGCCCCACTTCCGGGCCACAGCGAGCGGCCCTCCCCACTACGATCGCCGTATCGTGGTCCGCGCCACGCCGGAGAAGCCGAGCCGCAGCTGCAACGGCGTCGCAATTGGCGACGCAAGACGAGCTTGTTATTTTTCGTACTGGGACCCGCTTCTTTTAATTGGCGGTGGCAATCCATATAATTATCACGAACTGAAAAGGTGTATTGAGTTGTCAAACATTGGAGCGATCTGGATCGTTGATCAAATATTGAACGGATTAAATTTAATGTATCAACACATGTTTGCTCTTTTAATAGTAGTATAGAAAACGATTCTGCTCTCCTCTTCCTTTCCTATTCCCACGCGGAAGCAGACCTCTTTTTTTTTTCGAGGATCTCCTCTTTCCTTTTTTTTTGTGCCTGCACGCAGAAACGTTCCTAGAAATTTCAGATATTATTGCACCGAATATGCACTTTCTTTTTGTGTTCAGAACTGATTCCAGAACTTGTGGAACAATTTATTCCGAGATCTCCTCTTTTCTTTTCTATTTCCTTCCTTTTCCAGCCGATCTCCTTCCTTTTCTATTTTTTTATCGGTTCTGCCAGTCTACGCGTACGATCGCTGCTGGATACGACGAAGCCAATCCGATCCCGACCAGTACATAGCGCACGAAGAAAAGACCAGCGATCCGATCTCCTTCCTCTGTCCTTCCGCCTTCCTTTTTCCTTCAAACTATCCTGATTCGATCCCAAACCGATCTGTGCTCGGCGATCGGAAAGAACAGAAACTCTTCACGAAACACCATCTCGACGAGATGCAACAAACGCGCCAACTCGTCGTCTTCCACCAACAACTCTAGCAAAAACAAATCTACCAATCTATTACAAACCTACAGATCGATCTTCAACTGGACGAACTCCCTCGCGGTGATCAACCTGGCGTTCTGATACCAGATGATGTAGATTATTTGCCCGATCTTTCACCGCAAGAAAGACCGAGATAAATATTCTCCCAACCACGTAGCAATCCATGTAATCTGAAGAACTTTGATAGATTTTAGGCAAGCAACATGAAGATAAACAAGACGCCTCACGCCAAGCTCGACAACCCTTGACAGATTCAAGTACCTTCTCGCCACGCACGATAACTCTTGACAGATTTAAGAACACTCATGCCTCTATTTGCTGGATAACTTGACGAACGTCCGAGACGTCGTCTTACACGCCGATCCCCTAGGGACGGTGGCAAACTTGAACTTTTAGTTCTACATAATTTTCAACTCTCTTAAAACCCTAGCCGCCGGCTCCTTTATATAGGAGGCCAACACCTAGTCGGTTGGACAGGCCAAACCGAAACCTAATTGACTCCTAAAGCTAGTTGGACTCGACCTGGATACAAACCGACCCATGGAGGGTTCGGCCTTAGATTGGCACGCAGATCTAGTTAACACTACCTTAGACTTTTACATCTCATTTAAATATGTCCTAGCGTGTCAACCAACCAACACGATGCCGACGATGCCCTCATCACTGTCACTAAAGTTGATAAAAATTACCCACCATATGCCACCCATAAGTCATACCGATTCGCTATCCACCATGCCACCCATAAGTAATACCGATTCGCTTCTTATTTCTTCCGTCGTGTGGGGCGTCTTCGTCCGGCCCACATCGTCGCTTCGTCTCTCACACAAACTCTGGACTCTGATATGGACTCCGCTTTGCCCATGTATAAAAGAGACTCGGTCCAGGAGGTGTGGAAGCCGCAGAGCGATCCCAATCCTGGTGGCCGTCGTACGATTCGTGTGGAAGCCGCAGAGCGATCCCGATCCTGGTGGGGGTGGTACG
Organism: Poa pratensis; assembly: GCA_947311845.1. Lineage (NCBI taxonomy): Eukaryota > Viridiplantae > Streptophyta > Magnoliopsida > Poales > Poaceae > Poa > Poa pratensis. Next base: position 9,911,235 of record CAMZMU010000121.1, on the reverse strand, counting down.
ATTCCGGCGGCTGGTAGGGCTGATTACTTGCAGCCATCAACGATTCAACGCCTACTTCTCGATCTCGCAGCCATAACACCTCCCGAGAATCGAGGCTTAATCTCTTGCCGGAGTACGCTGGCCATCGAAGTCCCACCAAATCGAGGCTTAATCTCTTGCCGGAGTGTGCTAACCATCGAAGCTCGAAATCAAGAATTCAACCACCGAGCGGCAGCACAAGCATCCCCGATCTGGCGAGGGGAACCTGCTGTGCGTGTGCCGCGCGGGCGGACGGTGGCGCCACGGTTCCTGTCGTAGCAGGCAGGAACTCTGGCCGGTGCGTGCACTCACATGGCCTCTTCACACGCGCGGCCGTCCGTTGCCGATGTGTTGTAGTGCCGGACGCGGCCAAGAGGGCAAGTGAGAGGGTGGGGAGTAGTATCCCGTCCTGCGCCACGCTGCTCAATTGCCGCCACCGATGAGAGCCGGGAGGACTAGCAAGAGGCAGAGAAGGAGATTGATAAGTCCCCGTCCGATGTGCCCAAGATGGCTTCGAGATGGCGACGATTGGAAGTGGCCTGGACCTCGGTTCCGTGGTTCCGCAAGGTGATCAGGTGCTTCCCCTGCGGGCGGTGTTGTCCTCGAGAAAAAATTGAGTGATTTGGTTTGCAGCTGATCTGTCATGACAGGGAGCAGTACAAGCAGCGATGGAAGTGGCCTGGACCTCGGTTCCGTGGTTCCGCAACGTGATCAGGTGCTTCCCCTGCGGGTGATGTTGTCCTCGAGAAAAAATTGAGTGATTTGGTTTGCAGCTGATCTGCCATGACAGGGAGCAGTACAAGCAGCGATCCGCGTAGCCCAGCAAGTCCGCAGGTTTGAGTGCTTTCTCCGTAGGTCCAGTACGGATCCACACAGGCAACAGCCACCACCCGGCGGCAACAGGGAACAACCCACAACCTCCGATAATTTAACTTCTCCTGGAAAGAGAGAACTGCAGGTCAAAGCCACAAAATTCATCGATTCAAAGATCCAGAGCACCTTCAAGGTGATGCCATAGGAGTAAGCGTGAGATTAACGTGGCAGGGTGCTTAATCAATGTTGGCTAATTATTATTGATTGGAAAAATTGTTTCAAATTGGGCGATGAATTATTATTATATCGATATTTTAGTTATAAGAAATCATGAAATATAGATCCGTCAAATATAGAGTTGATATTAGAGATTCGATTGGGATGTCAGTGCATTGTTAACCCATTGCAACGCACGGGTAACACGGATGGGACGCTAGCAGCGGTGACAATTTGTTTCTCCCGTTGTTAGGGTTGAAAACGGAACGAAAACAGAAGGAAACATGCATTATCGTTTTCATTTCCTTTCGCCTTGCCAGAATCGGAAACGAAATCGGAAACCTCGGAAACGAATACGGAATCGGAAATCCTCGGAAATGAATATGGAACGGATACGGGACGGATACGATGCGGAAGCGGATATTTGTCGGAACACAATAGCGGTATAATATGTTGGTCCATACCCCAACATATAAAAAAATAGCAAACTAGACAAGAATTGTTCACAATCTCAACCAGCGACAGTTTAACGTGAAGTACCACGCACATAGTTTAACACTTCGACACACACAAAAACTCACAAAAAATAGTTCCACATAGGCATTAAGACACTCATTTTGCTAATGAAATATAGTCTTCGAAAATTGTATGCTTCAGCAGCAATGAAGCACCACATAGGCTTTCGCAACACATCAGTTCAACTGCATGTCTGGAGTGTGATCGCACGCTGGATGTATCTAATTAGATTAATTAGGGTTTTCTATTAATAGTCTAATCTAATGGGTCTAATTAGCCCAGGCCTCATTTGCAGGTAGGCTGTGATTGTTCATGGTGGCATCCCTACGATGGTCTTACGGAAAGTTTCCGTATTTATATTTCCCTGTTAAATCGTTTCCTTTGTCATTTCCGTTTTAGAATATGCCGTTTTTATTTTGTTTCCGCAAAATGCCATTTCCTTTTTCATTTTTTGCTCTTCATTTCCTTTTTCTACGGAAAAAGACGGAAACTTTCCATATCATTTTCAAACCTACCCGTTGCAACGGACGGACAAATTTTGCTAGTACTGTATAATGGGAAAGAATTGAGACGGAGATATGACGACGGTTGCGCGTAATCACGCGTAATCAAAGAGGAGATTTTCTGCGGCCCGGCGCGCTTGACTAAACCCATGCTTTCGCCGCCACTGACCCCGGGGCCCCACCGCCTCGCGCCGTTTTAACCAGACCCCTCCCGTTTCCATGAGTAGGCGATGAGACGTTTTGCGTCTCCGTGTCGCCGCCGCGCCGTCGCTCACCGCGTGCGTCCGCCTAATGCTGCAGGCCGGATCGGCGTCTCGCGCCGGGGGACTCGTCGAGCTCGCCGGGGTGCATGAGCTCTGAACCCGCGGTTGGCCAGCGCAGCAGCAACAGCTTCAAGATCAGGGGCGTCGACGCGGCCATGCCGACCGCGCACTCCAACTCCGCCGCCTCCTCGCCCTTCTCCAACGACGGCGGTGCCCCGACGAACCACATGCTCCGGGACCTGCGTCCCCGGCGCCACCTCCTCTCCACGGCCGCCGACGCCATGGACACCGACGTCGCGCAGCCCGCCGCGGCCTCCCTCGCCGACTTCAGCGGCGCGCAGTCGCCCGAGGCCGCGCACGCCAACAGCATGGACGACGCCGGGGGAGGCGGCGGCGGCGCGTCGGGGGGACACGCCGCGCGCCCCCCGCTCTCCGGCCCGGGCAGCGGCTTCCGCCGCCCCGGCCTCCGCGGCATGAAGCAGCGCATCCTCGTCGTCGCCAACCGCCTCCCCGTCTCCGCCAATCGCCGCGGCGAGGACCAGTGGTCCCTGGAGATCAGCGCCGGCGGCCTCGTCAGCGCACTCCTCGGTAATTCCCCAGCATTTCCCAAATGTGATGTTGTCCTGCAGCAGCAGCGATGCATGCAAACAGAATCCTGAAATTTTGCTGACGGCGCAGGCGTGAAGGATGTGGACGCGAAGTGGATCGGCTGGGCGGGTGTGAACGTCCCCGACGAGGTCGGCCAACGGGCCCTCACCAGAGCCCTCGCCGAGAAGGTTCGTCGGCTCATCGCAATTTATGACAGATTTGATCTTCATCTGAACCAATAGAATAGTGACTCTCTGTTAACTGAACCCATATCTGCTGAACAAAACAGAGATGCATACCTGTGTTCCTGGACGAGGAGATCGTGCACCAGTACTACAACGGGTACTGCAACAACATCCTGTGGCCGCTCTTCCACTACCTGGGGCTGCCGCAGGAGGACAGGCTGGCCACAACCAGGAACTTCGAGTCGCAGTTCGACGCGTACAAGAGAGCCAACCAGATGTTTGCAGATGTCGTGTACGAGCACTACCAGAAAGGGGATGTCATCTGGTGCCATGACTACCACCTCATGTTCCTGCCCAAGTGCCTCAAGGACCATGACATCAACATGAAGGTCGGGTGGTTCCTGCACACGCCGTTCCCGTCGTCGGAGATCTACCGGACGCTGCCATCCCGCTCCGAGCTGCTTCGCTCTGTGCTCTGTGCTGATTTAGTCGGGTGAGTATGCATCTTGCTTTTGCGTTTTTCTATGCCTCTTTTTGAATATGATTGTGGAAGGACAAGTTGTTAGCTCAGCTCCCTTTTGTCATGCTGAATTTACTCTTACGCATGTTTGTCATGTTAGGCAGTCAAGTAAGGTTGATGACATATTGACTTCGACTATACTCTCTGTCCATGTAAGCTGTAGTGAGTACAAAATATTGTCTGATATCAGTTATTTTAAGTGAATAAAATAATTTAGTTCAGACCCTCAGGCAGTTATTAAGGTATAAACTCAAGTGAAGGCGGGTGCTCTAAAATTACTAAAGCTGACATCGAATTTGACAATCAGGAAATGCCTGTCTTAGGAGAAAAAAAAACTTTTGTGATATGTTGCTATCAAGGAATCGGTAACGCTGATGTTTCTGTCGTACTCTGAGTTGTTTATGCCTCCTTCTAACATAACCTCTCTCCCGTGAAGAACTTTTGTTGCAAATTGTGTGCTATTGTGTTTTCACTAATTTCTGATCCTCAGACATAATCAATTAAAAAGTTGGATAAAATAAACAATACAGTGGGGCCTATTAGGATGTCTTCTCTGTAATGCAGTTATAAGTAATGATTTCTTCACAAGTTATGGTTGCTCATATTGCTTACTGGTTTTCTCTTACAGATTTCATACATACGATTATGCAAGGCATTTTGTGAGTGCATGTACCAGAATACTTGGACTCGAGGGTACCCCTGAAGGTGTGGAAGACCAGGGAAAGTTAACAAGGGTTGCAGCGGTACACATCAGAACTTGTGTTTTTATTAGCTAGTTTATCTGACATGTTTGGGATGCTTCATGATCTTACCTTTTCCTCCCTCTGGTTATGATCATTTATAAGCTATACAAAACTTTTTTGCAAAATGGGTGATTCTTTTGACTCACTTGGCTAAAATCTTCAGTTTCCTATTGGGATAGACTCTGATCGTTTCAAAAGAGCGTTGGAACTTCCAGCAGTTAAAAGACACATCAATGAATTCACACAGCGATTTGCGGGACGGAAGGTGAGATGACAGTCATACTCCACTTCATGCTCCGAGATAAATTAAAAACAAACAATTTCTTTTTCCTCAGTTATGATATTAATTTTTTGAACATTAGTCCACCCAAGTAATTCATCTGAGTCACCTGACATAAAAATATAGCAAGGTACATTATCGACATATGAACATCCAAATAGAATCTTTACATTGATGTTAGCTCCGATAAAAATTGGCTTAGAAAGAGATTAGCCACTATTCCTGTGCTGTCAACATAATAATTTATTCCTGCATTCCAAGCTTATTTTAAATAACTACTCAACTACAATTTTATCTGGCCGGTTACCTTAGTATGCTGGCAACTTACTTCTCAAAGGCAACTTCGCTCATACTGGCGTCTTCTCATTGCTGATAGGATACTTCTATTGTATATTTGAACTTTCCTGGTACACCTGGAACTTTTTAGTGGCTCTAACTTATAAGTGCTCCCCGGCAGGCCGGCACGGCACTATAAATATTTTCTGTCCTGTTGTTATAATTTAGGGCATTAAATCTTCCTTTTGGAACTGATAAACTATGTTTTGATCTCTTTTTATTTTGAATTGTCTTGCTTTTGTTAAAATTCAATAATTTACCAACATCTTTTATGGGCTTACCTAGTATTTTGTTCCTGGCCGTGGTGATAGGTAATGCTTGGTGTTGATCGACTTGACATGATTAAAGGAATTCCACAAAAGATTTTGGCCTTTGAAAAGTTTCTTGAGGAAAACCCTAAATGGAATGATAAAGTGGTTCTACTTCAAATCGCGGTGCCAACAAGAACTGATGTCCCTGAGTGTAAGAGCATTTCTGTACAAAAATTCCACCAATATGCATATTTCTCTGCTGGAGTGCACCATATGTTTGACTTCGTTACGTGCGCGCATTTCAATGTATCAGCTTGCAGTCTTCTTTGAAAAATGCATTCCTCTTAAATCATAGATTTTGTTGCAGTTTTGATAGCACTTTCTTGTTTCCTGAGCAGATCAGAAGCTTACAAGACAAGTGCATGAAATTGTTGGGCGTATAAATGGACGATTTGGAACACTGACTGCTGTTCCTATTCATCATCTGGTTAGTTTTTACATAGCTGTTTGTGCTACCTATCACCTAACTTTATGTGTGGAAGTCTCTAAAGTAGACTGTTTCGTCTAACATAATGTGCTCCTTGCAGGATCGATCTCTTGATTTCCATGCCCTGTGTGCTCTTTATGCAGTCACAGGTAATCCTTGGCAGCTCTCTTGATACTGAAAGTTGTATCCAATAAATACTCTTTTTCTAAAATATTCTATCCGTACTTTAGTGCTTTTATCATGCTTGACCTCTGCATTTCCTCTGTTTTGCTTAGATGTGGCCCTTGTAACTTCACTGAGAGATGGCATGAATCTTGTAAGCTACGAATATGTTGCATGCCAGGGATCCAAAAAAGGAGTTCTGATATTGAGTGAGGTAAGTTATGGCTATGATGATTAATAATATCGATTAGTTCTAAATTTAGTCTGTAAGAATATTCGCATGTGCGTGTCTATATATTTTCTTTCACACACAGTCTCTCTCTCTGATTTTTTTTTTGAAACGAGAAAAGCTTTGCCTTTATATTGATATAGAAGGAGTTCTCTCTCTGATTATGGTTCATACATTTCTGTCACTGCAATTTCAGTTTGCCGGTGCAGCACAATCTCTTGGTGCTGGTGCCATTCTTGTAAACCCCTGGAATATTACAGAAGTCGCAGACTCAATATATCATGCTTTGACAATGACATCTGATGAGAGAGAGAAACGACACAGGCATAACTATGCTCATGTAACAACTCATACTGCGCAAGATTGGGCTGAAACTTTTGTATGGTGAGGAGCTCGTTTTGACTTTGTCTCATTTGTACCTTGGTTTTTAGTAGATCAGATGTCGCTCTTTCATTGTACAGTTTGTTAGGTGCTCTCATACTTTCTGGTAATTACCTTTTGACTTTGCATGCAGTGAGCTAAATGATACAGTTGCTGAAGCTCTGATGAGAATAAGACAAGTTCCTCCCGTTCTTCCTAGTCGAACAGCTATTCAGCAATATCTGCAGTCCAGAAACCGTCTGCTCATATTGGTAATACCATATTTCTTCTTTTCTATTGATATTTGTCACGAAGTTGTTTATACTTGCATTAATTGGGGTATTGTAATGCAAAAACAGCTCGTTAACTCTTTGATAGTAATTTATCTGCATGGTGTAATGCTACACATGAATTCATTTGCCTGCTTTCCATGTTTGAACTACTTACTGAATTGAATTTTCAAGTTCTTTCATAGTACTATGAACTTAGCTCTCAAACAATACAAAATTACATCTCCTAAGTTTGAACCTATGACTGAATGTAGGGTTTCAATTCAACACTGACCGAGCCAGTTGAATCCTCTGGGAGAAGGGGTGGTGATCAAATCAAGGAGATGGAACTCAAGTTGCATCCTGACTTAAAGGGTCCTTTGAGAGCCCTCTGTGAGGACGAGCGCACAACAGTTATTGTTCTCAGCGGAAGCGACAGGAGTGTTCTTGATGAAGTAATACTACAACTCCTGTCTTTCATTAATATGCGATCACTAATTACTGTATTTGTTACAAAAATCAACATATCCTCTCCCCTGTGCAGAATTTTGGAGAATTTAACTTGTGGTTGGCAGCAGAGCATGGAATGTTTTTACGCCCAACTGACGGAGAGTGGATGACAACTATGCCAGAGCACCTGAACATGGATTGGGTTGACAGTGTGAAGGTATGTAATATTTGATGTACAATGTCCAGCTGTAACCATTAAACATTATACTTTCTCACACCATTTACCCTTTTCCAGCATGTTTTTGAATATTTTACTGAAAGAACCCCAAGATCTCATTTTGAACATCGTGAGACATCATTTGTATGGAATTACAAGTATGCTGGTGAGTGTTCAAGAGTTCCATGCATAGTTTTGTTCTTTCTGAATAAATAAAAAAGTATTCAATACTATTTGTACTTGCCTGTTGCGAAGATGTTGAATTTGGAAGGCTCCAAGCAAGAGATATGCTTCAGCACTTGTGGACTGGTCCGATCTCAAATGCACTGTCGATGTTGTTCAAGGGAGCCGGTCAGTTGAGGTTCGGTCCGTTGGAGTTACAAAGGTCAGTCAGTGTGATGTTTCAGGATGGTGAAAAGTTTTCATTTTATTTACCCATTTAGCTAATTTACATTTGTACCAATTATTTGTTTCGTTCTTCAGGGTGCTGCAATCGATCGTATTTTAGGAGAGATAGTTCATAGCAAAAGCATGGCCACTCCGATTGACTATGTACTATGTATAGGCCACTTCCTCGGGAAGGTAATTCTGCACTAACTTTATGTTCGCAATCCTTTCTAGTTCAGTGTGTATGACAGTAGGACAATAGCGTTCTTTTAAATAAATAAACAAGTGATACAGAGCTTCTAAGATATCCAGCGTTTCTGCTGATGAAAATTCAATATATGGCATGGTGAGATGAAGGGAAATCAAAGAAAAAATTCTTTGGTAGTCTAATCCTTCCTTTTACTCACTGCAGTCTGCAGCAAGTGTAAAATGAGCACTTACGAACCTACTGTTTGCTTATCAAGGCACCGATATGAAATGAGGCTGCTAACGCAGAAGTTCAAACCAATCAACAAAGTCCTACCAGATATGCTTTAGATGTAACTGGTTTGCAAATGGTCTAGTTTCTAGGAATTTGGATATGCATGCAAATCACAATGTCAAAAAAATGCTGGAATTTCTGTGTACACCGTGCATTATCCACTACTATATCACTCATTCAAGAACTTTTCAAATTTGCCGATAAATCATTTTTATAGGAATTTAACGATAAATCATTCAAGAAATTCACTTTTGGTAATTGTAAATGCTTCTAGAATCCTGTGGAATTAATCTATTTAGTTTCTTCTTTGGGTGTTCCTAACACGCATTTTTTTTCAGGATGAAGACATCTATGTATTTTTTGACCCTGAATACCCTACTGAATCCAAAGTAAAACCAGACGGTGCCTCAGTATCTGTCGACAGAAGGCAGAATGGACGGCCATCAAATGGCCGGAGCAATTCGAGAAACTCGCAGTCAAGGACACAGAAATCGCAGGCCACACCCGAGAGGTCATCCTCGTCAGGCCAAGGCACTGCAAACAGCCACCACGACTGGCGTGAAGGGTCTTCGGTCCTCGACCTGAAGGGTGACAAGTATTTCTCCTGCGCTGTCGGGAGGAAGCGTTCCAACGCCCGTTACCTGCTGAACTCGTCTGAAGATGTCGTCTCCTTCCTCAGAGAGATGGCGGAATCAACAACACCTCGCGCCAGCTTCCAGCCCGGCGCGGCTGATTACATGTTCTTGGATAGGCAGTAGATAAAATTTTCTCTACTACTAATTACCCGGGCTTCGTCAGAGAAGAGTTAACCATCAATAACAATATTTGTTATATGCGCACCGGAGCTATCCCCGTAGCTAGCTGGTCGGCGTGGTGTACAATCCTGTACAAAAATATAAGCTCATGTGAAAACTGCGAGAGCGCAGCAAATGGAAAATGGGGAGAAATGGTTTAGAGAACAGAGGATGCCTATGCAAGTGGTGGAAGAAATGTTTTGAACGCATGTTAGAGATCCAAAGAGTTAGTCTTAGGCGTGATCAAAATAATGGATATTTATTATTATGATTATATCTCGGCGTTGACGTTCTATTTCTGGTTTCTTGGAAGCTCTGCAACTTATGCCTCTTGACTTTCCACCTGGCAATGTTTCATCGTTTGTGTTAAATTAAATTGGGATAAGTGATCCTTGACACTGGCAAGCAAGCCTATTTCATAATAGATTCTTTACCAACGGGGACTTATTTGATTCATTTGTTTTTATAGATTCTATACCAAGGAGGATTTGCATACTAGTTATCAGACACTTGACCCCAAAATTCTAGACTACTCAATGGTGATCTGAGACTGGTTCAGTGCAGCTCCTGACGGAATCTAGCTGTATGTGCAAACAAAACTATAATCCTTAATTTTTATTTTATTTTGCCGTAGGAAGAAAACTATACTCAAGTAGTACATGCAAGCAAAGCAATGAGCCATGCCCGTGGAGGCATGGAGGATCTCAATCTGGGATGACTTGATGTGTGGGGCTTCCTAACCACATTCCGTCCGACCGGCATAGCAAAGCAGCGGTCACCTGCCGCTCCTCTTGGCGATGGCGACGATGTGAGGTGGTGGGGCGAGCGGCGGCCTGCGCTTCCTCTACCGACGATGGCGACGACGCGTGGTGGCGATACAAGCGGCGGCCTGCGCTTCCTCCTGGCGATGGGACACGACAAGCTCGCGTGTGGCGGCGGCGGCTCGGCCGGGCTATCGTGGTGGAGGACGAGCAGCGTGGAGCAGGGGAGGGGATTGGGGAGGAGACGTCCCGAAGAATCAAAAGAACACTGGCATGCGTATAACAAAGTTATCTTCAGGTATTGCGTGTTAGATTTTGGGCCCATTTGGGCAGTCCAATAAGCAATTCCTGAAAATCTCAAATTGGTCCATGTGCATGGCAGAATTTTGGAGGTGCAAAGTGGTGCTAAATTTTAGTCCCACATTGCTAGTTGGAGGAGACAAACAGCACCTTATAAGGTGGAGTGTTGTGACACTTGGTGTGCTAGTTGAGAACAGAAGGCTCTCTCCCGCGCACTCCTCCTCCTGCTCCTCCGCCGCCGTCCGTCTGTCCGTTCGTCACGACACGCCGCGGGTTGCGGGAATGAGCCGAGCCGATGCCTATATTTTTGCTGTTCAGGAAAATCGAGTCACTAGCGTACGCGTACAACTTAGCCAGTTCGGGTCGCTCCCGGATCGTGGGCTGCTGCACCGACTCGAACGTGTGCGACGTGGCCGGCCCACGTTGTACCCGTTAGGGTTTCCCGAATCGCACTTTATATTGCCGTGCACTGCGTGCGCCGTCACACAACTCGAACCAATCTAGGTTTTGCCAATCTCGTGCCTTGCGTCGCCACCGTAGTCTACTCCATCCCGAGCGCCGGCGTGCACCGGCGTTTGGGAGAGCAGGTCTCCGGAACCAGTCGCCTTTGTGATCCTGTACGGGAGAGCGCGAATTAGGTTTTTGGGAAGCGCTCCGCGCGACTGCTCGCCGCTTCCACCACGGGTCGTCTTCCAGCCGGAGCTGCGGATCGTCTCCGCAGGCGTCGTCTTCTTCGACCCGTCTTCACCAACGTCATCGTCAACAACATCACCGCTGCTTTGGGCGCGGTGAACCTGTCTGCATCGGCTACTTCCTCTACAACCGTTCGGTACGTGCGGCGTATTCCGAACTGTTTTGCTATGGATATGTTGGCGTGTATGTTGCTTCTGTTCATGTTACTTAGTACATCTAGTATGTTTGTATTTAACATGTTAGTAGTTGCGTTTGTCATGTTTAATATTCTGGAATTAATCATGAAATTATTGCCTAATTTTCCAACAATCCAAAAACCTAATTGTAGGCAATTTCGTGATTTAAATATGGCTGGTTATACCGATGCAATGAAACCGGAAAAGTTCACCGGTGTGCGCTATAAGACATGGTAGGTGAAGTGCCAACTCTGGCTCGAGGCCATGGGTGTCTGGGAAATTAGTAATGGTCTTCCTGAAGGAACTATGTCTGAGGAAGCTCAGAGTAAGTTCAAGAAAGACACTACTATTTTCCGTGGATGCATTCTGAGTGTTCTTGATGCTCGTCTGTGTGATGTGTATTTGCACATAAAAGACGGCAATGAGCTCTGGGATGCACTGAACGCTAAGTTCGGTGCAACCGATGCAGGCAGTGAGCTGTATATCATGGAGAGCTTTCACGACTTCAAAATGGTGAATAACCATAGCGTGGTCGAACAAGCTCATGAAATACAGTGCACTGCGAGAGAGCTGGAACTCCTCAAGTGTTCCCTACCTGACAAGTTTGTGGCTGATGGATTATTGCAAAGTTGCCTTCCTCGTGGAGGAACTTCGCCACAACCCTCAAACACAAGAGAACGGAGATATCGGTTGAAAACCTGATAGCGTCTCTTGATGTTGAGAAGAAGGCTCGGGCTAAGGACACTAGTGATAGAGGTGAAGGTCAGTCTAGCGCCAACATGGTGCAGAAGAACTTTCACCACGGTGATACGTCTCAAACGTATCTATAATTTCTGATGTTCCATGTTGATATTATACCAATTGTTACATGTTTTATATACACTTCATAGCATTTTTATGCATTTTCTGGGACTAACCTATTAACAAGATGCCACAGTGCCAGTTCCTGTTTTCTGCTGTTTTTGTATTCCAGAAAAGCTAGTCTGGAAATATTCTCGGAATTGGACGAAACTTGGACAGAACCTCCTATTTTTCCAACACGAACACGGAGTCCAAAGGAGAGACAGGGGAGGCAAGGCAGCCACACCATGGGGCCGCGCGGGCCCCCTGCCGCGCCGTGGGGTGGTGTGGGCCCCACGGGCGTCTCCAGCCGCCGCCCTTTCGCCTATTTATTCCTCCTGACGCGAAAACCCTAAATACCCGAGCCATTATCCACGAAAAGTTCCAGAGACGCCGCCGCCGTCAACCCTAGCTCGGGAGGGTTCAGAAGCTCTTCCCGGCACCCTGCCGGAGAGGGGAATCATCACCGGAGGGCTCTACATCACCATGCCTGCCTCCGGAGTGATGCGTGAGTAGTTCATCCTTGGACTACGGGTCCATGGCAGTAGCTAGATGGTTGTCTCTCCACTTTATGCTATCATGTTTAGATCTTGTGAGCTGCCTATCATGATCAAGATCATCTTATTGTAATGCTACATGTTGTGTTTGCTGGGATCCGATGAATATTGAATACTATGTCAAGTTGATTATCAATCTATCTTATATGTTATTTATGATCTTGCATGCTTTCCGTTACTAGTAGATGCTTTGGCCAAGTAGATGCTTGTAACTCCAAGAGTGAGTATTTATGCTAGATAGTGGGTTCATGCCTCCGGTAATCTGGGAGAGTGACAATAACTTCTAAGATTGTGGATGTGCTGTTGCCACTAGGGATAAAATAACCGATGCTTAGCTTAAGGGTGCGCCGTTAGGTCTAATGCATTTGTTTACATTACGCACATTACTTAATGCGATTATCCGTTGCTTGCAACTTAATACCAACGGGGAACTCGGATGACAACCTGGCGGTGGATTATTAGTCATAGACGCTGTTGGATAACGGTCTATGTATTTTGTCGTAATGCCCACATGAATATCATAGTAATCATCATGTCATATATATGCATTGTCATGCGCTCAATATTTTGTCAATTGCCCAGCTGTAATTTGTTCACCCAGCATGTTAGTTATCTTTTATGGAGAGACACCACTAGTGAACTGTGGACCCCGGTCCATTCTTTTACACTGATAATACAACCAACTGCAAACATTGTTCCTTTTCATTCTCTGCAATTTACTACTGTTTTCCACACCATACGTTTAATCCTTTGTTTTCAGCAAGCCGGTGAGATTGACAACCTCACTGTTTCGTTGGGGCAAAGTAGTTTGATTGTGTTGTGTGCAGTTCCACGTCAGCGCGCCACTGACAACCTTCAGAAGTGATTTCTTGCTCCTACTGGTTCGATTAAACCTTGGTTTCATACTGAGGGAAACTGCTGCTACACTGCTTCATACCTTCCTCTTGGGGTCTCCCAACGAACGTGTGATCCACGTCATCAAGCAACTTTTTCTGGCGCCGTTGCCGGGGAGCAAGAGGATTTCTGCAAGGGGAGTTTCACGCTTCCAATCTCTTTACTTTGTTATTGTCTTGCTTAGTTTATTTTTATTTAGTCTTGTTTGCTTTATTTATCAAAAACACAAAAAAATTAGTTACTTGCATTTACCTTATTTCGGTTTACTTTCTTTTTATTTCATCATGCTTCTCCCTAAGTTTACTTTAAAAGATATACCGGTGGGAAGTGGGTCTATCATTGGAAGAGATAACATTGAAAATTCTTTAGTCATGTTAGTAGACTTAAAGATTTTGAAGACAGATCCTTGGTAGAACTTGCCCCTAATTATGAAATTGCTGCTGCCTCTTTGGTTCACATGTTGGAAGCTAGGTTTGTTAATCTTAATCCTATAATGCAGCAAATGTTTCTTAAACTTCATGATATGAAAGAGGGTGAAAAGAAAGATTTTGTTTTAGAAACTCTTCTTAAAGAATTTGGTGATGTTGCTGGGGAGGCTAGAAAAGTTTTCATTCGTTATAAGATGCTTGGCTATTTTATTGATATTGCTAATACACTTGAGAAGCTTGAAAAAGATAGGCTTAAGTACACTAATGAACCCAATTATGAGGGGAAGTCAAAATACCAATACCTTTTAAGCTTGTAGGAATGCATGAGGCACTAGAAAAGAATTTTGATTGGATTGTTCCTGAAAATTTATTTGATGAGGATAGTGTGCCTAAAAGTAATGAAAGAGGAGTTTCTGAAACTTATATAGATAAGATACAATGCATTGTTGAGAAAACTTCCAACCTTTCTGTTGATGCTTCTTCACTTGGAAACACTTGATTCTTACTTTCTGCGCCTAGCTGAAAGGCGTTAAAGAAAAGCGCTTATGGGAGACAACCCATTATTTTATTTCTGCAATTTTTTTTTTTTTTGAGTCAAGGAGTTGTTTACTTCTGTAACAATTCCTTTGTATCTTTATTTTATCGCATTGTTGTGCCAAGTATTGCCTCTAATAGGAAGATGATGCTAGATTTGGATTTCTGCGCAGGAACAGATTTCTGCTGTTCACCGTTTTACTTCTGTAAAATCACAGAAAAATTATTTAAATCTGCAAATTTTTGTGCGTGATCCTCAGATATGTACGCATCTTTCGTTAGTTTAAAGTTTTTCGATCTGAGCAACGTAAGTGCCTCGAAAAAATTCGTCTTTGCGGACTGTTCTGTTTAGACAGATTCTGTCTTTTATTTTTCGCATTCTCTCTTTTACTAGTGTTGAGTGGAATTCTTTTTTAGGGTGAAGAGCTTCACATAACATCAGTGGCAGTAGTTAATGTTAAAAGTAACGGTCATGTTTGTGTCCTTATAGAACATGTGAGTTTTTGATTGTGCACTAACCCTCTAATGAGAATTACTCTGAGTTTGGTGTGGCGGAAGTTTTCAAGGGTCAAGAGAGAAGGATGATATAATGTGATCAAGAAGAGTGAAGAGCTTAAGCTTGGGGATGCTCCCATGGATCACCCCAGCATATTTCAAGAAGACTCAAGCGTCTAAGCTTGGGGATGCCCAAGGCATCCCCTTCTTCATCAGCAACTTATCAGGTCATCTCTAGTGAAACTATATTTTAATTCTTTCACATCATATGTGCTTTACTTGGAGCGTCTGTGTGCTTTTATTTTCAGTATTTTATTTTTCTTATGGTCAACTTGATTGGACCCTAGCATTCTTGATTGGGAGAGAGACACGCTCCGCTTTTTCATATGAATACTCCTATTCTTCACTTATACTTGTTGAGTATTCTTATCTAGCTATTGCTATGCTTTTAGCTCCTGTTTTGCATGCATCTCTTATTCAGAGCTGTTAGTTCTTTTAAAGAAAGTACTCTCTTGCTTCACTTATAATTGTTTGGAGAGTTTATGTTGAAATAAATTGATTGGTGTTTGGTTGGAACAGAAAATGTTGCATGTGGTAGATGGTATAATGGAAAAAGCTTACATATTCTTGTAGATCACTGTATTGGATAATTTGATACTTGTCAATTGTTTTGAGTTATCAAGTAGTTCATGTTTAAGCTTTTGTATCATGTAGTTAAAACCTATTAATGAAGAACTACCGTAAAGCTCGTTGAAATTTGGTTTGCATGATTGGTATCTCTAAGGTCTAGATATTTTCTAGTAAAAGGGTTTGGTTAACAAGGAAGACAGTGTAGAGTCTTATAATGCTTGCAATATGTTTTCATATAAGTCTTGCTGTGTCGGTTGATATCCTGTGTTTGCTTCAAATAACCTTGCTAGCCTAAACTCTGTACTGAGAGGGAATGCTTCTCGTGCATCCAAAACCTTGAGCCAAAATCCATGCCATCTGTGTCCACCATAACTACCTATATGTGGTATTTCCTTGCCATTCCAAGTAAATTTTTCATGTGCTACCTTTAAACTATTCAAAAATTATTACTCCTTTTTGTGTCAATGTTTACCAAGCTCATGAGGACGGGGTGGATGTCTTTATGTCAACTGTCAAACAGACTTTACCACCGGACTAGCGGCATATACATCCGCTTATCCATTAATTTTGCAAAAAGAGCTGGCAAATGGGGTGCCCAGTCCCAATTAATTACAACTTTAACCGCTTAATTCTCTTCACATTTTTGCCCTGATTTATCAGTCAAGCAATGACAAACAGTGAAATATCTGCATGTGTAAACAAAAGAGAAAGAGGGATGATCTGCCTTGCTGGTAGAAATAACGTCCTTCATGGGAGCCGCTCTTAAAAGTCTGGTTGGCAGGGGTCATATTGTACTTTCCATTTTCTGATTCGTTGACAATTAACAAACACCTCTCAAAACTTATTTTTACTCTCTTATGATTTCAAAAACTTAAAAAGCTCTAGCACATGATTTAATCCCTGCTTCCCTCTGCGAAGGGCCTTTCTTTTACTTTTATGTTGAGTCAGTTTTCCTACTTCTTTCTATCTCAGAAGCAAACACTAGTGTCAACTTTGGTGCAACAATTTTTATATGCTTGTATATTGCACTTATTATATTGCTTTGTGTTGACAAATATCCATGAGATATATATGTTGAAAGTTGAAAGCAATTGCTGAAGCTTAAATCTTCCTTTGTGTTGGTTAAATACCTTTTACTTAGAATCTATTGCTTTATGAGTTAACTCTTATGCAAAACTCTTTGATGCTTGTCTCGAAAGTACTATTCATGAAAAGTTTTTGCTTATATGATTCAGTTGTTTGCTCATTATCTACTTGCTAGCAAACTATAGACCATTGACCTGGATCACTTCATTCATAACATGTGCTTTACAATACTATTTGATCAAGATTATGATTGTAGCATGTCACCTCAGAAATTATTTTGTTTTTATCGTTTTACCTACTCGAGGACGAGTAGAACTAAGCTTGGGGATGCTTGATACGTCTCAAACGTATCTATAATTTCTGATGTTCCATGTTGATATTATACCAATTGTTACATGTTTTATATACACTTCATAGCATTTTTATGCATTTTCTGGGACTAACCTATTAACAAGATGCCACAGTGCCAGTTCCTGTTTTCTGCTGTTTTTGTATTCCAGAAAAGCTAGTCTGGAAATATTCTCGGAATTGGACGAAACTTGGACAGAACCTCCTATTTTTCCAACACAAACACGGAGTCCAAAGGAGAGACGGAGGGGAGCCACGAGGCAGCCACACCATGGGGCCGCGCGGCCCCCCCTGCCGCCGCCCTTTCGCCTATTTATTCCTCCCGACGCGAAAACCCTAAATACCCGAGTCATTATCCACGAAAAGTTCCAAGACGCCGTCGCCGTCAACCCTAGCTCGGGAGGGTTCAGAAGCTCTTCCCGGCACCCTGCCGGAGAGGGGAATCATCACCGGACGGCTCTACATCACCATGCCTGCCTCCGGAGTGATGCGTGAGTAGTTCATCCTTGGACTACGGGTCCATGGCAGTATCTAGATGGTTGTCTCTCCACTTTATGCTATCATGTTTAGATCTTGTGAGCTGCCTATCATGATCAAGATCATCTTATTGTAATGCTACATGTTGTGTTTGCTGGGATCCGATGAATATTGAATACTATGTCAAGTTGATTATCAATCTATCTTATATGTTATTTATGATCTTGCATGCTTTCCGTTACTAGTATATGCTTTGGCCAAGTAGATGCTTGTAACTCCAAGAGTGAGTATTTATGCTAGATAGTGGGTTCATGCCTCCGGTAATCTGGGAGAGTGACAATAACTTCTAAGATTGTGGATGTGTTGTTGCCACTAGGGATAAAATAACCGATGCTTAGCTTAAGGGTGCGCCGTTAGGTCTAATGCATTTGTTTACTTTACGCACATTGCTTAATGCGATTATCCGTTGCTTGCAACTTAATACCAACGGGGAACTCGGATGACAACCTGGCGGTAGATTATTAGTCATAGACGCTGTTGGATAACGGTCTATGTATTTTGTCGTAATGCCCACATGAATATCATAGTAATCATCATGTCATATATATGCATTGTCATGCGCTCAATATTTTGTCAATTGCCCAGCTGTAATTTGTTCACCCAGCATGTTAGTTATCTTTTATGGAGAGACACCACTAGTGAACTGTGGACCCCGGTCCATTCTTTTACACTGATAATACAACCAACTGCAAACATTGTTCCTTTTCATTCTCTGCAATTTACTACTGTTTTCCACACCATACGTTTAATCGTTTGTTTTCAGCAAGCCGGTGAGATTGACAACCTCACTGTTTCGTTGGGGCAAAGTAGTTTGATTGTGTTGTGTGCAGGTTCCACGTCAGCGCGCCACTGACAACCTTCATAAGTGATTTCTTGCTCCTAATGGTTCGATTAAACCTTGGTTTCATACTGGGGAAACTGCTGCTACACTGCTTCATACCTTCCTCTTGGGGTCTCCCAACGAACGTGCGATCCACGTCATCACACGGCAAGAGCAAGGCAAAGAGCAAGCCTTCCTTCAACATGCCTACCAAGACTACTTCTTTCAAGAAGAAGAAGAAGATGCTGAACAAATCTGAGCTGAAGTGCTACAGTTGTGGAGAGCCCGGACACTTCTCTGTGGACTGCCCAGATCATGCAGACAAGAAAGGGAAGGCGCCAAAGCATGTCAACATCGTGACCGCTAGCAATGCTGATGGGTACGGTAATTTACCGATTGTGCTTTCAGTATTTCAATCTCCATGTTGGTGGATTGATACGAGTGCTAATGTTCATGTATGTGCAGACATCTCTATGTTCACTTCTTATCAGGTCGCAGATTCAAGCGTCTTAATGGGGAATGGATCACATGCTTCTGTTTGTGGTGTTGGCACGGTATATCTGAAGTTTACTTCGGGGAAGATCGTGCAGCTGAGGAACGTGCAGCATGTCCCTACTATGAACAAGAATCTCGTTATCGGCTCCCTTCTATGCAGAGATGGGTTTAAATTAGTCTTGGAGTCCAATAAAGTAGTTGTGTGAAAGTTTGGACAATTTATTGGTAAAGGGTATGAGTGCGGAGGCTTGTTCCGCTTTTCATTATCGGATTTTTGTAATAAGTCAGTAAACCATATTTGTGTCAGTGTGGATTCGGATGCTAATGTTTGGCACTCTCGTTTATGTCATGTTAATTTTGGTTTAATGAGTAGACTTTCCAGCTTGAGTTTAATTCCTACTTTCATCATTGCCAAAGGTTCTAAGTGCCATAGCTGTGTGCAATCTAAGCAACCTCGAAAGCCTCACAAGGCAGCCGAGAAGAGAAACTTGGCACCTCTAGAACTAGTACATTTGGATCTATGTGGGATGAATGGCGTGTTGACAAAAGGTGATAAGAGATATTTCATGACTTTAATCGATGATGCTACTAGGTTCTGTTATGTATATTTGTTGCACACTAAAGATGAAGCTTTAGACTACTTTAAAATCTATAAAGCTGACGTAGAGAATCAATTAGAGAGAAAGATCAAACGTCTTAGGTCAGATCGTGGTGGCGAGTATTTCTCCAACATATTTGATGAATTCTGTGAGGAACATGGTATTATTCATGAGAGGACGCATCCCTATTCGCCCCAATCAAACGGGGTTGCCGAGAGGAAAAACCGCACGCTGACCGACTTGGTGAACGCCATGTTGGACACTGCTGGTTTATCTAAGGCATGGTGGGGGGAGGCTTTGTTGACTTCGTGTCATGTCCTGAATAGAGTTCCTAACAAGGATAAAGAGAAGACACCTTACGAGGAGTGGTCTGGGAGAAAACCATCACTTTCTTATTTTCGTACTTGGGGATGTTTGGCGAAAGTCAATGTTCCAATTCCTTAGAAACGTAAACTTGGACCGAAGACAGTGGATTGTGTCTTTCTAGGCTATGCTCAGCGGAGCATTTGCTATAGCTTTTTAGTGATTAAATCTGAGATACCTGATATGCATGTTGATACTATTTTGGAATCTCGTGATGCAAAAATTTTTGAGAACATGTTTCCTATGAAGGATATGCATAGCATTGCTAGAATTTCTTCTGAGATATTTGCTGAATCTAGTACATCTGTTGATCATTCTGAACAACCACATGTTGAGGAAGTCCTTGAGAAGGATGACAATGAATCAGCACCCAAGAGGAGCAAGAGACAGAGGACTGAAAAGTCTTTTGGTGATGATTTCATTGTGTACCTTGTGGACAATACTCCCATGTCCATTGCAGAGGCATTTGCATCTCTGATGGCGTGAATCACACGCTAGTTGGGAGACCCCAATAGGAAGGTATGATGCAGTTTAGCGGCAAGTTTTCCCTCAGAAAGAAACCAAGGTTATCGAACCAGTAGGAGCAGCAACTCTTCAGAAGGTTGTTGGTGGCTCGCACGGCGCAATACGATCACCAACGTGGAATCTGCACACAACACAATCAAACTACTTTGCCCCAACGAAACAGTGAGGTTGTCAATCTCACTGGCTTGCTGAAAACAAAGGATTAAACGTATGGTGTGGAAAATGAGTATTAAATTGCAGAGAATGAAAAAGGAACAGTTTGCAGTTTGTGGTTGTTTAATCAGTGTAAAAGAATGGACCGGGGTCCACAGTTCACTAGTGGTGTCTCTCCATAAAAGATAACTAACATGTTGGGTGAACAAATTACAGCTGGGCAATTGACAAATAGTGAGCGCATGACAATGCATATACATGACATGTTGACTACTATGATATTTAATTGGGCATTACGACATAATACATAGACCGTTATCCAACAGCATCTATGACTAATAATCCACCGCCGGGTTGTCATCCGAGTCCCCCGTTGGTATTAAGTTGCAAGCAACGGATAATTGCATTAAGTAAAGTGCGTAATGTAAACAAACACATATGCCCGTGGACATAGCATCGTTAGGTTATCCCTAGTGGCAACAGCACATCCACAACCTTAGAACTTTCTGTCACTGTCCCAGGTTAAACGGAGGCATGAACCCACTATCTAGCATAAATACTCTCTCTTGGAGTTACAAGCATCTACTTGGCCAAAGCATCTACGAGTAACGGAAAGCATGCAAGATCTTAAATAACATATAAGATAGATTGATAATCAACTTGACATATATTCAATATTCATCGGATCCCAGCAAACACAACATGTAGCATTACAATAATATGATCTTGATCATGTAGGGCAGCTCACAAGATCTAAACATGATGGCACAAAGTGGAGAGACAACCATCTAGCTACTGCTATGGACCCGTAGTCCAAGGATGAACTACTCACGCATCACTCCGGAGGCAGGCATGGCGATGTAGAAGCCTCCGGTGACGATTCCCCTCTCCGGCAGGGTGCCGGGAAGAGGTTCTGAACCCTCCCGAGCTAGGGTTGACGCGGCGGCGTCTCTGGAACTTTTCGTGGATATTTGCTCAGGTACTTAGGGTTTTCGCGTCGGGGGGAATAAGTAGGCGAAAGGGCGGCGGCTGCGACCCCCGAGGGGCCCACACCACCCTAGGGCGCGGCAGAGGGGGGCCCGCGCCCTAGGTGCGTGTGGGGCCCTGGTGGCCCTCCTCTGTGCTCCTTTGCTCCGTCAGGCGTGTTCTGGTAAAATAGGGACCCCGTGTAGTTTCGTCCAATTCCGAGAATATTTCCAGACTAGCTTTTCTGGAATACAAAAACAGCAGAAAACAGGAACTGGCACTTCGGCATCTTGTTAATAGGTTAGTCCCAAAAAATGTATAAAAGTGATATAAAGTAGATGCAAAACATGTAGCAATTGGTATAAAACAAGCATGGAACATCAAAAATTATAGATACGTTTGAGACGTATCAGCATCCCCAAGCTTAGTTCCTACTCGTCCTCGAGTAGGTAAACGATAAAAACAAAATAATTTTTGAGGTGACATGCTACCATCATAATCTTGATCATATAATATTGCAAGGCACATGTAAATGAATGAAGTGATCCAAGTCAATGGTCTATAATTTGCTACCAAATAGATAATGAGTAAACAATGAATCACACAAGCTAAACGTTTTCATGAATAGTACTTTCGAGACAAGCATCAAACAGTTTTGCATAAGTGTTAACTCATAAAGCAATAGTTTCTAATAAAAGGTATTTAATCAACACAAAGGAAGAATTTAGTTTCAGCATTTGCTTCAACTTTCAACATATTTATCTCATGGATATTGTCAACACAAAGTAGTATAACAAGTCCAATACATTGCATATAACGCATGTTGTAACAAAGTTGACACTAGTGTTTGCTTGTGGAAGACAGAAAGAATAGGAAAACTGACTCAACATAAAAGTAAAAGAAAGGCCCTTCGCAGAGGGAAGCAGGGATTAAATCATGTGCTAGAGCTTTTAGGTTTTTGAAAGCATATAGAGATTGCATAAAATATTTGATACTCCTCCCAACCTTGCTAACACAAGCCATGGCTAACCGAATCCTCGGGTGCCTTCCATCAATCACATACCATGGAGGAGTATCTATTTTTGAGAGGTGTTTGTTAATTGTCAACGAATGGTAGCGGGTGAGAACAGTATTCTACCTGTCAACGGACTTTTAAGAGCGGCTCCCATGAAGGACGTTATTTCTACCAGCAAGGCAGATCATCCCTCTTTCTCTTTGGTTTACACACATTCAGGTATTTCACTGTTTGTCATTGCTTACTGATGAATCAGGGCAAAAGTGTGAAGAGAATTAATTGGTTAAAGTTGTAATTAATTGGGACTGGGCACCCCGTTGCCAGCTCTTTTTGCAAGTTATTGGATAAGCGGATGTATATGCCACTAGTCCAGGTGTAAAAGTCCATTCGACAAATAGAATAAAGAATAACCACACTAATTCCTCATGAGCTAGTAAACATTGACACAAAAAGGGAATAATAACATTTTGAATAATTTAAAGGTAGCACATGAAAAATTTACTTGGAGTGGCAAGGAAATACCACATATAGGTAGTTATGGTGGACACAAATGGCATGGATTTTGGCTCAAGGATTTGGATGCACGAGAAGCATTCCCTCTCAGTACAGAGTTTAGGCTAGCAAGGTTATGTAAGCAAACAAGAATATCAACCCGTACACCAAGTTTTATATGACAAACATATTGCAAACGTTATAAGACTTCATACCGTCTTCCTTGTTAACCAAACCCTGTTATTAGAAAATATCTAGACCTTAGAGATACCACCGATGCAAACCAAATTTTCAACAAGCTTTACGGTAGTTCTTCACTAATAGGCTTAACTCATGTGATGCACAATTTAATCATGATCTACTTGTTAACTCAAAACAATTGACAAGCATCAAGTTATCCATTAGTGATCTACAAGATTAAGCAAGTTTTTCCTTATACCAATTACCACATGCAACATTTTCTGAACCAACCAAACACCAATCAATTTATTTCATCAACTCTCCAAACAAATATAAGTGAAGCAAGAGAGTACTTTCTACAAAAGAAAGCTAATAGCTCTGACAAGAGATACATGAAAACAAGAGCTAAAAGCTGAACAGCGCTAGATATGAATACTCAACAAATATAAGTGAAGAATAGGAGTATTCTCATGAAAAAGCGGAGCGTGTCTCTCTCCCAATCAAGAATGCTAGGGTCCAGTCAAGCTTTATTGAAAATAAAAGTGCAATACTGAAAATAAAAGCACACAGACGCTCCAAGAAAAGCACATATGATGTGAAAGAATTAAAATATAGTTTCACTAGAGATGACCTGATAATTTTGACGATGAAGAAGGGGATGCCTTGGGCATCCCCAAGCTTAGACGCTTGAGTCTTCTTGAAATATGCTGGGGAGATCCATGGGAGCCTCCCCAAGCTTAAGCTCTTCACTCTTCTTGATCCTATTATATCATCCTTCTCTCTTGACCCTTGAAAACTTCCGTCACACCAAACTCAAAGTAGATCTCATTAGAGGGTTAGTGCATAATCAAAAATTCACATGTTCTAAAGACGCAATATGATTTGTTACTTTAAACATTAGCTACAGCCACTGATGTTATGTGAAGCTCTTCCACCCAAAAAAGAATTTCACTCAACACTAGTAAAAGAGAGAATGCAAAATAAAAAGGCATAATCTGTCTAAAACAGAACAGTCCGCAAAGACGAATTTTTTCGAGGCACTTACGACGCTCAGATCGAGAAACTCTGAACTAATGAAAGTTTCAGACATTCATAAAGATTACGCACAAAAATTTCAGATTTAATTAACAATCTGGTGATTTTAGGAATTTCGTACAGTGAACAGCAAAAATCTGTTTCTGCGCAGCAATCAAAATTAAGCATCATCTTAACATTAGAGGCTACTCTTGGCACAACAATGCGAGAAAATAAAGATACAAAGGAGTTGCTACAGAAGTAAACACCTCCTTGACTCAATAAAAGAAAAATTGCAGAAAAAAAAATGGGTTGCCTCCCATAAGCGCTTTTCTTTAACGCCTTTTAGCTAGGCACAAAGCATGCATCAAGTATTACCAAGTGAAGAAGCATCCAAAGAGAGTCGGAAGTTTTCTCAACAATGCATTTATCTTATCTATGTAGGTTTCGGAATTCCCTTTCTCAATACCTCTAGGCTCATCATATTCATCAAATGGGTTTTCAGGAACAATCCAATCAAAATTCTTTTCTAGTGCCTCCTGCATTCCTATAAGCTTAAAAGGTATTGGTATTTTAACTTCCCCCTCACAATTAGTTTCTTAGTGTACTTAAGCCTCTCTTTTTCAAGTTTTTCAAGTGTATTAACAACGTCAATACAATACCCAAGCATCTTGTATTTAATAAAAACTTTTCTAGCTTCCCTAGCAACATCACCAAATTCCTTAAGTAGGGTTTCTAAAACAAAATCTTTCTTTTCACCATCTTCCGTATCATGAAGTTTTAGAAACATGTGCTGCATTATGGGACTAAGATTGACAAACCGAGCTTCCAACATGTGAACTAGAGAAGCTGTAGCAATTTCATAATTTGGAGCAAGTTCTACCAAGGATCTATCTTCAAAATCTTCAACCATACTAACATGATTAAAGAATTCCTCAATGTTATCTCTTCCAATGATAGACCCACTACCCACAGATATTTCTTTTAAAGTATACTTAGGGAGAAGCATGATGAAATAATAAAAACAAACAGAAAATAAACTAGATGCAAGTAACTAATTTTTTTGTGTTTTTGATAATTGAAAGCAAACAAGATAAAATAAAATAAACTAAGCAAGACAAAAACAAAGTAAAGAGATTGGAAGCGTGAAACTCCCCTTGCAGAAGACTGCTGTCTCCCCGGCAACGGCGCTAGAAAAAGAGCTGTTGACGGGAGAGCAAATAGTGGCAGTCTGTTGAAGCGCTTCTAACTCCCCGGCAACGGCGCCAGAAAAAGATGCTGGCGCCTGGTTGACGGGAGAGTATTTGAGGATGATGATGATGGTGATGATGAATACTTCCACGGCAACGGCGCCAGAAAAGAGCTTGATGGCGTGAATCACACGCTCGTTGGGAGATCCCAAGAGGAAGGTATGATGCAGTTCAGCAGCAAGTTTTCCCTCAGAAAGAAACCAAGGTTATCGAACCAGTAGGAGCAGCAACTCTTTAGAAGGTTATTGGTGGCTCGCACGGCGCAATACGATCACCAACGTGGAATCTGCACACAACACAATCAAACTACTTTGCCCCAACGAAACAGTGAGGTTGTCAATCTCACCGGCTTGTTGAAAACAAAGGATTAAACGTATGGTGTGGAAAATGAGTATTAAATTGCAGAGAATGAAAAAGGAACAGTTTGCAGTTTGTGGTGGTTTAATCAGTGTAAAAGAATGGACCGGTGTCCACAGTTCACTAGTGGTATCTCTCCATAAAAGATAACTAACATGTTGGGTGAACAAATTACAGCTGGGCAATTGACAAATAGTGAGCGCATGACAATGCATATACATGACATGATGACTACTATGATATTTAATTGGGCATTACGACAAGATACATAGACCGTTATCCAACAGCATCTATGACTAATAATCCACCGCCGGGTTGTCATCCGAGCCCCCCGTTGGTATTAAGTTGCAAGCAACGGATAATCGCATTAAGTAAAGCGCGTAATGTAAACAAACAAATATGCCCGTGGACATAGCATCGTTAGGTTATCCCTAGTGGCAACAGCACATCCACAACCTTAGAACTTTCTGTCACTGTCCCAGATTAAATGGAGGCATGAACCCACTATCTAGCATAAATACTCTCTCTTGGAGTTACAAGCATCTACTTGGCCAAATCACCTACGAGTAACGGAAAGCATGCAAGATCTTAAATAACATATAAGATAATTGATAATCAACTTGACATAGTATTCAATATTCATCGGATCCCAGCAAACACAACATGTAGCGTTACAATAATATGATCTTGATCATGTAGGGCAGCTCACAAGATCTAAACATGATGGCACAAAGTGGAGAGACAACCATCTAGCTACTGCTATGGACCCGTAGTTCAAGGATGAACTACTCACGCATCACTCCGGAGGCAGGCATGGCGATGTAGAAGCCTCCGGTGACGATTCCCCTCTCCGGCAGGGTGCCGGGAAGAGGTTCTGGACCCTCCCGAGCTAGGGTTGACGGCGGCGGCGTCTCTGGAACTTTTTGTGGATATTGGCTTAGGCACTTAGGGTTTTCGCGTCGGGGGGAATAAGTAGGCGAATGGGCGGCGGCTGACGACCCCCGAGGGCCCACACCACCCTAGGGCGCGGCAGAGGGGGCCCCGCGTCCTAGGTGCGTGTGGGGCCCTGGTGGCCCTCCTCTGTTGCTCCTTTGCTCCGTCAGGTGAGTTCTGGTAAAATAGGGACCCCCGTGAAGTTTCGTCCAATTCCGAGAATATTTCCAGACTAGCTTTTCTGGAATACAAAAACAGCAGAAAACAGGAACTGGCACTTCGGCATCTTGTTAATAGGTTAGTCCAAAAAATGTATAAAAGTGATATAAAGTAGATGCAAAACATGTAGCAATTGGTATAAAACAAGCATGGAACATCAAAAATTATAAATACGTTTGAGACGTATCAATCTCCTGATGCTGATGACTGGAAAGAAGCCGTCCATAATGGGATGGACTCGATTCTTTCTAATGGAACTTGGGAATTATCTGAGCGATCCTACGGCTGCAAACCTGTGGGTTGTAAGTGGGTGTTCAAGAAGAAGCTAAGGCCTGATGGTACTATTGAGAAGTACAAGGCACGGCTTGTGGCCAAGGGCTATACCCAGCGTGAAGGCGAAGATTACTTTGACACCTATTCACCTGTTGCTCGACTTACCACCATTCGTGTACTACTTTCCCTGGCTGCCTCCTATGGTCTTATCGTTCATCAAATGGACGTAAAGACAGCTTTCCTTAACGGAGAGTTGGAAGAGGAAATCTATATGGATCAGCCTGATGGGTTTGTGGTAAAAGGTGAAGAGAGAAAGGTGTGCAAATTGTTAAAATCTTTGTATGGGCTGAAGCAAGCACCTAAGCAATGGCATGAGAAGTTTGATAGCACTCTTACGTCTGCAGGCTTTGCCATTAATGAGGCTGACAAGTGTGTGTATTATCGCCATGGTGGGGGCGATAGTGTTATATTATGCTTGTATGTTGATGACATAATTATTTTCGGTACAAGCATGATAGTGATAATGAGGTCAAGTCTTTTCTGTCAAAGAGCTTTGATATGAAAGATCTGGGACAAGCTTATGTGATCCTGAACATTAAGTTGATTAGGGATGAGAGTGGGATTACGTTAACGCAATCACACTATGTTGAGAAGGTCTTGAGCCGCTTTGGTTATATAGACAGCAAGCCTTCTCCAACACCCTATGATCCCAGTGTGACACTCAGAAAGAACAAAAAGGAAACGAGAGATCAATTAAGATATTCTCAAGTGATCGGTTCACTCATGTACCTGGCGAGCGCGACGAGACCTGATATCTCTTTTGCTGTGAGCAAGTTGAGCAGGTTCATGTCTAACCCAGGTATTGATCATTGGCATGCACTTGAAAGGGTCATGCGCTATCTGAACGGTACAATGAGTTATGGGATTCACTATTCAGGGCACCCTGCGGTGCTTGAGGGATACTGTGATGCGAACTGGATCTCAGATGTTGATGAGCTCTACGCCACAAGTGGATATGCATTTATTCTTGGAGGTGGCGCAGTGTCATGGAGGTCTTGCAAACAGACCATTTTGACGAGGTCAACCATGGAAGCAGAACTTGCTGCTTTAGATACAGCTTCTGTTAAGGCAGAATGGCCGCGTGAGCTCTTGATGGACTTGCCGGTGGTTGAGAAACCATTACCGGCCATCCTTATGAACAGTGAAAACCAAACGGTTATCATGAAAGTGAACAGTGCTAAGGATAACGCGAAGTCATCAAGACACGTCAAAAGACGCTTGAAGTCTGTCAGGAAAATGAGAAACTCCGGAGTAATAACTGTTAGTTATATTCAAACAGACAAAACCTAGCAGATCCCTTTACGAAGGGACTATCACGTAATGTGATAGATAGTGCATCGAGAGAGATGGGGTTGAGACCCGTGAGCGTTACACCATAGTGGTAACCCAACCTATGTGATCGGAGATCCCGTGAATTAGGACCTGGGAAGAACAAGTTAGTGGTTTTACAGAGGAGAGTTATTTTATAACCCTCTCCGTGGGAAGAAGCATAACTCTCACATTCTGTAAGGAAGGTTGGCAATATGCCTTAATGTGTTACTGTTGGCTATTCGTAGCAAAGGTGCTATCCTACAGAGCGACCTTGAAAGAACACACATATATGAGTCCGACTGTTAAACGTCGCAGTCTATGAGATTTGGGTGATCTCTAGTAAGCTCATGAAGAGACCAGGGAGTATGACGCATATGCTCCACCCGCGGGGTAGGCTACTGGCAGCCACGTACTGGTTATGACTTTGAGTGAAGTCTATTGGCACCAAACTTGCAATTCAAGGTTCGTCCATTGTTCAAGTTACTGGTAGATGTAGCTTAAGGTTCTAGGCGGAAGTTCAACTTAACAGTCTTTGCTGAAACACTAGTATATAAACAAGAACGAGGTTTGGCAAAATCTCTAAATGGGAATTTGAGATCTGGTGGGGGATTGTTAGATTTTGGGCCCATTTGGGCAGCCCAATAAGCAATTCCTGAAAATTTCAAATTGCCCCATGTGCATGGCAAAATTTTGGAGGTGCAAAGTGGTGCTAAAGTTTAGTCCCACATTGCTAGTTGGAGGAGACAAACACCACCTTATAAGGTGGTGTGTTGTGACACTTGGTGTGCTAGTTGAGAACAGAAAGCTCTCTCCCGCGCACTCCTCCTCCTGCTCCTCCGCCGCCGTCCGTCCGTCCGTCCGTCCATCTCGTCACGACACGCCGCGGGTTGTGGGAATGAGCCGAGCCGATGCCTATATTTTTGTTGTTCAGGAAAATCGAGCCGCTAGCGTACGCGTACAGCTTAGCCAGTTGGGTCGCTCCCGGATCGTGGGCTACTGCACCGACTCGAACGTGTGCGACGTGGCCGGCCCACGTTGCACCCGTTAGGGTTTCCCGAATCGCACTATATATTGCCGTGCACTGCGTGCGCCGTCACACAACTCGAACCAATCTAGGTTTTGCCAATGTCGTGCCTTGCGCCGCCACCATAGTCTACTCCATCCCGAGCGCCGGCGTGCACCGGAGTTTGGGAGAGCAGGTCTCCGGAACCAGTCGCCTTTGTGATCCTGTACGGGAGAGCGCGGATTAGGTTTTTGGGAAGCGCTCCGCGCGTCTGCTCGCCGCTTCCACCACGGGTCGTCTTCTAGCCGGAGCTGCTGTGACGCCCCGACCCGACTGCTATACAGTGATGCTGTGTGTCACCGGTTAAGCGATACAACCGAAGGTTACGGGTTTACCAATCCCTGGCCAAAACCTTTGGCAGGCGTTGCTCGGAATTGATCATCGGCAACGCAACTCCCCGTTGATGCCTTAACACAGGCACAACTATCAATGCATAATAGAGGTAAGATTGCGAGTTCGTAGAATTCAACCTCGTTTCTTTAGGATCACGAGGAGTAAAACCTTTTTAACTCAAATCGAGGTAAGATTGCTCCGAGATTAGAATGTAACCAGATAAGGAGTAAAAAGAATCCTAAGATGGTTTTCACAACTCATTTTTAGGTTAAAAATATTTTCGCAAACACTAGACTCAACGTCGACCAGTAGAAGGGTTTCCTACAGGCAGTCCTGCTCTGATACCAACTTGTGGCGCCCCGACCGGACTGCTATACAGTGATGCTGTGTGTCACCGGTTAAGCGATACAACCGGAGGTTACGGGTTTACCAATCCCCGGCCAAAACCTTTGGCAGGCGTTGCTCGGAATTGATCATCGGCAACGCAACTCCCCGATTGATGCCTTAACACAGGCACAACTATCAATGCATAATAGAGAGATCAAGACTTGTGGAACAACTGGCACATCACAGACTCTACGACACAAATCATTATAGTTCAACTCTTATAATAGAGAAAGATAGCAAATTACAACTAGAGGTCACAGACCCAACAGTACATCAGGCGGAAGCGAATTAAGTTGTTCTAAACAACAAGATCCAAATTATGGCCTAAGAGGCCTACATATAAGCATTCAAGCGCCAGCTGTTCCGGGATGTCCCAAGCTGCCACCTGGGAACCCCAGACTACTCGTCGACGTCCGCAAAGAACCCACCTTCGAGGTCGGTGAAGTCCTCCTCTGAAACAAAACAAACGACGTTGAGTTCGACGAACTCGCAAGATTATATATAGAGCTTTAGCTCGATGAGGCTTTCAAAGTTTTATGGCTGTTTTGCATAAAGCTGATTTTATTTATAGAAAACATAACTCCATGGCATCGACTAAACAGAGTATTTTGAAAGGGGGTAAGCAGTAACTCTCTTCTTTTGATCCTTTCTCATCATCAACCACCATCATCACTGTACCTGTTCTACAAAGGCACCTCCCCAAATCACCCTCGAGGAAGCTAACCTTACATTCTTGAGTAGTACCTTTAGTACCCAGTTTTTAATCATTCCGTTCAAGTTATTCTATGATCTCTGAATCCGTCACCAAGTCGTCCATAACCGCGGACACGGCTTTTCGAAAAGATTTATCCCTGCAGGGGTGTACAATGTGAAAGTCGCCAGGCTCCCGAGGGCCCTCCCAGCTTCTTATCCATGCGTACCGTCCGGCCCATTGCCTAGCTCTTAGCTCTCTTCCGGGGAAAGCCGGCTGGGTGGGAGCGGTTACAACCTTTACCTCGCTTAAGACTAACCAAGGATCATCAGTGAGGACGGGACAGGTTCAGTGCCTCCAACACCCTGCCCCGTGGCCACCATTTTCCTAAACACCACAATCCTCATCTCGGTCTTGGCCACCATCTCAACGCACGCGCAAATGGAAAGCCAAACTAGAGGACCCTCGGCTAGTCCGCCACAAGTTAGTCGATCGACGAGGTTCCATATGCCCACGCATGGTTGCACGCTCATCTTGGCTCGTAGGCGAGAACTCGCATCTAGGCGGCGAGAACGACACAAAGCACCACAACCATAGTGGCCTCTCATCCCCACCTTTAAGCATTTTATTAACTGTCACCACAATTCCTCCACCATCATCCGGACATTTCACACCTGTTTCCAACATGAGATATCCACCGGACGACTAAGCATTTAACTAGTCATGGCTAAGCATCAACATAGCATAGTTAAGTAGTTCAGGCCAACAATACAAACCTATGGATAATAGGAGGGAAACAGGTATTGGCATCGGGAACTTAATGCAACTATAGGATACTCTAATCCAATAAAATTGACATTTGCAACCGCATGCAATATTATACTGGAGAAAATATTTGCGGAAAATAGGATAAGACATGCTCAGAGGGGGGATTACGCTTGCCTTGTTGATATGAAAGGTAGTAAGAATCGTCGAAGAATTGTGGTTGCACCTCAACTCCTCGATCTACCGAAGCACAAACAACACCGGAAAAGAAACAACATAAATAACACGAATACAATTAGGTGCAATGCACAAACATGATGACATGACAATTTATGGTACTGAACTTATTTTGAGCTATCTAGCAATTTTAAATGGGGTGCGAGAATAATTACCTCGGCTAGATGAGAAAACACCCCATATTTAACTTAATGATTCTCCTAGCTTCTATTAGTGCAGTACTGTAATTGTGATTAAACATGCATGAAAATGATGCTTCTGGATAATTCACAATGTTCTGAGCATTTTGGTATAATACACACAAATTTTTGACGGACCGATAAAAAGTTATTACATTTATAATTTCCCTTTTTAAAATCTTTCCTTTTGATAATTTGTGTAAAACAACAATTAAAACTAGTTGTCCAGATTTGGAAAAAGATGAATTAGGAATTTTATTAGGTACTGAACCAAAGCGGAATATCCGATCCACTTCAGACTCGGAATATCCGATGGAGGGAACAGTGGGCTTTGGAGGTACTGAGAATTCTCGGATTATCCGAATTTGCCAATTTCGGATTATCCGATTGAGACAAAGGTCAGGAATTTCGCTAAGGACCAACGGGCTAGTCGTACTGGAGCTGCTCGGATTATCCTATTTGTCTAACTCGGATTATCCGATCAACCGACACGGAGGCGAGCTTCAGCCGCGGTTCTCCACGGGCTACGGCGGCTCGACGAGCAAGACGGGGAGGGAGGATGGAGGGTGTCCAGGCGGACCGCAGCTCACCCTGAGCTCGTAGGGGAAGACGGCGAGCTCGGGGACGCAGCGACGGCGGCGAATCGCTCCCGGCGGTGCGCGGACGTCAGCGGAGAAGACACGGACGGAGCTCACGATTCCCAGCGCCCCGGCTCGATTCCTTCGGCGGAGAGGAAGCAGGCGACGCGGCGGAGCTTCCTGCGCTCTTCGATTCGTCGAGGGCGGCTCGGAGCGACGGCGCCGTGCTCGACAATGGCGGCGGCGGTGTGGCCGAGCGGAGGAAACGTGGAGAGAGGGAGAGGAGCAGGCAAGTGAGGGATGGGGAGCAGCGCGCGGTGGGGGCCTCCTTATCTCCTCGTCGCGGCAGGAGGAGCAGGGGGGCCGGTACGGGCGACGCGCCGTGGCGCGAAGCGAGGAACACAGCAGCGTGGCTACAGGCAGACGATGACGCTTTCCTGAAAAACCCCCTGGCTGCATTTTTTTATTTACGAAGAAGTCCTTGCGTCCTTTTCTTCTGGATTTCTTCCCTGGTCTTTTCTTTGCCCATTTAATTGAGGCCCTTAATTAAGTCCAAACCTTATGCAAATTTGTGGTGACTCCTGATTTAACATAAAGAGGCCATGGTAATAATTTCAGCCCATTTGAAGTAAGTTTCCAGGGGTAACTTGTTTGAGTTTCAATTCTGGCATTTTTGGTATTTTCAAGATTTAAAACACTTAGCCATTTATTTGTCTTTGAGAAAAATATATTCTGAAGTCTTGAAACATTGTTGACACATATAAAACTAAGAGTGAAAATTGGTGGTCAACAATTACTTCAAAACTTGAAAGCAAAGCAATAGGCATTTGGGGCTTTTCTCTTTATAAAATTATTTGAACATAAATTATTTTCCCAAAGGTCACCAAGGAAAAGAGTGGAGGCTCCCAACATCATGGTGAAGAAATCCATGCCTTCTGTTTGAAAGTGTAAAGGATTTTAAAAGTGTTTGAATTCAATTGGATCAAGCCAACTTGAATGTCCTTCCTTTTATAAAACATTTGGCATTTTCCTATAGTTCCAACATTATTTAATTTAACTCGTGGATCTTCCTTGATGAATAGGGAAGCTCAAGAAAGTTTTGTTTTGCCCCAAACATCCATAAGCCTCAAGGTTGAATTATTTCTAGGATGGCATTTGTTTTTAAAAGGTGCCAACTCAATTGTTTTATTTGTTTAGCAAATTAGAATGGATGCCATGATGCAATAAAACACAAAAGTGAAAATTTTACCCATCTTTTTAGGTTCACAATTTCTGGGCTGTTACAATTCTACCCCCCTTACAGGAATCTCGTCCCGAGATTCTTAGAGTAGGAAAGAGGGAAGAGGGTTACAACGGTACTACACGATCTTCTCGCTTCAGGTGGCTTCTTTCTTGAAGAGGTTAACCGAGGGCATCATGGAGTTCTCCATCGTCTTCACTTCGGGATCATCATCCAGGTACACCATAGGACAGAAGGAAAACCTCTCCGGAAGGATGGGTCTTTGTAAAGGTACATCGACCGAGTACCTCCTAGTAGAACTTAGGATGAGACTTCAAGCATCCCTTGATTTGACAGTTAGGAGACACATGCGTTTGACGGGAGATTGATAAGGGGTTTCTAGTTGGTAGACAACTGTTTCTCAAGGATTCAGAATATGAACTTTGCACAAGGCCTTGAATTCCTGAAGACGAATGTTAAACAAGATTCCAACAGATGAAGAGGCAACTTCTACCAAACAGCTTAAGTAGAACTTTCCTCACGGAGGAGCATTTCGGATCACATGAGAAGGGTCGGGAAGATGGACATAGAGAACTTCAGAAACTCCGCAAACGTTAGTATTGGGAACACTTCTTGATTTTCCAGACATCGGGTCAATCTTCTTGAGGATCACCAACTATCGTTTCTGATTGAGATTTAGATCTGGTCAGGTGTAGGGATACTTCATACTCCATATGTATGAATAGGGAATCTTTGCAAAGCATACCAACGGGTTACAATTGCTAGGACCCCAAGAGTTGGACTACAATGTCAAACTCCAAAGGAGGAACGAGATTGTGGAACCCACGTATTAGCAACTTGTCAGGAGACAATCTGCACTTACTTGGATTACTTGCAACGGGACACAAGTGAGTTCTTGTTGGGAAACATGAAAGAAGACCTTGAAGTTCTTGGACTTCTTCTCCTTCGTGAACAGTTCGATTGTGGCTCGGATGCATAGATGAAATTCTGAAGGAATGGAGGTAACAACATACCATTCCGAGAATATTCTACACATGCATGATTGTCTTGAGATGATTCCGAGGAAACCAGACCATTTACTCAGATCCACGGCGACATCTTTCAGCAATTGCACGTGAACCGGAGGAAGTCACTTCTAACTTCAGAACACATACCTTGTGACGACACAAAGTTAGTTCTAACAATTTTCCAATGCTAACGCCCAATATCCAATATGAATCTCCTCAGACATGGAGAAGATAAGAAGGTAGTTGATGGGCTCAACAACAAACTTATCCAGATACTCCAAGACGGTAGACTCATATTTCACCAGAAAGGGGCATAAGTATTGGTCAGACTAACACATTCAGGTAGGTCGGTCTGAGTTTGATTTGACGATAGCCCAATTCAAATCAAAAGATTTGGAGGGTAGCATATCCAAAGAGGAGATACCACCTTGCTTCGACACGTAATACTAGACATCCCATTGGAACTGAACTATATCAGATGGAGCTTTTATATTTTAACTCTCCAAGTTGTTTAAGCTCAACCGAATAATTCAGGACATCTAGCATGATTTTCTTGGAGACGGAGTTGTTCAGAGAACCAGCTTACTCAGAAGCTCAACATCACGGTCAGGTGACAACCTGGAGATACTTCTGGAACGACCTCTAGAATATCACGATCCACCGGTATGTCTTGAGTTCGAGAGAGAATCATGCCTTTCAAGGCACAACAAGGTGGTCTTGGGAGCTTCGGCACAAACCTAGCTCTTTGACTGAGGAAGGGCACCGGCGAGAATGAACTTGGTAACACAGTCCAATTCATTTTATTGATCGGCTAACCAATCATGCTAAGAGGGACAACGAATGTTCTTGGATTTCGGCACAGTAAGAACTGCTAAGAATATCCGATAGTTACATTATTGCTCACGTCTCATCCTTCTTGAGTAACAAGTCACTCGTCGAGCGGAGAGTAACAAAGTGTAAGAGCATCACTTTATCAAGAAGGCCATGATACTTATCACGATACCCTGATATCAAAGAGTGTGACACTCTAAGGTGGAGCAGAACAAAAGCTAGACACGGCCCTTATTCTGCAGATTACAATACTTTGACCTGGTCCGAGAGGTGGACAAGGTACTGGAGTTTGTTTCTCCTAACAAGACGAAGTGGAAAGTCTTGACGGATCAAGCGGGTGACTTGCATCGGAACATACCAACGCACGATGAAACCTTACTGTCAACTGACAGACAAAGGTCGGGAAGGAGATCAGAGTAAGGAACATGCTCAGGAGAATCCTAAGATGTTGAAGATGCACCGGTTATTACTCCATTGTGATAACCATGCCCCAAAAGGAGAGATGCAGCAGAGTCATGAACATAGATGGGGGATTTGCTAAGAGAATTCTGGTCATAACCCAGATGGTTCCAAGACAGAACCTAAAGCAAGGCTAAGGGAGAGATAAAGTTACATAGCCATCCGAGGTTTGGTAAATGGTTGAACATTACCAAAAACAAGGACTTGGGTAGAAGGGCAGCTTCATGTACCGGGATTCACAATTAGCATGAGGATCACATGGGTCACAACCCACATAATTCAACACACCAGAATCAAAGCACAATCCGGGACCTTCGGTTCAAGTCCTTGGGTTAAAACCCAACGAAGGAATAAGTGATCAAACTCGGTAGAAATAACAGTGTTCAAACAACTGGGTTGATCTGGGATTGCAACGCAGTGGGAGCAACGTGACACATAACACTAAAGGTAGAACTCAACCTCGTTTCTTTAGGATCACAAGGAGTAAAACCTTTTTAACTCAAATCGAGGTAAGATTGCTCCGAGATTAGAATGTAACCAGATAAGGAGTAAAAAGAATACTAACATGGTTTTCACAACTCATTTTTAGGTTAAAAATATTTTCGCAAACACTAGACTCAACGTCGACCAGTAGAAGGGTTTCCTACAGGCAGTCCTGCTCTGATACCAACTTGTGGCGCCCCGACCGGACTGCTATACAGTGATGCTGTGTGTCACCGGTTAAGCGATACAACCGGAGGTTACGGGTTTACCAATCCCCGGCCAAAACCTTTGGCAGGCGTTGCTCGGAATTGATCATCGGCAACGCAACTCCCCGATTGATGCCTTAACACAGGCACAACTATCAATGCATAATAGAGAGATCAAGACTTGTGGAACAACTGGCACATCACAGACTCTACGACACAAATCATTATAGTTCAACTCTTATAATAGAGAAAGATAGCAAATTACAACCAGAGGTCACAGACCCAACAGTACATCAGGCGGAAGCGAATTAAGTTGTTCTAAACAACAAGATCCAAATTATGGCCTAAGAGGCCTACATATAAGCATTCAAGCGCCAGCTGTTCCGGGATGTCCCAAGCTGCCACCTGGGAACCCCAGACTACTCGTCGACGTCCGCAAAGAACCCACCTTCGAGGTCGGTGAAGTCCTCCTCTGAAACAAAACAAACGACGTTGAGTTCGACGAACTCGCAAGATTATATATAGAGCTTTAGCTCGATGAGGCTTTCAAAGTTTTATGGCTGTTTTGCATAAAGCTGATTTTATTTATAGAAAACATAACTCCATGGCATCGACTAAACAGAGTATTTTGAAAGGGGGTAAGC
The DNA here is from genome assembly GCA_947311845.1 of Poa pratensis. Taxonomy (NCBI): domain Eukaryota; kingdom Viridiplantae; phylum Streptophyta; class Magnoliopsida; order Poales; family Poaceae; genus Poa; species Poa pratensis. The sequence continues at coordinate 9,873,760 of CAMZMU010000121.1, read as the reverse complement.
AGTAACTCTCTTCTTTTGATCCTTTCTCATCATCAACCACCATCATCACTGTACCTGTTCTACAAAGGCACCTCCCCAAATCACCCTCGAGGAAGCTAACCTTGCATTCTTGAGTAGTACCTTTAGTACCCAGTTTTTAATCATTCCGTTCAAGTTATTCTATGATCTCTGAATCCGTCACCAAGTCGTCCATAACCGCGGACACGGCTTTTCGAAAAGATTTATCCCTGCAGGGGTGTACAATGTGAAAGTCGCCAGGCTCCCGAGGGCCCTCCCAGCTTCTTATCCATGCGTACCGTCCGGCCCATTGCCTAGCTCTTAGCTCTCTTCCGGGGAAAGCCGGCTGGGTGGGAGCGGTTACAACCTTTACCTCGCTTAAGACTAACCAAGGATCATCAGTGAGGACGGGACAGGTTCAGTGCCTCCAACACCCTGCCCCGTGGCCACCATTTTCCTAAACACCACAATCCTCATCTCGGTATTGGCCACCATCTCAACGCACGCGCAAATGGAAAGCCAAACTAGAGGACCCTCGGCTAGTCCGCCACAAGTTAGTCGATCGACGAGGTTCCATATGCCCACGCATGGTTGCACGCTCATCTTGGCTCGTAGGCGAGAACTCGCATCTAGGCGGCGAGAACGACACAAAGCACCACAACCATAGTGGCCTCTCATCCCCACCTTTAAGCATTTTATTAACTGTCACCACAATTCCTCCACCATCATCCGGACATTTCACACCTGTTTCCAACATGAGATATCCACCGGACGACTAAGCATTTAACTAGTCATGGCTAAGCATCAACATAGCATAGTTAAGTAGTTCAGGCCAACAATACAAACCTATGGATAATAGGAGGGAAACAGGTATTGGCATCGGGAACTTAATGCAACTATAGGATACTCTAATCCAATAAAATTGACATTTGGAACCGCATGCAATATTATAGTGGAGAAAATATTTGCGGAAAATAGGATAAGACATGCTCAGAGGGGGGATTACGCTTGCCTTGTTGATATGAAAGGTAGTAAGAATCGTCGAAGAATTGTGGTTGCACCTCAACTCCTCGATCTACCGAAGCACAAACAACACCGGAAAAGAAACAACATAAATAACACGAATACAATTAGGTGCAATGCACAAACATGATGACATGACAATTTATGGTACTGAACTTATTTTGAGCTATCTAGCAATTTTAAATGGGGTGCGAGAATAATTACCTCGCCTAGATGAGAAAACACCCCATATTTAACTTAATGATTCTCCTAGCTTCTATTAGTGCAGTACTGTAATTGTGATTAAACATGCATGAAAATGATGCTTCTGGATAATTCACAATGTTCTGAGCATTTTGGTATAATACACACAAATTTCTGACGGACCGATAAAAAGTTATTACATTTATAATTTCCCTTTTTAAAATCTTTCCTTTTGATAATTTATGTAAAACAACAATTAAAACTAGTTGTCCAGATTTGGAAAAAGATGAATTAGGAATTTTATTAGGTACTGAACCAAAGCGGAATATCCGATCCACTTCGGACTCGGAATATCCGATGGAGGGAACAGTGGGCTTTGGAGGTACTGAGAATTCTCGGATTATCCGAATTTGCCAATTTCGGATTATCCGATTGAGACAAAGGTCAGGAATTTCGCTAAGGACCAACGGGCTAGTCGTACTGGAGCTGCTCGGATTATCCTATTTGTCTAACTCGGATTATCCGATCAACCGACACGGAGGCGAGCTTCAGCCGCGGTTCTCCACGGGCTACGGCGGCTCGACGAGCAAGACGGGGAGGGAGGATGGAGGGTGTCCAGGCGGACCGCAGCTCACCCTGAGCTCGTAGGGGAAGACGGCGAGCTCGGGGACGCAGCGACGGCGGCGAATCGCTCCCGGCGGTGCGCGGACGTCAGCGGAGAAGACACGGACGGAGCTCACGATTCCTAGCGCCCCGGCTCGATTCCTTCGGCGGAGAGGAAGCAGGCGACGTGGCGGAGCTTCCTGCGCTCGTCGATTCGTCGAGGGCGGCTCGGAGCGACGGCGCCGTGCTCGACAATGGCGGCGGCAGTGCGGCCGAGCGGAGGAAACGTGGAGAGAGGGAGAGGAGTAGGCAAGTGAGGGATGGGGAGCAGCGCGCGGTGGGGGCCTCCTTATCTCCTCGTCGCGGCAGGAGGAGGGGGGGGGGGGGGGGGGGGGGGGGGGGGGGCGGTGCGGGCGACGCGCCGTGGCACGAAGCGAGGAACACGGCGGCGTGGCTACAGGCAGATGATGACGCTTTCCTGAAAAAACCCCTGGCTGCATTTTTTTATTTACGAAGAAGTTCTTGCCTCCTTTTCTTCTGGATTTCTTCCCTGGTTTTTTCTTTGCCCATTTAATTGAGGCCCTTAATTAAGTCCAAACCTTATGCAAATTTGTGGTGACTCCTGATTTAACATAAAGAGGCCATGGTAATAATTTCAGCCCATTTGAAGTAAGTTTCCAGGGGTAACTTGTTTGAGTTTCAATTCTGGCATTTTTGGTATTTTCAAGATTTAAAACACTTAGCCATTTATTTGTCTTTGAGAAAAATATATTCTGAAGTCTTGAAACTTTGTTGACACATATAAAACTAAGAGTGAAAATTGGTGGTCAACAATTACTTCAAAACTTGAAAGCAAAGCAATAGGCATTTGGGGCTTTTCTCTTTATAAAATTATTTGAACATAAATTATTTTCCCAAAGGTCACCAAGGAAAAGAGTGGAGGCTCCCAACATCATGGTGAAGCAATCCATGCCTTCTGTTTTGAAAGTGTAAAGGATTTTAAAAGTGTTTGAATTCAATTGGATCAAGCCAACTTGAATGTCCTTCCTTTTATAAAACATTTGGCATTTTCCTATAGTTCCAACATTATTTAATTTAACTCGTGGATCTTCCTTGATGAATAGGGAAGCTCAAGAAAGTTTTGTTTTGCCCCAAACATCCATAAGCCTCAAGGTTGAATTATTTCCAGGATGGCATTTGTTTTTAAAAGGTGCCAACTCAATTGTTTTATTTGTTTAGCAAATTAGAATGGATGCCATGATGCAATGAAACACAAAAGTGAAAATTTTACCCATCTTTTTAGGTTCACAATTTCTGGGCTGTTACAGCTGCGGATCGTCTCCGCAGGCGTCGTCTTCTTTGACCCGTCTTCACCAACGTCATCGTCAACAACATCACCGCTGCTTTGGGCGCGGTGAACCTGTCTGCATCGGCTACTTCCTCTACAACCGTTCGGTACGTGCGGCGTATTCCGAACTGTTTTGCTATGGATATGTTGGCGTGTATGTTGCTGCTGTTCATGTTGCTTAGTACATCTAGTATGTTTGTATTTAACATGTTAGTAGCTGCGTTTGTCATGTTTAATATTCTGGAATTAATCATGAAATTATTGCCTAATTTTCCAACATTGCGTTGGTAAAATTGTCTGATTAAAGTTTTTATCTTTCTTTTTGTATTGTACATTGATATGTTTGTGTAGTTTGTAATGTTTCAACGAGGTTTGTTACCCTTCCTAGGTTCAACAAAATGCACGCAGGTAGTGCAACGAAGATCACTAATTTAAACTTTGCATTTTAAAACCTTAATGAATTATATCATCTCAAGTTTTCTAGCTAATGCATTATGAAAATTGTAATGCATGTCAAGACATGCATGTCAAGAGTCATTGGAGGGGTTGGTTACAGTACCCGCTAAATTTTTTTTTGCCCTTTTCGCGATAATATGTACATGAAATATATGTGCGCCGACGAGCAAGTTCCATTCCCGTGATCGGTTTCGAGTTTGGTCGACTCTAACACCTTAATTTTGGATCCAAACTCGCAAAAACATCTGACGAATTTTGTCAAATTCGTCGCACTCAGTCATCCGTTTAAATTTTCCTTACACGAGTAGATGAATATCAACCTTCCGAACAACTTTCATGTTTTAGCCTTTTGGTTTTGACGGACATAAACATATTTCTCTCCAATCTTCAAATTCGTTGTATTTTGTCTGCGTAAAAAGGACAAAGTCTGACGGATTTCAAAATTTTGAAACTCGAGGTGGCCACGTCGCCCGGACACTGTAGAAGCGCCGTCGCTTCGACATCCGACGGTACGCGTGGCATTTTGGCGCAAAGGCCACTGCGTGTTTTGAAATTTGCGAACCGGTCCTCCTCGCCCTCCTCCTCTCCTCTTTCCTCCTCTGCTCGGACTGAGACGCCGCCGACGCCGAGCTCCTTCTCCCGACAAATCGAAGCACACAGGGAGCTCCGCCGTCGTCTCCTCTACCTCTAAGAAAATTTCAAATTTAAGAAATTTTCAAACTTTTGCACATAAAGGTTGCACCAAATATCCATTGTGTACAAAAGTGAAACTAAGAAATTCTGAAAATTAAGAAATTTTTAAACTTTTCACGTAAACTAAGAAATGTCCGTTTTGTTGCAGATTTTTTGGATTAGTTTTCCAAATAATTTTTGTATTTTTTGCTGAAACAAAAAAACCAAATTCCAGCGGATTTCGCAATTTTGTATCACAACGGGCGCGGCGTGTCGCTGCACGACAATTCCTAGTTATATATATAGCGGGCCCAAAGCTTATTTCGAGATGTCGGTTGTTGTGCTTTCAGACATTTTCACTTTTTGAGCTAGCATAGCACATTACCAGAACATGAAGATTACACTACTATTTAATATTGAATTCATATAATATATAATACACTTGTCTCAACAAAGTAGCCGAGTCATTTTCGCTGGTAGATGGAAGATGTTGCAATAAGCCTTCGTGGAACAAGATCATCCACCTTTGAGAACCATGGACGAACCCCCGCTAGAGTGAAACGAAGCATATATCCCCACTGAGACAGATCTTAAAACCAATCCAAAATTCATCATTGGGTATCAGCACATCCAACCATGTTGTGGTCAGCCATTGTTGCTTGACATGGCATCTGCCATTCTTTAGTTGAATTGCAACAAACCGCTTAAAAAAAGGCTATTAACGCGATCAAGTTCTTTTCACCGTTGGTTTTCAGTGTATAGATATTCTTTCACGGGGTATTCTTTGCTAAATTATCGAATCCTATTTGTAGTTAGTTGTGCAGTGTAAATCCGGTCATCATCTTAAAAAAATCATTCATTCGATGATACACATCTACACCTTAGTTATGTTCTTATTTGCACTCCAATTTATCGTATCAACTATCCTGGATAGGATGCGTCGAGGTGTCATCTAGTTTGATATAGTAAACTAAATTTACTAAAATATTAAAACAAAGCGGAGCAAAGGAGCTAGCTTGCTATGTATCTATCCTTGTGAGGATGAAGTGGTGCCTAGAAGATATCATTATTTTGTGTAGCTGAAGATATGGTATATGTAAGGTTAAAACAGTAAAACTTGTATGATTGTAATAAGATGAATACGATACTCTGTTACATTTCATTTTATAATATAAAACTACTGTGTGCATGCATCGTCATGATGCAGATGCTGGAGCTATGCTCCCATTTCGAAAAAGAAAACTATGCACATACCACATAGTAATATGCGCTCTTAGTGCACTACTGTTTACCCATCGGTCGTTTACATTTTCAATAGTAAGTAGGTGAAGACGATGTTTTCAATTACTCCACAGTATCCTGAAGGCATATGACGATCGATAGACTATTTCGGTTCGGTAACGTGGCAAATTAATGGAGAAGCGGCTGTGTTTCAGTAAAAGACTTCATATAGGATGCGACTATTTATACCAAACTAATCTCAAGGCGCACCAGGTTATGATTTTGATCTCAACCAGGACTTGCTTCAAGCATGCACAATACAAGCCCCCAGTTGCCGACGATGACCACAACGACATTGTTGAAGCCCCGCGAGAAAACTCAAAATCATCAAGCAGTAGATTACATGGCGGCTGGGTGCAGCTGCGATGTAGCTCCAGATGATTGACCTGACACGGCGGGTGCAAACACAGGCGCCACACCGGATGAGAGAGTACAAGTAGACAACATAGTGCTAATCCATAGAGTGGGTAGCGTATAAGACGGGAACATGCACGATCTGTAACATTACAGTAGATATCCGCTACAAAAGTTGAACATTACTCTCGGATCATTGTTCCTGAGACCTACCGTGCCTAGCTAGCAAGGTTGTTGTTTTTGTTTGTGTTGTGGACCGGCGTAGTGGCCATGCTTGTATAGATTACTAGTCACACGAGCGGTGCTCTATACTGATGGATGAAAGAGTCTGTCGCTTAAATAGACGAGACCCCAAATCAGTACAAGCCGTACATTCTCTCTATTTATAAAGGAGTTGTGTGTTGTGTCCAAGAAAACTCACATGCATGCTCGCTGCAGGCATGTGAATGCTCAGCTGATGAAAAACACCAAAACCATAATCACTCTAAATCTATAACATGTTCTCTTTCGGTGACAGAATGGGGAGAACTCGAAATTTAAACTAACACAAAGAACATGCAAGTCGATGTTGTTAGCTGACTCCGCCTTGTCCCTAATGTCTGGTTGCTAGTGAAGGAAGAATAGCAAGTCGTAGCAAACACGATGGTTAATTTTGCAGGTGGATGATAACGAGGTGTGCAAACCGTGTTTCATGCTCCTGTTTTGGCCCTATGGTCTGCATTTTGGCTGCCTGTCTATCTCATATTTATCGCGTGTCGGCCCGGCCAAGAGGCACCAGCTAACATACCTACCGGTGACTGACAGACGATGCGCTCCCGCCGACAATACGCCTCCTCATGAGGAATTTGGCACGCATGTTTATCATCCTTTCAATATTGTATTCGTTTGAGCGATACATGATTTTTAATATGCCAAGGAAATGAAATCTGGATATGGATGATCCATTAGATCGTCCGTCGTCAGTTCTTCTAGAAACTTGATCTAGAAGAAGACGACTAAATGTGGTTCTAGATACCGGAGAAAATTATTAGATGCGTGCAACTTCACTGCAGCTTTTCTGTATACCTCTTTGTTTCTACAGAATGAACTTGCTTTTCCAAGGTCAGTCCTCCGTTGCTGAAATTATGTCCATGAAAAAGTGGTTAATTTAGAAGTCTGTATGCTGTGTTTTGCGGTATATATGTTACTATAATAATAGTACTTAAGAAAGAAAGGAGCTCTGGTGCATGCCTAATAGAAGAAGATTAGGTGCATGCATGCCGCTCTACCAACATAAACATCTTTATTCATTTGTCTTTTCAGAAAGGAATCAGGTTGTAGTGCGCTGGGAAAAGCGCAGATTAAAACAGTTCAAGGGAGATATTAGGTTGCTGATAGTCCGGCTACACATTCGGTTAATATGGTTAATTCGGTTCGGTTTATACGGTTTCAATATTTCGGTAAATACGGTTTTGTACGAGAATATGGTTCGGTTTCGGTAATAACTAAATAATTTCGGTTTGGTTTCGGTAATAACCAAACTAACCAAATTTGACGCGAATTTTTGAATAACACCTAACTTTTATGGTTGTATATTACACTTTTGTATTTTCTTTGACCGAGTTAAATGTCTTAAAAAAGAAAGAAACACAAAAGAATGAAATTTCGGCAAATATAATATTTATAAGATACACTATGGTATTTTTTTACCGAGTTGAATGTGTTACACGAACCTAAAAAGCATGAGTTTTTGGCCAATATAAAAATTAATACACGTACAGGAGTCGAACTCCTGAACTGTATGTGCAACGCAGCAGAAAACAACACGTCCAAACAAACAGGTTCATCATGCTTTTGTGTACAGTAAGTACTGCAAGACCTATATTTATCGTCTCTATGAAGTTGGGCTGGGCCTCCGAAGGGGAATTCTGTGATGGGCTGGGCTGTTCGGTTTACTTCGGTTTAACCAAAATATTTCGGTTTAAAACCGAATTAACCGAGGGCCTTATGGTTAGCTGTTTTACTAACTGTAACTGTAACCGTAAACTAAAAAAACCAGAAATTCGGTTCAGTTAGGTTTTTTTTCGGTTCACTTTTCGGTTTCGGTTCGGTTTTGCACAGTCTTAGCTGATAGTGCGCTTCTTTAGATTCTAGGAGTATCTAGAAAACAAGCAAGATTTCGACTCGCCATGCATCACTGAGATTTGACGAGACTTGCATGTTTTCTACTACTATACGGTTAGAAATCCATCCATCCGATCGAAATCAAAGATGTCGCCGTCGATCGTCCAAGAACGTTGACGGAGGATGTAAGAACCCCGGATTTTTTTACTGAACAAAATTCGTTTGCAAGTTCAAAGATTTTTTTCCCTTTATTTTCTTACTCAACCTCTCCTACAGGCTACAGCCCACATATCTCTCTGTAGACTTTTTTTCCTTTGCCTCACTTCCCTGTAGCCCAACAGCCCAGTAACCAAGTCCGAACCAGGTCTTTTCCCCAATCGAAAATTCCAGCTGCTGCTGTACCACGGCTCCGCCGCCGTCGCCGCACTGCTCGGAGTCGGAGGCCACGCCGCCGACCTGCAAAAGAGAGCAGCAGAGTCCACGCGTTGCTGCAGCTGTTGGCTGTCCTGCGTGTTGTCAAGAATATAATATATTGTCTAGCCCTTTCTATCAGTTCGGACTTTTGAGATAATTGGCTAGTGCATCAATCTAATAATTGGCTAGTGCATCAATCTAATATGGTATTAGAGTCAGAGGTCTCGAGTTCAAATCCTGGCTAACACAGTATTAAATAAAATATATGCGGACACCCGAATTTCACATCCTAGTCCCGTGAAGAAAAAGTCGACCGCCTAAACGTGAGGGGGAATGTCAAGAATATAATATATTACCTAGCCATTTCAATCAGTTCGGACTTTTGATATAGTTGCCTAGTGCATCAATCTAATACGTGCTAGCTCCAACCGCCTCACATCTCTCATCGCCGCACTGCAAACACACGCGCAGACACGGGCAGGCACGCCGCCACGATAATGCCGCGCTGGAGTAGATGCATCAGGAGGCTCATTCGCCGTCCGCTGGAACCGCCTGAGTGAACCGTCCTCGAGCTGAACCGACTCCACCACCCTATAAGTTCTTGGGTCAGTGCTTTTCTTGTTCGTTTTCGTCGAGCTCAGTCCTCTCTAGTGATTCCCAGGTTCATATGGTCGCTGTGATGTACCCCGTTGATCAGTAGCAGCAGGTGTTCAACACCATATTCCTATATCAGGTTACAGTAGTAGTTAGGTCAGTCCAATTTCCCTGCTATGGCCGATCTTGTCACCTGTGCGGCTGTACCATATGTTACGTATCTTCGCAAAAATGGAACCCTCTCTCTGTGCTGATCACGTCCATACCCTCGGTTGCTGCTGGCATGCCTCGCCGGCGACGCAATCGTTTATTTGGTAGCAGCCAGAGTACTCTGTTTGCCTGAAGCTGAACTGAAGTGAACTTTGTGTTCGTTCTGGGCATGAAAAACACTACCACATTCACTTAGTCAGCAAGCATTCCTTTCTCTTTGAACCAAGTTAAATAAAACACCACATGAAAAATCCAAGTCTAACCCATTCAGTACAATGTTCTGCTAGTTTTAGCCCAACACCATAAATCCAAATGTCCACTTTCTTGCTACCCAAAACCGGAATTATGTTTCGTCTTCTTCTAGTTCAAATTTCAGAATTACATATTTGTTCCTTGCCTGAATTGTGTGAGCTAGAAATTTATTTGTGTTTGAATCTTTTGCTATAGGACATGCTAAAGACGAGTACGTATACGAGGAGGGAGTACAAGGTCTAAGACAACTCTCAACCAGAAGACCAAAACGAGTGCAGCATAGTAGGGCAAGTCACAGTTCCTTGATCATGTTTAATCCACCTGCCACATATGATAGATCACTAGTAGAAAAAGGGGCAACAAAACCGGTTCTATAGGGCCTTTAGCACCGGTTGAGCAACCGGTGCTAATAAATCGGCACTAAAGGGTACCCCCCTTTAGTACCGGTTGCTTACAAACCGGTGCTAAAGGCCTCCACGTGGGCAGAGCAGAGCGCGCACAGGCGGCGGACCTTTAGTACCGGTTCGTATTACGAACCGGTACTAAAGGTTTATACTTTTTTTTCTTTTCGTTTATTTTTCAGGGTTTAGGGTTTCTGTTTTTTTTATTTTCGTTTATTTTTCAGGGTTTAGGGTTTTGGAGGAGATCACGTCGATGCACATAAAAAAGTTTTTCGCACACGTGAAGATCACATAGCACACATACAACTTGGTATATATATGTACACATATAAAGTACTCATAATTCATTACATATGGAGATCACTCTTAGTACATGGAGGGAGAGGCTACTTGTCGGTATAGTGGAATTCTCCGGATTCAGGTATGACCTCCGTAAGAAAAAATCCCGCCAATTCCTCCGTGATTGCTTTTACGCGGTCTTCTGGTAGGAGCTCGTTCCGCTTTTTGCCCATCTTAATTTGAAAGAAGGAGATCAAATCAATTATATGAAGGAAACTAACACAATTGATGGTAGCAAAATAAAGTTGTGAATGATGTTTACGTACCTCTCTAGTTTTTCGAGTATTATCTCTCTCGTTAACCATCATGCGAATGTACTCGCAAATGTATTATCCACATAAATCCGTCCCAGGTGGTTGTTTTAGGTACCACTATACGAGAATAGAATTCAATCAAATAATAATCAAGAGATTGATAATGGTATTGAAACGTGAAGTACTACTTACCAAGTTAGCCTTAAACTCCAGCTTTTCTTTCCACTCACCACGTTCTTCCTCTCTGAACTTTCTCCAAACCCTGCCCGGCAAAGAAAATGAATTGATGAGTTATTTGACCGATATATCAGGAAATGAACGAAAGAGGCCGATATAGTGCGATTGAAATTACCTCCTGAGCATTACACGCACGCTTCTGTAGTCCTCAGGATCTCTCCTTAATGAGTCCCAGACTTCAACTTCTCCAACATCGATTTTAATGATCATCAGAATGAAGTGGAACCTGGACACGTTTATATACGCGGTTATTCATAACTCATCAATTACACTTAATATCGGAAAAGCAAAATATAGAATGTGTACAAGACAGTAACTCTCACTTGAAGTTGTAAGGAAAACATATTTCTTTTTTGGTACTTTGTCGCTTTAATGCCGGAGTTTGCTAAGGGCACTTCGTCGTCGTCTCTTATTTCTTCTATCTCAAGTCCCTCACCGGAGTCGTTCAAACATTTTGCGCTGAAATCTTCTCCATCGGAATCTTCATCGGAATCTTCTCCATCGTTATTTACTCCAAGGGTCTTCTCAAAAATAATTGCTGCCATTCGCTCTTCGTTCTCCTCGTCTCGGATGAAGGGGGCGTCGTCCTCCATAGCTCAATGTCACTGCAATTTACAAAGTACTTAGCAAATTTAAATTTCTTACACAAAAATTGATACAATGCAATGAACAATATCCTACAATTTCCAATATAGCAATGTCTAAAATAATAGCTAATAGCAATTTAAAATTCATAGCTAATAGCAATTTCAATAATAGCTAATAGCTCAATGTCACTGCAAATTTAAAATTCATAGCATCAAGGTTAGAAAGTACACAAATTTTAAGTAGCAAGCAAATTTAAATTTCTTATACACAAAAATTGCAGCAAATATTTCTTAACAAAAATATTGCAACTAATTATGGAGTATTAACAAAAATTGTTTTCCTAACACAATTTTTAACATTGTTTTCCTAACACAATTTATAATTTAACATTGTTTTAACATTATGGAGTATTAACAAATTTAAATTTTTATACACAAAAATTGCAACAATTTTTAACATTGTTTTCCTAACACAATTTTTAATTTAACATTGTTTTAACATTATGGAGTATTAACAAATTCTAACTTTACTAACTTTGCTAACTTTACTAAAATGAAACACTAATAACCCAAATTTGCTAACTTACAAATTTTGATTTACTAACTTTGCTAAATTTAGGTGTTAGTGCTAAGTTAGAATTCTAACACCTAAAATTTCACTGACACCTAAAATTACATGTATGAGTACTAAAATAACAGTACTAATCAAAAGAACAGTACTAAAATAATAAAAAATGAAAAAAAACTCACCTTCGTGGAGGGCCGGAGCAGGGCTACGCGGCGGCCGGAGCACGTCGTGGAGGGCGCCGGAGCAGGAGGCGCGGCGCCGTACGTGTGGAGGCCGGAGAGCAGGGGCGGCGGATGGCGGCTGAGCAGGGGCGGCGGAGGGCGCCGGAGCAAGGGCGGAGCAGGGGCCGGCGGGGTGATGGCGCGCGCGGCGACGTACGGGCCAGAGCGATGGCGGCGCCGCTGGCGCGCGGGAGGCCGTCGATGGCGCGCAGCGACAGTGCGGTGGTGGCGCGCGGCGGATGGTGCGGCGGCGGCCGGCCGGAGCAGAGGAGGGAGGCGGCGTCGCGGAGGGAGCTCGAAAGGGCGTCGTCGGCGTCGAATTTAATTGGGGTCGATTTGGGGACGATCCCTCTCTAAAAACTGCAAAAAAGCCTTTAACACCGGTTGTTGTCTACAACCGGTGCTAAAGGTACCTTTAGCACCGGTTGTAGACAACAACTGGTGTTAAAGGTCTTTTTGGGCCGCTTTAAATTAGCGCGCGCAGCCAACCTTTAACACCGGTTGTAGACAACAACCGGTGTAAAAGGTCTTTTTTGGAATTTCTTTTTTCTTTGTTCATTTTTCTGACTTATTTATTCTACTGATTTAATTGTCCAAATTTGACAAACTTTATATCAAACTTAACCCTGGACATGTATAATATTTTGGTACTGGTAATTTTCAAGTTTGACTATGTTGAATATATTCAAATTTCAAATGGATGATTTGAGTAAATTTGACATTTAAATCTATATCATCAAAAAAATTAAGCAAAATGCATGTTTGATAGTTTTTTATATAATTTGAATTTCTAAAAAAGCTTTTAATATGAATTAAAAAAATAGAATTTAAATGCAAGTTTGAGTGTTCTTGATATAATATGGATTTCTAAAAATCCACCGACGGCTGTGTATGCAGGGGGAGGACACGTGACTGACATGAGTCGTGACCGCAAAGCCCGCCTTTAGTCCCGGTTGGTGTTATCAACCGGGACTAAAGAAGCACACGGATCGTGTGTTTCTTTCAAGCGCTTGTGAGACGTTGGATTGGGGGTGTGTTTCTTTTGAGGGATTGTGAGCTGTTGGATCAGCAGTATCACGACCACTTCGTGAGCCACATGACCCGGTTGGTGTTACCAACCGGGACTAGAGAAGCACACGTACCCTATATATAGCCCCCCTCCCGGACATGTTCAGCACTCAGTGTCTACTCATTGTAGTTCATTTTGGCAGTACACGGGTAGCAGAGAGCAAGATTTCTGAGAGGCAGGAGTTCCTAGAGCGGAGGCTGAAGGTGAACCCTCCCCTCGGTCGGATCCAAGCAGCGGCAAGGCGCTCTGATGATTAGCAACATCCCCAACACTTGTTCGGACGGTTGCAAATCATCAGAGACGTCTTGCCGCTGTTTGGATCGAAGGCCGATTTGCCGTCTCACGACCACGCGATGATTTGCCGATTTGCCGGTCAGAGTGGCCACTGGAGAAGGTAGGCAACTTCGATCCGACGTGGTTCTGAAAGGGGCATGGTTAATTTAGGTTGGGCTGTATGACGGGGAAACCGTGTGTTTTGTTCCAATTTTTTCGAGCGCTTGTGAGCCGTTGGAGTTTTTAGAGCCAAAAATCAGTGTTTAGAGTTTTCTTCTGAGTTTTCATAACACAGTTACATAAAAGGTTTAATACATTATTACACATCACCAACAACACCCCCTATCTATTGTTGGGGTATAAATTTTTTTCTTCGCGTATGTCGACCCTTTCTTCTGATTGCGCCGTAACCATGGAGAATCTTCATCATTTAACGGGATGCTTGGGTCAGCTTTCACTTTGAAGGGCGGAATTTCATGAAACTTATTGTAATCTTCTGACATGTCTGTCTTCTCCTCCACTCCCACGATGTTTCTTTTCCCTGAAAGAACTATGTGGCGCTTTGGCTCATCGTATGATGTATCAGCTTGCTTATCTTTTCTTTTTTTCGGTCTGGAAGACATGTCCTTCACATAGAAAACCTGAGCCACATCATTGGCTAGGACGAATGGCTCGGTGTGGTACCCAAGATTTTTGAGATCCACTGTAGTCATTCCGTACTGCGGGTCTATCTCTACCCCGCCTGACAGGTTGACCCATTTGCACTGAAACAAAGGGATCTTAAAATAAGGTCCATAGTCAAGTTCCCATATCTGCTGTATGCAACCATAATATGTGTCCTTTGTCCCATTGTCGTTTGTTGCATCAAAGCGGACACCACTGTTTTGGTTAGTGCTCTTTTTGTCTTGGGTGTCCGTGTAAAATGTATTCCCATTTATCTCGTACCCTTGGAAAGTCAATATAGTCGAAGATGGTGACTTGGCCAACAAGTATAGCTCTTCTCCAACAGTGGTGCTATTAATGAGATGTGTACGCAACCAACTGCCGAAAGTGTCTTCGTGTTTTCCTTTAATCCAGAAGTCGGTCTGCTCCGGGTATTTGGAGCGTAAAATATCCATGTGTTCCACGATATACGGAGCCACCAATCTGGAATTTTGTAGAACTGTGTAGTGTGCTCGAGTGAAAGAATGCCCGTCCATACTTGTTGTTGCTTTCTTTCCTAGCGTGCCTTTTCCACGCAGTCTCCCCTCATGGCGCGATTGAGGAACACCGATCGGCTTAAGATCAGGAATAAAGTCAACACAAAACTCAATGACCTCCTCTGTTCCATAGCCCTTGGACATGCTTCCTTCTGGCCTAGCACGGTTACGACGTATTTCTTTAAGACTCCCATGAACCTCTCAAAGGGGAACATGTTGTGTAGAAATACAGGACCGAGAATGGAAATCTCTTGGACTAGGTGAACTATGAGGTGCGTCATAATATTGAAGAAGGATGGTGGAAACACCAACTCGAAGCTGACAAGACATTGGACCACATCCTTCTGTAAACTTGGTAGAGTTGCTGGATCGATTACCTTCTGAGAAATTGCATTGAGGAATGCACATAGCTTCACAATGGGTACTCGAACGTTTTCCGGTAGAAGCCCCCTCAATGCAACCGGAAGTAATTGTGTCATAATCACGTGGCAGTCATGAGACTTTAGGTTTTGGAACTTTTTCTCTGCCATGTTTATTATTCCCTTTATATTCGACGAGTAGCCAGACGGGACCTTGATACTGCTCAGGACTTGAAAAAAGATCTCCTTCTCTTCTTTGGTAAGAGCGTAGCTGGCAGTACCTTGATACTTCTCTGGATTCAGGTTGTCTCCTTCGTGTATACGTTGCTGGTCCTGCCGTGCATCCGCTGTATCTTTCGTCTTCCCATACACGCCTAAGAAGTTTAGCAGGTTCACGCAAAGATTTTTCGTCACGTGCATCACGTCGATTGCAGAGCGAACCTCTAGCAATTTCCAATAGGGTAGGTCCCAAAATATAGATTTCTTCTTCCACATGGGTACGCGTTTGTCAGCGTCATTCGGAACAGATTGTCCGCCAGGACCCTTTCCAAAGATTACTTTTAAATCCTTGACCATATATATAACATCACCAGTAGGGAGGGTAGGCTTCGTCCGGTGATCTGCCTCACCTTTGAAATGCTTGCCTTTCTTTCTTACGGGATGCTGTCTTGTAAGAAATCGACGATGCCCCAGGTACACATTCTTGTTACCTAAATATATACTGTCAGTCTGACCTAAACAGTGCGTGCATGCATTGTATCCCTTGTTTGACTGTCCTGAAATGTTACTAAGAGCAGGCCAATCATTGATGGTTACAAACAGCAACGCTCGTAGGTCAAATTCCTCCTGTTTGTACTCATCCCACACACGTACACCTTCTTCACGCCACAACTGTAAAAGTTCGTCAACTAATGGCCTCAGATACACATCAATGTCGTTGCCAGGTTGCTTCGGGCCTTGGATAAGCACTGGCATCATAATAAACTTTTGCTTCATGCACAACCAAGGAGGAAGGTTATAGATACATAGAGTCACGGGCCAGGTGCTATGACTGCTGCTCTGCTCACCAAACGGATTCAAGCCATCTGTACTTAGACCAAACCTTAAGTTCCTTGCGTCAGCTGCAAAATCTTTGAACTCACTGTCGATGTTTCTCCACTGCGACCCATCAGCGGGGTGTCTCAGCATCTCGTCTTCCTTACGGTCTTCTTTGTGCCATCGCAACAACTTGGCATGCTCTTTGTTTCGGAACAAACGTTTCAACCGTGGTATTATAGGAGCATACCACATCACCTTGGCAGGAACCCTCTTCCTGGGGCTCGGCTCGCCCTCAACATCACCTGGGTCATCTCGCCTGATCTTATACCGCAATGCACCGCATATCGGGCATGCATTCAAATTCTCGTGCTCACCGCGGTAGAGGATGCAGTCATTGATGCATGCATGTATCTTCTGCACCTCTAATCCTAGAGGGCAGACAATCTTCTTTGCTTCGTACGTACTATGGGGCAATACGTTATCTCTTGGAAGCATCCTCTTTAATATTTTCAGCAAGTTTTCAAATCCCTTGTCAGATAGTCCATTCTGTGCCTTCCATTGCAGCAATTCCAGGGTGGTACCCAGCTTTTTCTGGCCATCTTCACAATTTGGGTACAACAATTTTTTGTGATCCTCTAACATGCGCTCCAACTTCGACCACTCGTTCTCACTTCCGCAGTTTATCTGTTCATCAATAATGACCCGACGAAGATCATCATCGGACTGATCATCAACAATGATCTCATGTTCAGCTTCGTCTTCCTCCATTGTAGTACCACCGTGTTCAGAGAACACAGGATAGTTGTCATCATCCTCTTCTTCATTGTCTTCCATTATAACCCCTCTTTCTCCGTGCTTGGTCCAACAAAAATAATTGGGCATGAAGCCTGCTCGCAACAGGTGGGAGTGGAGGGTTCTTGAGGAAGGGTAATTCCTCTTATTCTTACAGTCATCGCATGGACAAAATATAAAACCATTCTGCTTGTTTAACTCAGCCACACGGAGAAAATTATGCATGCCATCAATGAACTCGGGACAGCGTCGGTCACCGTACATCCATTCCCGGCTCATCTGCATTATACAAATATATCAAATATAGATATGTGACAAAATTCATTAATACAACAGTTCACCACATTTAAACAAAAGTAGAGTAGCGACCAAATCTAATACATAGTTCTCATAAACATTCATTAATTGAAACTAACATACAACTAGCTAAAGAATTTAAATCCAACGACAAATGCGATCAAAATCGCAACTAAGGTAATTATTGAACCAACAGCATAATGATACCAAGCCTCTTGACTAATGACATATTTTCTAATCTTTTTAAGCTTCAAGCGCATTGCATTCATCTTGATCTCGTGATCCAAGCGCATTGCCTCCATCTTGACCTCGTTATCATCGACGACGTCGGCAATCTTGAACTCCCATTTCATCTTCTCTTCGAGACGAAGATCTTCACTTCTTTTCAATTTTGCTTTCAAATCATTGTTTTCTTTTACAAAAAACTCGACAATAGGGTCGGTTGGAATTTCCGGTTCAACTACCTCCTAGATAAAAATATATGTACGTCAAGTTGGTCGGCATAATTGTTATAAACACGAAATTAAACAAATATATAGTTATAACAAACAATCGTACCACATCCGAATAATAGAGCGGACGAGAGCCGGTGTGGACAGATGTCAAAACCATGACACTATATATAACAAAAAATTATACAAATAAGAAAATTATACAAGTAATAAGTATGCATCTAAATCCAACTAAGATTTTTTAAAATAAAAGATAAAAATAAGAGGCTCACCGAGGTGGTGTCGGTGACGGGGCGGCGCGGGCGATCGACGGCGGTGAGGAAAGGGGACGAGACGACACTATAAAAAACCACAAATCATACTTTAATTTGAGCTCAAAATGCATATAAAACAAATGAAATCCCTAACTTAGTCATTTCATCAAACACCTTGCTAGCACTACAAAAATCAAACTAGCTAAACTAGCAAAAAATGAGCTAAACTTGAAATGCCGGAAGAGAAGATGAAGTTGCTAACCCTTGTATATGTAGGTGCCACCAATCTTGACAAATGTTGGAGAAAAATGGGGTGAACTAGAGTTGGGAGAGCAAAGAGAGAGAAAAAATGGAGTTGTGTTCGAGCTGCAAAAATGGAGCTGTGGCTCGGGGTGGAAGAAGGTAATATAGGGAAACCTTTAACACCGGTTCGTAACACAAACCGGTGATAAAGATGGGCCTTTAGTACCGGTTTGTGTTATGAACCGGTGTTAAAGGTTCTGGCCGTGGGGCCCCCCGCTGCAGCTAATACCAACCGGTGTAAAAGGTCCGCACAAACCGGTACAAAAGCCTGCCGGCCGCCTCGCCCTCTGGAACCGGTACTAAAGGACCCTTTAGTTCCGGTTCCTGTCAAACTGGTGCAAATGGGGCCGCACCGAAGGCCCTGTTTCTACTAGTGGATACTACCAGCTTAGTTATTGTCATGGGGATAAAACCCGGGTGCCCAAAGACCCACAAAAGATCCCAAGCAAACGCAAAATCGAGTGCTGCAAGCCTCCAGCTCGGCCGCCTCCGACCGCTCGGCTTGGCCGAGTCCGCCTACTCCGGGGTAGCCGGCCTCCGCCTAGCTTGCCGAGCGCCCCAAGGCGGCATGGGCAAAAGAAGCACCGCAGGCGCGTCATCATCACGATTCTCGAAGACAGGCAGACAACGACAAGGACGCCGCCTTATACGACCGAAGTCAACCGAGGTAGCCGGACCCGGGTAGCCCGCAGCCGGGTGGCCGGCTGCCAACCGCTTACGACGAGAAGAAGAAGACAGGGGCGCCATCCAGTACACCGATGGAACAACACGAGAAGAGTCTGCCGTACCGCGCAGGCCGGCGGCGTTGCCGGCTAGCCCTCCACGCAGCCCAGGCATGGGCTAAAGCGAGAACTAGCCTGACGTCTCCTACACCGCCAAGGACACTGATGGGACTCCACACAGGGTCAGCGAAGCCCCATTGGTCAGCCGGACGGAGGTACTGTACCCCGGCGACGTCATGATTGAAAACTCCTGTAGACCACGTCGGCCGGCTGGTACGGCCAGCTGGCCCCGCCTGTAAGCCAGACAGCCAGACCTATATAAGGCTGTCTGGGTGCCCGAGTAGAGGGGGATCCGAAACCGGCTTCTTCTTCCCCACCCCTGAGAGCTAGCTAGAACCAGAGCCATGGAGAGCTCCGCGAACAGCTCGAGGAGCAACCATGTACTTTGTCCACCGATATTAAAAAGATCATGCAGGAGTAGGAGTGTTACCTCCACCGGGAGGGCTCCGAACCTGGATACTTCGCGTCTTGGCGCTTCGGCGCAATCCCTGCGGGTGCCCGCGTTGCAGTACGCTGCTCCCACACCTATCTTAGCCACCCCGTGGCATATGCCGTGTTCGATACCACGTCAGTTATTTTATTTTTTGCATGATATTTAAAACCAGCTTATTTTTGAATGACGTGCAATTTAGTTATTTCCTAACACCAAAAAATATGTTTGCTTCTATTGACCATGTTACCTTGAAAACTTACGAATAATATCATTTGCGAGTAGTTTAAAGTAATGAGGGTTGTACTATAAGTAATGTTGCTAGATTAAATCTTGGAGCATGAAGTTTAAAATAAAAGATAATTGCCGAAGTTTAAAATAAAAGTCAGGGCACACACACGTTTCTGCAGAGAGAGACCGACAGTGGGGAGAAGTTCGATTCAGTTAGCTTCAGTTTTTGAGGAGCCAAACCTTGCGCAGAGAGGCCGACAGGTAGGACCCACCGTCTAGACCATAACCCGCCTGCATTACGCAGCCTTAACAAGGTCAAAACTGCGGTCGCAACTGAAATAAAAATGACCACGTACTAGAAGCAATCAAGAGCATAAATAAAACCTCAGAAGAACACACACGTTTCTGAATATAGAGGCCGACAGTCAGGACAGGTTCGATTCAGTTATCTTTAGTTTTTGAAGAGGCAAACCTTGCATAGGGAGAGTGACAGTCAGGGCCCACAGTCAGGGCACACAGACGTTTCTGCAGAAAGAGGCCGACAGTGGGGAGAAGTTTGATTCAGTTAGTTTTAGTTTTTTGAGGAGGCAAACGTTGCACAGAGAGGCTGAAAGGCAGGACCCACCGTCTAGACCATAACCCGCCTGCATCGCCAGCCGTTAACAAGGTGAAAACTACAGTCGCAACCAAGAGAAATGAGCACCACAACCAGTAATAATCACGGGAACATCAAAGGAGCACACGTTTCTGAAGAGAGAGAGAGAGGCCGACAGTCAGAAGAGGTTTGTTTCAGTTATCTTCAGTATTTTGAGGAGCCAAACCTTGCACAGAGAGGCTGACATGGTGAACCCATCAGCTAGACCATAACCCGCCTGCATCGCGAAACCTTAACAAGGTCAAAACTGCGGTCGCAGCCGAAAGAAAAATGACCAATCAAGGACATAAATAAAACCGCAGCAGAACACACACGTTTCTGAAGAGAGAGGACGATAGTGATGAGAGGTTCGATTTAGTTATGTTTAGTTTTTTTAGGAGGCAAACCTTGCACATAGGCTGCCATAGTGGACCCACTCTAGACCATAACCCGCCAGCATTGCCAGCCCTTAACAAGGTGAAAATTGCGAGCGCAACCGAAAGAAATGACCAATCACGTTTCTAAAGAGAGAGGCCGACAGTCAGGACCCACCTGCTAGACAACATCGCGGAAGTCAAAAAAATAAGAACAGAGCAACAAAATAAAAAAGTGGGCAAGAATCAATCAACAGGATAGCGAGTCACTGACATGGTGGAGCCAGCGGCAAGAACAACATCGCAAGAACGTAGCAACGGCATAAAAAAGTGGGCAAGAATCGATCGGCATGATCCTCTGAGTCACTGACATGGTGGAACCAGCGGCAAGAACAGTATCGCGAGAACGGAGCAACGGAATAAAAAAATGGGCATGAATCAATCAGCTTGATCCTGAGTAACTGACATGGTGGAACCAGCGGCAAGGACAATATCGCAAGAATGGAGCAACGGAATAAAAAAAGGGGCAAGAATCGATCAGCATGATCCTGAGTCACTGACATGGTGGAGCCAGCGGCAAGAACATCATCGCAAGAGACGAGCAACGGAATAAAAAAGTGGGCAAGCATCGATCAACATGCAATAAGTCACTGACATGGTGGAGCCAGCGGGATGAACAACATCGCAAGAACGGAGCAAGGGAATAAAAAAGTGGGCAAGAATCGATCAACAGATCAATGAGTCACTGACATGGTGGAGCCAGCGGGATGAACAACATCGCAAGAACGGAGTAAGGGAGTAAAAAAGTTAGCAAGAATCGATCAACAGATCAATGAGTCACTGACATGGTGGATCCAGCGGCAAGAACAACATCGCAAGAACGGAGCAACGGATTAAAAAAATGGGCAAGAATCGATCAGCATGATCCTGAGTCACTGACATGGTGGAGCCAGCGGCATGAACATCATCGCAAGAACGGAGTAAGGGAGTAAAAAAGTGGGCAAGAATCGATCAACAGATCAATGAGTCACTGATATGGTGGAGCCAGCGGGATGAACAACATCGCAAGAACGGAGCAAGGGAGCAAAACAGTGGGCAAGAATCGATCAATAGATCAATGAGTCACTGACATGTTGGAGCCAGCGGCAAGAATAGCATCGCAAGAACGGAGCAACGGAGTAAAAACGTGGGCAAGAATCGATCAGCATGATCCTGAGTCACTGACATGGTGGAGCTAGCGGCATGAACAACATCGCAAGAACGGAGCAAGGGAGTAAAAAAGTGGGCAAGAATCGATCAACAGATCAATGAGTCACTGAAATGGTGGAGCCAACGGCAAGAACAACATCGCAAGAATGGAGCAACGGAGTAAAAAAGTGGGCTAGATTCGATCAGCATGATCCTGAGTCACTGACATGGTGGAGCCAGCGGCAAGAACAGTACCAGAAGAAACGGAGCAACGGGATAAGAAACTGGGTAAGAATCGATCAGCATGATCCTGAGTCACTGACATGGTGGAGCCCACGACAAGAACAACATCGAACCCAGCTTCGAGTAACGGAGCAACCGAAAAAAGATGCAGTCTGGATCTTGATATGAGCGCGGGGTGTGTGGTACGAGGTTTTTAGAGCGCAAATGGCCTCATTCGACGTTATATGAGCTCGCGGGGTGTGTCGATCCCAGTCAAAACCCGAACGCGCTATCGAAAACGTAGCTTCTAACCACGAAAATTCAGGGAGAACGTGGTCTATAGGTGCCTTGCAACCCGAAACACAGCTTTTAACCACGAAAATTCGTAAACTTCGTGTGCAATGGGTGCCATAGACCACGTATTTGGAATTCTGTGGTCGTTGCTACCATCGACCACGAAAAAAAACGCGAAATTTCGTGGCCGAACGCCACTTTACACCACGGTCTCGGCGGACATTCGTGGTCTAAGCCCGAATTTCTACTAGTGTCATACGTCCGGCGAGGCGGATCCGCGACGGCGGTGACTCTTTGGTGGATTGGCGCCGGCAGATGCGGACGGGGAAAGGTCGGAATCGAGGACGGCGGGCTCGCGGCGGCGGCAGCGAGATGGGGAATGAATACGAACCGGCGCAGAGCTGAAATGTCCCTCCCACCAACTGCTATCTCGCTATACAGGGACCCCTCGTTTCGGCCGCGGAAACACAAAATTCTCGATTTCGTGGCGCGAATTCTCGGGCCCTAAGGACCATTCGGCGCAGTTTACGGTTTCTGTTCTGTGCGTTTTCCATTTCAAAACCGTATGCGGCAGTTATTTTAAGGTTTTGCGCGGTTTACTGTCATGCTCTAATCACTCTAAATCGATAACATGTTTTCTTCCTGTGACACAATGAGGGAGAACTCGTAATGAAAACTAACACACATGACATGCTAGTCGATGTTGTTAGCTGACTCCGTGTTGTCCCTAATGTTTGGTTGCTAGTGAAGAAAGAACAACAAGTCGTAGCAACACGATGGTTAATTTTGCACGTGGATGATAACGAGGTGTACAAACCGTGTTTCAGGCTCCTGGCCCGACGGTCTGCATTTTGGCTGCATGTCTATCCCATATTTATCCGTGTCGGCCTGGCCAAGAGGCACCAGCTAACCTACCTACGACCTACCGGTGACTGACCGACGATGCGCTCCCGCCGGCAATACGCAATAAGGTTTTAGGCGCGCGGCGGTCCCGGACAGACCCGCATAACCAGCTTTTAGTTCAAAATCAGCTCAATCTGACGGAGTCAAAACGAATTAGGCTAGCGTATTTTTAGGAGAAGTGGACCGGATTCGGGCGCCGCCTGACACTCTCAATTATTAACCATGATAGTTTACTTGTTTTTTTTTTTTTTTTGAAAAGGATAGTTTACTTGTTTATCATCCTTTCAATATCGTATTCGTTTGAGCGATACATGTTTTTTAATATGCCGTAGATAGAATCGTATGTACACACTTCTTGGTCAGTTGCTTTCCAAAGAATGAAATCTGGATATGGATGATCCATTAGACCGTCCGTCGTCAGTTCTTCCAGAAACTTGATCTAGAAGAAGACAACTAAATGTGGTTCTAGATACCGGAGAAAATTATTAGATGCGTGCAACTTCACTGCAGCTTTTCCGTATACCTCTTTGTTTCTACAGAATGAACTTGCTTTTCCAAGGTCAATCCTCCGTTGGTGATATTATGTCCATGAAAAAGTGGTTAATTTAGAAGTCTGTATGCTCTGTTTTGCGGTATATATGTTACTATAATAATAGTACTTAAGAAAGAAAGGAGCTCTGGTGCATGCCTAATAGAATATATGTTACTATAATAATAGTACTTAAGAAAGAAAGGAGCTCTGGTGCATGCCTAATAGAAGATGATTAGGTGCATGCATGCCGCTCTACCAACATAAACATCTTTATTCATTTGTCTTTTCAGAAAGGAATCAGCTTCTAGTGCGCTGGGAAAAGCGCAAATTAAAACAATTCAGGGGAGATATTAGGTTGTTGATAGTGTGCTTCTTTAGCTTCTAGGAGTATCTAGAAAAGAAGCAAGATTTCGGCTCACAATGCATCACTGAGATTGACGAGACTTGCATGTTTTCTACTACTACACGGTTAGAAATCCATCCAACCGATCGAAATCAAAGATGTCGCCGTCGATCGTCCAAGAACGTGGACGGAGGATGTAACAACCCTGAATCTTTAATTATGCTACAACATTTGAGCAACAATCCTGGATCAGTATTCCTGATGCCTATCATGCCTAGCTAGAAAGGTGTTGTTTTGTTTATGCGGATACAGTACTACCAGGGCACACGAGCAGTGCTTTGAACTAAACTGCTGAAGCTAGCAGATGGATGCAAGACTCGGTCGCTTAAATAGGAAAGATCCCAAGCCGTGTATAAACTGGAGAAAGAAAGTTAATGCGTGCAACTTCACTGTAGCTTGTGTATTCCGACTTTGTTTCTAGAGAACGAGGCTGCTTTTCCAAGGTCAATCCTCTATTGCTGATATGATGCATATCGGTTAATTTAGAAATCTGTATACTCTAATTTGCAGCATATATGTTATAAAAATGATACTACATTGTCTAAGAAGATATTTTATGGGAACCCTTTTCACGGACCCCCTTTGTCCCCTGCGTCGCCTTTTGTAGCACATATGTTATAAAAATGATACTACAGTGCCTAAGAAGATATTTTATGTGGAACCCTTTTCACGGACCCCCTTCGACATCTGCGTCGCCTCTTGCAACACATATGTTATAAAAATGATACTATAGTGCCTAAGAAGATATTTTATGGGGAACCCTTTTCACGGACCCCTTCGTCCCCTGCGTCGCCTCCCTCCCCAGTGAGGCGACCAGGGCCTTCTCTCCCCGGCCCCTCCAAACGCCCCTCTCGCTCCCCAGCCCCCTCCCGCCGTCGTCGGCTGTCGCCTCTGGGCGTTGCCCGTGAGGTGCAGGCGACGGTGGCCCTGTCTTTCCCCGCGCGCGGAGCCCTGATTCGGGCGGGAGTGGCCAGTGGCGATGCAGCGGTCCGGCGGCGGAGCGGTGGGCCCCGGTGGATGATGGGCGACGGCGCCACTCCTTGGTGGCAGGGCACCGTTGCAGCTTGCGGCGGCGGCCGGAGCCCGCTCGGCCCAGATCTGGACCCTTTTGGGCCCCACCTGGGTCGGGCAGGGCTGGATGCGCGGTGCTCCTGGAGGTTGAGTTGGGGCGGCGGCGGGTCATCGTTGGTGGCGGCGCTGCGGGTAGCGTACTCCAGCGTGGTGGCGGGGGCTTTGTGAGCCCAATTTGGGTTTGGCCGGGCCAGCACAGGCCTGGTATGACCCTGCTGCCGCGTCCGGTCGGTTACCGCGAAAGTGGTGGAGGCTGTTTCCTCCCGCCTGTTGCGGTGCTGCCGCCCCGATTCCCGTTGCATTCCCGTTCTCGTCCTCTAGCCCTCGCTTCGGTTTTCACAAAGAGACGACGAAGAGGACCTCAAGACCATAGTGGCGCATGCTAGTGGGTGACAAGCAAGGTGGAGCACTAAGGATCGTCCGGGTTGTGATTTTGTGGGGGTCGGGAGTAATCCCTGTCGACTTATCCGACATCCACGCTGTGGCGCCTACGGGTGTCGCTGGTCCTTCACCCTAGGACTAGTTTGGGCCGCAGCGTTGTCATCGTCGCATTCCTTCCTGAAGGTGTTGCTTGATATGCGGCGATTTGGAGTGATAGGAACGTGGTGGGAATACTCCGGAGGGCGCAACGGTTGCGAGACTTCTTCGTTTTTCGTCGATCTGCCATTGTTGGATTTTGTTTCTCTTTTTCTTTTTCTTCTTTTCTTTTGGGCTTTATTTGTGCTACGGCCCCAGCATGTTGGTTGTTTCGGGTGTTTGTTGTATTAATATAGCGGGGCGCAAGCCTGTTTCGAGGAGAAGATATTTTCTGTTGGTGCAGAGGCTGGATGTAATTTGTATATTCTTCATATTAATATATTGCCGTTGTAAAAAGAAATGCCGGTGGATGCCTGATAAAAGATGATTAGGTGCATGCATGCTGCTCTACCAACGGAAACACTTTTATTCATTTGTCTTTTCAAAAAGGAATCAGCCGTAGTGCACTCGGAAAAGCGCGGATTAAGACAGTTCATGGTAATATAGTATTAGGTTGCTGATTAGAGCATAGACCTTGAATTAAGCATGGAGTTCCGTTATAATGGGACGCCCAGGAACTATATGTACATCTTCATGCTTGTTCAGCTTGTAGCTATCTAGAAAACAAACAAGATTTCCGCTCGCCATGCATCACTCAGATTGACGAGATGGTTAGAAAATCCATCCATCCGACCGAAATCAAAGATGTCGCGGGGGGCAGAGTCGACCTCGCGCTCCCGCGACCAACCCAACCCTAGCCACCGCCGACCTCGCGCTCGCGGCGGCCGGCCGGCGCCGCCCCTCCCCTCCTCCTCTCTCCCACCTCCTCTCGCGTCCGCGCCGCACCCGCGGCGGCCGGTCGCGGCCGCGCCGCTCTCCCGTCTGGGCTCCTTCCTCCCGCTTCTCCTCCTTCGCCGCCGTCGGCGCGAGCCGCTGCGCGCGGCTCGGATGGTGCCGGCGGCGGCACATCTTCTCTCCCCGCGCGCGTGGGGCGTCTCGCGGGGCGACGCTCTCCGGCGGCGGTGCGTTTCGGGTGGCTTCAGGTCGGCTCCGGCCGGAGGTTGGTGGCACGACGGCGCTCGCGTGGTGTTGTGGGCGGCGCAGCACAGCGGAGCGGCCGGCTGCAGCGGGGCAGCGACGGCGACGCTCCACGCCGCCGCGCGTGGTGGAGAGGGCCAGCCTGGCCTTGCGGCCTAGATCTGGGCCCTCGGGCCCGATCTGGGTTTGGGTGGGCCAGCCTGAGTTGAGGCTCGTTCTGCAGGTGGAGGTGATGCTGAGGATGCAGGGGATAGCGGCGACGGCGGCCGGCTTGTTGCAGCGTGGCGGCGAGCTTCACGGGCCCGATTTGGGCCCGGCCGGACCCTATCTTGACTGGTGTGCCCCGTGGGGGCTTTACGGGTCCGCTGGACCCCGCTGGACCTGACGAGGACTGGTGTGCTCTGCAGCCGCGTCCGGTCGACTACCGCCTTCGGCGGTGGAGGTTGTTCCCTCCCGCACGGTCGCGGTACTGCTGACCACGGTTCATTCCTATGCTCACTTCCATCTTGTGGACCCGTGGCGGCTACTTCGGTGAGACGACGATGGCGGCTTCGGGATCGGTGTGGCGCATGTTGGTGGGCGGCTAGTCTGGTGGTGTCGAGGCTCGTCCTTGCGGGGCTCCTGTGCTACGGATCGTCCGAGGTTGTGGAGGGGGTTTTTCGGGAGAAATACTTGTCGGTTCTTCTGACACCGACGCGGTGCCGCCTCCGGGTGACATCTTTCCTTCCTGAAGGGCGTCGTGGCTACCCTTCATCCGCTTCCTCTGTACCGGGGGAAACCCTATGACCAGTTGGTCCGGGCAGCAGCGACTTTCCTTCTTGAAGGTGTTGCTTGGTACTCGTCGCTTCGGTGCTAAGAGTGTGGTGGTACTTCGTGGAGAGGGCGCAGCGGTTGCGGGTCTCCGTCGTTTAGTCAATCCACTTATGTCTCCATTTTGTTTTTCTTGTTTTTTCTCTTCCCTTGTTTTGGGTGTATGTTTGCTGCCGCCCCAGTATTTCGAAACTGTCGGTTGTATCAGGTTATTGCTATATTTATATAGCGGGGTTACGGCCTATTGTCTAAATCAAAGATGTCGCCGTCTATGGATCGTCAAGGGCGTCGACGGAGAAAATTAAGTGGAGGAGGAAACAAACCACTCCACGAGATGCACGACGAATAGTACTCATTTCAGATTTCAGATTTCATATCAGTGGAGGACCGTTCAAAAAAAATATCAGTGGAGGAGAAAAGGTTAAGTTGTAAATTGAGCTGAATTAATTAATAGCCGCTTGATCGAGTCCAGGTCCGCGCTACACCGTCGTCTCGTCTGTGCGTGCGTAGAATCTAGAACGAGAGGATCCGCGTGACTGACGTTTTCTTCCTCCTCCTCCTCCTCCTGAACGTCGTCAGTAAGAAACGGCGACGAGGCCGGACGAGTATATATATTTGGCGTCTCCTCCCCCAAATCTCTTTCCTTCCATCCATCCTCCACACAATTCAATCCACCACAACAACCTCCCATCCCATGGCCACCGCCGTCGGCGACGTCGCCAGGTACTGGCTGGCGGAGCACCCGGCCATCGTGGGATTCCGGTGGAGCCCCTCGGGCAGCCTCTGGTTCTCCACATGGGCCTTCCTCCTCGGCTTCCTCGCCGCCTACATCTCCCTCTCCCTCACCCTCGACGCGCTCCTCGCCGCGCTCCGCCGGAAACGCCCCTCCCGCTCGGCCCGCTCCCGCCGGCCCACGCGCTCCTCATGGCCGCCGTCTCCGCCGCCATATTCACCGGCACCCTCCTCTCCGCCGTCGCCGAGATACGCGACACCCGCTGGTCCTGGCGCGGCCGGAGCCGCACCACCCCGCTCCGCTGGCTCCTCTGCTTCCCGCCGGGCACCCGCTCCTCCGGCCGCGTCTTCTTCTGGTCCTACGCCTACTACCTCTCCCGCTACCTCCACGCCGCCAGGGGCCTCTTCGCCGTGCTCCGCCGCCGCCGCGGCGCCTCCGCCCGCGTCTTCGCGCACGCCGCCGCCGTCGCCATGGCCTTCCTCTGGCTCGAGTTCTCCCAGTCCTTCCAGGTGCTCGCCATCCTCGCCTCCACGCTCGCGCACGTCCTCGCCTTCGCCTTCCGCTCCTGGGTCGGCGCCGGCCTCCCGGCCGCGCGCGCCGCCAGGGGCGCGCCCGTGTGCCAGCTCGCGCTGCTCGGATGCAACCTCGTGTGCCACGCCGGCGTCGTCTGGATGCACTTCGGAGGGGCCGTCGCCGGCGGGTGCAGCGGAATCGGGGCTGGGTCTTCAACACCCTGCTCAACGCCGCCCTCCTCTGGGTCTTCCTGCATTGCTACGGCAAGCGCGGCGTCTGCGACGACGACGGCCGCGTCAAGGAGATATGATCTGCGAGGTCCGAGGTGATTCCCATTCATTCCCAATGTGATGAGGAGAGAAGAAAAAACCATGTAAAATATCCATCTTTGCTGTACATATAGCCAGGCTGAAACTAATTAATTTGGCATCCCAATGTGATGAGGATGAGAATACCTATAATCAAAAGATTTTAATTATAGAGATCGATTGGCGTATGCATGGAATTCGAGTGATTTTAATCGAATTCCTGCTGCTGCTGCTGCTGCTTCTTTAACCTGATGAACTCGCTTCTCTTGTTCATCCATCGCTATCGCCAATTGGCGCTTCTAATTACTGTTTCCGTGTCTTTGATCTGAGCTGAAATCGCAGCTCAATCCGAAAACCTCATCTTATATGTGATTCTGGATCAAGGATGATTGATGAGCATTGTTTGTCTGACAACGATCTTTATTTGACAGCAAGCATTGTGGAAGGAACTAGAACTCTGTCAAGATGTCTGAGAAAGGCATGCATCTTTGGTACACGTAGTATCGCATCCTGTTGTTTTGTCCGGCTTAAGCATTTGCACAATGCAGACCAGAGCAGAAGAGGCCAAGAAAAGATCTGTTCTTTAGTGTACCAGTAGAATTGTGACCCGAAGAGAAATGTATTGCAGAATCAAATAAGAAGGCATGGGCCATGGGGATGTGGATGGGAAAGTAGTAGCGTGAGACTGCATTGGTTTCAGTTTGAATAGAACAAGCTGCAGTGAGCTCACATGCATGCGCATGATCTCGGATTTTTTTTGTTCACCAGGTTATGATGTACAGGAGAGGAAGACGACAGACAGATAGACAAACGGCCATTGCTGCCTGCATGTGAAGCTCATCAGACGGAAACACCAGAACAAGAACTCTGAAACTGAAGTGGGACGCCCAGACTTTGTAAGCTGAAGCTGCCTTGTCTAGCCACGTAGAGCAACGAGTTGTAGCGACACGATGGTTAATGCTGCAGGTGTTTCTTTCACACCTACTGATAGGCATGCCATTGACGGCCCCTACCTACCCACCTGTCAATGGCCGACGACGCGCTCATACCTACTGATATGATGTTTTCTTAATTTATATATAGACGTATTTAGCTGTATTGATTCACTTATTTCAGTTTGTATTTAGTCAACATTTAAGTGGTCAAAAGAGTTATATTTAGAAACAGAGCGAGTAATATGCAATGGTCGCCTTTTTAAAGAGGCTAAAAAGGCCCCCAAAATAAAATTGCTAAAACAGCTCACATTCAGCAGAAGAGAAAAAATGCAATGCCGCATCCAAGAGCAGTAAGAGCTTTTCAGGCTGCTACGAAACTAGTACAACCAGACGCACAACATCCAAAGATCTTCCTACAAAAGTATCAGCCAACACCCTGCTAAATTCTTCAGAGCAAAACATAAGCCCCCACCACCATACTCTTGCTCTCACGTCATCCCAGCAACTTAAACTCAGTCTTCTTCTCATTGGATGCCAACAACCAAACTACTCTCTCCAATCCGAATTGTTTGTCGCCAGGTTGTGTAGAATTTGTGTAGAATTTGTACTGAGTGAATATTTTTAACTCCCGAGCTCCACTGCTCCCTTCTATTTTAAAAATTCAAAAATCATATTTATAAGTTAAAAAAAAATCTGAAAAACGATCCGGAGGCAGCCAAATGATATATCCCACGAACGAGCAAAATATCAACTTCAAATACATTGTATTTTGAGCTACACAAAAATGACAAAAGTGTAGATCTGAGTATGCATATTTTCAAATCTCTAAGCTTTATCAGATTTGTTATTTTTGTGCAGCCCAAAATATAAAGTATCTCTAATTGAAAATTTGCTCGTTCGTGGGATATATCATTGGTAACATACTTACATCCTTGTTTGTTTTCAGATTTTTTTGGAAACTCACAAATATGATTTTTAAAGTGTTTAAATAGGAGGGAGCACTGGTGCCCGAGAGCAAATAACACTTTCCGATTTGTACTAGCCTAGTAGCTTTCCTGCGAGATTTAATTCCTGACCGGAGGTAGTACTTACTAAGGAACTACGAAGTTTGTAAAGCAGACCAGAAACTTATCCAGTAAGCTACTTTGCCCACTATAACACTAGGATCTCCAGGATAAATTCTATTAAAAGTTTAAAACACACATCATTTCTTGTTTTCCATAATGTCCACAAAATCCGAGCAACCCCCACAACAACTACATTACATTGTGCACCTTGAAAAGCCATTACCCAAGCACCCACTTCAGTCATGGACCCAAGTAAACCTGCAAATTTAAAAGCTCACTTAGCTGAGTTCCACACAAAACGTGCTACCGGGCACTTGAAAACCCATGATGAACCGATTCACCTCGACAGCAAAAAACAAATGGTAGCATGAGTTGACCATTGTATTGTATTGGGGTTGCTTGCAGCCTAGAAAGTCTGCGAGGTTTACTTCCAACGTTTTGTATTCAGACTATACTTACATGGTTTAAATATAACAAGTTGATTCAGCGTATTTTGACGGCGGCTCTGCAATAAACAAAATGTTCACGACCAGGGACTGATCCTGCCGATAATAAAGTAACCTTCTAGAGAAAAGAAAATTGGGTGTGATTCTAGATAATAGTCACCAGAGAGGAAAGTTAGATGCATGTATGCAACCTGACTGCAACTCTGTTGTATTTTCTATTGGTTTCTAGAAAATGAATAGGTTGGTTTCGGCTTGAAAAGGTCATTCCTCTCGTCTGTTGCTGTTGCTCACATGACATCTAGAGAAAGCGGTGAACCGGGAGTACCCTGTATACTCTATTCTGCCGCCAAATACAAAATTAGTGCATAAGAATGAAGTGAAAATCGGGCACATGCATAAAGAAAACGATTCTCATGCTGCGCTACCAACAAATCACTACTCCTCTGTCATCTGAGAAAGGAATTAGGTAGTGCACCTCAAAAGTGCGGACAATGACCGATGAGGAACTGGAATGTTGATTAGGTCACTGATTAAAAGAATAGGTAGTGTGTCGATCAGATTAAAACAGATCAGGGGAAAGTTCCATGGGACGCCATGAAGCATATATTAAAGCATATATGAGTTTTTTCTGGTTAGTTCTCTTTAGCTTGTGGATAGTTTTTTGTAGAAGAAATACGGTGACAGTAGTTTTATCTCATTTCATTAATTAATAAGTATAGGATTTGACTCACCATGCATCATCCGGACTTGTGACACGTGCATTTTCTGTGAGAAGATATGATTGGCGGTACAATACGACAATCATCGCCGGTGCAGATCTATATAATAAACGTCACCGTCGATCCTTATAAATGAGCGGTAGAGAAAATTAAGTGATGGAGGAAAAACACGGCACAAATAGTGTAGTAGTGGAGGACGAAAGTTTATTAGCGCGCAGGTCAACATCTATGAAGGAGATGATTAAGACCGGAGTAACATAGGTGGCAACATAAGTGCCACATAAGCAAAAAATGATGACGTGTCATGTAACTAAAGAAGAGAGACAACTGAAGTAACTAGCTATGTTACCATATCATCACATATCGCAAGACAATATGAGTCTATAGCCTAATTAATAAAGTCTTGCATGACACCACATATATGTACGCCGACATCGTCTGGATGTACTTCGGCGGCGGCGTCGCCGGCGGTTGTAGTGGAATCGGGGCATAGGTCTTCAACACCCTGCTCAACACCGCCCTCCTCTGGGTCTTCCTGCATTGCTACTTCAAGCGCGGCGTCTGCGACGACGACGGACGCGTCAAGAAGATATGATCTGCGAGGTGTGAGGTGATTCCCATTCATTCTCATCACAGAGAAAAAACCATGTAAAATATCCATCTTTGCTGTACATATAGCCAGGCTGAAATCAATTAATTCGGCATCCCAATGTGATGAGGATGAGACTAGTACTTATAATCAAAAGATTTTAATTATAGAGACAGATCAATTGGCGTATGCATGGGATTCGAGTGATTTTAATCGAATCCCTGCTGCTGCTGTTTTTTTTTAAAGGATCCACACTGCATATTCAACAAAGATTACATAGGAAGAACTGAAATACGCAGACGTACAAGCCATCGAAGCCCAGCACAACAGCAGCGCCTGAGGAAGCCGCTGAACCTCCGCAATGCCTGAAGACGAACTCCATTGCCGAACACCGCCGGAGAGGAAGACGCCAGGCCGCCGCCAACCCCGGGAAAGGGAGCACCCCACTCATGTAGAAGACCGCAGGAGCCGCCCGCCGCAAGCGACGGAACCGAAGATCGCTGAACGCGCACGGCCAAGGCGCTTCCTCCCCGCAACCACCCCTCTTCCAAACATATATACCTGCACTGAGCACGAACTCGGCTTGCTGGAGTCGACGCCATTAGCACACCTTGAGCACACCTTCTCCCCTCGCCACCACGGCCGGCCGGAGAAGGAAGAAACCAAGCCATGTCGAAGCAGAGCACGCTGTCAGAAGCACTCCTCCCCACGCCACCTTGGCCGACAGAAGAAGCCTGAACACCGCGCCGAAAGCCGGCGAACACCTCCGAGACCCTAGAAAAGCTTCTCATGTACAGGCGGTGGAGGCAGCCAGCACCAGGCACCAGCTCCCCGCCGCACCACCCCCAGCACCCCCACGGCGTGGCCAGGAGAAGCCACACCATGACGAAGAAGGGGGCGAGGGACAAAAGCTCCGCAAGCCGGCCGTCACCTCCGCCACGACAACCGCCCTTAGAGCACCTAGCCTCACCAGATCCGTCGATCCGGGAGGAAGCACCCGAAGCTCGTCGGCTCCGCCACCAGTGACGTCGCCGAGGTGGAAGACGAACTCCAGCACTATTATTCCCCATCCTCGCCGTCAGCTCCACCCTTCCAACGACGCCGGGAGGACCTATCCTACTATCTACACGCCTAAGGCACAGAACCAGGGCCCCTCCACTCTCCCACCACTGCAATAGCGGCCGAAGAGGGAAGGGGCGGCCGATCTGGCCGCCGGCGGAGAGAGGAACGAAGACGCCTTCTTTTTCGCTTCTCACGGGTACTGTAGCACGGGATAAGGTCGAACTCTGTTTTAACCTGATGAACTAGCTTCTTTTGTTTATCGATTGCCTATGGCCAATTGCCGTATCTTATTGCCTCTGTGTCTTTGATATGAGCTGAAATCGCAGCTCAATCTGGAAAAAACTCATCTTAAATTTGATTCTGAATCAAGAATGAATTGATGAGCACAACAGCACACACAAGCGATTGGTATTGTTTGTCTGCCGATCTTTATTTGACATTTTAGAAAAAGATCTTTATTTGACATAAAAAAAACGATCTTTATTTGACAGCAAGTAAGAGCATCTCTAGCAGAACCCGCAAAACCAGAAACCGCAAAAGCATTTTGCGGGTCGCGTTTTTCGCGTTTTTGCTCGGTATTTCGTGCAGCGAAGAACAGAACCCGCAAACGCAACCTGCATTTCTTCGATTTGGAAATTTGAGAATTCGCGGAACGAACTAGTTCATATTCGACAGCAGCAGCAGTTGATTCTTACACAAAATGCGGCCTAGTTCGCCGCCGATCAAACCTAGCCTACATCTACACTAGCCTAGTTCGCCGCCGATCAAACCCTACTTGTCAAAATGCGGCTCCTCACCGGAGCCATGGGCGCGGCGGCGACGCAGCGGCGGAGGAGCTTCACTCCTCGTCGGAGTCGGTGACGAGGTCGACGACGGGCGGCAGCGTGCTGATGACCAGCGCCTGCTCCAGGGGCCCCTGGTTGACCACCGCCGCGAGCTTGGCGGCGGCGGCCTTCTCCTCCTCGTACTTGGAGCGCATCATCTGCTCGTCGGGGACGAAATCCTCCGGCCCGAGCGTGACCCCGAAATGCTCGGGGTCGTAGTCCTCCGGCGGCGGAGCACCTGGGGCCGCGGAGGAGCTGCTGGCGCCCGCGGAGGAGCTGCCCTCGCCGTGGCGGAGGCGCAGCTGCTGGCGGCGGCGGATCTCAATCTCGCGCTCGCGCCGGAGCCGGTCGAACTCCGGCAACTTGCGGACGTTCCACCCGGCCGGAATCGGCTCCCCGAGCTTGTACTTGCGGGAGCCGCGCTTCCAGGCGCCGTCCCTGCGGGTGACCTGCGCCCGCTTTTCGAAGGAGAAGTCTCCGCCGAACTCGGAGTAGTCGCCGGGGAGGGCGGAGTAGCCTCCCTCTTCGGCGCCATGGCGGCTCGGGGACGCCGGATCTGCGGGAGGGGCGGGTGGATTGCTCGTCGGAGACGGCGGAGGGGCGGGTGGATTTCTCGATACGTGCGAGGAGGAGTGGGGATTTCGACCCGCATCAGCGGTCACAATCCGGCTAAATACGGGCTCGCCGCTTCGTTTCTCGGGCCCCCGCAAAACGTTTGCGGGCTAGGCTAAATATGCAGGCTCTGGTCTGGCCCAAAACGAACACCAAACCCGTAAACTCGCCGGAATTTTGCGGGTCTGCCCCTTTTGCGGGTTCTGCTAGAGATGCTCTAAGTATTGTGGAAGGAAGTCAGGAACTAGGAGTGAGTGACACGAATGAATGATAATACAATGTGAAGATGTGTCAGAAGATGTATCAATGTGAAGATGTCAGGAACTAGGAGTACATGTAGTATCGTCTCTTGTTGTTTTGTCCGGTTTAAGTAGGTGAAAAAAATGCAGATCAGAGCAGAAGAAAACAAAAAAAACTGTTCTTTAGTGTGCTAGTAGAATTGTTTGCAGAAGCAAACAAGAAGGCATGGGGATGCGGATGGGCAAGGCAAGTAGCATGAATCTGCCTTGGTTTCAGTTTGAACTTTGAACAGAACAAGCTCCAGTAAGGCAGGACACTCACATGCATGCCGCATATGATCTCTATTTTCTGTTCACCAGATTACGATGCACTGGAGAGGAAGCCGACAGACAGAGAGACAAACGTCCATTGCTGCCTGCATGTGATGCTTAGCAGAAAACAAAAAAAAAACACCAGAACAAGAACTGTGCTCCTCTTCTCGGGACTACTGGGAGCACTCTGAGAGCATCTTCAGTCGTAGCGCTCAAATGGCCTCCCACGTTTTGGGCGACATATTTTTTCACTCGCACTCCCCAAATTAAGACCGGACACAGGTCATGCATTTGCACGAACACCTTGTGGGCGCTGCCCCGCGCTGGTTCGTCATCGCCGAGATGTGCAGCAGCGTGCTCCCGCCGTCGCCCCAAAATGGGTGGAGCTCGACGTCCAGCACCTCGCCCGACGGTGACCTCGAGCTCGACCAAGCGCTGCGAGAAGGAGGACGGGCGCGCAGGGAGGACGTGGACGACGGCGAGCTCGGTCACCTTCGCCGCCGACGAGCACGACCGCAAGCCAGCACGCCGCAGAGCAGCAGTGGGAGCGGGAGAGGTCGAGGACAGGGGCGTGCGGTGGCCTTGGGCGTCATGCCCTGCTCCCGCCTCCATTCGTCGTCGTCGCGCCATGGCCTCGTCGTCGTCGTCGCGCCATGGCCTCGTCGTCGTCCCGCGGCGCAGCGGCCAGCAGCAGGTGCGGGTCGAGCAGGCTGTGCGCGTTGCCGCCACGGCCGTCCGTGCCCCTGCTCCCGCCATCGTTCGCTGTCGCCGTGCCATGGCCTCATAATCAGAGGGCGCCGCGGCCGCCTCGGAGCTGTGCAGCGGCCAGGAGCGATGGAGAAGCGATGGGCGAGGTCGTGGTCGTGGTCGTGCTCTGGGTGGTGTGCCACAAGTACAAGGACCGCAGGGCCGCTGATTCCGCGGCGGCGTCCGAGGCGGGCTGACGAGGCTGCTTCTTCTGCTGCAGAGTGGGTGCTCACCGGCGGCGAGGAAGATGGCGCTGGAGCGAGCCGCGTTCACAAGCGGGCGCAGCGCGAGCTCGCCGGGGAAGAGGACGGCAGGAGGAAGAACGCGGGAGCTGGAGAGGCCGGCGTGCTGCTGCTCGGCGCTAGCGGCCGGCGGAGGCGTGGTGGTAGCCGTGCTCTGCTACTGTTGCTGCTCTCTCTGGATGGACGTGGGGTGGGGAGAGGATAGAGGAGAGAGAGGGGAGAGGTACGTGGAGTTTGTTGATTGGAAGGAGCGGACAAAGTTTTGTGTCCGGCACCGCCCAAGGCCTCCCTATTCCAAGGGTTTGTGGCGGGCGTGCCGGACAGAAAAGAGGGCGTCTCTAGATGAATTTTGCTTTTGGGCAGCGTGAGTGGGAGTCAAAAAACCCCAAACAGACCAAAAAGTGCTTTGGGCGGCCGTTTGGGCGGCCCGACTGGAGATGCTCTGAAACTGTAGTGGGACACGCAGCCAGATTGTCGATTTTGCAAGCTGAAGGATCCTTGTCTGAAACGTTTGAACCTTTCTAGCCGCGTAGGCCAACCGTGTTTCAGGTGTTTCAAACCTACCCGTTGATATGATTTGATCCTGTCCGTGTGGGCATGCCATTGACGGACCCTACCTACCGACCTGTCAGTGGCCGACGATGCGCTCATGCCTTCTTCAAGGCCCTTAATTTCATTGCAACATGAAATTGCAAAAACGGTTCTTCAGCAGAAGAGAAAATTCAACGCCACATCCAAGAACAGTAAGAGCTTTTCAGGCTACTATGAAACTAGTACAACCAGACACAAAACATCCAAAGATCATCCTACATAAGTATTTGCAAACCAGGCCAGAAACTTATCAAGTAAGCTACTTTCCCCACTATAACATTAGGACTAGTTGAATTCGGCACGGCGCCACGCCGCGCCCTTGGTGAGATTTTTGTGCATTATTTGGAGATGCATGCTCAAACGGTCTGAAGGTTCTTGTCTTTGCTAAATGCTGATATGTGCAGTCAAGTATCACATAACTTCCATTCTTTGCCTCCAAGGTACATGTCTTATATAATTAAGACAGTTGTTATTTGCTAAACAAAGGATTATCGTTGGCAGACGGTAACAATTTCGTGTGTTAATGTCGTTGTAGTGTGATTGTGAAATTGGGAGAATTATTACCAGGCGTAGAATTTTTCACACATATTGCCTTAATTAATTTAGCAGTTATACTCTCTCTACAGAGACAACGTGGGATAGCATATGACCTGATGCTAGACAGGGAGATACTATTCTTTCAAAGCTTGTTAAAAGAAATCATGTTATTTATATTGTGCCCATCAACCTCATCAAACCGGAGAACATGTATGCAAGGAGAACATGTTGGCGAACTGCCTATGTTATTGCCATGCTCATATTTAACACCCAAATTTTCTCAATGACAATTTGCAGCGTTATTAAGTCAAAAGCTGAGTAAATTTGTCAAAAACTGAAATACTAAGATCAGACGCAGAGTAGAATCAACAAAATTAACAGAAGATTACATTTGATTAAGAAATTGGACAGTAATAATCGATTACATGTGATTAAAAAATAGACCCAAGCACAATCCCATCTAAGTTTCAAAGATTAAGATTGCAGTACCTAACATGCATTTACTCCTTCGTAGTCGTCCAGCAAACAGAGGGTACTGCAGCAAGCAGAAAAAAAATGTACATATGCTCCCGGGTGCCAATGCGAATTTCCGCAATAGGGAGCGGCGTTTTGGCTCCCGGGCACAGATGCTCCCGGTAGATTTCAAAAAAATTTCAAAATTTGAAAACTCGTCAAAAAAATCTGAAAAAAATCATGCACGTACATGACCCCGGTACGCACCACCGTATTTTTTTTCGCGACGAAATACCATCGTACGCGCCCTGTACAAAAATGACAAATTTCCTGTCAGACAAGTACAGTTCAAAATTTGAAAATCTGACAGGAAATTTGTCATTTTTGTACAGGCCACATACGATGGTATTTCATCGCGAAAAAAAATACGGTGGTGCGTACCATGGTCATGTACGTGCATGATTTTTTACAGATTTTTTTGATGAGTTTTCAAATTTTGAAATTTTTTTGAAATATCGGGAGCATCTACACCCGGGTGCCAATGCGAATTTCCGCAATACTCATATGAAACTGGGAGGAACATAACTATGGAATTCTCACAGCAGATCAAGAAAGAGAAGATTAGCAAATAACTGCGCTATGAGATCTCACCTCAGAAGCTGAAAACTCGTATGTGGAAAATGTTCCAGCAAAAAGATTGCACCGCTTGTGCTGCGTGCTAAATGTCCTCACTAATATCTTTCCAGCTGTAATGAGATGAACAGATGGAAATAAAAATTAGACATGAAACATCCTGCACCGCTTGTGCTACATGCTAAATGATGCAAACAACTGTATATATGTAATCTGGCCTAAGGACACATGCAGTGAACAATTCACTGAACCAGCTGCAAATTCATGGGTTAGTTTTGGGGAGCTTCAGGTAGGTAAGAAAGAACAATACAAATGGACAAAGGAGCAGAACCAAGATATTTGAGTAAGCAATAAGACTACCTTGCATATCAATTAATTTGCTAACATACTAACCAAAAAGTGTCCATAAAGTGGCCATGAACAGTAAATGGGAATAGAGTTAGGAAATTATAATGTGTGAAACCCTGCATTCTTAGTTGTATAATTCACACACTATCAAATTAGAAGCGTGGGCAGTAAAATAAAGTGGGAACATGGGAAATAATCCAAATGATGAAGCCTTTACATTTGACTATAATTTAGACTCGCACCGTGATATTGAACATAAACTAAGAACCTCTAATAAAAAGAGTAAGGTAAATTTTCTGTCCTAGAAGGTCTAACAAAAGTGCCAGGATAAGAGAGGCTTTCATTTCAAAACGGAAGTATTCCTACAGACGTCGATAATTTGCATAGGCGCTTGTTGGCACTCAGAAGGTAAATAGGTAAATCAAGAACTGCGAATGGAGTAAAATAAGGAAATTATAACGTGTGAAACCCTGCATTCTTAGTTGTATAATGTATAATGCACACAATACCATATTAACTAACAACCACTTGTAAGTGAAGCAAGGTGGATATTCTCTCCCAGAAGGTCAAATAGAAGTACCAGAACACAAGGAATTAACATAATTAATGGATTAAACAGAGGTATTAACAGAAGTAGCAAGGTGCAAAGCATAATAGAAGTACCAGGATGCATGGCCTAATAGTAATATACAGAAATAACAGTTGGCTGGCATTTGAAATTTTGGTGGTCCACATAAGGGACCAAATTTACATTAAATGAAACCAACTGAACATTGCATGCCCTTCTGCACCTGCCTTGATCCCACACAAAACTGCAGAAAGCAACAAACCATTGATCTAGCTTCGAGTATGTTTACAGTTCTACACTTCCTTACATGTGCTTTTTCAGATGTTTTATCCATAATTTACTTTCAAAGTAAAAATAATCCTACAACAAAATCCTAACTTCAGAAGAAAGTTTCAGATCACTTATTTCGATGCCAATACCACACATGCCAGTTTATATCACTAAAAAATCATAAATAGCAAATGTGCATCAACTGCTTAGGAAAATAGTATGATAAAGTAGATCCCCCGAGTGAAATAACAGATGTTGACAACAGCAAATTAGGATAACATTAGCGGCAAATTAATAAAGATCTATCTTTTACCTCTCAAACATGGAGAAGAAACTTTCTTTTTTTCCTTTAATCCTGCATGCACTACAACCACATAACGTCCACAAATATATGGACCTACACGAAGCATGACCAACATTTCTAAATCATGAGCAAGTCCCAGATACGATTCAATGTCAGCGAATCCCCTGAATTCCCAGCTTCGTGGTTCCGGCTCATGCAAATTCCAAAGAACATATGTTTGGATGGTGTTCAAGCCTAGTGCCTTCGCTCTTAAGAGGCGATCTTTCCAATACTTCAGGCATATAATACAATGTAGATGTAAGGTTTCAGTAAGGATATGTGGAAGTGTGCACCGATATAAACCAACAGATGGGCCATGACCTATAGATACAAACTTAAATCAGATAGATATAACATCACTATCTACTGAAGCTAATCATTTCTCACTATATCATACAAAATTGGTCCTTATTAGTTAGTATGATATAGAAAAACTTGCATAACACATGAGCAACAGACTCTTACAAATTCGTAGCCATAATGTCCAGTGTGTAGAAGATCAGTGATTAACTTAATCTTGTTCATAAAGACGTCAATCAAAAAATACCTACCAGATGTTTTGGTGATCTACCAAACAGAACATCTTCTAGTGTGTAAACAAAATTAAAAGCTTCCTCTAAAAAGAAAAATCCCTAAGCTAGTCAAATCAAGATATATATAATGTAACTATTTCATATATATCATTCATTCCTAGGTACAGGAAAGGTACACAATCTGAATAGATTTACTTTCAAACTTGTACATAATTATAACTATCACGTCCATATTTTCCAACATATATTATACCACTTTATCTAAACAATATGCAATACGTAGGTACACCACATCCATCTATTTGAACCACGTACATGGATATATTCAGGTACACCACATCTATCTGTTTGAACCACGTACAGGGATATATTATTGTTTCCTGCAATCTATTTAAAATCCTTACAAATTCAATTGCACGGACCATGTAAGTTCTGAGAAATTTGCAATGCTGATAATATGTTGAAATAAAGCAGATTCAATATTCTACACTTATGCAGTGTCTTTCCCCTCCTCAATATTTAAAAAATGAATGAACTGCGGAATAAGGAATCTGTATGTTGTAGTGCTAGGTATCAGATCAAACTTATAACCAGAACATAACAAAACACAAATGAAATGAACTGAAGAGAAGGGGCAGGGTAGCCAGGAGTGTGCTGTGTTAGGATGATCTCGTTTTAATGAGATTGATCCCGTATTGATTAGCCCAACGGCTAAATCAATCTCCTTGATTGCGCCCTAATCGGGGGCGTCTGTTTCCTGTTATGGAACAGTGGGCCCCTGTGACCTGCGCTACATATAGAGGTGGGGGCCAAGGCACACATCACGAGGTTGACCGTGCGCAGCCAAACCCCACCGACATTCCCCTCTCCGATCTAGGGTTAGCGCCCAGCGACAGGAAGCTCCACCGCCATCACGCCACCACTGCCTCGGCCACCATGGCCTCGGGCTCGAGCTCGTCGACCCACGGAGAAGGTACTCCAATCTTCCCTCTCTCCCTCTCTGTTTATCACACACACACACCGATGCATACATGATCTATCGATTGGAGAAAAGCTAGGACCTAACAATGGTAGCAGAGCGAAGTTCCTAGATCTCACTCGTGTAGAGAAGAAAAGAAAGAAAAGAAAATCCCCACCCCGAAGTGACCCTAACCCTATTCCAAGGGCAAAAGGGAAAAGTTTCTCACCGGGATGCCCTCGGGTTCGCCGGAAAAAGAAGCGCCGCCGATCCTCGGCCGCGCCCGTTCCTCTCGATCCAAATCCGCATCGGCAAGCCGAGGGATTGGACGAAGAACTCACCCCCCGGGGCAAAGAAAAGATCCAGAAAAGAAAACGAAAACGAAAACCCTAACCCTAAACCGAAGAAGGGGAAGGGGAAACTCACCGGCTCGTCGCCGGAAAAGCAGCACCGCAACCAGATCCGTTCGACGGCGGCGCGCGCATCGCAAGGCGCACGCGCGACCGGCGAAGGGATCGGCGACGGATGCGTCTTCTTCTCGCCGTGGTTGCACGCCGTGCTCGTGCGGGAAAGGTGCGAGGAAAGGAAGGGGAGAGGGAAGAGGCTGGCGCGGAGAAACGACGTTCGTCGCCGTCTTCGGCGGCGCGCGTGAGGCGCGGTGGCGGCCGGACGGCCGGCGTGGACTTTTTCCTCACTGCGAGAGAGACGCGGGGC
This sequence comes from Poa pratensis, assembly GCA_947311845.1. Lineage (NCBI taxonomy): Eukaryota > Viridiplantae > Streptophyta > Magnoliopsida > Poales > Poaceae > Poa > Poa pratensis. The sequence goes on along the minus strand of CAMZMU010000121.1, from coordinate 9,830,903 downwards.
GAAGGCGAAAAGAAATGCGGCTAGGGTTCCCCATCAGGGGCCTCTCCCGGTTTTCTTCAAGCGAAAATGACGGTGGACCGTCCGATCAAGATGGACGGCCACGATTAAAACCCTAACGCGCTAACGGGCCGATGGGCCGAAAGATAAACGGGGCCGCGGCCGTGGGCCAGGATGCGCAACGCGCGCGCGGCAGATAGCGAAAGGGCCATGGGCCGACAGTTTTTTCGCGCAGAATAGTTTTTTTCTGTTATTTTTTAACAGAAGCAAGTTTTATTTTGTTTTGGTCCATTCTTTGGGCAAATTTAATTCTGTTTTTCCTATTCAAATTTATCCAACGAAATTTTTTGTTTCGGAAAACAGAAGAAAGAAAAGTGAATACTTGTTAAAAGTATAAAAGTTTATGAATTTTATTCATTTATTAAAGTTTCCGCTGCAAATAGTTAAAAGAAATTGCATAATAAAGTGAAAATTAAAAGCATGATTAAAATGATATTAATGCTGATTATGATTCTGTTATTATTGACCAACGTTATTAATAGCATTATCATGATTTAAAGTGAGAATTGAAAGCATGATAAAGTGATTTTAATGATGATTATGATTTGTTGTTAAATGACCAACGTTGTTAATAGCATGATCATATTTATTATTATGTGTTTAAAGGTGCATTTATTTCTTTTATTGCCCAACGGTAATATAGTTTTAATTGCACAAACGGTTGTATGTTTTAATTTATACCAACGTTGGATTATTACATGCAATTGTTTTTTGTTATCTTATATCCTTGTGGTTTCAGGAAGTTTTCACCTGATGAGTTGCCTCAAGGACGTTCCGACGCTCAGGGGTGACAACTACGCTGAGTGGTGGAAGAAAGTCGAGCTGGCTTTTGTCTGCGCTGAGGTCGACTGGGTTGTGAGTACTCCACAGCCAGTCAAGCCAGCAGAGCCAGTGAGAGCAACAGATGATGATGATTCTGCTTGGCAGAAAAAGCAGCTGGACTATGGTCCAGTAGAGATGGGTTACACCCTAGAGAACCAAAAGTGGGTGAACGCCAACAAAAAGTGCATGGCATTCATAAAGAACACAGTTGAGAACGCTATTGTGGGCTCAATTGAAGAGTGTACCTCTGTGGGAGAGTATCTCCAAAAGATAAAGAGCCAGTTTACTGGTTCTTCAAAGACTTATGCTACCCAGCTGCTCAAACAGCTGGTGACAGAAAAGTATCATGGAGGTTCACATGGAATAAGGGAGCACATTCTCAGAATGAGCAACATGGCTGCTAAGCTTAAGTCCATGGAGGCTGATCTGGAGCTCAAGCCTGCACTCATAGTTCATTTGGTGATGGCTTCACTGCCACCACAATTTGAAAATTTCATCATCAACTACAATGTGTCGCCTGAAAAATGGGACATTGAAAAGACCATTGCCATGCTGTCGCAAGAAGAGGAAAGGCTGAAGTCCCAGAATGGGGGCTCCTTGAACTTTGTGAAGGACAACAAGAACAGGAACTACAACGGTTCCCCTTCTAAGCCATATGGCAAAGGTCCTCATCAGTATAAGCCACATGGCAAAGGTCCCAGCAGTTTCAGCAAGTGGACAAAGATACATGCCACCACTGCAAGAAGAAAGGGCATTTCAAGCAAGATTGCCCAGATTGGCTCAAGATGATAATGGCCAAGAAAGGTACAGACACAGTTTCTTTTGTAAATGAATCCCTGTATACACAGTTTTCAAAATCTACTTGGTGGATTGACTCAGGTGCAACCGTTCATGTTGCAAATTCTTTACAGGGATTCCATTCGACAAGGAGTATGCAAAGAAGCGAAAGACACATTGAAGTCGCAAATGGAGTTCAAGCAGAAGTTGAAGCTGTTGGCGACGTCTCCTTAGAGCTAGCTGATGGTTTCAATATTATGCTTAGAGATGTTTTATTTGTTCCTTCGATTCACAGAAACTTAATAAGTGTATCGTGCTTGGATAAAGACAGTTATGAATGTTATTTCGGTCATGGCAAGTGTGCCATATGGTTTAAAGATGCTTGTGTGGGTATTGCTTTACTTCATGATAAGCTTTATTTGTTATCCTTGCGTGAAAAAGTGCATTCTGTGAGTAATGTGAATGAACAAATTTCCTTGTCGAACAAAGAACAAAAGAAAAGAAAGCGAACTCATGACTCTCGAAGTTATGGCACTGTCGATTAGGCCATATTTCGAGGGGAAGAATAGAAACCTCGTTAAAAATGATATTCTTCCTCCGTTAGAGTTCTCAGATATTGAACAATGCATAGATTGCATAAAAGGAAAATACGTAAAACAAATTAAAAAGGGTGCAAACCGAAGCACCGCGACACTAGAAATTATTCACACTGATATATGTGGACCATTTCCGGTGAAAAGTGTGGATGGTTATGACTCGTTCATAACGTTCACAGATGATTACTCCCGATATGGTTATATTTATCCAATTAAAGAAAGATCTGAAGCATTGGATAAATTTAAAATATTCAAAGCTGAAGTTGAAAATCAACATGATAAAAGAATTAAAATAGTCAGGTCCGACCGTGGGGGGGAGTACTATGGTCGGCACACTCCATATGGTCAAGTACCTGGACCTTTTGCAAGGTTTTTACAGGAAAATGGAATAGTCGCCCAGTATTCTATGCCGGGCGAACCACAGCAAAATGGAGTAGCTGAAAGGCGTAACCGTACTCTTATGGATATGGTGCGCAGTATGATGAGTTATTCCACACTGCCATTGGGATTATGGATGGAGGCGTTAAAAACCGCCATTCACATTCTCAACAGAGTACCAAGTAAGTCGGTGCCCAAAACACCGTACGAGTTGTGGACAGGGAAAGTTCCTTCTCTACGCCACTTAAAAGTCTGGGGGAGCCCAGCTGAGGCAAAAGTTTTTAATCCACACATTGCAAAGTTAGACCCCAAAACAGTAACTTGCCATTTCATTGGCTATCCTGATAGATCAAAAGGTTATCGTTTCTACTGTGCAGACAGATACACAAAGTTTGTAGAAACGAGACACGCGGTCTTCTTGGAGGACGAAATGATGAGGGGGAGCATGGTAGGCCGGAAAATTGATCTTGAGGAGAAGAGGGTGTGTGCACCTTTTCCGATGATCCATGAGCCATTTTTCGCCCTACCTGTTGTACCTGCACCGATAATCCCAGAGGTTGTGGTGCAAGCACCTGTTGTAACTCCACCCGTGACCACAACGAGGCAAGATTCGGAACCTGTCCGTCAGGAGCCGACTCAACCCGTTGTTGAGCATGAAAGGGAGCGACGACAGCCACATTTAGAAGAAGAGTCGCACGTTGAGACACATGATGTGCCAGAGAATGAGACTCTCAGAAGGTCTAAAAGAGCTAGGAAATCAGCTATTTCTAGTGATTATAGAGTTTATAATACAGAAACAGTTCATATGGAAGAAGATCCCACTTCATATGAAGAAGCCATGAGAAGCGTTCACTCTTCGAAGTGGCTGGAAGCCATGGAAGACGAGATGAAATCGATGAGTTCTAACAATGTTTGGGACTTAGAGGAAATTCCTAAAGGAGCCAAAACAGTAGGCTGCAAATGGGTCTACAAAACAAAGTATGACTCCAATGGGAACGTAGAAAAGTATAAAGCGCGACTTGTGGCAAAAGGCTTTACGCAAAGAGAAGGGGTAGATTACAATGAGACATTTTCTCCGGTCTCATGTAAGGATTCCTTCAGAATCATCATGGCACTAGTTGCGCATTTTGATTTAGAGTTGCATCAAATGGATGTAAAGACGGCATTTCTAAATGGAGATTTAGAAGAATGTTTACATGAAACAACCCACGGTTTTTTCATGGAGGGGAAGGAACATATGGGATGCCGCCTAAAGAAATCCATTTATGGGTTAAAGCAAGCCTCTAGACAGTGGTATTTAAAGTTCAATAATACAATTAAAAGTTTTGGTTTTAAAGAGAATGTTGAGGACAACTGCATTTATGCAAAGTTTAAAAGTGGGAAATATATTTTCCTAATTCTGTACGTGGATGATATCTTGCTTGCAAGCAATGATGTCAGTCTACTACTAGAAACAAAGAAATTCTTGTCCTCAAATTTTGATATGAAAGATCTTGGTGAAGCTTCATATGTTTTGGGCATAGAAATTCACCGGGATAGAAAGAATGGAGTGCTAGGACTATCACAAAAGGCATATTTAGAAAAGGTTCTAAAGAAATATAATATGCATAAAAGTAGCGCATCACCTGCTCCGATAGTCAAGGGCGATAGTTTTGGGAAATTTCAATGTCCCAAAAGTCAATATGAGATCGATCGAATGAAAGCAGTACCATATGCTTCGGCTGTTGGAAGCTTACAGTATGCACAAGTGTGCACTCGCCCTGACTTAGCTTTTATCACCGGGGTACTCGGTAGATATCAAGAAAATCCAGGCCATGAACACTGGAACATGGTAAAGAAAGCATTGCGTTACGTGCAAGGCGCAAAAGACCTCATGCTAACATATAGAAGATCTGATTCCCTAGAGCTAAGAGGGTATTCAGACGCAGATTTTGCGGGAGACAAAGATGATAGAAAGTCCACGTCAGGGTACGTGTTCACTCTCGCAGGAGGGGCTATTTCGTGGAAAAGCTCCAAACAGTCATTAGTTGCTGCATCCACGATGTATGCAGAATTTATAGCATGTTATGAGGCCACGGGACAGGCGATATGGTTAAAGAAATTTATACCCGACTTGAAAGTGGTAGATTGTATTGACAAACCACTAAAGATGTACTGTGACAACCAGCCCGCAGTATTCTATGCTCACAACAACAAGTCGAGTAATGCTACAAAGGCAATAGATATAAAGTATTATGTTGTGAAAGATAAGATCCAGGATCAAACTATAAGTCTCGAGCATATAAGGACAAAGGAAATGCTTGCGGATCCGCTAACGAAAGGCTTACCACCCGATGTGTTCCAGAAACACATAGCCGGCATGGGATTAATGGAAAGCCTATGATTCTGGATCATAGAGGCCCAAAAGTAATAGTTTATTGTTTCAAAACTGAAAAGTATATGGTGGCTGTCTGATTCTATCGGCAATTGAGCTGTGACGATGAAACATGCTCTATGTACTAATCGGTGATGAAACGAGTAAAGTAAAAGGTAAAAGTAAAAGTTGAGATCAAGGGGGAGAATGTTAGGATGATCTCGTTTTAATGAGATTGATCCCGTATTGATTAGCCCAACGGCTAAATCAATCTCCTTGATTGCGCCCTAATCGGGGCCGTCTGTTTCCTGTTATGGAACAGTGGGCCCCTGTGACCTGCGCTACATATAGAGGTGGGGGCCAGGGCACACATCACGAGGTTGACCGTGTTGCCAGCCACCCCACCGACATCCCCTTCCGATTAGGGTTAGCGCAGTGCTCACGGGAAGCACCACTGCGCCGCCACTGTCCCGCAGCCGCCACCGTCGACCACCATGGCCGACTCCTCGAGCTCCTCTGGACAGAGCCAAGGTATCTCTCCGATCCCCTCTCTCTCACTGTTTACACACACACACATGATCTATATGATGAACACGTTGATCTACCGAAAGGAGTTAATCTAGGAATCTAACATGCTGACCTTGCTGCTGGTGAAGAGAAGCTCCTCGCCGCAGTCGCCACTCCAGGAGACGACTTGCCGGTCGTGCATGCTCACCTGCGATCAACGCAACCACGGCTACCAGAATATCAGTGCACTGAAACCAGAAAAAGACAGAGGGGTTTCAAGTGAACTGAAGATGGGGACGCACGCACCCGCGCGGTGGCTCCCCGGGGCGATCGGAGCACCACGGCCTGGCTGGCCCCGTCCCTGAAGGCCGCCTCCGGATCCGTCGCCGCGCCGGCGTTGCACCCCATTCTCACTAACGGTCGCAAAGAGGCCCCAGACCAATCAGGCGCGGTGCGGGAGGACCAAATCGGAGCGGAGATTGGTGGCCGGCCTGGATCGAGCGCTCGGGGAACACGGTGGAGAAGTATCCCGTCGCCACCGGCGGCCGACATGCCCTCCTGCCAAGAAAAGTTGGAGAGGAGCGAGCGGCGGCGAGGAGAGTTCGGCGTGGAAAACTTTTCCAGGAAAAGGGGATCGGGTGGTGGTGTCGCTGGGACTGGAGGTGGTCTGCCGAAGGTCGGTGGGGCTACGCCCAAGGAGACGACGCTGCAGTGGTCCGCGGCCTAGACCTCGTGCAGAGCTCCGTCGCAGAGCCACTCGTGGCGGCCAGAGCTCGCTCGTGGGAGCTCGCTCGCGAGGCCACGAGCGGCGCAGGAGGTTGAGAGACAGGGGGTTGCCGGCGGCGCGCGGGAGGGCGGTGCGTGTGGTGATGCAGGCGAGGGCGCGAGTTGATAGGAGAACTCGGGGCGGCGGCGGCGTCGTCGAAGTGGAGGCGGGAGGTAGCCGCGTCGGGGAGGCCCTCGCGACGCCACCCGGCCCTCGCGCCGCCGCCCGGCCCTCGCGCATCGCCTCCGCCGGCGGCGGATAACCCTAGTTTGGATGAATCGGGGGAAAATGGAAATGGGGATTAGGGTTTTCGTACGCAAGGACTGGTCCGTAATTTCTGGAAAGTGGAGGGACTTTTTTGCAAAATGCCGCGAGCACTGTTCAGCACTGTAGCATCTACAGTGACCGGAGCGCGGAGAGGCCGCGGATTTGCGTGTCTTTGATATACTTAGTAATAGTAATTAGTAATCTCCGGGATAAATTCTATTAAAACACATACCATAATGTCCACAAAATCGGAGCAACCCCCAGATCAATCAACTTACGTTGCCCCTTAAAAACCCATTATCAAGCACCTACTTCAGCCATCGACCCGGACAACTTGCAAATTTAAAAGCAAACTGAGTCGAGTTCCACACAAAACGTGCTACCGGGCACTTGAAAACCAATGATCAACCGATTCATCTCCACAGCACAAAACAAATGGTATCATGAGTTGACCATTGTATTGTATTGGGGTTGCTTGCAGCCTAGAAAGTCACGAGATTTGCTTCCAAGGTTTGGTATTCAGACTTTACTTGCATGGTTTAAATATAATTGGTTGACTCAGCGTATTTTGACGGCGGCTATGCAACAAAACAATGTTCACAACCATATACTGCTCCTGCCAAAAAAAAAAAAAGAACCTTTTAGAAAAAGACAATTAAGTGTGATTCTAGATACCAGCGAAAAGTTACATGCATGTATTGCAACTCTTGTGTATTTGTTTCTAAAAAATGAATTAGTTGCTTTTCCATTCCGGCTTGAAAAGGTCATTCGTCTCATCTGTTGCTGACATCTAGACAAAATGTGCACGACCAGGGACTGCTCCTTGCTCCTGCGGAAAAAAAGTAACCTTCTAGAAAAAAGAAAAGAGGTCTCAAAAGACAACTGAATGCGATTCTAGATGCTAGAGAAAAGTTAGATGCATGTATGCGACCTCACTGAAACTCTTTACATGTTTTTCTATTTGTTTCGAGAAAATGAATCAGTTGCTTTTCCATTCCGGCTTGAAAGGTCATTCATTTCATTGTTGCTGACATGTAGAGAAAGTGGTGGACCGTCAAGTAATGGAACCGGGGCGGTTGCCCTGTGAATCTAAAAAAAAGTGGAGGACCGTGAGTACCCTGTATACTCTATTCTGCCGCCAAATATAAAATTAGTGTCTAAGAAAGAAGAGAAAATCCGGCCGATGCATAAATAAAACGATTCGCATGCTGCGCTACCAACATACTATACTACTATATGGCTGTATCTATTGTCTTTTGAGAAAGGAACTACGTAGTGCACCTGAAAAGCGTGGACAATGACCGATGAGGAACTGTAATATGAATTAGGTTACTGATTAAAAGAACGGAGGTAGCGTGTAGATCAGATTAAAACATACCAGGGAAAGTTCCATGTACGCCCATGACGCATATATTAAAAGTTAAAGCATATGAGCATTTTTTTCCCCTGGTTAGTGTTCTTGAGCTTAGATAGTTTTTTTTTAGAAGAAAAAACATCAATTAAGAAGTTTAGGATTCGACTCACCATGCATCATCCGGAACGATGACACATGCATTTTCCTGTGAGAAGATATGACCGGCGGTACAATCCGTGCCGATCTATATCAAAAGCGTCACTGTCGATCGTCGTCCAAGAGCGGTAGAGAACTAAGCGATGGAGGAAAAGCACGGCACGAGACATAGCACGAATAGTGTAGCAGTGGAGGGCAAATTAGAAGTTCATTAGCGGGTCGACGTCTATGAAGGAGACGGTTAACGTCGGTTATGATCGAGAGCGAGTGCTGCATGCCTATGCAGGCTAGGCCACAAGCTACCGGGAGAGGCTTGGAAGATGAACATGAGCTCTCACATCAGTCACGTCACATATAATAAGCAAGCATCCCTTTCAATTCCAAAAAGTAGTGGCCGGGGTTAAACGTGCACCATCCGTTCCGTTGTACGCAATCAACTTGGGAAAAAGAAAGTGGATCATCGTTGTTGGAACAGCCGGACAGTCGTGTGGCCTTGTGGGCATATGTGGGTGCAGATGCTAGCCAAAGAATCAAACGATCGATCGAGGTAGCTAAAGAAACCAAGGACGATCTGATTTTTTTTTTGCATTATTATATAGGTGTATCTGTATCGATCTCGTACAATATTAATCCTCAAAACAAAAAAAGGACAGCAGCAAGATTCGAACAAGAGACTCCAAGAGAGAATGCCGCGGCGCTGCCAATGTGTCATAAATATTGTCTACAAATTTACCTAGACTATGATGTGTAAATTCAAAATTAAAAAAACAAATCGGTCGGGATATCCTGTTCCCAGGCGGTAACCAGATTTACCAACCGGTAACAAAAATCTTGGTGGCAAGTAGAGCCACGTTTTGCTAGCTCGTGGAACACGAAGATGGACAATGACTCCGTCAAAAATAAAAGGAGACAACGACTCCATCCTTCTTTGCTGGAGTAGCTAAGGCTATCGCTACCAGCTGGTCATAATTTCTTCCACCGCCACAAAAGGAAAACAGAAATGCACTAGTCCGGCTCTCTCGGACGCAACAGGAGGTTCCCACCGCTGGGACGCCCAGCCTCCTTCCAACTCAGGCCTCTCTTTTTATTTTTGGCCTTTTTAGTTTTCGTTCTTTGGCCTCACGGCTTTGTACTTCTTGTATGTGTTAATAAGAAAAGCAGGGTAGGCTGCCTTTTCGTCAAAAAATAATAATTTCTTCCACATATTGATGGCAAATTCAAAGTACGCCGTATCCCTTCTCAATCAGGAATTCACCTTGCCTCCGATGTGCATATGCTCCCTCTAAAAAAAGGATATTGCGGGATAAAAAATTCGCAAAAAAATTCGGAGCATACATTCCCACGTTTTATGTGCGCACGTAAAGTTTCGGGAGAAACCCATATATTGTGTGACGTGTGCAAAAAAGGCAAAAATATGTCTTGTGAAAAGGCTTATTTTAGCACCATAATTTGTCTTTTTTACATAGGCCACAAAAAATCTTCTTTTTTCTTAAAATAACTTTGTGCACATATAGGATGTGAAATGTATGTGCCGATATTTTTTAGAATTTTTTTGGACATTCCAAAATACATTTCAGATGTGTTTTAATAAAGGGTGCATATGTACAACATTGTTCCCCTTTTTAATTATAAATTTAAATTTCACGGTACTCCATACCCCATGTTTTAACCGTAAATCTGAATATCATCTATCATGTGCATGCTTTGCTCGCTACCTTGTCTTATCATTGTCGATTTTCTTTGTACTACCTTTGTTTCGTTTTATCTATCGTGAGTGTGTATACTGATTTGTATTGCCGTAGTACTCTTACCGTGACATTTAATTAGGCCTAGTTTGGCAGCGCAGTTTTTATAAAACCAGAGTATTTGAAAACCAAATTATTTAGTCGCCAGGCAAAGCAATACTCCAGTTTTGGATAATACTTCAGTTTCAGAAAAAACAAGTCGGGACTATAGTTTCTAATATGGCAAAAAAATAAAGTTTGGATAATACTTCAGTTTTTAAAACCACAATATTCCGTGCATCCAAATATGTCAAAGTATTTCATAGTGCAATATTTTTAGAAACTGTGGTATTGGTTGAATACTTCAAAAATTTTTTATGCCAAATGGGACGAAGGGAGTAGAATACAAGATGCATCGTTGTTTATACTCGAGAATATGTCAAGCGCTCCCACCCTCATGGAGTGACATTCTAAAAGTCATAGAAAATATCTGAAATTAATTTAGCACCTAGATATAAGGTATGTTTTGTAAACCACAAAATTATAGGTTCGCATTCGGCTTACTCACTCGTGAAATAAGGAAGACAAATCATATTGTAAATAGTTAATCGGAAGGGCCCTAAATTAGGCCCGTTAAGACCACATGCACTAAATTTAATGTTTTTTAAACCGTGTTTCGATTCTTGATTTGAATTTTTGTGGCATGTTAGATACCCCCTCTGTTTCTAAATATAAGTGCTTTTAACTTTTTAAGATTCAAATTTATCTAAACATGTTTTAGTGTGTATGTTCACCCATTTGAAATAATTAAAACAAATTTTTTTTAAGGTAGCTAAAACATATTATATTTATACACGGAGGGAGTATGTGTTATGTCTACGTTGTAACCGAAATTTAGTTTATTTCTAGAACTTATATGAAGTGTTTTTGTTCGGGTAGAACTTATATGAAGTGTTTTTGTCCGGGCATGCACAGGATACCTTCTCATGTAAGCATATACTCAACTTGTTTTCGTCCGTTATTTTTTTTCTAAGTGTTCTTTAGTCGTTCCCTTTGCTTGACTAGGGGTGTGTTTGGTTGCTGCATTGGTAGGAATAGGATGGGACCATCTATACTTTGTGGATGGAATGGGGCTCATCCCATATTCTATTTGATTAAAGTCATTTGAGTTGGTTGGGATGGGATCGTGTTTAGATCAATAATTAAAGGTGCACTAACGAGAGGAGAGCAGTTAGTTTTTGCCATGTCCGGCGAGGCCAACACAATATCCATGGCGAGCATGTCATGTGGTGCTTGCGAGGGAAATAAAAATTCGTTTGGAACAAATGAAATTACCAAATTTTGTACTTTTGGTAAATTATTTTGGGAAAATTCAACAAACTTTTATTTGCATTCGAATAAATTTGAACTTAAAAATAGGATTTTCGTCAAAATTTTAAACCCTGGTGCATCATGTCCATATTATGGCGTCACATTTGTGAGTTTTATTTGGCAAGAAAAAGAACAAGTTTGCAACCCTCATTCTTCGTTCGCCTCTCCCTTTACCCCGCTCACTCGTTTTAGAGAAACATAAATCCTATCTGCCCACGAGATCTAGACCCACGACATCACAAGTAACCACCGCCATCCTCCCGCCCACCTACGGCGAGGCAAGGCCCCACCGTCCTCAACCCAGTCCTCCACCCTCCCTGGTTTACCCGAGCCTCCAGGTACGGCGAAACCTCCCTCACCCTATGACGAGGTGTACCCTCATCAAATCCCATGGTTAAGCACTTAGGGTTGAGATTATGGGGAGAGAACGTGGTAGTACTGATAGTTTCGTCGGCTGACAAGCAGAGGCAAAGATTTACCCAGGTTCAGGCCCCTCGGGTGGAGGTAAAGACCCTACTTCCTGCTTGTCTGTTATTGATCGCTGGAGATTATGAGGTTACAAGGTGGCTCCGGCGAGATGACGATCTTGAAAGAGCTTTGGTGGTTCGAGTATGGCTTGGTCCCAGATCGGCACCCCTCCCAGCCTTTAAATAGGCTGGGTCTCGGGAGTTTGTAACCGACCTAGTTTACACATAAGGAAAGTATAAACCGACTATGTCTATATCTAAACTTGGAAGTTACTCATCTTGTTGGGCCTCTCGTCTTGGGCTTCGAGTCGTATCTTCACTATTTGGGCTTTTAGTCATCACGTGCACCAGGTACCCTCACGGTAGGGTACCCGAGATGTATATCCTTGTCAGTAGCCCCCGAGTACTTGTCTGACTCGAAGAATCGGGCATGGACTCGTTCGTAAGTGCACGTCATATGCTTAGCATTATATATATTATAATTGGAATTCCTGTATGAATAGCACATGTTGGCTATGTCGAGTATTTCATCGACTGTGGTTTTTGCTTATGATGATCAAGGGATAATAGCTTAGCAGGCCCAGTTCACTCGACGGATCGGGACTGGTTAACTACACATTTGGGTAACACCTTACTAGCTTTCAATCAAACTCGAGTCCCCGGACTCGAATCTGGAACAAACTGGTCAGATTCGACTAGGCCGCAGGTCTTACTGAGTCGATCTGCAGTATAACTTTGAATTTTACCCAACGCGTCCGTCGGGATTTTTCATCATGTCTGCTGACACGGAAAGTATAAGGATTGACGTTGCTGGAACGGTCCTTAGCCCAGCTCGAAAGTTCGGCGGGTCTTACCTTTGCACTATGCATGCAGCATCCGAGGTATTTGCGACGGACGCAACTCGGGAATGTTTCGAGTATGATTTTACATATGAACGTAGTCGATATATTCGTCGACTGACACTTTGACACTATTTTATCGGGTGCGCGACAGCGCTCCCGATGGGAGTAGCCCCCGAGATTGTGCTTTATTGATTGCAATGAAGGATAATCTCAAAACCATCTTTCCTACTTTGTTAGTCGAAGAAAACCTTTTGCCATAATTCTATCGGGTGCGCGCAGCGCTCCCGATGGGAGTAGCCCCCGAGATTGTGCTTTATTACTTGTAATGGAGGATAATCTCAGAATCACCTGGTCTTGATCATCTTTAGTCGAAGAAATTTTTGATATGCTCCCGATGGGAGTAATATGTCTTTGATCGAAGAGACAGTCGAGTGACCATACACTCGACAAACAATCGAGTGATTAATATGCTTTGGGCGAACCCGACATCTTTTCTGAACAAATTTGCTGCAATGACGTCAGGGATGACGTTTTATGGCGACTGCGCCACCTGACACGCGGTGGCGTGCGCTATGCTGCGAGAGATGGGACGTGACACGTCTTGTGGGCCCATTGTCAGCCGTTTGGACTGGATTTGACCGTTCAGGCACGATTTCTCCGGGGCCATGATGGTAGTTCCTAGATTCCCGTGCGTAGTGGGCGGAGTGGCCGGCGACGGTTGCCCTCCGTGGCTGCCACGTGTACGGTTAGATTTGCTTATTTGCCCACGATCTCGCATCGACGGTGCGGATTCTTTTGCGTTTGAGGTTAAAAAGGGTGCGGCGGCGTAAATAGTGTTTTTACTTGCCATTTGCTCTCCGCCGCTGCCTTCTTCTTCCTCCTCTCGCATCGCCATAGCCTCAGAGCAAAGCTTGTGCAACCACCTCCGCCATGACGAAACCTGCCACCCGGAAGGGCAGGAGTGCCGCGAGCGCATCGGCAGACAGCGCCGCTGCCGCTGCCAGCGGTTTGAAGAGGGGCAAGGGCGCCTGGACCAAGTCCACCTGCAGCAAAGGATGCTCGCCGGCCTGCGAAACGACGGGCTGATCCCTGAGGATGTCTCGCAAGTTCGCATCCCCGGCGCCGAGGTAATCCCGCGCCCAGGCCCCAATGAGCGGGTCTGTTTTGTGGATTTTGTGAACAGGGGATTCTCCTTCCCTGTTCACAACTTTCTTCGTGCACTGATGCACGTTTATGGGGTGCAACTGCACGATTTTACGCCCAATGGGCTTTTGCACATTGCGTGTTTTTTCGTTCTTTGCGAGTGCTTCCTGGGCGTCGCACCCCACTTTGGTTTGTTCCGCCGCATCTTCAATGTCAAGCGCCAGCACAGCACCAAGGGACCTGGTGGTTTTGGAGTACAGGCTCGACCTGATGTCGAGTACTTCAAGATCAACTTCCTGGAGTCTGTGCAAGGATGGCGCCAGAAGTGGTTCTACATCAAGGATGTGACCATTGGCGCCCAAACCTTCGGGTTGCCTGCCTTTGACGCAGACGCCTGGTAAAGAAGAGGCCATCCTGGATTGCCCAGCCGACCGGAGTCGAAGCCGAAGAGGCTGACAGTTTGATGGAGAAGGTGCTGAAGCTTCAGACCACTGCTGGTCGAGAGGTCACGGGCATCCACCTGCTAGCCATTATGGCCAAGAGGCGAGTGCAACCCCTTCGAGCCCGAGCACATGCTATGTGGGGATACAGTGGTGCTTCTGACCCAACCCGCTCACGCGCAGTAGAGCTTTCTGATGCGGAGGCGGAGAAGTTGGTAAGAAGCCTTACCAAATTGACTGATGAAGATCCCTGCGAGATGAACTCGCCTGTGCCTCCTTATGAAACCAGCAACCCTTTACCAGAGGTAACAGTCGATACTATATCTCAGTTGATATGTTATGCATGTGTGATGTTGAATCCTTTGCTGTTTATTTGTGCAGGGACACAAAATGTATGAGTCGATGCCTCCCTTGCCAGAGAGCGGCCCAGTGCCAGACAATGAGCCTTTCGAGGCAGATTCTGATGATGAGATGGCCTCACTCGCCACCGCACACACGCCAGAAGCCGATGAGGGCGATGCTGAGGTGCAGGGCAAGCAGAAGCGGTCGCGCGACGAGGAGGACACCGCTGACTCGGAGGAAAAGGAGGAAGACAGGACGGAGTCGATGACGGCGCCACTCGAGTTCCCCCGATTCGCTCGCTTCCCCCTCGACCACCGAAGAAATCGCGCCCGAGCATGGGTGTGCTTGCACCTGGTCGATTGTGCGACCTTACTGAAGAGTAAGTATTATGTGCATATGCTTTGTCATGTTATGAATAATACCACCTTGTATACTTATAATGTGTGAAACAGTGTTTCCTCGGATGAGGATATGCCTCCGCCACCTACGGCGGAAAAGAGCAGCGCAGCGTCCACTGCACGGACGCTGCCACCAGAGCAGCCGCCTACCCCTGCGACTCCTGCCGCTACAGCCACAGCTACGCCACCCGAGCCGGAGGTTGCAGCAACTGAGAGCGGAGCTGCGGCTGCAGGTGTCCCTGCGTCGACTTCTTCCTTCTTGGAGCACGTAAGTTTGTGCTTGCCGTAGTTTTAATCCTCATCGAATGCGATTTTTTTGCCTAACTCAGTTATTGAGTTATGAATTTGCCCATGTCGTGTACTTAGGCATTTGTGCGAGAGTTGCTGAAGGCTGGTGCCAAGTATGTGCACAAGGAGACTGAAGCCGCCACCCTGCAGCAGCAACTCGAAGTTGCAAAGAGTGCGTATCTTTATGCTATCACCACTTGTTGAGGGTGATTTCTCTTGCATCTGCTGATCATGTGTTTGTTTTTGCAGAGGCCGCCGCTGAAGCGGCAGAAAATTTGAACAACGCCACCCGTCGAGTGGCTGATCTGGAGAAGAGGCTGAAAGCAGCCGAAGTTAGGGAGGAGTCGGCAATTGGTCGACTCTCTGCCGCCAGCACCAGCTTAACTGGTACGAATTTTTGCTCTGTTCCTTAGATGTTTGAGGTTTCTGATATATGGTGCTGATTATTTTGTCCATATGCTAGGCGTGATGGATGGCCCGACTGCTACTGGCAAGCAAAGCCTTGGCACCTCACTTGATGAAAGTGTGGCTGTCTCGGAGGCTACCAGTAGCAGAGCAGGGGAGATGCTAACGCAGGCGGCGAGTGCCTTGGGCGCCCTCCATGGCAGCTTCTTCCCCGGCGAGGAGCTACCATCTTCCTTTGCAGAGCTGGTTGATTATTCAAGCCTGAAGGGACTGCCGTCGCTGACTTCTGTCGCGAGCAAATGGTAAGTGGTGCTCAGACTACTTTTCTCATGTTGCTCGCGCACGGAGTCGAGGCAGATTTTGACGCAGCCACAAAGAAGTTTCCACGGGGTCCTGATGGCAGAACCGTCGGGCTCGGCACTTGGATGGAAGCCGCCAAAACATATGCCCAACAGCTGGTAACAACTGTTGAAGAAAGGGCAGCCAAGGTCCAGGCGAAGAAAACTTCCTCCAAGAAGTCGACGACTTAGCCAGTGACCCCTTTGTTTGACTAGGTCTAGGAATTGCGTCATTTGCTTTTGCTATATGTAAATTATCAGACATCGTATCTGTCTTGTTATGAAACATGAACTTCAGTGATCGGGAGGCGCAGCCCCCGAGCCTTTTGTTTGAGCTTTTTATGCTTCCTTATGCATTGAATTATTCTGACTGTAGAACCGAGCTTCTAAACCATCGACTGGCCCTGTTGTGGGTGGTTCTTCGAAGTCACGAAGCGTTAATGACCAGAAAATTATGGACTTTCTTCATCAAAAGCTTTCCGAAGTTACTCGCGAGCTGAAGGAAACACAAGATGCGTATGCTGAGTTGCAGTCGAGGCCATCCCCAACTACAGAGCGAGAAGCCTTTTTGCTTGAGGAGTTGGAGAGAGTAAATCTGCAACTCGAATGTAAGACATTTTTGGATCATCGAGATCTATTCTTTGCAAGGTGACTCGACTGGGCGATGATGAGCCCTTTGCTTTTGCGCAGGTGTTTGCTCTGACCCATAAAGGAGGAGGCACGAATTCAGGATCGACTCGATGGTCATGCGAGTAGCACTGAGTACTCCGCCCACCCCTTCTGGTCAGACAGGGCGAAGAGCGCCATTTTGGTAAGGCTTCTGGACCGGCTTGGCGCACAGCCATTCGACTGGAGACTTGCAGGTTGGCTTTATTTCGAGTCCACGAAGCTTTGTTTCCTTTGAATGAGCAACCACAGGGCCTTGTGGCTTTGCTGAAGAAATTTCGAAAAGGCAAGGCGATCAAGAAGTTTGTGCGTGAGCAACTGATTAGCGGGGCTAACGTTGCTCTTGCCTTTGTGCGATCGCACCTTCCGCACCTTGATTTGAAAAGGATTGCGATGGGACCCGCACCCTACCAGGTGGTGGTCCTGTGCCGATGGAGGAGCACTACCAAGAGACACGAGTGGACGCATTGGTCCTAATCCATCGTGTGCTGAAGGAGGAGGAAAAATGGACCGAGCCCAAGGAAGAACCTGTTGAGTAGGTTATGTGTATGGGGTGACCCAAAGTGTAAAACGCAACACTTGTGATTATTGTACATTATTTGTTTACATGTATGCAGCCCCCGAGCCTGTTGAGCGGGGTGTATGAAGCAACATGCTGTAAAATTAGGACTATCCAGCCCCCGTGCATTTTGAGTGACTTGATAGAAATACTTTAGAGTATCAAACATAAGCTGCACAGCCCCGAGTATTCGTGTGCGGTTATGAATTTTTGCAGTACTTGAAGCTTCACTTGATGCTTCTAGGCTCAACTCCCGAATAATTGAGTGGTTGAGCAACTTTTGTGTTTATGTATGATTTTTATGACCCAGCCCCCGAGTATTCGAGTGCGGCTGGGGTATTATGTTGTGAACAAGCGGAAACACATGCTTTTTGAGATAGCGCAGCCCCCGAGTGCTCGGGTGAGGCTAATTTTGTGAAATCAAGTTATGCGAGTAGTAAGCAGGGAGAAATATGAGGAATCATGAATTATATTCCTTTTTGAATGTTAAGCTGCAGGCCGCCTCATTAAAAACCTTCCAGTCCCCTTAGGTACCCTGGTAAGGAAAAGAGCGCGTCTGAAACCTGCAGCTATCCGACATATGTGCCTATTACATTGTGCGACTGATCAATCTAAGCATAGAAACGGCGCAGCTGCGCAACGTTCCAAGGATTATGCGAGAGTTCTCCTGTCTTCGCGTGCTTCAGTCTATATGCTCCACCACCAATGACCTCGGTGATGATAAAGGGTCCTTCCCATGGAGAAGCGAGTTTATGCACCTTCTTTTGCTTCAGTCGAAGTACCAGGTCGCCAACCTCGAAGGACCTGGTACGCAGTCGACGGCTGTGGTAGTTGCGGAGGTCCTGCTGATAAACAGCTGTGCGTGCGAGCGCCGTGTTACGTGCTTCTTCTAGCAAGTCGACTGCGTCTTCGAGTGCCTCGTCTGCATCTTCTTCATTGTATGCTTCGACTCTTGGTGCGTTGAACCTTACGTCTGATGGCAGAATTGCCTCTGCGCCGTAGACCATGAAGAATGGAGTGAATTGCGTTGAGGCGTTGGGTGTTGTGCGTAGGCTCCATAGCACAGACGGAAGCTCTTCTACCCAAGCACCCGCAGCCCTTTTGAGTGGCACCAGGAGGCGCTTCTTGATTCCACTTGTCACAAGCCCATTGGCCTTTTCGACTTGGCCGTTTGATTGCGGGTGCGCCACAGATGCATAATTGAGCGTGATATCTTGCTCTTTGCAGAAGGATTTGAATTCCTCAGCCGTGAAGTTTGTACCGTTGTCAGTGATGATGCTACTTGGCACACCAAAGCGGTATATGATGGATTTTATGAAATTGACTGCTGTAGTGGCAGTCGAACTTGTGATGGGTACTGCTTCAATCCACTTGGTGAACTTGTCGACCGCCACCAGAAGGTGAGTATGCCCTCCATGGGAGGATTTTTTGAGTGGCCCAACCATATCGAGCCCCCACTGGGCGAAAGGCCAGGCCAATGGTATTGTCTTCAACGCCGATGCGGGTGCGTGCGGCTTTGTGGCGAATTTTTGGCAGCCGATGCACCTTTTGACTATGTCCTCCGCGTCTTTGAGTGCTGTGGGCCAGTAGAAGCCTGCGCGAAAGGCTTTGGCTACGAGTGATCGACTGCTGGCGTGATGCCCGCAAGTACCTGCATGAATATCACGAAGGATGGCTTGGCCATCTTCAAATGCTATGCAACGCTGGAACATACCTGATATGCTGCGTTTGTAAAGTTCACCGTTGATGACAGTGTATGCTTTAGATCGTCGAGTGACGCGTCTTGACTCTGTGAAGTCTTCGGGTACCTCGCCGCGGAGTATGTATGCGAGGAAGGGTTGAGTCCAAGTTGGCTCGATGAGGAGTACCTCGACTGGTGGGTCCTCTGTGCTAGGTGTTTTGCTCTTGGCTGGTGCGGCTGATGCAGGAGTTGCCGCTTCTTTTTGATTGATCTGTGCTCGATGCGCTCGAAGAAGACACCAGGTGGCACTGGTGCTTTGGTCGCACCAATGTTGGCTAACTTATCTGCTTCTTCATTGCTCTCACGCCCTATGTGCCGCAACTCGCAGCCTTCGAAGCTGCCCTCCATGATGTTGTACAGGTCACGGTAGGCGATCATGTTATCTGCGATTGCGTCACAGCCTTCATTGTTTGCTGCACCACCAGATTCGAGTCGCCGTAGATCATCAGTCGAGTGCACCCGAGGGCTTTGGCCATCCTCATGCCATGGATCAGAGCCTCATATTCTGCTTCGTTATTGGATGGGAACTCGAATCCCATTTGCAGGATATAGCGGAGCTTGTCGCCTTTTGGTGATATGAGGATGACACCTGCGCCTGCGCCTTCGTTTTTCTTCGAGCCATCAAAGTACATAGTCCAGGAATTGGACACATCTGGTGCTCCTGGGAGCTGAGCTTCAATCCACTCGGTGTGGAAGTCGGGTAAAACTTGTGCTTTGATGGCCTTCGGGTAATCATACTTGATGTCTCTTGGTGCTAGCTCGATGAGCCATTTTGCTACTCGCCCAGTTGCATTGGGGTTTGTGAGGATGTCCCCGATCCCTGAAGTGCTGATTACAGTGATCGGGTGCTCGGAGAAGTAATGCGTCAGCTTCCTTGAGGACATGAACACGGCGTAGCCAGCTTCTGATAGTGCGGGTACCGCTGCTTTGATGTGGAGAGCACTTCACTCAAGTAATAGACTGGACGTTGTATGCTTTGGGCGTGTCCCTCTCTGCGTTCGACCACTAGAACAGTGCTCACCACCCTGTTAGTTGCAGAGACATATAGGTATAGTGGCTCGCGTTCCTTGGTGCTACGAGGATTGGAGGGCTTGTGAGGACTCGCTTGAGGTCCGTGAAGGCTGCTTCGGCTTCTGGCGTCCACTCGAATTTATCTGCTTTCTTCATCAGTCGATAGAACGGGAGTGCTTTTTCGCCTAGCTTGCTGATGAATCGACTGAGCGCTGCTACTCGACCCGCCAATTTTTGCACGTCATGGAGCTTTGAAGGCCTTTGCATCGTCAAGATGGCCTGTATTTTCTCCGGGTCCGCCTCGATTCCTCGAGCTGAGACTAGATACCCGAGGAGTTGCCCGGCTGGCACGCCGAACGTGCACTTCTTCGGGTTGAGCTTGATGTGGAAGCGTTTGAGGTTTGCGAATGTCTCTCGCAAGTCATCGAGTAGTGTGTTTTCCTCTCTTGTGGTGATGACGATGTCATCTACATAGACCTGGACGTTTCGCCCAATTTGCTTCTTGAGGCAATCTTGCATCATGCGCTGATAGGTTGCGCCTGCGTTCTTGAGCCCGAAAGGCATTGTGGTGTAGCAGTAGACCCCGAGTGGGGTTATGAACGCCGTTTTCTCTTCATCTCTTCCTTCATCCTTATCTGGTGGTAACCCGAGTAGGCATCCAGGAAGGACAAGCGAGCGCACCCGGCGGTGGAGTCGACGATCTGGTCGATTCGAGGTAGTGGAAAGTGATCCTTTGGACAACACTTGTTGAGTGCTGTAAAATCTACGCACATCCGAAGGATATCTGTGTGCTTCTTCTCTACGAGTACGGGGTTGGCCACCCATTGTGATTTCTTGATCTCTCTGATGAATCCTGCTGCGAGTAGCCTGTCGACTTCGGCTTCGACTGCAGTTCTTTTTGGGCCGGATATGCGGCGCATTGTTTGCTTGACTGGTTTAGCATCTGGAAGTACTGGAGAGAGTGCTCGGCGAATTCCCTGGGAATACCTGGCATGTCTGCTGGACACCATGCAAATATATCCCAGTTCTCACGGAGGAATTCGACGAGCGCGCTTTCCTATGCGATAGGCAGACTCGACGAGACATTGACTGTCTTGGTCGGGTCAGTCGGGTGCACCTGATGCGATTTGTGTCATTGGTGGCATTGAATGCTCTGTCGACTGCCACCTTTTTGTGCTCTGGCATAAGTGTTCGATCGTTGGAGACCGCTAGATCAGCGAGTGTTGCTTCCATGCCAAACATCTCAGAGATTTTGCTGAATTCTCGTCACAAGAGTCAGACTTTTGGAAGTTCCCCTTGACTGTGATTACTCCTTTTGGTCCAGGCATCTTCAGCTGGAGGTATGCGTAATGTGGCACCGCCATGAATCGAGCGAACGTCGGGCGTCCAAGTATAGCATGGTATTGTGACTTCCAGTCGACCACTTCGAACTCAATCGACTCTGTCCTGAAGTGGTGCTTGTCCCCGAACGTTACGTCGAGTTGTATGGTGCCCTCTGGGCTTATTGCTTTCCCTGGAACGATACCGTGGAAGGTATTTGAGGATCTTGGCAGGTTTTCGACTGACCTGTTCATTTTGCGGAGCGTATCTGCGAAGATGATGTTTATGCCGCTCCCACCATCCATGAAGACCTTGGACATGGCGTAGCCTCCAATTTGCGCGTCGAGTACCAGAGCAGAGTGCCCTGGGCGAACAACCGATGGAGGGTGGTCCTCTTTGCTGAAGCTTATTGTAGTTTCGGCTCCTTCAAATATTCTGTTACCGCAGGAGGTGACATGACCGCCATGTTTACTTGTCGAGTGCGAAGTTTTTGCTCCCTGTTGGAAGGTCGACCTTTCTGTATCATGTACATCTGCCCTTGGGGTGGAGGGTACTGTGGCTCGTCCACCCGAGGTATGTGCTGTATGGCACCCGCGAGGTTTCCGCCTGCAGCAGGCTGTGGTGGTGGAGGTGGTGCCATCAGAACAGGCACGTTGTTTGGCTGAGGCACGGGTGCAGGTGCTTGTGCGGCTGCTGCCTTTCTGCGATTTACGTAATCAGTCGCCATTTGGTCGAACTCCCTGCAGTTTCTCATCGAGTGATTGGATCGCAGTTTTCCGTCGTCCCCCTTGTACAGGTGGAATCTGCAATCAGCGTCCATCTTTTCTTCGAATGATCGCTCAGATTGTGCCCGTGACTTGCGCCAGTCCTTCCTCTTGTAGCTATCACTGCGTTGGCCGCGGTCTCGCTGTCTCGACGATCATCTCGACTGTCTCGCGATCTTCCGATCGGTCGCTTCTGTCCTGGTCATTGCGGGGTGTGGAGAACCCAGCCGCCATGAATTCGGGTCTGTCATCGTCGTAGTGACGTTTTGAACGTTTGCGCCTTCGTCGTCTCTGTACGAGTCTCTGCGGCTTCGACTGCCGCTTTCATGATTGTCACGGGGTGAGGACCCGCGTGTGGTGCGCGCCATGTCTCTCCGTCTGCCCACTCAGTCGCGGTCATCAAGAGGCTAGCCACAGAGGTTGGCTTTTTGCGACCGAGTGCTTCTTTGAGTCCCCTGGCGAGTCCCATTATGAAAGCATCCATGGCCATGTCTTCTGAAATTACTCCGACTGAGTTGCGTATCTCAGTCCATCGTCTGATGTATGACCTCAGCGTTTCGTCTGAACGTTGCACGCAGGCCCGCAGTTCCTCGAACGTTTTTGGGCGCTCACATAGAGGCTCGAAGTTTTTGATGAAGTCATCGCGGAAGTGATCCCACGAGTCGTACTTTGATGAGGTAGGGCCTTGAGCCAGTCGCGGGCTGTGCCTTCGAGCATCAGTCGTATGTATTGCATGGCGTGGTGTTTGTCCTCGCTGGCACGCGACAGCCAGCCTGTAGTCTTCCAGCCACCCAGAAGGTTCCTGTCGACCCGTGTACTTGGGCTGTTCAGATGTGAGTTTGAACCCTTTGGGCATCCGTGTCTCGCGGACGCGTCGAGTGAAGCACAGAGCTCCATGTGGCTCAGGATCTCGATCAGAGTATGAGTCGCTACTGTAAGATCTGCGTGATCTGCTCCTGGACCTGCGCCTACGCGAGCCGCTTCTTTCCTTCGAGTGGTGGCGGCGACCACTGTGATTATGCTCTTCCCGAGCGCGTCGACTAGGGCACGGTCTCGACTCCCACCTGGAGTTTTGGAATTTGGCGTATGGCCTTCGCGCTAAGGCGAGTGATTTGATCTGCTGGCGATGCAGTTTTGCATTGGGGTCATCAGCTGGAGGCTTGATTGCCTCCAGGTATGCTGCAGCGGTGTAGAGAGCACCCGCTGCTGTTTTGGGCACCGGCAGTCCTTCCTCGTCGTATGTCATGAAGGAGTTGCCTAAGTTGCGGGTGAGTGCCGCCTTTCGCCTGGCGAGAGGTGTGACAACCTTGATCTGGGTCTTGTGTCTGCTCGCCCGGTGGAGCTCAGGGAGAGCTGTCTTCTGCGCGCACTCGACAAGCTAGCTTGCTTTTTGCGTTCTTCGAGTGTTGCTCTTATCTGCTTCAGTCGAAGTGACTCCTGCCAGTTGAAGTACTGGAAGGTCAACATCTCTTCTTGTGTTGCGTCTGCTGGCATCATTGTGCACTCCTTGATGACTTTATCTGCTTTTGCTGCCATCTCAGCAGTGATTGTGAGAGTTGTGACTCCGTCCGGCATAGTAACTGTGCACGGGAATTCTGTAGGCCTGCGGCTGGCCGCAGTGTCTGATGTTTCTGCGGCGATGGCAACGTAGACCTGCTGGGTATGACCCGAGGGTATGTGTATGTCTTTCGAGTCCCGTCATGGACTCGACATCTTCATCGAGGCTCATGTCTGAGTGTATGTTCATCGAGTGGTCCGTCTGGACGGATCTCGCAGTCGACGCCTTCGTCGCCTATGCTCATCTCGGCGTCGGCGAGGTTGTTATGAATCTCGAAGTCGAGGTTGTTGTTGGCGCAGATCTCGGAGTCGACGTGGTTGTCGATATGAGTTTCAGGTTCGTCGAAGTCGCTGAGGGAGATCCCGCAGTCGAAACTATCCTCGAGTGGGAGATCCAGCTCGGGATCGTTTGTGCGGTATGCTGATTCGGCCTCCTCGCCCTGGAGTTCTTCAATGAGCTCGCGCATCTCTCGTGTGGACATGGTTGTTGCAGACGAACAAGCTTGGAGGGTCGACGATGGTATGGACACAGTTGAGGGATCCGCAGTCGAAGGAGCCGCAACCGATGGAGCCTCGGGTGCGGAAGTCGCGAGTTGGCGTGGATCCGTCAAGTCCTGCACACCAAGCTTGTTGACGAAAAAATTGAACGAACCAACGGTTAAACCCAAACCTGACTCGAGATCGGAGAAGGCCTCCTGGAATCCTGGCGAGTGTGGCTCGAAATCCATCAGAGGATCCGATGTGCTTTTTGCGGTGAAGCTGGCGTGTTGCCGTTTGTCGAGTGAGCCGGCGAGTTGCCGTGTGCCTGAGTCGGCGAGTTCTGGTTTGTCGATGCAGCCGGCGAGTTGCCGTTTGTAGATCCGATCGGCGAGTCGCCGTTTTCCGATGGAACCGAAGAAACCGCGAGTCCAGCACTATTCTTTCCCACAGACGGCGCCAATTGACGAGGTGTACCCTCATCAAATCCCATGGTTAAGGACCTAGGGTTGAGATTATGGGGAGAGTGGTAGTACTGGTAGTTTCGTCGGCTGACAAGCAGAGGCAAAGATTTACCCAGGTTCAGGCCCCTCGGGTGGAGGTAAAGACCCTACTTCCTGCTTGTCTGTTATTGATCGCTGGAGATTATGAGGTTACAAGGTGGCTCCGGCGAGATGACGATCTCGCAAGAGCTTTGGTGGTTCGAGTATGGCTTGGTCCTAGATCGGCACCCCTCCCAGCCTTTAAATAGGCTGGGTCTCGGGAGTTTGTAACCGACCTAGTTTACACATAAGGAAAGTATAAACCGACTATGTCTATTCTAAACTTGGAAGTTACTCCATCTTGTTGGGCCTCTCGTCTTGGGCTTCGAGTCGTATCTTCACTATTGGGCTTTTAGTCATCACGTGCACCAGGTACCCTCACGGTAGGGTACCCGAGATGTATATCCTTGTCACCCTACAATGTTACATCGAGTATAATCGAAAAATCAAATATTTCTCTAAAAACATAATCTACTTTTATTTTTGGAAGTGTACAATATCATTAGGGGCTAGCTTGTGTAGATAGAAATATGCCGCAACACGCGGGCATGTAGCTAGTATTTGGTTAATTTGGTTAACCAAGTAATAACCAAACTTCAGTCTCGGTTTTTCTGTCCGTATTCGGTCCTCGGTTTATTTGCCCACCCCTACCGGGTACGTCCACTAAGGCAGTTATCTGGACACAATACATCCATCGAGAGAATGCCACTGATGAACTCCGAGGAACACGATGCACAGATCATGCTACAACAGGTCCGCGGAGAAACCGAGATAATACTAAAATCCGGCATGCACAAATTTCTGAAACCTACCGTGCCTACTGGTGTTCGTTAGTTTGTTTGTGAGATGCAAATGCTCCAACATTGTGGTCGATCTGCAGAATGGAGTAAGGACCTTTATGCTCAGTTGTCCAATGGTAGTAGGATGTTGTGAACTGAATGAGATCTGGTCACTTAAAATAATTGAGAGTTCAAAGTGATAGATTTCCTTCCATTGCCAACCCACTTTAGCTGGTGAAGAATTAAAGAACACTGACATGTGTATAAATAAATAAAGTTTTAGGTGTTGCGTTGGCAAAATTGTCAGAAGTTTGTACTATTCCATTTGTACTGTGTATCTTGATATGTTTGTGTGGGCTGTAATGTTTCAACGGTTTGTTACCCCCGGCCCTTATGGGTTCAACATAATGCCGGCAGTTCAACAAATATCACTAAGTTAACCCCGGAATTTTAATATCTTAATGAATATATGGTGAAATTCTCTACCTTATGCACCACGAAATTTATAATGCCTAGAATTTAATCTTCATAAACGATATAAGAAAAAATGATGACAACACGTGCAGGTCAGGAGTGGATATAATAACCGCAAAGTTTTTTTTTCTTGATGTAGCTAAACCATCGCCTATGCCTATGCAGGTGAATCGTCATTTCAGGGTGGTTGACCCCGCATAAGCATATCGCTTGATGTGCTTTTAGACATTTCACTTATTGAGCTATACATCACACTATCATAACATGTATACATAATACAATTTGTCTCTACAAGGTAGTTGAGTCCTTTTCGCCGGTACATTCATATGATACATAATACACTTTTTCAATTAGGTAGCCGAGTCCCTTTCACCTATAGAAGGAAGATGTTTCACAAAGTCTCCATGAAACAAGATCAACCACCTTTCAGAACCAAGGACAAATCCCCACCAGAATCAAACAAAACATCTACTGACACAGACTTCAAAACTAACCCAAAGTTCATCGTAGTGTATCAGGGAATCCAAGATATATCATTTCTACTAAGAGCGGTTATAATAAGATAATGTGAGCATACTACAAAAATTTAGACAATATAGTTTGCCGAGTTGGAGGAGAGAGAAGAAAAGCCAACTATAAATTAAAAATCCAGGAGCAACACGTGCTTGAAAACACTATTTGAGAGTGTAAGGTGAGCAAACTACTAATAAAGTAGTATATATTTATACCTAACCATTGTACATGTTGTCTATATGACTATAAATGACATGGCAATACCATATAGCTAACAGTTGGCTGGAAATACTAGGATGAACCTGGGTGCATTGCTCCTGCCCAGGATGAGGACCTTCCGAATGTTCAAAAATTCCGAAAAGAAATGGAGACATTCATACACATGTATTATGTAATAGTACCAAATTTCGTGGAGAAACGATCTTTCATTTGGCCTGTGTAAAAAAGACAAATCTATGACGTATATACACTGCTATAAAGCAGTACTGTAGCATTTGCAAATTTGTCTTTTTTACGTAGCCAACGTAAATACAAATTCTTCACGAAACTCACTTGCCCGCGCATTGGATTTGCATTACCTATGCATCTGATTTTTTACAGATTTTTTTGACTTTTCAAAAGTGGTTTAAATCAAGATTAAAAAATAAAAAAAATAGGCAGGAGCAAGTGCCCGCCGGTTCACTTTGCAGTTGGCTATACTATATCCTTGCTATAACAATGAATGTTATGGTTGGCCATTGTGGCTTTAAGCGCCCGTGCCATTCTTTGCTGAATGGCAACGTACTGCTAAATTAGGCTATTAACGAGATCAAGTTGAGTGTGTAAACATTCTTTATTTTGTTCACATTCGTCACACAAGTTGAAGAATACTCAAACTTTTGATGGGTACTATGCTCTAAGTTATCTAATACTACTCCCTCCTACACAAAATATGTTGCATATAATATTTTACCGAATCAAATATATATAGAAAAAATATGAACGTATACAATACCTTGTGCATATGATACGAAAATATTTTTCATGTTGATTCTAATTATATCCATTTGGTATTGCAAACGTTGTAATTTTGTTAATATGTATATTTACTCAAACTTTTCAAATTATGAATTTAACAAAATAATATGATACATATTTTGGGCAGGAGTCAGTATGTGTAACTAGGTGCACAGTGTAAATCTGGGCATCATCTTTAAAAATTCCTTAATTCCATGGTACCCATCTCCACCTTAGTAGTGTTCTTATCTGCAATCCAGTTTATCGCGTCAACTATCCCGGCCGCGATACATCTCAGCTACCATTTAATTTGATATACTAAACTAATTTCAGTAACATGTTAAAAGGAAGTGGAGCAAAGGACCTAACTTGCTATACATCTATCTTTGTAAAGATGAAGTGGTACATAGAAGGGAATATTATTATGCATAACGAAGAGTGTGTATGTAAGGCAGCAATACTATGAACGCAATTGGCTGCCCTCTCCGTGAAGTGCTGTTTACCCATCGGTCGTATACATTTTCAATAGTAAGTAGGTGAATGCAATCTTTTTTTTTATTCCACGGTATCATGGAGGCAGAAGACGATCGCTAAATATTTGGGCTCGGTGAGTGCTGAAATATTGTTGAAATAGTAGCATCTAACATTTTCAGATAAATCCCTAAAGGCCCATGTTATCACGCCTCGCCTCGTCACGACGCGCTCGCGTGCCACAGGTTGCAGGAATCTCGCGCGCTGCGAGTTGAAGCAGATGAACGGTCAACTGAAACGTTTGCCTTAATGGAAAATGAATATGTACTGAAACGTTTGTCTTAAGTGTTCTTAAGTACGGCAGTTTTCAGAATTCATTGCAAGCTGAAACGTCCGTCTTAAGTGCTCTTAAGTACGGGTGTTTTCAGAGTTCATTGCGCTTAATGGAGAATGAATTTGAGCTGAAACGTTTGTCTTAAGTGCTATTAAGTACGGCCGTTACTAGTCTCTTAATTCTCCCCTTAATTGCGTGCGTTTCCGTTGGCTTTCCGCCTGCGTGTGTGCCTATATAAGAGAAGTCGCTCCTCTCTAGCAAACAGACACTAGAAAGATAGCATCTGCTTGCGCCGCCACCATAGTTCCATCTACTGTTGCTGTCATCGCTGATCCCATCCCGTCCACCGCGTACACGGCTGACGGGAGAGCAGGCCTCCGAAACTCCGCCTCTCTAGATCATGTACGGGAGAGGGGCGATTAGTTTTTTGGGGAGCGTCTCCTACGCGACTGCTCGCTCTACTTCATCTGCTTCAACTACATCTGCATCAACTACGTCCGCGCCGCCTTCCTCTTCGTCATGGCCACCGACGCCGACATCGAGAAGGCTGCTGCCGATAAGAGAATCGCCGACGAGGCTAACGTCTCCGCTGCTGCGGCCAACTGGCCTACTGAAAGGTACACGTTTATCCCTCTCCTAATTACTTGCATGTTTGCCGTACTAGCTATTTGTGTAGATGTATCTACTATTTGTCTAGTACATGATTTTATCATAGAATTTTAGTATGTCATTAGCACTGCTCACGTCATGTTCATGATTTATTATTGGATTAATTTAATCGAACAATTGCCTAAATTCTCAGCAGTGAGGTGAAAAATTAATGGAGGAGCTTCTCTTAGACTGTGTTTTAGTAAAAGACAACGTGGGATGAGATTATTTCTATCAAACTGGAATCTCAATGCACCGCTTAATTAGGTTATGAGCTGGGTCAAGTTACTTTCCCCCACTGATGCATGGTTTACAGTCTATTATAACACTAAAAAGGATATAAAATGACAAAGGTGAAAAATGAATCAATCGCACAAGCTAGCTAACAGGTGACCAACCAGTATTGTGTGCACTCCATCGTCCACCGCGATGGGTCATCAGTGAACCAGAGGACAACCAGATAATTCACACTGGCAATATCTACTTTAGTCGACGTAGACCACCAAATGTGAACCAGTATTGTGTGCACTCCATCGTCCACCGCGATGGGTCATCAGTGAACCAGAGGACAACCAGATATTGCTCCATGCTTGCAGAATCACCAAAACCTCCAGCCGCGATGGGACACCGCGATGGGTTTTGGTGATTCTGCAATATCTACTTTAGTCGACGTAGACCACCAAATGTGAACCAGAGGTCTACGTCGACTAAAGTAAACTCACATGTATGCTCGCTTCGTGCATTTGAAGCTCAACAGATGAAAACACCAAAACCAAAATCTCCATAAAATCAGTAACCTGATTCTCTTCCTCTAACACTATGGGGAGCACTCTGAAATTCACACTGGCACATACTACCTCTGTTTAGGAATATAAGACGTTTTGAGTATTGCACATAATGACTAGATACATACTAAAATGAGTGAATATGCATACTAAACTATGTCTAGATACATTTAGATACATATGAATCTAGAAAAGGGCTAAAACATTTTATAATTAAAAACGGAGGGAGTAGAACATGTCGATGTTGTGAGATGAATTCGGGTTGTGTCCGGCGTCTGGACCTGTTGCTAGCGAAGAACAGTGAGTGATAATTTAGAAGGTGGGTGATGACGAAGTCATTTGGGTTTCACACAAAACGATATGAATTCTTATTGTCCATAATGTCCACAAAATCGCAGCAAACCCCACATCTAACTACATAACGGTGTGCCCCTTCAAAACCCTTTACCACAACACCCACTCCACCCACCGTCCTAGGTAAACTTGAAAATTTAAAAGCACACTGAGCTGAGTTCCACACATAACGTGCTACCGGGCACTTGAAAACAAATGATCAAACCGATTCATCTCAACAGGAAAAACAAATGGAAACATGAGTTACCATTGTATTGTATTGTATTGTATTGGGGGTTGCTTGCAGGCCAGAAAGTCACGAGGTTTAGGGTATGTTTGGATGGCAGCCGGGAGCTGCCCTACCTAATTTTTGACGTTGACTACCAGCATGGGCATGGGTTTGGATTGATACCGAATTTCCCGGCCGCTGCCAAAATTTTGGTCGCGCAGTTCAGTTTTTGCGGCCAGCCTTGGCAAATCAGCGGCGGCCGATTCCTGCGCCAATAATTTGGCGCGCCCCAGTTTTGGTAGGGCTGGTCTGGGCGCCATCCAAACAGGCCCTTACTTCCAACGTTCGGTATTCAGACTTTACTTACATGGTCTAAAACCTTCTAGAAAAAGACAATTAAGTGTGATTCTAGATATATACCAGAGAAAAGTTGGATGCATGTACGCAACTACACTGCAACTCTTGTGTACTCCCTCCGATCCATATTAGTGGGCATAGCTTTGTCTAAATTCATATGTATCTAGTTAAGTATTTAGACTAGATACATGTGTATCTAGATAAAGTTGTGCCCACTAATATGGATCGGAGGGAGTATTTGTTTCTAGAAAATGAATTAGTTGCTTTTCCATTCTTGGCTTGAAAAGGTCATTCGTCTCATCTGTTGCTGACATCTAAAGAAAGTTGTGAACCGAGAGTATCCTATATACTCTATTTTGTCACCAAATATAAAAATAGTACACTTTTCGAGGGTATAAAATTAGTACATAAGAATGAAGAGAAAATCAGGCCGATGCGTAAGGAAGTAGTACTCATTTGTCTTTTGAGAAAGGAATAAAGTAGTGCACCTGAAAAGCGCGGACTATGACCGATGAGGAACTGGAATATTTGATTAAAAGAATAGGCGGCGTGTCTATAAGATTAAAACAGAGCAGGGAAAGTTCCATGGGACTCCCGTCAAGCTCAAGCATATATTAAAGCATATACATATAGGAGGAAGGCGTTTTGGCTCCCGGGAGCCAAATTGAATTTCTGATACATATAGCTCTTTTCTAGAAGAAAAATCATTAATTAAGAAGTTTAGGATTCATGCATCATCCGAACTGATGAAACATGCATTTCTCTATGAAAAGATATAATTGGCGGTACAATACGACATGGTTAATTGGAAGTCCATCGTCAACACCGGTTCCACTCTATATCAAAAGCGTCACCGTCGATCGTCGTCCAAGAGCGGTTGAGAAAACTAAGTGACGGAGGAAAAACACGGCACGAGACGTAGCAAGAATAATGTACTCCCTCCGTTCCAAATTAATTGACTTGGTTTTGTGCAAAAATGGATGTATCTATACTTGTATAGTGTCTAGATACATCCATGTGTAACCAAATGTGTGTCAATTAAATCCGAACGGAGGGAGTAGCAGACTAGCGGTGGATGACAAATTAAAGGTTCATTAGCAGGTGGACGTCTATGAAGGAGGGGCTACATGCCTATGCAGGCTAGGCCACAAGCTACCGGGAGAGGCTTGGAAGATGAACATGAGCTGTCGCATCAGTCACGTCACATAAACCTCCCTTTCAATTACAGAAAGTAGTGGCCGGGGTTAAACGTGCACCATCCGTTGCGTTGTAATCAACTTACAAAAAACAAAGTGCATCCATCGTGTTGTTGAACGGCCGGACAGTCGTTGGAAAGATCGATCTATCATCTATGGGAGATGCTGAAGTGGTCGTATGGATGCAGATGCTAGCCATAGAATCAAACTATCGAGGTAGCTAAATAATCAAACTATCGAGTTGATAGATTTTCCGTGAATTTAGAAAATACCACTTGGCATATCTACTATATACAAAAGCTCGAAGAAACCGCAGCCTCTCCAGCTCTCCACGTCGCCGGCGATCCCTGGCCGTCCGATCCACGCGACGGACGGCCGGGATTCACCCACGTCGCCCCCAAAACCGCGGCGCACTGTTCACAGCGAATTTTGGCCAATCAGAGCACGACACGCCAGCCGGTCACCCGCCGGTCGCCCGGCGGTCAGCCGGTCGCCCACCCGGTCGCCGCGTTATTTTCCAAAAAAACCCTCCAGTTTTCGAATAATCCTACGAAATCGACGTCTCCCATTGCGGGAGGACCTACCTGCAATTTCCTGAAAAGTCAGGGATTTATATGCAAAAAAAACCGAGCTATGCCGCGGTCGCCGCCGCCGGCCGCCGCGCCACGCCGCTGCTCCGTGCCCCCAGGTTCAGATCGACGAGTACAGCGACGTGCGCCGCCGCTTTCTCTCCAAGTTCGCCGAAGATCGGGAGGCGGAACACCACGGCGGCGCCGGAATCGTCCTCGCAACGCTTCGCGGCCGCCGCCGCGTCCGGGCGCCGCCGGCGGCCCTCCGGCGTCCAATAAGAGGCGGCGCCGCTTCTACCAGACAGCCCGCCTCGTGGCGCATCCGGTGCGCCCAACGCGTCTCGTGGAACACGACGATCGACGACGACTCCATCCAAAATTGAAAGAGAGACAACGACTCCATCCCCTCCTGGCTGGAGTAGCTAAGGCGATCGCTACCTGCTCATAAATTCTTCCACATGTCGATATCTAATTTAAATACTCCATATCCCTCTTCTAATGTAAATGTAAATATCACAATACTCTATATTCCATTTTTATCATAAATTTATACACCATCTATCACGTGCATATTTTCTAGCTACATTGTCATATCATCTGCCGAGTTTTTTTTTATAGATTACAAAGACACATGGTCAATTAATTATGCACGAGATATATCAAGCGCACCCACCCTCGCTGAGCAACGGGTGCACTGAGATATTGGTTACACTCTGAAAGAGTACAAGTTATCAAAACTAATCTGAAATTAATTTAGCACCTAGATACAAAAGTATATTTTCTAACCTGCAAATTTTAAGTCGAATTGGGTATACAACTCATGCAACAAGAGAGTCAAATCATGTTGTGAATCGTGGTTATCCGATTGGGCAATGAATTTGGCCCGTTAATACGGCGACTACCGAGTTTATTGTGTTTTCTTAAGCCATATTTTGATTTTTGATTTGAATTTGTGGCGGTGTGTTTCCGAAGGCGCTGTGGTGTCGCGTTGGTGGGTGTTCCTCTTGTGCTTGTTGTCCTCACTTCCGCAGGTCGTGCTGGTCGCCGGTGGTTCGGCGCCCTCGTGCCTGGGCGAGAGGGGAAAAGGTCCCCCCCTCTAGCGGCAGCTACGTTTTGGATTGTTGAGACAACGATCTGGGTGAGAGCAGCCCGGTCACGATAGTGCAGCTGCCATCTTTTTGCCGTGTCTTCGGTGGGCGATCTCGACCTTCAGCTTAAGTCTTGCTGGGTGGTGTTTGCTTGGGATGGTGTTGCTGTTTGGGTGGTGCTCGCGTGAGGTGCTGTTCGTGCTCTGAGTCATCCCCATTGGCCCCTCACTTGCGTTCTTCCGTGCTCTAGGGTGAGCTTCTCTGCCCCTCGACGGTACGGCGCCTTTCGAACCAGGGCGAGAAGACATGGGTCTTCTTCGAAGATGGAGGCGGTTCTCACGGCGGCGACAGTATGCTCGTACATGACGAAGGCGTGATCTTTCTCCAGTGGCGTGCTTCTCTGCGCGGCGGTTCCTTCCCTTCCTCTACCTTCACCGACGGATGTTTGCTTCGACAACTTAGTTGTGCTTTCGTGTTTCATTTTTCTTTTGCTTGTTGTTCGTAGCTTAGCTGTTCTTTTAGCACCTTGTACCCGCCATCTGTGGTGGTGATGGTAGCCTTATGTACTTTCTGGCCGGTTGTTGACTTTGTTAATTCAAAGCTGGGATCTTTGATTAAAAAAGAATGACTCGTACACATGTCTCCAAAATAGCCACATCCAAGTGGTATTACTGTTTTCTACAGCTGATGGCGCATTCCTAGTTTACGTCTCTCCTGGGTTGTCGTCTTCCTGGGCCAAGACACCGGGGCTACTCCTGTTTTCCAAGCGGCCCAGCCCACCTATAGCGAGCTCTGAGCAGCGTCGCACACGCACGGCCGCGGCGGCGGAGGAGCGCTCACCGGCCTACCGTCAGCCCTCGCCTCTGGCGCCGCTCCGCCATAGGACGGCCGTAGGCGCCTGGCCTCGTCGCCTCCTCCTCTGAAGTTTGGTCCCCTCGACCTCCCCGGCTTCCCTTACAGGTAATTCCGTTACCCTCAATCAACCACCGAGAAACATTTTTGTCTAGCTTTGTATGTGTTCCGTGCACCCATACTGCTTGCAGTAATGCTACATAGATTAGTGAAAGCTGAATACTGATTGTGCTTTGCGGGTGTGGCGGTCATGTTGAAGCGAAGCATGCTTCTTGCTCCTGTCCTGTGACTGTGAGGGCATGTCTTCTTCCTGATGAATGTTCAACAAGTTTTTGGCACTTGTCAGAAACCATCTCATTGCATAGGACGTATTGTTCAGAGAGAATATGTGTTTGGAGAGTGATCGATATGAAAATATTTAGTCATGAAATAAATATATAATAACAAAAGTAAAATATTTAGTGATCTGTGCTCCTTCCTTTTATGTTCCAAATCAATTCGCCAGTAGACATAAACCTAGCTGCTCGACGAAATGCCGCACCGAAAACCACTTCACTTAATTTGCTTCTTTCCTGCAGGTCAAAGCGATGCTGCGCACCTTCCCTCAGGCTCGTCGGCTTCTCAGGTGAGCGAGTATGACGAGCCTCTCGTAGCTGGCTCCACAGTTCTTCGGCTGGTGCACAGATTGACTCTTGATGCCATCTATGTTATTGTTGTTGTGGGGGTTTCAGGAGGATGGGGTTCAAGAAAGGGGACGAGTACTTCTTCAAGCAGATGGGCAAGGGCATGCTCTGCACCTACGCACTTTTTGGCGCCGCCTGGCTCTGGAACGAGACGTCACCGCTTGGCTGGTGGACCCTCAAGCCACGCCCCAAGGTACGTATCAGTCTGACACTAGTTTATTTTGCGGAAGAAACAGAAAACGAATTGCTGAGACCTTCTGTTTGGCTGAGTGATTTTCATCTTGCTTTATGTTCCATTTTTGGAACTGACCTATGGTTCAGATCTGCAAATAGAAAATTTCAATACATTGCGGTACAATTTACCCAGGCGGTGTCCATTCTACAATTTATTGATTTCGGCCTCACAGTTGATTAGACGTGAGCATTATTTTTCTGAAATGTAAGCCACACGACCTTTTGTGGGAATGATCGTGCATGAGTAGTATCGTGTCAGCAAATCATATGCCTCATTAGTTTTTTACTGAAATTAGTATATTTTGGCCATCCAGTATTAGTTGATAAGCATTCCTTATATTTCACCTCCAACACTCACAACTTGTGACTAGAATGTAAGGACCTTCCAAGAAATCTAAACTATCTTGTGTGGAAATATGATTAACCATATTGATCACTCAAGGAGGTGAGATTCTCTTCTACAAGATTCTTCAGTCTAGCCTCAAGTTGTCTTTCCACCAATTCTTATTCCTTTCACCTGTCTGTCGAGTTTATATCTAAACCAATTTTCCAAAATATTTTCCAGGAAGAGAAAGAAATGGCGCATCTCTACGAGCGTCGGGAGTTCCCGTACCCTGGCGACGAGGCGGCGGTGGAGGAGTTCATAAAGAGTGGAGACGCCCTAGGCACCACAATCGGGCCCAAGGGTTTCGCTGATACGAATGTGGACTCTGATAACATGCAGAAGCAGCTCCAGTCGAAGAAGTTCGAGCAGGAGGCACAGAAGCTCTGGTTCCGGATGAGGAACGAGGTTGTCCAGGAGCTCCAAGAGAAGGGGTTTGATGTTCAGTGAAGCTTTTAAGTGCTACTACACCATGAATCTTCACTGAAAAATAAATTTAAATTATTGTCGGAGATTAAGTGCTGCTAGCTCGCCCAACATATATATGCAGCCTGAATTTATTCGATCAAATTCATGCATGAATAAATATTCATGTGTAATTGTTAGTATACTAGAATTTGTAATCATCACCATGTTTGTCACATGCAGCGTCTAGCATCTGTTTTTGTACTCTCGCAGAATAAAGCATGATTAGTGTCCTTTCATAGCGAATCTCATTGCAAAAATATAGTATTGGCGAGAGAGTTTCCAAAAGGATAAGAAATGTCCATATAGGCAAACAAGATTGGGCCGAAAGCGTTTGGGCTGTTCCTTGTCCAAGTCGCCTTGATCAAGGGTACAGGAGCTAGTGCCACTTCTCTTCTTTTGAACTTATACTTATGGAAAAGGGAAAGTATAGTAGTCCCCCGGGGGATCTTTCCCTCGGATCCCCGGGTCGCCAGCCTGACATATGTCCACTAAAAAAGGGCTAATCCCGCTTTTGCTACGAAAACTCCCGCTTTTGCTGCATTGTAGCAAAAAACAGTTCGTACACAGAACATAAAAGAAAAAATGTGGCCTCGCCGGAGACCTCACCTGAGACCTCGCCGGAGACGTGGTAGCAAAAAGTTTATACTATTGTAGCAACAAAAAAATTCTATTGTAGCAAAATCAACTTCGTCGGAGACATCGCCGGAGACTCTCGCCGGAGACCTCACCGGAGACCTCGCCGGAGATATAGTAGCAAATTTTTTGATCTATTGTAGCAAAACCATATAACAATAATAGCAAAAAATATATTATATTGCAGCATCGTAAAAAAGAAAAAATTCCGGCGAGGTTCTCCGATGAGACTTATGATGCAAAAATTCCGGACCGAAAAGTTTTTGCTACATGTAGCAAAAAATGAGACTTTTTTTTGCTACCGTAGCAAAAACGGGCTCTGGGGGACTATTTTCCGGACCGAAAAGATTTTGCTACAATAGCACATTTTTTTTGCTACGGGATCTCCGGCGAGGTCCGGCGAGTCCGGTGAGGTCTCCGGCGAAATCGGTCTTTTCTTTTCTGTTTTCTGGGCGAACCGTTTTTTGCTACATTGGAGCAAAAGCGGGTGATTATTTGCTTCAGTGTAGCAAAAGCGGGATTTGGTGGGATTTTGGGTAAGAGAGGAGGACACGTGTTGGCAGGGGGATCCGGGTGATCTTTCCCCAGATCACCCGGGGGACGCCTAGTTCTCTCCTATGGAAAAGCCGGTTTATAGATTTTGATGGCAAGAAACTTTGGTCCGAAGAGGTTCAACAAACTGGTTTTCCTTTTTTTTTCCGGCTTATGAGCTTAGTTTATAGGTGTTCAAAATCGGCATTGCCCCCCTAGACTCGATTTTGCCCCAATTAATACAGTAGATTATATAGTCATCTACTACACACGTCTTGATTACATCTACCACCCACGAGTCGCACATGTTCAATATTCGATCATTCACATTTTCTAAATGCACTAGCTCTATACAATAATCATTCACATTCATATCAACAATTTCAATATAATGACTGAGACCTCTCTAACACGAAATTCAGAGATAACACTCATATATCAAAGTTAATGTCAGAAGTATATGCTTACAACACACACTTGGTTGGTCTACATACAGTGTCTACATCGATATGTGGAGCATCTGTTGTCGCTTTTATATACACGCATTTTGGCATACTTAATTACTTATACATCATAATTTTGGTCGCCAATAGATGTTGCCATTACTGGCTATGAAAATTTTAACGAAAACAAAATAAAGGAAAACAAGAAACTTAGTATGACAGTTTATGAGTTACGGGCGAAACGTTTTCTCTCGCTATGGCGATTAGAAGGGCGATCTAGGGTTCGACGCCGCCTCCGGCGGCTGCTTTCTCCGGTGCCTGCTAGGCACCGTTGTTTTGTCCTGCTGTTCCTGACCTAGTCAGTGCATGCAGTCTCTTGTTGCCGCTGGTTCCTGATCCTACGTTCTAGGTCCAGTCGGAAGTTTTTGGCCAGATTGGGATTTGTTAAGAAGTGTGGTTTTGTTGTTTCGTGCGAAGGTCAAGAAGGATTCGTTGCTGGTACGTTCGTGTGTGGAGCGGAGATTGCTGGATATCGTTCAATGAATATCTTGGAGCAATGAGTCTAGTCGGATGGAACTGCCGGGGGGCGGGGCAGGCCCCGACAGTTCACGAACTTGTCTGCTTGGTTCAGACACACCATCCCAGCCTTGTTTTCCTGTGTGAAACGAGGCAGAAACCTGATCGTATTCGCAATCTGAGGTTTAGACTTGGTATGAAAGGATATTTTGCTGTGGAGGGGACTGGGTCGGGAGGCGACCTAGCATTATTTCATCATGAGGATGTGGAGGTTGAGCTTCTGTCTTACAGCAAAAGGCATATTGACGTACATGTCCAGGGAGGGCCATTTGGAGCACGGTGGAGAGGAACTTTCGTTTATGGGGATCCGAAACCCAGTGAACGACATCATATGTAGACGATGCTCAGGCGGATTAAGAATAAATCTTCTGAACCTTGGCTCATGATTGGAGACTTCAACGAGGCAATGTGGCAAGCGGAGCATTTCTCGCGAGCTCGCCGTTCGGAATGGCTCATGCTGGACTTCCGTGAGGTGCTTTCGCATTGTGATGTACATGATCTGGGGTTCGTTGGGACTCTGTGGACCTTTGATAACAAGCAACGAGGTGACAAAAACGTGAAGGTCCGGCTCGATCGAGCAGTGGCATCCCTTGCATGGTCTCTCCGGTTCCCGACAACGCAAGTGATACACTTGGTTTCATCCAGATCGGATCACTGCCCTCTACTCCTGACGATAAACCAAGCTTTCGAGGATCAGCAGAGAAAGCCACCCATCCGACGCTATGAAATTATGTGGGAACGGGAGCCTATGCTCACGGCAACTGTAGAGGAAGCCTGGTCTCGCCGCGTTGGAGTGCATGACCTTGGAGATGTCTGCTCGTCTCTAAAAGGTGTAATGGGATCACTTTATGATTGGAAGAGGAAACACTTCAAACCGGTGACACATGAGCTAGCAAAGAAGCGCAAGCGCCTTGAAGAGATACTTCATAATAATGATGATAATCAACTGGACGAAAAGAAGCAGCTTCTCACTGAGATGGATGAACTGCTCTACAGGGAGGAGCTTATGTGGATGCAACGATCGCGCATTGCATGGCTGCGGGAGGGCGATCGCAACACGCGATATTTCCATCGTCAAGCCACGTGAAGAAGGCGGAAAAACAAAATTTCGAGGCTTAGAAGAACTGATGGCACCTGGACGCAAAGCGGTGAAGAGATGGGGAGCTTGGCTACTAAATTCTTCCAGCAGTTGTACACTCAAGATGATGCTATTAATCCCACGGAACTGCTGGATTTATTCACTCCGCGTGTTGATGATGAGATGAACGCAAAACTCTGTGCTCCTTTTTCGGAAAAGGAAATCAGTGACGCCCTTTTCCAGATCGAACCTCTGAAGGCTCCTGGGCCGGACGGTTTTCCTGCTCGCTTTTTACAGCGGAATTGGGACTTGCTCAAAGAGGACATAGTGAAGGCAGTGCAGGTTTTC
This sequence comes from Poa pratensis, assembly GCA_947311845.1. Classification (NCBI taxonomy): domain Eukaryota; kingdom Viridiplantae; phylum Streptophyta; class Magnoliopsida; order Poales; family Poaceae; genus Poa; species Poa pratensis. The sequence goes on along the minus strand of CAMZMU010000121.1, from coordinate 9,791,475 downwards.
TTCTCGACAGGTCAGATGCCTGAAGAGGTGAATGAAACTGCGATTGTTCTTATCCCGAAGAAGAATGACATGGAGGACCTCAAGGATTTACGGCCTATAAGCCTGTGCAATGTACTGTTCAAGATAATATCCAAGTGCTTGGTAAATTGTTTGCGTCCTCTTCTGCATGACATAATCTCCCCAATGCAGAGTGCCTTCATCCCGGGCAGACTGATTACAGACAATGCCCTCATGGCGTTTGAGTGTATTCATGCTATACAAGGAAATTCAGAGCGTGCTAAGTTTTGTGCCTACAAGTTGGATATGGCTAAGGCTTACGACCGCGTAGATTGGCGTTACTTGGAAGGTGTAATGACGAACCTGGGCTTTAATAGCACTTGGATACGGTGGATTATGGAGTGTGTTACCACCGTACGCTATACCGTTCGTCTCAATGGACATGTGTTGGACACCTTCACGCCAACTCGCGGACTGCGGCAAGGCGACCCTCTATCACCCTACCTATTTTTGTTAGTGGCTGATGGGTTGTCTAGGTTGATCCAACGGGAAGCTGAAACTGAACGACTGAAGGAGCTGAAAATCTGCCGCAATGCACCTGGTATGTCGCACTTGTTATTTACTGACGATAGCATGTTGTTCTTTCAGGGTTCTGTCCAGCAAGCCACGGTGGTGAAGGGCATCCTCGATAAATATGAACGTGGGATAGGTCAGCTTGTGAGCCTTGGCAAATGTTCGATCATGTACGGACAGCGAGTGGAGGACCATGTGCAGAATGAGATCAAAGAGCTTCTGAAATATGAAACAGAGAGCTTTGAGCAGAAGTACCTTGGGCTGCCAGTTCCAGAAGGACGCATGAAAAAAGGAAAATTTCAGTCTCTCAAAGAGCGGTTTCACAAATGTCTTTCTGATTGGACTGAAAAATATCTGTCGAGTGGAGGGAAAGAAGTGCTCATCAAGGCTATCCTTCGAGCGCTCCCCACCTATGCAATGAGCGTCTTTCAGTTCCCTGCAGGGCTTATCAAGGAGCTCAATAAACTGATCCGGGATTTCCATTGGAGGGACGAGCATGACCGTCGGCGAATGCACTGGCTATCCTGGGATAAGGTCACCCTACCAAAACTTGCTGGAGGTATGGGTTTTCGGGATTTTAGAATTTTCAACCAAGCTCCTTTGGCCCGCCAAGCTTGGAGACTGCTGCAATTCCCGGACAGTTTGTGTGCACGCCTGCTGAAGGCGAAATATTACCCTAATGGCCACCTGCTGGACACAGCCTTCATTCAGAATGTGTCGGCTTCGTGGCAAGGTGTTATTCATGGTCTCGAGCTCCTAAAAAAGGGTGCAATTTGGCGCATTGGGTCTGGCTCTATGGTGAAAATCTGGCGCGACAATTGGGTGCCGAGAGCAGGCAGTCTGAAAGTATCAGGAATGAAAGAAAGATGCAGGCTTAAGTGGGTATCTCAACTTATTGATTCAGTGACACATTCTTGGGACGAAGGACTCGTTAGGAAATACTGCCATCATCATGATGCTGAGGCGATCCTGCTGATTAGGCTGCCACCACGTCTGAATGCTGATTTTGTCGCCTGGCAACCGGAGAGCTCCGGCATGTTCTCTGTTCGCAGTGCTTACAGACTTGGTATCCAGCCCAAGATTCACAGCTTGAGCCGTGGGCAAAGTAGTACTGAACCTGATGGTGATCGTGGCATCTGGAACTTAGTCTGGAAGGCTAGCGTGCCAAAGAAGCTGCGTGTGTTCGCATGGCGCCTCGCCACGGACTCCCTGGCAGTCACGGACAGTTTACACCGGCGTATTCCTAAGGTGGTTCCGACGTGCTCTGTTTGTGGTGTGGAGGCGGAGGATGCTCACCATGCCATGGTCCGGTGCACGCTGGCCCGTGGCCTGCGCCATGGCATGCGTCAAGTCTGGACACTCCCCAAAGAGGCGGCGTTTAGGCAAACTGGGCCGAGCTGGTTCTTCAAGATGTTGGAGGAAGCGAATGCAGACACGAGGTCAAAACTGATCTTCCTCTTTTGGCGCACCTGGCACCACCATAACAATGTTGTCCACGGAGATGGGAAGGCTTCCATTGCTGCCTCTGTTCCTTTTCTTCAGAATTATCTGGTCTCGATCAGGACAGATCAGAGGAGGGTTGACAATACTGGGAAACAACCTATCTCTTCGATCACCATGCCAGCTCAGTTGTCACCTGGGAGTTCTGTCTCTCCCTGGAAACCGCCTGACACTGGATGGATCATAGTCAATGTCGATGCTAACTGGGACGCCACCACGGCTTCGGGTGGTACTGGCTTGGTTGCTCGCGATGCTGATGGCGCAGTTCTCTTCTCCCAATGGAAGACCCTTGCTGCTTGCGCTAGTGCTGAAGAGGCGGAGGTACTCGCGTGTCTGGAAGGAATACGATACTTGGCGGCTAATCCACGGCAACCTGGGATTATTGAGTCTGACTGTGCTCGTGTGGTAACTGTTCTGACTTCGGTGGACAGATATCGCTCTAGTCATTTGAGTCTGTTTCTGGAGGCAGCGGCGTTGATGGCTACGATGGCAGATGTGAAGTTGAGGAAGATCGCTCGGGTGGGCAACAAAGTGGCACATGATCTAGCACAATTAGGCAAGCGTGAGTGTGGGGTTAAGTATGGGGCTGTTCCTTCCTGCGCGATGGACTCCCTCATGCATGATTGTAATGTCGCTATTGCCTAATAAAGCTCACCCTTAAATTCAAAACAAAAACAAAAACTTAGTATGACATCTTTTAATCACAGCTAAATGTATCTGCTCAAAGTAGGTTGACTCGGCCCGTGTGGTTCGTCTGGCCCAGCAACGCACGGTGAAGGGAAGCATTAGGGTAAATAGCATCCCGCGGCATGCATGCCCTCCACAGCAGACTCTCCTTTTTCTTCTTCTAGTACACGAACGGCCATTGATTCTCTTGTTCTTCTTCCCTTCCATTTTCATAATCATTATCAGGACATCATCAAAACAAGAGAAGAGGAAGGAGGAAGGCAATGACTAGCCGCCGGTTTGTGAATCTCGTGGTCCACAACATCACCAGCGGCCAAGCTCCCTTCAGCATACACCGTATAAAAATCCGGCAAACCTATTTCACCAAACCGGATGTCCAGTGCCCGCACCCGTTTCAGCCGAATTCGCAACAAAGATGGAGCTTCCGCTGCCTCCTGCCGAGATCGCCTTCGAATGGCCCTCCACGGGAGAGCCGCACAGACTGAATTTCATCGCCTTAGGCCGCGACCGGGACAAGATCGTCGGCATGGACAGCCAAGGACGCGCCTCCCTCTACGACTTCGCCTCCTCGCGCTGCGTCACCGTCAAGAATCTGCCCAACATGCCCCGGAGCGTGACGCACCCCATGTCCGTCGCCGTCGGTGACAACGGCCTCTTCCTCATGGGTAACTACGATCCCCAGTTCGTGGCTCTGATGGACGGCTGCAACCCCAACTCCGCTTATTTATCCAAGCCCAATTTGTACTGGGAGTCACTCCAGCAGCCACCCTTCGCCGCCGCCGGCTCCTATGACGGGAACAAGATCAGCGCTTACACGGTGGTCGGCGAGTCACAGATCTTGGTGTCCGCCGGTGCAGGCACGTTTGCCTTTGACCAAGAGAGCGGCGCATGGAACAAGGCAGGCGACTGGGCGATGCCGTTCAGCGGCCGCGCTGAGTATGTCCCCGAGCACAACCTCTGGTTCGGTTTCTCTCGCGAAGGCAAGCACATCTGCGCGTCCGACCTCGCCGGCGTGTCCACGGCGCGGCCACCCGTGCCACTGAAACTGTGGAGGGATCTCGTTTGGCCGGAGGATTGGGCTCTCGGGGACAGCCACCTCCTCCCTCTTGGTTCTGGCAAACTCTGTGTTACCAGATTCTTCAGAACTTCAGAGGAGGACGAGGACATGTTTGAGCCCGCCAAAATAGATCATTATGTGGTGCTACTGGGGGTGGAAGTGGTTTCTCGTCAAGGAAGCCTCCGGTTTATCAAAAACAAGTCCCAGCGTTACTGCTTGGGCCGTGACTTTGCCGTGTTGAATGTTAAAGGATCATCTAGCACAAGTTTGAACCACAAAAGAGAGGATTGGCAGTACCTTGATCTGAAGAAGCAGCCATGCCTTCTTATATTGCTCACACCACTTAGGGATGGAACAATTGATGCCTAGTTCTTCCTAGTGTTTTTGGTGCTTGCTAGATCGGATGCTTTGTACTTTAGAGAGCAAGAGAGTGAAGTAAGTGGCAGAGAGAGCTTCCACCGTATCCCTTCTCACTTCTAGGGTCATCTAGCCCTTTTTATTTGTTTAGCACCACACACTAGGGGAACTAGCACCGTTGGATCAGAATTGGATGTCTCCGATCAAGACAACACACTAAAGCTACTGTAGCATCGCTACTGTAGCATTTACTGTAGTGCCGACTACTGTAGCAGCCGTAATTTTTGACCTAGGAGAGAGCAGCCTAGATCATACCAAATATCCAACATTCTCCCCCTTGATCGTAAGGCTGAACATTATAAGCTCACTTTTCAACAAAATAATGCACTAAGACGAAAAGATTACAACGGTCTATTAGGTACCATTTAATCCAGTGACTATAGTACATCACTTCATATCAAAATGAACCTCATTAATTTATGAGCTCCATAAACTTTATTTACATTATACATTAACTTTATTTACATAATTCTTTACATAAACATTATAAACATTACAGACTCATCTTTTGATAAAATGGTACACCAAGACAATAGATTACAACAGTCAATTAAGTACTGCTAAACCAAGTGACTATGGTTCCCATTCGATCTCAAAATGAGCCTTTTGGGGAGATGGTGCCATAATAGTTCCAACTTCTCCAGGATTAAAAGCTTTCAACCAAACCCATGCCGGCAACATGCTCTCTGAATACGCTGGGTGGTAAGCCTTTTGTGAGCGGATCCGCTAACATGAACTTAGTACTATGTACTTGACATTTATTGTCTGATCCTGGATTCTATCTTTCACAACATGGAATTTAATGTCAATGTGTTTGGCAGCACCACTTGACTTGTTGTTACTCGCATAGATCACTGCGGGTTGATTATCGCAGTACAGAGTGAGAGGCCTGGAAATGCTGTCAATCACTCTCAGTCCCGGGATAAAATTCTTCAGCCATACCGCCTGCCCGGTAGCCTCATAACATGCTACAAATTCTGCCTGCATTGTCGACGATGCAGTGACAGTTTGCTTTGAGCTTTTCCATGATATAGCTCCATTTGCGAGGGTGAAAATATAACCTGATGTGGATTTCTTAGTGTCAACACACCCCGCAAAATCAGCATCCGAATAACCCACCACTTCAAGGTTATCAGATTTTCATAAGTAAGCATGAGGCCTTTAGTACCTTGCAAATAACGCAAACCTTTTTAGCAGCCTTCCAGTGATCCTGACCTGGATTAGACTGATATCTGCCAAGCATCCCGGTCACGAATGCTAAATCAGGGCGAGTGCATACTTGTGCATACATAATGCTCCCAACAATTGATGCATAGGGAACTGACTTCATCTGCGCAGATTCATAATTATTTCTTGGACACTGAAAAGTCCCAAATTTATCGCCCTTTACAATAGGAGCAGGCGAGGCTGAGCACTTATGCATGTTGTACTTTTTCAGTACCTTCTCAATATATGCTCTCTGAGATAGCCCCAATATTCCTCTGGATCTATCCCGGTGAATTTCAATTCCTAAAACATAAGCTGCTTCACCGAGATCTTTCATATCGAATTTAGATGACAGAAATTTCTTGGTCTCCATTAGCATATTTATATCACTGCTGGCCAAGAGTATATCATCAACATATAATATCAGGAAGATAAAATTACTCCCCCTGAACTTAACATAAACACAATTGTCCATTTTATTTTCCTTAAAACCAAATTCCTTTATGACTTGATCAAATTTGAAATACCACTCTCTTGATGCTTGCTTCAAGCCATAGATGGATTTCTTCAGATGACATCCCAAATGTTCATTTCCTTCCACAACAAAACCTTCCGGTTGTGCCATGTATACATCTTCATGCAAGTCACCATTTAGAAATGCCGTTTTAACATCCATCTGGTGTAGCTCTAAATCATAATGAGCCACAAGTGCCATAATTATTCTGAATGAATCCTTGGTAGAGACGGGTGAAAATGTTTCATTATAATCAATCCCTTCTCTTTGAGTGAAACCTTTTGCCACAAGTCTGGCTTTGAACCTTTCGATATTCCCTTGGAGTCACGTTTGGTCTTATAGACCCATTTACTTCCAACTATTTTAGCTCCTTTGGGAATTTCTACTAAGTCCCATACATCATTAATGCTCATGGACTTCATTTCATCTTTCATGGCATTAAGCCATTCAGACGAAAATTCACTTTGCATAGCTTCTTTAAATGAGGTGGGATCATTATTCAATATTGACTCATTCACATCCTCACTCATATAAGTGAAATAATCATCAGGAATAGCAGACTTTCTAGCCCGCTGTGACCTTCTGAGTGGTTCATTATTTGGCACATCATCAACAATTTGAGGCTGCTGAGTATCTTCAATAGAAGTATCATCAGGTGTGACATCTGAAATAGTCACAGGAGTCTCAGCAGGTGTATTATTCACAGGAGGTGCAATATCAGCAGACACCGGGAAAATAGGTTCTAAAATTATTGGAGCCGGGACATATACCCGTTTTTCCTCCAAAATTATTTCCCGAGGTGTCATGCTCCCCCTCATCACATCATTTTCCAGAACACTGCGTGTCTTGTTTCAACAAATTTAGTTGCCTGATTTGGACAATAAAATCGATATGCTTTAGATTTGTCAGGATAACCAATAAAATGGCAACTGACTGTCTTGGGGTCTAATTTTCCCATAACCGGATTAAAAATCCTTGCTTCAGCAGGACAGCCCCATACATGAAAATAATTCAGGGTTGGCTTTTTCCCAGTCCATAATTCATACGGTGTTTTGGGCACCGATTTACTAGGAACCCTGTTAAGAATATGTGCTGCTGTTTTAAGGGCTTCCATCCATAAATTTACGGCAGAGTGGAGTGGCTTAACATACTCCGCACCATATCCATAAGTGTGCGGTTTCGCCTTTCAGCCACCCCATTTTGCTGAGGTTCGCCCGGTGCTGAGTACTGGGCTACAATGCCATTTTCCTGTAAGAATTTTGCAAACGGTCCAGGAATTTGGCCATAAGTAGTATGTCTGCCGTAGTATTCTCCACCACGATCAGATCTTACAACTTTAATTCTTTTATTACATTGATTTTCAACCTCAGCTTTAAAAATCTTGAACTTGTCTAATGCCTCTGATCTTTCTTTAATTTGATAAATATATCCATAACGGGAGAAATCATCGGTGAACGTTATGAATGAATTAAAACCATCCACCGATCTCACATTAAACGGACCACATATATCCGTATGAATTAATTCCAAAACTCCCGTGCTTCGATTTGCACCTTTCTTAATTTTCTTGGCATATTTTCCTTTGATGCAATCAATACAATGATCAACATCCGCATCCGTAAAATCAAGAGAAGGAAGAATTTGATCTTTAATGAGACGCTCAATTCTCCCCCTCGAAATATGGCCTAAACGATAGTGCCATAATTTCGAAGAAGTCTCATTATCATTACGTTTGCGTTTGGTACCGACATTTAAATTTGAGGTAGAACCCACATTATTTATATCATCACATAGGGATATTACATAAAGTTTGTCTTGTCGACACGCAAGACCAACATTATTATTGTCATACATAATTATACATTGCTTATTCCCAAAGTGACACTCATAACCATCATCATCTAAACATGAGACGGAAACTAAATTCCGTTTCATCGAGGGTACATAGAGAACATTATTTAGTTGAAGCCTAAAACCACCATGAAGTATGAGAGTGAAATCACCAAGCGCCTCGGCATAAGCTTCAACACCATTAGCAACTCTAATTGTTCTTTCCCCTCTTTTTAGGGTCCTCCTCATATTGAATCCCTGCAACGAATTTGCAATATGAATTGTTGCACCTGAATCAATCCACCAAGTATTGGTGGCATAATTAACATAAAGGGATTCTTCAACAAAAGTAATAACATCGGTACCTTTTTCCTTGAGCCATCTCTTGAAGCCAAAACAATCCTTTTGCTTATGCCCCTTTTCCACAAAAGTGGCAAGCATTAGATTTATTTTCTTCCGCATTAGGCGCTCTTTCTGGCTTCTTTGCTGTGAACCTTTTGAAGATTGGCCTTTTTCCTTAAACTTATTAGGCTTGGGCTTCATATACTCATTCACAAATTTTTTATACCTTTTCTTCTGTGAATGAGCAAACTGATTAATATGCTCAATTCTGTCAGCCTTAGCCTTTCTTCTCTTGCACACATCGCGCCATCATTTCATCAATCTCCCATTTGACATCCATCGCATTATAGTTGATCATAAATGGATCAAATTGAGGAGGCAAAGATGACATAATAAAATGGACGAGGAAACCACTAGAAATCTCCATCTCCATAGACTTAAGTTTGGCAGCCATGTTGCACTTCTTCATAATATGCTCTCGAAGGCTTCCAGTGGGATCATATTTTTCATCAATTAGTCTTCGAATAAGGCTTGTTGCATAAACTTTAGAAGACCCTTTAAACTGATGCTCAATTTTTGCAAAGTACCCTTTAGCTGTCTCGCAGTCAGGAAGGGCTCCCCTCATACTCTGTGTAATGGAGCCCTTTATCATCATAAGGCACTTGCGATTAGAGTCATCCCACTTGCCTTAATAACATCATATTCCTTCTTGAGGGCTTCATAATTTTCATTATCTTCTTTAGGTGCCTCAGGAGGATCATTAAGGAGAGCATAATCAATATTGAGTAAGGCCATCGTAATCTCCAGCTTCTCCTTCCACATAACATAATTGCTACCATTTAGCTGTTCGATGCCATTTAGCATTCCAGCAATATTAGAGACATTAGTTGCTGCAAAAGAAAAATTCAAAATGCTTTAGTAAGCATCATCATAATTATTATTAAATTCTATTGATCAAATTCAAAACAGCTTTGGCCAGAGATGAAAATGAACAACAAAATTTTGTGGACAAATATTCATCAATTAGCTTTGGCCAAATTGATAAATAAAAGCCACACATTAATAATCCTCATTCATTAATTTCCTCTACTAACCCGGTTCACATCAGCTTTGGCCAGAAGTGAAACGGATCAATAAAAGAATTTTGCGGTTAAAATGCCCGTCAAACAACTTTGGTCAGAATGACAAAGCATAAAACCACACTTTATTTGAGGATGCATTAAACTTTATTTCGCAGCGGAAACATTATTCCATAATAATCATAGTGATAAAAATCACCATAATTCATAAATCATAAGCAAACTTGATAATAAACATAATTAAAGACATGTAAATAACTAAGCATGGCAATTAAAACATGACTAATAATAGACATAATAAGCATAATAAAACTGCAGGAAAAATAGCCCTGAAAACATTTATTTCAGCCCCAAATTTTTTTTTAGTAACAATTATCTACTGAACTGGGCCGCAAAGCCCAGCCCAGCCTTTAGCTCCCCCTGACCCCATCTGCGCCGTAGCCCATTTAGCGGCAGAAGCACACGCGCCGTCGGATCAGACGCAACTGGAACAAGTCCAGCGCATCGCCGCCGCCCCAGCGCGAAAACCCTAATCTCCTCTTTCCTTCTCCTCTGCTCCCGAACGGCGACAAGGGCGAAACGCGACGGCGGCGAGGACCGCGCGGCAGGGAGGAAAAACATCAGTGTCGGCGTCGTCCAGGGCCCTTCGCCGGAGCTGCGTGCAGCTTTGGCTAGCGCGCACCTCCGTCGAGTGGTTCTGGGCGGCGCTCCTTTGCAAGGCAACGGTGCACGAGCAGGCGTCCCTGCCACGGCGTCGGTGACCTATGCATCCAGCACCGCAGCGGTGTTCAACGGCGACAAGCGCACGAGGAAGCACCGCCACGGCCCGGTGCGGCGGACGGCAAGGTCACTCGGGGTCCAGCCCGAGATCACCTGCCAACATGAGTTGGTGGCTTCGACGCCGCCGTGGTCACGCGGGGTCCAGGCCCATGAGGTAAGTTTCCACCGCCGTAAACCTTGAATTAGGGTTAGGGTTCTTCAATTTGGGGAATTTTCATAATTTAGGGTTTCGGGAAATTGGGGATTTCACAAAAATTTGCATCAAATGAACAATTCCCCACTTAAACTTGCTTAATTCGAGATCACATCTTAATTCAGGGGAAGAAACATTAGAAATTTGAACTCTAGGGTTTCTGGAAATTGGGGAAAAAAATTATAATTCACCAGAAACTGACTTAATCCCCTTAACAATAGCTTAAACTTAAAACCCTAGATACACTTTAGTACTTTTAGGGCTAAAACTTTAACAGAGACAGGGCTAAAGCATAATATAATCATAACTAGGAAGAACAACTTTATAAACAACATAACATGCTTGATTTCAGCAACAAAAGCTTGCTGTTCTTGAACTTTAGCACTTAACAATTAATAGATCAAGCAAGAATCTCAAGCTAGGGCTCAAACTTGAGAGCTAGATGGCTCTGATACCATTGTTGAATATTAAAGGATCATCTAGCACAAGTTTGAACCACAAAAGAGAGGATTAGCAGTACCTTGATCTGAAGAAGCAGCCATGCCTTCTTATATTGCTCACACCACTTAGGGATGGAACAATTGATGCCTAGTTCTTCCTAGTGTTTTTGGTGCTTGCTAGATCGGATGCTTTGTACTTTAGAGAGCAAGAGAGTGAAGTAAGTGGCAGAGAGAGCTTCCACCGTATCCCCTTCTCACTTCTAGGGTCATCTACCCCTTTTTATTTGTTTAGCACCACACACTAGGGGAACTAGCACCGTTGGATCAGAATTGGATGTCTCCGATCAAGACAACACACTAAAGCTACTGTAGCATCGCTCACTGTAGCAATTTACTGTAGTGCCGACTTACTGTAGCAGCCGTAATTTTTTGACCTAGGAGGAGAGCAGCCTAGATCGTACCAGAATATCCAACATGCCGATCTGCTGTGATACTTCATCTTCTTTAGTGCAACTGTGTGTCGTTCAGCATGCAATGAACAAAACACAAAGTTACATCTTAATTTCAGTTTGTATAATAAATCTTATTGAGTTTATTATCAATAACGACCAAGTCACACATATTGAAGTAGGGATGAAAACAGATACACGGACGGGGCTGAGTGGTGCCACTTTTTTTTTTTGCGGAAGGGGATACAAATACAGAAACCTGGAAACAAATATTGTCGAAAACAGATATAGACCAAATACGGCGCGGACACGGAACGGAAAGAAAATGTTTCCTAGAACCCTTGAATAATACAGGAAAATTCAGTCAAACCAATAGACTTGTCGAGTTTCTAAGATGAAATAATATATAAAAATAAATCATGTAATATAATAAGCATAAGTTATCAAGTGTGGCAACATTAAAAATACCTAGTGCGGCACTGAAATGCCAAACTAGGAACAACTCGAGAGGGAGACGATAAGTGAGTACATATGGCCTAAACATGGTTGTTTCATATCCTATTTTGTTCACAACTTAGACTGTGCTTAAATATTCCAACTAGATATTTTGGGCATGCTGGATTCAGAAAGCCTTCAGTGCCAAAACAGAAAGTTCCATATTAACGAAAACGGTTCCGTTTCCGTGATCGTTCCGCCGGAACTCGTTGTCCCGTTTTCATTTCCACATAAAAGTTACCGTTTTTGTTCCGTAAAATTCCGTTTTCGTTTCCATATTTTCATTCCGTTTCCGTTTTTCCACTGAAAAATCGGAAAATTTCCATCCCGTTTTTATCCCTAGATTGAAGTAATGTAAGCAAGGAGGAATGAACAGTGTGGCATTATTGATACTAAACATTTCAGCTGCATTAAGGGGACAATAGCTGTAGGTTGTAATTAACTTGTGGAAGATATAAACGGATGGATGAAGTATACCAAATTGGAGTTTTATATACATCAGACTCTTCAGTAGCATGCAGTTTTGCCTGTTTGGTGAGAACTCTTCTTAGAAGCCAACAATAGCCAATTACATAGAAGGTATGGTAATTGAACACTTGTAGAAGATGAACTCGATCACACTCCCGCTGCTCCCTACGAAACTAATGGCTAAATTTTTAATGATTGCGTCTGGGTTATCTAATCGTTCCACTGGATCTAGGTCCCTAGTTGCCTCTCTTTTTTTCCTCTCTCTCCCCCAGCACCACGAACTGTACTACCAATTAACTAGATAGCAAGAAAACCTTTAGTGTATTCATAGTACCAGTGGCGTGCTATTTTTCATTGGTGTGTCGAATTTTAGCGTGCAACTGTTGTTCGTGTATCACTGGCGCGCAAATAAGGACGCCATACCACTGGTACATAGGACCCACGTGACCACGTGGGCGAAAAGTTTTATTGGCGCGTGGTTTTTGCGACGCGCCACTTTAGTGTTTATATTGGCGCCGCGTCCAACCAACATGCCACAGGAAGCTGGCGGGTGATAGCTGCGCACCACCGGTGAAGAAGATTAGTCAAAACTCCATTATTGGATTCTATGGCGATTGGTGCTATCAGACCTACTCGCACACCGGCGTTAATGCGTGCATCCACCCCGCTCCCCGTCGTTAATGCGCCTATTCATCAGCGCATCGTTTAAAAACCGAGGAGCATCACGACGGCCACTCTCCAATCAATCCAATCCCTAGCTTTTCTCTCCTCTCGCGGCGGCCACTCTCCATTCCAAACCCTTTCTCGGGTCTCGATGACTTACCTCTTCCCTCAATGGTTGATGACTACGACGACGACCACACGCCCTGGCTGTCAACGCTGATGCCCTGGCTGTGGCCGCGCAACCTCAGAGAGGACGTCGCCGAGGACCTCCTCAGCAATGGGCTCCTGGTCTCGCCTGGCTGTCGGCTGCCGGCCGACTGGGACATAAGCGTGGACGGGCGAGATGATGGATATGACCCTCGATAGGCGGAGTCGGCAACCTGACTCCCTCAAATCCGATTCGGAGTTCGAGCCGCACAACCCGTGCTGGCCGAGCGTCTTGGCGGCGGAGCGGGGAAGCGGATCGAGTAGGACGATGTCGATATTCATGCTCGGTGCCCGCAGAACCGCGAAAGCAGGCGGTCCTTCTGGCAGGGGCACACGATCGAGGAAGTGCTCGCGGACTGCCGGGACGAACGAAATTCCGTCGGGAGTCACCTTCTACGTTACCGTGGCAAACTGTTCCAACTTCCCGAGCCGCGCACTCTCGTGACGGCGGCGGCCACGCCGGCCACCGGCTGACTCTCCAAGAGGTACAGTTCCTCGGCAAGCACAACATCCCACTGCCGGACGACGGCATGGTACCGGAAGACTGGGCGCCACGCGTTGTAGCTAGGGATACCATGGGCACTAGTACAGAACAACACATCGGAAACGGGTCAAAACCCTCATCGGAAACGGAGAGACGGTCCGTGTCCCCGCCCCTGCTGCTGATGTGGAAGGCTCACATCGGTGAGGGAGGGAAAGCACCATTTCGGATGTGGGATAAGTTCGGCAAAGGAGACACAATATGCTCCGTTACCAGTGTGGGATCAGTTCGGCAACGGAGCGGAGGTGACCTCCGTTACTATTGTGGGATCACTTCGGCAATGGCTATTTCTATTTGCATGTTTCAGATATTAATTATAGGATAATTATTAATTAGCCGCGCTTGCACGCCCGTGCTACAACAATAATATCACAGGCAATCAACACAAATGGTATGTTCACAGACATTCAGCAATACACATAAACCAGCTGAATATATAACTGCAGTATTATATAAAGTTTCCAACAATTGTATGAATACAAAGTTTACATCAAATGTTGGAATACAAGTTTATAGTTACTGCTTGAGATACAAAGTTTTTAGCTATTGTTTGAAAAAAAGTGGACACAATTTATCACAGTTACATCATGAAGTTGACAACAATTGTGTTGGAAAATTTTATCACCAGCGAGAATGCCGGTATGTACAAGTGAACAAATGAACCAGCTGAATATGATCTCAACATTCTTGATTCGGGTTGCAAAGTTTTTCATCCTTGTTTAAGACTTCTTTAATGATCGATGAACCCAACAAACCTGCCTCGATCAACTCTTAATAGATTTGAACCCCATTCCATCAAGAAGCTGCAGGCAGGTTCAAAGGTAGATAGCTTTCGCCATATGTGTCTACATATATTGTTCGGAAACAAGAATTGGTGATGATGTCGTAATTTACTACCAAAAGGAGGCATGACACATTTTTCACTGAGGCGGGGGACAATTTTCTTCATTGCCTTGCACACATAAAACCCACAAAGTCTTGTACCTCTTGGTTTCCGAGGGCACTGTAATGTTTGTCGACAAAATAGCTCATTTAGTTTGGTTTCTAGCAGCTTTTTGTGAAAACTAGGAAAAAAGTAGCTCACTGTCATGAATTTTTGTTCCAAGATGTTGTTCTGTTCTCCTCTCTTTGACATCTCTCTCTTGTTGACTTTCTTCAAGTACTCTTCGAACACACTACATAAGTAATGAGTTGGTGGCTTAAGCAAATGACACGTGATAGTTAAATTAGAAAGCAAAGTGCAGGTAAATAACATGACGTAATACCTGTTCAAGAAACCCTCTATGAGACCTTTTTCAAATTCAACTGCAACTAGGGAATTTAGATACACTGCCGGGTTGTGTTTAGGTTTTGTTTAGGAATGATGATAATTAAGACCCATTGATCTCTGCAAAGGAAAACAAATTGGTTTACTGCAGATAACGTGTGTAGAATGTACAGACAATTTTACATCTGATTGTAAGGAAGCAGGATGAATTCTTTATCTTGGTGACGAGTTAACGCTTGCACAGTGCACACGAACAATTCTTGGAATCCGTTGCCAGAGATGGTCGTGTAAGAGACAATTAACGGTCAAGGAAACCTACCGGTTCTTTTCTTCTTTTACACTGTAATACCAAGCTCCTAAGTACATGAAAGAGAATAGTTACCATGTACTGAACAGAAGAAAGCTATTAAAATGTGAAAATTATTTGCAAACTATTTACAGTGTGTACAACTGCATGAACGTGCCATCAAGACCTTTCAAGTTGTAGAGGTTGAACAACTCTTCAAAGTCTAACGAATTATTGGAGTCTCGTGTGTTGAAGAAATGCCCCATCTAGACGGGCTAGCTCATCGACTTGTTTTGTTCTCCCGCAGCAGCAATGCTTTAAATTCCATCTATGAAACACTTGCAGCTAGTAACACTATTGATGTCATTGGCCCCCAGAGTGAGTTAGATCGGTACTTGGCAGAACCTAGTCAGAGGGGTGCGGCCGGGTGTGAGTGCGTGAGTGATTTTAAGCCTAGGGTTTCTGGTGCGGTTAAAACTATTGGGCTGTTTTATCTACTGGGTTTCAGCCCAGGTTACAGATATACGGGCAGAGAATATGGCCCAGATCTTTACCCGTGGGCATAAAAAAATGCCATTTTTTTTTAGATAAAGGGCTTTTATTACTTAAGAGTTTAAGCATTACACCCGGCCTCTGCATAGCTAAGATGCACACAGCCACCAGTTCACCAGTAACCAATTCAGAACAAAAAGTAAAAAATGCGAATTACATATCATAATGAGATAATGCAGATCCGCCTAAGATGCCGGTAGGTCTATCCGGAGTCTATGTTGCCATCCATGCCGGGAGAATAACTCCCTGGCCGCAGCCTCCAGCCTCAACGCCACCTCCAAAAAAAAGTCACGGTGCTCCACACGCTGCAGGGTCGACCATGCTCGTAGTGTAGCTGTACACCGATAGATAACCTGCATAACTGAAGCATTTTTATCGTTAAAAACCTTGTCATTCCTACATAGCCACAGCGACCAAATAACGGCAATCGCGCCCATCCTACAGAAGAGTTTAAACCTAGGATCCACGCCATTCAACCAGTAGCCAAAAATGTTTGCAACAGTACGCGGTGGATGTAAGGTAGAACCTATCTGGACGGCTGACCATATAGACCTGGCGAATTCGCACTGAAAGAATAAGTGTGTAATGGTCTCGTCATGTTGACAGAAAACACACTTTTTACTTCCGTGTCAATTACGCTTGGCAAGGTTGTCTTTTGTAAGAATTACACCCCGACGAAGATACCACGCAAACACTTTAGTTTTAAGCGGTATCTTCATCTTCCAAATTTTGTTATTATCCTTAATATCGACTGGCACTTCGGGTAGAATTAGTGCTCTATACATAGAATCAACCGAGAATTTACCATTCTTCGTAAGATTCCATTGAAATTTATCTGGACCTTCCGACAATTGGACAGAATTCAATCGGATGAGCAAGGCATTCCAAGATGCCTGTCTTGTTCCAAGTAAACTTCTTCTGAATGAAACATCTGGTGGGGAGGTACCCAACACCTTCGCGATCGTGTCGCTTTTGTTTCGTACAATAGTGTACAGAGCCGGATACTGTTCTCTAAGGGTAGAATGGCCTAGCCATTTATCCTCCCAGAAACGAATTTCCGATCCATCCCTAATTAAGAAAGATTCATGTTGGAAAAAAAAACTTCTTTGTAGCCATGAGGCCAGCCCAGAAGTGTGAATCGCCAGGTTTCCAAAGAACCTGAGAAACAGCTTGATCCCCCACATACTTTCTTCTAAGGAGGGTTTGCCAAACTCCATCTTCCGATAGAAGTTTGAAGAGCCATTTACCTAGCAAGGCTCTATTCTTGACCTCAAGGTCATGAACTCCGAGCCCTCCTTGGTCTTTAGGGCAGCAAACCACACTCCATTTAGTCAGTCGGTATTTTTTCTTCTCGCAGTACCCTTGCCAAAAGAATCTTGATCGGAAATAATCCAATCGTTTTAAGACTCCTTTAATCCAGACGGGTTTTTACCCGCGGACAACTGGGCAACTTGGTAAAATTGTCACCTTGAATCCAGACGGGTGTTAAATAGCAGGATGCTTTCGAAACCAGTCATGACCTTGTCCACTAAGCACATCGCATAATCTGGCTTTAAGGACGTGCACCATCCACACTTTAGGTACCACATCCGAATGTGTCTGAAACTCTGAATCATACTGCCACCAGGGATGATACGTTATCAGAGCTACAGGCACATGCAATGGATCAATTGACTCGTGAAAGCAAGACTCGATCGATAAGTAACTAACCTACTGGATCCGTTTATTACGCATCACGAAAGGCAAGCTGCTAGAATTAAATATACGTCTAGATTTCTTGAATACATACATAAGCAAAAAGAAAAGGTAGCATTTTCCTTTCTCCTTTGGAGTAGTAGCATTTTCTTCTTGAACCAACATGAATGAGTACATTCAAGAATTGTGACATACTTCGTATAGACGGGAAGGGGAAAACTTCCTCTCGGGCGGCTCGCGCAAGCCGCTCCAGAGGACCCCAAACCCTAGAAAAAAGAGGCGGCCGATCTCCTCCCTCTGGCCGCTGCCGCCGCCGGCGTCGGCGGTGGCGGCCGCGCCCGGCCGGCAAAGACAGCGGGTCAGGCGAGCGCGCCCCGACGAGCTCCCTTCGCGCGGAGGCGAGGCGTCAAGCGGGCGGCGCTGGTGTGGCGACGGTGCCTGGCGGCGGGTGTTGGTGGCCGGAGGTCTAGGTCGCGCGGCGACAAGGCGCCGGCGGACGGTGGTCGCGGTGCGCACTACTCTCTCGCCCCCGACTCCAGATCTGACTGGTACGGCCCCCTCCCCCACCTTGCAGGCTCACTCCTCCCCGTCCCCCATGTGGCACGGCGGCCATGGCCGTCACTGCCCGCGGTGGCGGTGTGCTGGTGTTTTAGGTGCGGGTCCGAGGGAAACCTCTGGCCGGCTGGCCCGGCCCGTCGGCGGCGACGCCCAAGGGCGCCGCTTTCCTCCTTGGAGGCGCAGCCGCGGACCCTCCCTCACACCCCCGACCACCTCCCAAGCGAAAGCTCAAAATCCTTCGGGATTGGGCGGCGTCGTCGCCTTGCACGTCGTGTTCTCCTTGGAGATGTCGTCTGGGGATGGTGTTGTCTTGGGCGAGTGGTGCTTTTGGTGTAGAGGTTGGGCGGTGCCGTTGTTCCAGTGTCGCTGGGGTGGTGGTGGAGCTGTGCGCGAGTGGAGGGAACCGTGGCGGCTTCGTGTTCGGCGACGACATTTCTCCTTGTTGACTGGCGGGTGCCCTGTTTGGCCCTTCCCCGCCCCGTTGCCCCGGTTCGCCATGGGTCAGCGCCCTCGAGCCTGGGCGAGAGGAGAAAGGGTTCCCCTCTTTGGCAACAGCGGCTCGTTTCGGCGTCGTGTGTTTCAAGCTCCGGTGGTCTCGTTTCAGCCGCGGTGTGGCTGCCATTCTCTCGCTGTCCCTCCTTCTCGGCGTCTTCGTCCAGCAGCTCGGACCTGTTGTAGCTATCAAGCATGTGGTGGTGGTCTTTCGGTGGAGCGTCCGCAGCGTGGCTGCTCTCTTCCGATCCGGCAATCTTGCTCTCGGGTGAGCTTCCTTCGCCTCTGGACGGTACAGAGCGCCTTTCGAGCCTGGGCGAGGGACAGGGGTCCTTTTCCGGTGGCGATGACGGCGGAGGCTGGGTCCAAGTGTGTTCTGGAGATGAAGATGGCGTCGTGCTCCTGTGGTGCTCCCGTCTTGGCCTCGGTTGCCATGATTCTTGTTAGTGTTGCCGGTTTTAGCGTAGGCGCCTCAAGCTGTGCTGTTTTTGTTGTATCCTTTGTTTGCTTGGAGTGTCTGTTTCTTGTAAGCTGTTTATCAGCATGTTGTAAGTGTCGTGGTGACTATGTAGCTTTGTTAATTTAAAGCTGGGCTTTTGCCTTTTTTCTAAAAAAAAATGAGTACATTCAAGCGCCCAAGCCTAAGCATCGATCCGTGTATGCATGGCACACATACACGCATAGCGATCAATCAACAAACTCTTCTGTATTTACGCTGCTCCAACGAAGAAAAAAAAGATGTCAAAAAAATACGCTGCTCCAACCAAAATCACACAGCAACGCACAGTAAAAGAAAAGAAAACGAAGATAACGCTGAGTCGGCCCGCGTAGTCCTTCTGGCCCAGTAACGCATGCATGTCGTGGCATTAGGGTAAAATAGCATCCCGTGGCATGCATGTCTCTCGGCAGCAGACTCTCCTTGCTCCTCTTCTAGTCTAGCATGAACATCATTGATTCCCTTGTTCTTCTTCCTTTTTGAAGATTATCGAAGGGGAGCCATGACTAGCCGCAGGTTTGTGAACCTCGTGGTCAACCACATGAGCGGTGGCCAAGCTCCCTTCAGCATACACCGTATAAATCCGGCGAACTTATTTCACCAAACCGGATGTCCAGTATCCGCACCAGTTTCAGCCGAATTCGCAACAAAGATGGAGCTTCCGCTTCCTCCTGCCGAGATCGCCTTCGAATGGCCCTCCACGGGAGAGCCGCACAGACTGGATTTCATCGCCTTCGGCCGCGATCGGGACAAGATCGTCGGCATGGACGGCCTAGGGCGCGCCTCCCTCTACGACTTCGCCTCCTCGCGCTGCGTCACCGTCAAGAATCTGCCCAACATGCCCCGGACCGTGATGCGCCCCATGTCCGTCGCCGTCGGTGACTACGCCCTCTTCCTCATGAGTGACTACAATCCTCAGGTCGTGGCTCTCATGGACGGCCTCGCCCCCAATTCAGTTTATTTATCAAAGAAGCCCAACTGGTACTGGGAGTCCCTTCAGCAGCTTCCCTTCACCGCCGCCGGCTCCTATGACGGGAACAAGATCAGCGCTTACACGGTGGTCGGCGAGTCACAGGTCTGGGTGTCCGCTGCGGGTGCTGGCACGTTTGCCTTTGATCCAGAGAGCAGAGCATGGAACAAGGCCGGCGACTGGGCGCTGCCGTTCAGCGGTCGCGCTGAGTACGTCCCCGAGCACAACCTCTGGTTTGGCTTCTCCCGGGAAGGCAATCACATCTGCGCGTCTGACCTCACCGATGTCGTGTCCACGGCGAGGCCACCCGTGCCACTGACACTGTGGAGAGATCTAGTTTGGCCGGAGGATTGGACGCTCAGGTCCAGCCACCTCCTCCCTCTTGGTTCCGGCAAACTCTGCATCGCCAGGTTCTTCATAACCGAGGAGGCGGACGAGGACATGTGGAAGCCAGCCAAAATAGATAATTATGTTGTGCTACTGGGGGTGGAAGTGGTTTCTCGTCAGGGAAGCCTCCGGTTCATCAAGCACAAGTCCCAGCGTTACTGCCTGGGCAGCGACTTTGCCGATCCGCTGTGATAATTCATCTCCTCTCCTCTACTGCAGCGTTACGTGCACCATCTTGACAGTTCAGCATGCAAAGAACCCAAAAACACAATGATTCATCTGCATTGAGTTTTGAGCCTGAAGGAATGAAGTATAGTAATATACCGTATTGGTGTTCTATATACATCAGGCTCCAGAACTCGATTGATAAGCTGTGAGGCTCTACTGTAGCATATATGCAGTTTTCGACTGTTTCGATGATAACTCTTCTTCTTAAAAGATAACAATTAATAACCGATTACATAGAAGGTATGCTAATTGAGCACTTACAAAAGATGAACTCGATCACACATTCTCGTGCTGCTCGCTAGGAAACTAATGGCTAAATTTTTAATGATTGCATGCTTAATGTGGTTTTCTGCATCAACAGTTAGTATTCTCATCGGATAAAGAAGAAATGCGATAGAACTAACATTTGTTGAAGTTAACAGAAACAAGAAAAGAGGCAATCTTAGCACAGTATGTAGCTTGCATGAACTTTGGTTGTAAACTTATGGAGCAACCAACGCAACTTTGTGAATTAGAGAAGTAAATTAAGGACGCAAGATGCAATCTTTATAGCATAGTGGATGCCACAACTCGCAATAGGTGGCAAAACCTGTACCGCACTTACTTATATTTGCTCGAAAGGAAAACTTAATAATACCTATATTAGACTGATGAATAATCACTGTCTCACTGACTTCATGAATTGGAAAGGCAATTCAGAGATACTAGGTGCCATCTTAATGAAACAAAACAAAAGCAAGGATGTAGCAATTTGGCAGAACATATAATGCAACCAAGCTTTCTTATTTGGGCAGTTCATTTCTCTCTTAGTGCAACAGTACAGCTAAATATTGCAAGGCATATATTGATAAAGCAGTGATTTTCTTCGATTATTGCAGTGGAAGACTGGGTGAATAAAATATATGCATCGCGGGATTAGTCTTTATTTTTGCTGTATTCAAGTGGTACTTTTCAAGAGCGATAGGTCTTGGGGGTGGTGGATTAGGCCTAGCTTAGGCCTATGCCAATGCATCGTTTCTTAGCACGATATCATAGGAGTAATAAATATTTAAGATACAATTAGTCCAATGCATTGTTTCTTATGTGTTGTATCTACATTTAATGATTTTGGGCTCATGCATACATATGATTGGACTAGAACCATTTTTTGCCTATGGCCACATGCAAGGGTTGTATGTTAGCTAAACTACAACATCACTCTCTTTCTTCATTAAATAGTATGCCACGTTGGCAAAATACCTATGAAACCGCGCTAAGAAACTAGCATTGGCACATGCCTTATCTTATTGTACAGCTGGTAGGGTAAGGCATGTCTGGATTAGGCAGTTATTAATACTTGCTGATCATTGCGAGACACTAAAGCTAATGATGTTGTCCTTGTATTTCTGCAATGTGATAGTATTGAGTAAAAAGGTAAAGGCATGGCAGGATTAGTCAGTGTTTTTCTTGTTCTTTTATAGTGTATGACTAGAGCGAACATTGAAATACATGCAAGGATCAGCAGTGTTTTTCTTTATTTTTGCAATTGAAGAGTGGTACGAATGGGCAACTGTGTGTTATGGCTGCAACTTGTCTTTATTGATAGCTCAGTGAGCAAATATATATTACACATGACTTGGGAACAAGGAAATAATATCTAGACTGATATAGACTACTAGACATATACTAATACTTCTTAACACCGCCCCACAAGCAAAGTGTATGCAATAGCATTGTATTTGAAGAAGTGTATTACTAGAAAAAAAATGATAATAAAAAATCAGCATCTTGAGAGCGTCGTTGTAGCATCGAAGAAAGCATGTCACAAAGATCATAGCACAATAAACGGCAAAACAAATGTGCCTAGATCAATGACAATGTGAAAAGAGGCCACAAATATCATATATAAAGGACCAAGACCGATAAAAGGAGGCAAAAATCTTACAGAAAGGACCAGGACCAGGACCGAAAAAGGAGGCCAGAAAAATCTTATAGAAAGGACCATGACCGAAAAAGAAGGGCACACAAATCTTATTAAAAGGGTCAGGACGGAAAAGAGGCTGACAAATAAATATATGGTGGACTCTCATGACATGAGAAACACAAAAAATAAACAAAAGATTTCGTGCTGCGGAAAAATATAGAAAACTAGAAAAACAAAGAGACTGGCAACAGCAGAAGAAGCATGAGACCAGTCAAACTCCCAAATAGCATGTGAAACACGTTGCGCTCCTGGCTGTGCAGGTGGTCTCTCTGAGCTACTAGAAGAGTTAGCAGCAAGATCGTAACTTATCGAAGAAGAACCCAAAGCCACAAGTTTGTGCAAAAGACACATTATCCTGCTCAGTCCCATACATTGTTGAAGGGGTCGGGTGGCAGCACGAGTGCATGAATTATCCGGAAAAAAAGCCACGTGATATGTCCCGTGTCTTCTTGAAGCACTGAGACTCAACGTGACTAGGCCTGCCACAGTAGTCACAATGACGTTGAGGATGGGCTCCACCATTGGTAGGAGCCAGAGCACTGAAGCGCGAAGTATCTTGAGTAGTCAGTGTAATAGGAGAGCGAGAGGCGAACAGGGAACCTCCAATAGACTGGCAGCACGAAATGCAAAAAAAAAAGCACGAAGACGGGTCTTCTCTGTACGAATTCAGTGGGTCCCTCCTAAATAGTGACAAGAGGTACACGTGCAAAAAGCTAAGCGTGCCGAATGCCATGCCTCGAACTCCTAAAGAAGCTATGTCAAGAACTCATAAACACGCTCATATTCGAGTGCGTACATACACCAATAATCAATATACCACGAGTATATTTTACCTCTTTGTTATTTTTATATACCTCATCAATTATTATGATATACCTCTACAAGTAGTATGAAACAAATATCATCGGAGTCCTCAGTTTTTTAAATATACAATTTTTAGGTAAGTAAAAGCAGTATAAATGAAAATAATATAAAATAATTAGATTGAAATGAAAATTTTCACATGCCTCACTTTGGGTATCTAGTATTCAATAATGAAGTATATTAAAAATGATAAACAATTATAATCGGTTTATCTATGTGGTATATCGAACGTAGAATTACGTACACCCAGTAGTATGGAAACATATTCCAACTGGGAAAAGGGCAGAGACCCGCGCACATGAGCCAGGCCGGATTTTTCTCAAAAGAAAAAATAACCAGGCCGTATATATCTAGCAAATAACCGTGCTTCAAGCTTTGTTTCTTGTTAAGTCAAAAAAATCCCTCAAATAACCGTGCTTCAAGCTTTGTTTCTTGTTATGTTTAAAAAAACTTTGTTTCTTTTCCCTATTTTTGGAAGGCGAGTCCTCATGTGCTAAGCTTTGCAAGCTGTAACGGCAAATTGTGCCCCGATGTAAAACGCTGAGCTTTGTTAATTCAAAGCTGGGCATTACTGCCTTTTATCTAAAAAAACTGCTTGTCCATGCATTACGAAATGTTTAATTTCAACCGTACAGAACATAATTCATAACAAGATTCTGCAATTCCAAATAGTGTAAAACTTAAAAAGATATTCTTAATGACAAGAGTTGGTTCAGATCCTCGAATCAATACTAAACAATAGGTGCAATTAATATTTAAACTTGAAGGGGAAAAATGCATAAGAGCACAGAGGTTTCAGGGCAGAAATCACTGCCTTCTAGTAACAAGCTAATAGTCTCTTGGGGGCTAAAACAATCAAGAGTTGAACGACTGCCTGAGCAAGATAAGAAGCATGTCACTATAGGCTCTCAAGTATTGGCATCATCGCCCTCGCCGTGATTATTAGAAGAGTCGGCATTTGAACTCGAAGCACTAACCTGAAAAATGAGTTAGGATCAAATACAAGACAGTGGTGTTCTTATAATAGGTCAAAGAAAGTCTAAGATACTCATTCGAAAAAGAAAAAAAATCTGAATCCTCAGTTCTAATTGTTCTCTTTTCCTAGAAGAAATAAAAGGTGCACACAAAAATCTATCATGTCGCTAAATTGTGAGTTCAGAGCTCAAATAGAGAACTCAGAATTTGCAATGGATGGCATCAGTGATGTTTACCAATCAATACATGCTTTACTACTCTGATTGCTCTTGGGTTACTTTGTCCGCTATATTGTCACGCCCAAGCTCCTGAGAGTAGTCGTGTGGGGAAGGTTGCACCGTGGCTGGTGTTAGGCGTAAGGTTTGGTGGAGGCAAAGCCTCCTTTTCTGGTTTCTTGATTAATTGATCGATACCCTCTAGGCATATACATGGATTGCATTTATATATGCTATTTAGCTTGATCTACAAGTCAGATCCAACCTTCCCTAACTCTTGACACTATCCTATCTCTACTCAAACTCTTTCTTCGACTACTAACTTCGATAAATAAGGAAACTAAGAGATAAGAGGCTAAGGCTCAGCAAGTGCTGGAACTCATGGCATCACACATGACATACATAAAGGTGTTCAATACAGTAACAATTTTATGTCCCTCTCTATTACATTACTTGACAGTAACCAAAGTATTCTAGCTTTTAATTCCATGCTCAGTTAGCACGGCTATGCTCGCTTGCTCAGTTAATCATTATTCACTAGGTGGGCCAGCAAATGGATAAGAATGGAACGAATACTTGCCATTCAAAGATGAAAAAATGAACTGCTTGGAATGACCTATATCTATGTTTGTAACTCTGAAAATACAAGTTAAGAAAAGAACCGACACACAAGTGAGCCCACCAGTTCACGACCTTAATACAAAATTAGCAAAAAGAACTAAAGTGTACACTGTGCATTAATTAAAATATGCAATGGAAAATAATTAGTATATTATAACCTTATAAGGAAGGTCATAACAGATTAGGAAACACGAACTACCAAGCTATAGCAGAAAGAAAAAACATGGAGAAATAAGACCAAATCACTACGGGAAAATGACTCGCCGCCGAGTGGTCAAAAGACTCGGCGAAGGCCTGAATCCAGCTCGGCGATGCCTTCACCGAGTATGGAACTCGGCGCAATAGACTCGGCAAAATTCGCCTCGGCGAAGAGGCTTCGCCAAGTGTTTTTTGTCGGGGGGACTCGGCGACACCTTCGCCGAGTGTCTTTAGACACCACTCGGCGAAGAAAAGGTGATCCAGCCCGTCCCTTGTCAGATGTGTGTCAGGCGAGTGTCAGGTCTTCGCCGAGTCTGGGGATACGACACTCGGCGAAGACATGGCGCACAACCGCGCGACACATGTCCAGAAAGGGCGGGCTCGGTAAAGAATTTCGCCGAGTTGTCGTCTTCGCCGAGTGCCCTCGTTGCTATTCGCCGAGCCGCAGCGTCACCGAGTGCCGCGTTCGCCGAGTCTGAGCTTCGCCGAGTGCCGCGCGCTCCACGTGCTCGGCAAAGGTGGACCAAAAGGTCACCCTGGGCAACATCTTCGCCGAGTGCCTTGCTCGGCAAAGCACCCATCTCGGCGAAGCACGTTCCCAGGTGACCCTTTTGGCACCTGGAGTACCGCTTCGCCGAGTGTCATACTCGGCGAAGGTAGGTTCGCCGAGTGTCGTACTCGGCGAAGTCGCTAAATTTTGCCAGAATTTTCCTGCTTTTTGAAAATCCCTGCGTTTGAAACACAATATGCACATACATATATATCAAATATATCAGTAGATCACACACAGTACATCCAGAACATTGAAAGGAGACATATAGCACATATACTCCGAAAGTTGACAAAATAGATTCCGATAGTTCACAAAATATACTCCACAACACAAACAAACAAGTCCAAATACATGCCACCAGTTCACAGCTAGCATAAAATGGCACAAGTTCGGAGCTAGCACAAGTCCACGAGTCCACTAGTCACCGAAGGCCTCGTCTATGCAATCCTACAAGTTTGAAAACTATAAGCATTAGTTTCGAAACATGTGTATGCAAGTATTGACATATAGATATTAGAGTGTGGGTGTGCATGGGATGTAGAGTGTGTGTATTGACATATATATATTTGGGACCTTGAGCTTACCTAGAGTCACTCGGGCCTGTTGGAGGTCGATGGCGCCGACGTTGGGCTTGCTCCTCCGTCTACACCATTCTATACAAAATATTACAAGTTCAGGAGTGGCATACAAATGGTTCATACAAAATATTACATCACAAATATTACAAGTTCAGGAGTGGCATGCAAATGGTTCATACAAGTACAAAGCTTCAGAAGCCATTGTCTACATTGTTTGGATCATAACTTGGACCAGGATCATCATCATCATCGCTATCACGAGTGTACCACCAATCTGGCACATAGTCTGGAGGTGGACCGCTCGGCTCCTCTACATCGGATAGGTGCATCCGATCAAGAAGGTCCACGTCTCTCCGGTTGACAACCGGCTCACCGTCCTCTTGCCCGTCAACTCCTATGACATCGTCGTCTTCTTCCATTTCATCTATAGTAGGCAAGGTGATGTTCAATCGGCCTGGCAGCCCATCTTCTTGATAAAAATCTCCCTCATATGTGTTCGGGTTTAGGCGGTGGTGGTAGTCGTCATCGTTAGGGGTAGGTGGTTTATTACGCGGCGGTACCGAGATCACTACATCCCAGCCCAGTAGACGTTTCACAGTTTTGCATGGGTACGGAAGATAAAAAACTTGGATGGCTTGGTGTGCTAGGATATAGACATCATCTCCCTCGTAGACGGATTCTCGCTCAATTTCAACCAACCCAATTTCAGGTCTTCGTCTCACTCTTTTTGGATTGAACCAATGGCACCTGAAGACAACGGGGTTCTTCTTTTTGCCGAAATCACAATCAAGTTCAATTATTTCCTTGACTATTCCATAGTAATCAAGATTGTCTTTCCCTTGGCATAAGACCCCGGTATTTGTTGTCTTCCGGTGCGGAGTGTTTTCGTATTCATCGGTATGGAAGCGGAACCCATTCACGTCATAAGAAATAGGTCTTGACGGAATAGGTGCATGAGGTAAGTTTCTTCAACTCGGGCCTCATCTCCGGGTCGGAAGTTCCCTACAGGTGCAATAGGAACAAGTGTGATATATTAGTGTTGATGAAAAGTCTTGCACTAAAATGAACGTCGTGTAAGATAGAGAAATACTTTAGCTTTGAACCATGGAATGAAACCGCCGCCTCCTTCACCCCCCTTTTTAAAAAGGACCAACTTGTCATTGTCGGTAAGGGGTCTTCGATGTTTCCAGGTTTCTGACTCAAATAATCTATGAATGGCAAGAAACGGAGTTAGTCCACAAACTAGGAAATGGAAGTGTGGCGAACAATACACTGAGCACTTACTCAATGTAGGGTTGTACTTCCGTCGTGTTCTTCAAGACATAAGATGTAATCTTCGTCCACTCATCATATGATAATTTCTTCTTCCGGTTGCCACTTGATTTGCCACCGGCCCCGATGAAAATGCTAAGGTCGGGTAGATCTTCCGGGTTGGCGGTATTGAGACGAGGCACTGGATTATGAACAGTGGTAAGAGTGTCACTATAGAACTTCGTGGTGAAGTTTGACACCTCCTCGTTAAGTGTTGCCTCGCTATGGATGCTTCGATTTTGCATTTGTTCGTGCTTTTCTTTCGAAGGTCCTTCTGCTCTCTCTCAGTTGCAAACATCCAACGGGTCTGCACAGGCCCCCCAATCTTGCCTCGGACGCGAGATGCAACAACAAATGTTGCATGGGATTAAACATGCCCGGTGGAAATATAGCCTCTAGGTCGCATAGCAACTCGGGTGTCTGTTCCTCCAACTCTTCAACCACCGCGACATCTAATTCTTTAGCACAAAGCCGACGGAAGAAATAGCTCAACTTTGCCAAGACTAGCCAAATATCCTCATCGATATAGCCTCGAAACATGACCGGCATTATCCGCTCGATCCATACGTGGTAGTCATGGCTCTTGAGCCCACCTATCCGCAACCCAGGCAAATTCACTCCCCTCATTATATTAGCTGCATAGCCATCAGGGAAGAACAGGTGTTCCAGGACCCACTGGAGAATTTCTTTCCTTTGGGCCCTTGTTGGGGTGAAACGAGCCTTTGGCTTATTCCATCCTTTTCTGACTGTGCCAGGAGGGTCCATCTTCATATTTGGCCTATCACATAGCGTCTCCTGATCGACTCTAGCCTTGACGTTATCCTTCGACTTCTCGAGGTCCATTAATGTGGACCAAAGGGCCTCAGCGATATTCTTTTCAGTGTGCATTACATCAATGTTATGAGGAAGAAGGAGATCCGGAAAGTAAGGGAGTTTCCAGAAGCATGGAATGTGTGTCCACTGGTGTGTGTCTCCATAACCCACAAAGCCATTCCCATCTGCATTGGGCACAAGAGCTTCTAGCTGAGCCTTAATGGCGTGACCATCCATGGTGGGTACTGGTTCATGGGCATCGACAACTACATCTTTCAGGAACTTCTTTGCGTCTCTCTTGTATCTATGACCAGGTTTAAGGAACTGCCGATGTTTATCAAAACAGGAATACTTGCCACCCTTCGTCAGCCAAACGAAAGTCATAGCCTGCAAGCACACTGGGCAAGGCCACTTCCCGTGTGTACACCATCCGCAGAATATCGCACGTGCCGGTAAGTCATGGAGGGAAGTGTGGTACCAAACGAACATAGTGAAGTGCGTCTTTGCTACGGCATCGTACGTCCGTACCCCATCTTTCCAGGCAAGTAACAAATCATCCACCAACGGCTCCATGTACACACTCATATTCTTCCCCGGATATTCAGGCCCTGGAATTATCAGCGACAAGAACATGTTTTGTCGTTGCATGCAGACGCCAGGGGGGAGATTCAGCGGAATGACAAACATCGGCCAACAGCTATATGTGCAAGCAGACATACCATATGGGTTGAACCCATCTGTTGATAAGGCAATTGCTACACTCCTGTTTAAGCCCGCTTTGGGATGTTTAACAATGAATTTCTTCCATGCTTCACCATCAGACGGATGTACCATCTTCTCAGGACGATACCTCTTCCCATCTATCGGCCATCTCATTTGTTGGGCAGATTCCTCGGTCATAAAAAGCCGTTGGATCCTAGGCAAGAATGGAAGATACCGAAGGATCTTTTTGGCCACTGTGAGCTGCGTCTTCTGACCATCACCACTGTCGACCTCAATATACCTAGAGGACTTGCACTTGAGGCAGTATTTTTCATCCTTGTGTTCTTTTCTAAATAACATGCAACCCTTTGGACAAGCATCTATCGGCTCATATTCCATCTTAAGTGAACTGAGGATTTTCTTCGACTCGTACATGTTCTTTGGCAGAAGGTGTGCCTCCGGCAGAAGGGAGCCAATAACATGCAATGCATCAAAGGCATTAATGCTTACGTTGAACTGACACTTGACAGCCATTAGGCGACTAATGGAATCAAGTTGAGAAACCTTTGTATGGGCGTGGAGGGTTTTCTGTGAGGCAAACAAAGTATCATAGAACTCCTTCGTGCTCTTGTCCATCTCCCCATCTGCATCTTCGGCTGGAATTTCAGGTGCTCGTGCATTAGCAAATTGATCTAGCATTCTATCAGCCCCGGTATCAAAAGCTGTTGAGGCCTCCTCGGTGCGCTGTCGCGCCACCTTCTTTCTCCGAGGTGCACGCTCGCCATGCAAGGTCCAACGATGATAGCCTGGCATAAACCCATTCTTGCTGAGGTGAAGACCCATATCGTCCTTTGTTTGGTTTCGCTGGTTTTTGCATTTATTGCACGGGCACCAAGTTCCAGCTACCCCATGGTTTTTATCAAATGCAATCTCCAGGAACTCTAAAGTCTTAGTAATCCATTCCTCAGAGATCTGACTCGCACTAGGTCGACCGCTGTACATCCACTCACGATCCTCCATATCCACACTGATTAATGCAGACATATGTACAACGTGTTTAATTTAACAAAGAGATTCATGCATCATCAAATCAATTATTTACAAAGCTATAGATTTTACGCGTCGAATGCACTCACCTATCACTACTAGGTAAAGATAAGTCCTAATCCCACCCGAGTATGTGTAGCTTGTGTTCGTTTCCACGTCTACTCCTATCCAAGACAGAATTTCGGCAGCACCTCCCCGCTGCTCTCCAAATACACGTCTCGACAAATGTCGAGAGGATGTGTATCCGGAGAACAACAGGGAGGCGCCACCGAAATTCTGTCTCAGATAGGAGTAGAACATGGAAACGAACACAAACTACACATACTCGAGCTGTCCAAAAACGTGGACAATTCGAAACGGCTACGGTTATAAAAATATAGCTGTTTGTATATAAATGTATACCCTGGACAAGGTGCATACAAAAATATATACAAACAGCTCTTTGTATATAATGAATACCCTTGACAAGGCGTACACATAAATATACAAAGAGTTTCATCTTTATTAACCATAACCCTTCCGAACGGGAGACGCCTAGGGTTACGCGACTAGTTTGGTGAGCTACAAAATAATGCAACCTAGCAAGAGAGGCGGAAGATCATTACCCTCGAAGCGTGATCGTGGAAAATAAACGGGCAGCTAGCTCCTGCCCGAACCCTGCCCTACAACGACGCTCCCGTCGTCAACCTCGCTGCATACCCTGCACACATTATCACAAATACAATTAATAACTAACAAACAACAATGACTAACTAAGCAAAATATCACCTAACTAATTAACAAACAATCCGAAAACCGAACCAACTACTAACCTAACTAACTACTGACCAAAATCAAATAAACAGAGAGTAGCAGTACCGAAAAAAGTAACCAACTACTAACTACTAACCCTAACAACAAAGGGGTGGAGGAGGACCCTAACTACTCACTACTAACTACTAACCCTAACTACTAACCAAAATCAAATAAACTTTTATACTAACCCTAACAATAAACAGAGAGTAGCAGTACCCTAACAAAAATTGGAAAATGCTCACCTTGCCAAGGCAGAAGCTCGGGGTGGAGGAGGACCAGTGGCAGGGGCGACTCGGGGTGGAGGAGCTGTCGGGGCGGCGACAACCGAGGCAGCAGCAGGTCCAGTCGCGGCAGCGGCGGCGTGGAGGGGAGTGGCAGCAGCTCGGGGTGGAGGAGGACCAGTGGCAGGGGTGGAGGAGGACCAGTGGCAGCAACTCGGGGTGGAGGAGGCGGCAGCGGGGCACGGCACGCGGTCGCGGGGGAGGCGGCAGTGCCGTGCGCTCGCGGTGGAGGCCGGCCGCGCAGCTAGCCCGAGCCTCCCGCCATTGCTCCGGCCGAGGTGGCGGCTAGGGTTCGGGCTCGTGGCGGCGGGGGGGGGTAGCGGCCTGGGATTCGTGGCGGTGGGGGGTGGGGGCGGACGGGGAGAGGTGGCGGCGGCAGCAGAGGGAGCTGGCGGCGGGGGAGGCGTGGGTGGGGGGTGGTGGCGGGCTGGCGGCGGCGGCGGCGAAGAAAGGCAGAGAGGGCGCGCGCGGGGTTGGGGATGGGGAAAAGGAAAAATTTGGGATTTCGGCAGCCAAATTTTCACTAAGTCCCCGCGCCCGCGTTATTTTTTGCCGAGTAGGCATCTTCGCCGAGTGTACTACTCGGCAAAGACCCTTTTATAATTTATCATTTTATTTTATATAATCTCTTTTTGTTGGTTATTTTTTATAATTTCATTTTATAATGTGTACGACCACACTCTAACACATAGGATAGTGCACCACCTAGTTTTTGATTTGATTCCGACGCTCCGCGGCCCCCGGTTCCGTCGAAACCCACCCACAGTTGACCGGAAGTCAACCGTGTCGTCTACCCCTTCCACGGGCGTCGAAAGGGGGTAGCTACAAGGACTTTTATACTTGGTTGTGTTTGGTTAGGTCATATGAACATTTGGAACCCATTTTGTCCCCATGTTTTCACATGGTTCCATCCGTTCCACCCGAAATGGGAGTTTCCACCCAGAAGAGCATAACCTTCGTGTCGGATAAGTGTGGTGTGTGAAGCCGGTCACACCTCGGAGTCTCATGTTGGCTCTTGAAACCTCCCACCACACTCTAACACATAGGATAGTGCACCACCTAGTTTTTGGTGTGATTCCGACGCTCCGCGGCCCCCGGTTCCGTCGAAACCCACCCACAGTTGACCGGAAGTCAACCGTGTCGTCTACCCCTTCCACGGGCGTCGAAAGGGGGTAGCTACAAGGACTTTTATACTTGGTTGTGTTTGGTTAGGTCATATGAACATTTGGAACCCATTTTGTCCCCATGTTTTCACATGGTTCCATCCGTTCCACCCGAAATGGGAGTTTCCACCCAGAAGAGCATAACCTTCGTGTCGGATAAGTGTGGTGTGTGAAGCCGGTCACACCTCGGAGTCTCATGTTGGCTCTTGAAACCTCCCACCACACTCTAACACATAGGATAGTGCACCACCTAGTTTTTGGTGTGATTCCGACGCTCCGCGGCCCCCGGTTCCGTCGAAACCCACCACAGTTGACCGAAAGTCAACCGTGTCGTCTACCCCTTCCACGGGCGTCGAAAGGGGGTAGCTACAAGGACTTTTATACTTGGTTGTGTTTGGTTAGGTCATATGAACATTTGGAACCCATTTTGGCCCCATGTTTTCACATGGTTCCATCCGTTCCACCCGAAATGGGAGTTTCCACCCAGAAGAGAGCATAACCTTCGTGTCGGATAAGTGTGGTGTGTGAAGCCGGTCACACCTCGGAGTCTCATGTTGGCTCTTGAAACCTCCCACCACCCAGAAGAGTTTCCACCAGAAGAGCATAACCTTTATATCACATGTGAGTTTTATTTTTTTTCTTTTCTGTTAATTAATTGCATGACGGCCCGTGAAACACGCGTGGTAGGTGGTTGTCGGTGGAGTGGATAAGAACACATGCTATGTGCTGACGAGAATAAATTGAATTATAAAACACACATATATATTTAATCTCAAAGACATATTTTATTTAACATGGACAAATAACACTAGTACATTTTGGCAAACGAACATAATTGACTAACAAACAAAGAAAAAAATTACAACAGTCACGAACAACAAAAATAATTAACACCTACGATCTTCTCATCAGTTATCTTCTCCTCCGGCCGATCCCATGCCAGATGGCCCTCCGAAGCAATGGCCTCCTGTCCGGTAGAACGGACCCGGGTCGACTACCTGCTCCACATGGATTCGGATAGTATGAACCAGTGACTGCTTCGTCGTGGTTGAGTAGGGGTCGTCAAACTCAGACGGTGGAAGCTCAGGCTTGGCACCTCCACATCGTAGATGGTAGGAACTTCTGATGGGTTCTTCATCCACGCCATCACACTCAGGTACCAGCTGTCCTCCGGCTTGAGCATTTCCACAAGCTGCCCACCTAGCCTGTTGATGAACTGGTTCATGGCTTGGGGCTCCCACACCTCCCGTGGGAACCTCTCAAACCTCAGCTTCGTTAGGTACGGCAGCTCCGATGCCCGCCTTCCATGCCCACGATGCCAGCGGCTCATCGCGAGCGTCTCGCCGTTGACGACGAGGCCGGGGGAGGCATGGAGGACACGAGTGCAGTCCTCGCTCAAGCGGAAGTGCACGAAGAAGTCGAATGGCGGAGCACAAACCTCCACCTTGACGTTGCGGCGGTTCACACCGCACTGCACCACCACCGCCCCCACGACCGTCTCCGGCGACACCGGTGGCCGGCTACCTCCCACCGTCGCCATGAGTGCGCGCCCGCTCCACTTCTCCTCCAGCTTGACCATGCCGGGAGTGCGAGACAACACGCAGTGCCCACGCTCGGGGTGTTCAGACTCACCAGAACTCACATCGATCTCCTCCAGAGATTCACGCTGAAACAAAACACCCGGTTTCCCCTAGCTACAGCCCTACAGTGATTCACGCTCGAATGCCTTGCATTCACTGTAGGACGTAGCTAGGGAGACCGAATGTTTTCTGTTTGAACATGAGTGAGTAACCTGGCTGAGAAGTGGCCTATTTATAGGCGTCGTTAGGGCTGAAAACGGGCGCCAAAACGAGACGCAAAAGTGGTGGAAAGAGCGGGAAAACATCACACTTTGCCGAGAGGGACACTTGGCGAAATGCACCACTCGGCGAAGTTTTGGCGCGAAACTAAAATATTTTTCCCGCCCACCATCTTCGCCGAGAGCAACACTCGGCGAAGACAACCACCCGGCGAAGAAATGGCGCGGGGCGAAATTTCGTTTCCCGCCCTAAACTTTGCCGAGTGCTGGCCACCGACACACTCGGCAAAGAGGGCATAATTCGTGCGGCAAACCCAAAGAGTTTCGCGCGCATTCTTTGCCGAGAGGGGCACTCGGCAAAGAAAAGTTCCATTAAATATTTTTTTTACGGTGACATCTTCGCCGAGTGGGACACTCGGCGAAGAGCAGCTCCATCACGACGCCCGCGGGTCCCACTGTCTTGTGCCACGTGGCTCTCCTTTTCGCCGTGACCATAGTTTTGCCGAGTGTCTTTTTCTGTCGTTGCCGAGAAAATGGTTCTTCGCCGAGTGCAGTGCTCGGCGAAGTATGTGTTTACCGAGTGGTCGGTACTTCGCCGAGTGTTTTTAATCCTGCGTCGGCGTAGGCCTCTTCGCCGAGTGGCCCCCGCGTTTTAGCACTCAGCGAAGCGCAGACCACTCGGCGGCGAGTCATTTTCCCGTAGTGAATGTAAACCTTTACCTGATCATCAGGAGCACTGCGTATCAATTTAATGATACTATTTATAGCCTGTGTCGTAGCCTGTAGAAACGTTAGCTTTATTAATTTGGCATGTCTCAAAGAACAGTGGTAAATGATCTGGCTTCTACATTCAAAACACTATACCTCCATTCGCACGGACCCCTCCTCCTCTTTCCCCATCTACAGTGAGAGAGGCGATTTTTGGGCTCTCCCCGTGCGACCGAGCTCGCCGACGGCGATCCGCCCGATTCCTCGCTCTCCGCGGCCGCTCCGGCGGCGGGAGGACGGGGAATCGACGGATCCCGGCGTGTATATAGCCTAGGTGTGCGTGGGGTGCTAGCCGGCGGCGCTGTGGAGGTGGCGGTGTGGCCGGAGTGGCTTTTGTCGGTGACGGTTCCCTCCTCTGCCTCGGGTGCTCCGGTGGAGGCCCTTGGCGGATCCGGCGCCTTCTGCGCGCCTGCTGCTCTCCGGAGTCGCAGCGCGCGTCTCCCCGAGCCACCGTCCGTGATGGCGGTGGTGGCTCTTGGCTGGGGGGTCCTCTGTCCGCCGCCGCGGCGGGTGGATGTGCTTTTGGTTAAGATCTGCTGGAGTTTGCAGGTGAGGTGTTCGTCTGCGCCGGCGGCCTCGGTGGGTGTGCTGGAAGATGGGTGGCGTCCTCGTGCTTGTCTCCGGCGTGAGACGGCAAGGGCAAGCTGGAGGCTCGAAGCCGATTTCCGTTCATCGTCAAGATGCTGGCGCTTGCGTCGGCTGGCTTATGCGGCGACTCAACAAGGTTGTTCGAGCTGGTGGCTCTGGAGCGAGGTGAGTTCGCCTTCTTCTATCCCGGCGGCGTGCCGGCGGTGCTGGAAGCTGGTGTACTCTGTGGTGGTTCCGAGTTCGGCGTGCGTCGCGTGCGTCTTG
The DNA here is from genome assembly GCA_947311845.1 of Poa pratensis. NCBI lineage: Eukaryota > Viridiplantae > Streptophyta > Magnoliopsida > Poales > Poaceae > Poa > Poa pratensis. The sequence continues at coordinate 9,755,609 of CAMZMU010000121.1, read as the reverse complement.
CTTGTGTTCGTGCGTGCGTGTGCTTTCTCTTGATGATCTTGTACACGAGCTCCTTTCAAAAAAAAAAAAAAACACTATACCTCCGTAATACTAGTACAATTCTCCATACGAACAATTACATTTTCCATATCCCGCTTCTTTGCCACACAATTTGGCCGCCGGATGGCCTTGGCTGCTGGACTCTCATGGAACATATGTGTTACACACTCATAAGGGCGCACATATAAATAATTCTCTCTTCTACTCAAATGATTTTGGACTATTCAAACTTAAATATGAAAATAGAATTTATGATAACTTCCATTTAGATAATAATTACCTGATCCGGAAATTTTGGAAATATTTGATTGATTTTCATGCAAATTTCCCGTCGAATCTCATCATCCAGTATATCCGGCAGTACAGCATTGATTTTTGTGACATTCCGTTGTGCAAATGCCTATCAAACAGCAACTCAACCATTTGCTCAAATTTACACAATAATGAAATTTCGTTAAGATCAATTTGAGATGTAGTCAACGTACAGTTACATCATGCTCGCACTGATGAATGTTGCTCCACGCTTTTTCAGTATCCGAGAGCTCCTGCTCCCATGCCTTCCACTTTTTCAATTCCCAACCTTCCCGTTGTTTTGGCCTACGCACAATGCCTGCCTTCTTGTATGCATCTAAACGTACAAGTGACTTCACAAAGACGTAGGACTGTATGTTGCCAGCATCGCGGGGGCTGAAATCTAGCAGCTTTTCCATCTTAGCCAACTTAGTATTGAAATTATCCCCAAGGAACTCATACGAGTATAGGTTACCGCCAAAACATGGTAATATGATCATATCCCCATGAACCAAATTTGGACAGGGAATGTTATCTGTTATGTACTGAATATTGTACTTCTGGCTCCACCTTTGCTCCGCTTTGTTGTCAAGCGTCCAGATCTGCAGCATACCAGAAATGCTTTGGAAACAAGGACACGTTGGAGCAGTTGCTATACATATCTTCCCATCTATTTCTCTGATCCAGTACTGACGAAGACCACCATCTGCACAATCTTCAAGCACAGCTGCTGGCAGTTCTATCCGTGCAAAACTTTCCTCACTGAGATCAAAGGTCATAAGTGCATGCTGCCAGCTAGCTACCATATCTTCAGTTAGACAATACATCATTCCATCAACATTGATTGCACCAGAGTTTTTCACACAATCCAAGCTTAGGGCTTCTGGAGTTATGATATCTCTCCATTTCTCATCACCAAGCGTGTAAACTTGAATGACACTGAATTTGTTTTCATTATGGAGGCGAGAGCGACCCTCTCGACGATCACCAAGGAAGTGTACAATCTTGTATTCTTTTGTCGATGGGTGACATCCAAAGCTGTAGAACAAGAAGTGATCACCCCTCGAATTCTTCACAGGTTTCTTAAGATGAAGGTGTTCACCGGTTGCAAGGTTAGCAATCTTGATTGTCGATTTCTCTGTGTACAAACAAATAAGACCATTGCATGAACCACAAAGGAAATCATCAGGGTCAATCACTGGCACTGCACATTTTGACTTACCATGCCTGGGAGACAGTTTATAATGCATTCCTCGTTTCTCTGCTTCTTTTGTTTGGTTTCCTCAGAAACCATAGTAAGCGAAATTTAGTCAATCCTTCTGCAAAAACACATAAAAACAATAGGATAAACCGCGTAAGGATTATGATCAAAGTACTTTGTGGGCAAAGACTAACAGATTTTCATTTTATCTGTTAAGAAAAGGTAAAGAAGGAAATAAGTGGCGGACCTGTATCACATGTAGATCCCGGTATGGCTATTGACTAATGATCCGAACAAGATTTTCTTTTATCTGCTAAGAAAAGGTAAAGAAGGAAAATTATAGCCAACGAGCTCTGAAGGACTTTGTGCAAAACAAAATGTTTATATTTAGTGCAACAATCATACAACTTGAAATAATTTAACATTAAAACTTGGATAAATAAGCAAACAATACATTTGGCGTTGCAAAAGATGTATCGTGAATCCCGATGAACCAGCAAACTAGATCATCGACAAAGAGACAAAGATTGCCGGTTGCAAAATAGCTATTTCTGCCTATTTTTGTAAGTTCGGGGACTAGAAGAATAATAAGCAACCGTCTAAATATCTCCCTGCTGTATTCTGGCCAAAGTTTTAAATAGCGGGCTATTCCATTTAGTGGCGGCTCCGAGAAAAGCTATGAAAGGCTATATCGGAGCTATAGCGAAGCTAATCCCATTTAGCGTTTTTTAAGTAATAAAAAATTATAAACTATAAGTCTATAATCAAGCATCATATATTATATATCACATATAATTGACATACACACTCACATATATCTTAAAACCAAGTATTTATTAGAAATCTCAGTTCAATAACTAAGCTTTGCATCAATGCGCCATATATACAGTAAAAATAGGAAGACATAATAAGACCGATGGATAACTTTATGATACTAACTTGTGTCCCTTCTATGGCTGTAGCGGTTTAGCGGGCTAAATGACTCCAAATTTAGCGCTATAGCGGGATTTAGCGGGCTATTAGCGTCGTTTTCAATTTAGCGTTAAAAATGCGTAGCTTTAGCGGGAGGGCTCTCGAAAAGCTATAGCGAGGCAAGCTATTTAAAACAGAGATTCTGGCACTAGGGGACCCAGCAAGTGCCGGAGTTGTGGATCAAAACCAATGACGGGACGAAATGACACCATGATCCAATGGATGTATTATGTATACACGACGAAGAGAACCGAAACATTTTGTTTCTCAGGTGCTATCAACCTCTGTTCAGAGATGTGAGGGGCAAAAGGGGGGATCGGAGCTTTACCGCCACCGCGTCGACCTGCAAGACACCAAGGCCCGAGAAGGAACTCCACCGCCTCCGCCTCACGCCATCGTCGGCAGAGGCTCCTCTTCCGCCGCAGATAGATGTGGACGGTTTGTGTGCGCCACTGTGCCTAGGGTTGAAGCGGGGAAGTGGCGATGTGGATTTTGAGGGTGCACGCACGACACGAGCGGCACAAGTCAGCAAAAATGGGGGCCAGCACCAAGAAAAGCCCAGGACGAGGAGCCCAGAACTAAAAATGAATATTTAGTTCTCGCATTATGCAAAACAACAGTACCAGTGAATCACTCGGCCTTCTACTGTTTTAAAAAAAAAAGAAATAAGTACAGCAAAAACAAGTCTGAGTCGCAGTCATTTTCTTCATTTCCTGTACAGTTTCCGTTCCGTTTTAACACATAGTACAGCTGGAATAAAAAGTCATTATGAAAGAAAAATGGAAGACTAATGTGAAAAATTTACGACTATTTTTTATTCTAAATGAGTGAATAATATTTTTGGCAATACAGATATTTTTTGCAAATCCCATGAATATTTTTAGAAACCCTATGATTTTTCCCAAACCGGTGAACTTTTTTTTTGTGGTGGAACCGGTGAACATTTTTGAATCCCAATGAACATGTTTGAGGCACCATGAATAACACTTGAAAATATGAAACTTTTTCAAACCATCGTGAAATAATTTAGGAACCAGTAAATATTTTTTCGAACATGTGAATCTTTTTTTAACCGGTGAACATTTTCGAATCCCGTGAAACACTGTTTTTAACACCATGAAAGTATTTTTACTATGATTTTTCTAAACCCCTGAACCCCTGAACCCCGCGGATATTTATTGAAACCGATTATAAAAAATTAGGATGATGTAAACAATTTTGTAGAATCTTAAAAAAAAATAGGATGATGTAAACAATTTTGTAGAATCAGTGAACCATGTGAATATTTTTTTGAATCTCGTTCAAGTTTTTGGTGAACCACGAACATTTTTTCGAACACCATAAACATTTATGCCCGTTAACATTTTTTGGAACCATGTGGACATTTTTGAATCCATGAAACTATTTTTAAACCGTGAACTTATTTTTGAATCATGTGAAAGTGTTTTTTGAACACAATGCATGTTCACGAGTTTTTTTTCCTGAATTTCATTAGATAACTCTTCTTCATAGTTTTTATCTTGAGTTTCAACATCAGATTGATATATATCGTTTTTAGGTTCTTCGGAATTCTCCTCTTCTTCATTGCAAGATTTTGCTGTATCTGTGGGCTCATGTGTAGCTGAACCTCTCCTGGTATTAACATGAATTTTTTTAACTTTCATTAATAGGCACTTTAGTAATAATTTTCGTGGAGAGTGGTCATTTGTTCAAGCGAATCATGACAAATTTCTTAGTAACTAACTTAATGGCTTCCAGATTTATTTCTAGACCATCATGCAAAAACTTGATTCTACGAGAATCATCTACCAAGATCGTTTTAACATCCATATTAAAACAATGTTGATTAGCAGCAAATCTTGTAAATCATCCGTACAAGCAACAAGAGTATTACCTGGTAGCTTACCATTACCTTTAGAGGGTTGGCTTGACTTACCTTACATAGCTTCTCGATAGGGAAATGTGACCCATATCAAATAAGTTTAGAGCAGCATATTTGGTTCCCTTTTTGTTGATAGACTTTTTGGCTTGTTTCATGTCTTCTTCCGAAAGTTTGAGAACCCCCTTCTTAGGTGTAGGTTTAGCCTATTCTTATTCTTTAGTATTCCAATCTTTATGATTTTGGAGATGGTATCAAGTAATCCTTTTTCCTCGTCAATGTCATGTGCCTGGAAATATTTCCTGATAAACTATCTAGATGAGATCTAGATCTTTCAGTTAGTACATTATAACAATTCCTCATCTTCAAAACAATGGCAAGAACACCTTCGGGAATTCAGTGAATCTTTCCCAAGCTACCGCTAAGCTTTCATATATCTGTTGAGAAAACTTATTCACCGCAACAACAATACTATACAACTTTATCAAAGAAGGTAACAAGAAATTCTCCTCTGCTAGTAATGCATCTAGATTCTAGAAGGATAGTAGTTGTTGTTCAACGTCTTGAGTAAACGAATCATAATTCTGGAAACCACCGATAGGTCTCTTGCATAAAAAAAATTGCACTCATCCAAAAAATTCAAAATAAAATAATTTGCATATAAATTCTGCAAACAGTCGCTTTTGCAAGACCTCTGACAATAACATGGGAGCACAGACCCAAAATGAAAGCTATCAGATAACCCAATCCGGCATTAGGTGCTCATGGTTGTAACGTTTGGACCTATGCTTGACCATGCGCAGCCCTCCGCCGACCTTCTCCAGAAACTCTACGCCCGTGAACACCCCAAAGTTGTCACACTTACCATAAACCCAGCCGCCACCTTTCATGTCCACCTTCTCCTTAATTTCAAAGAACTCGGCGATGAAGAGCTTGCCAGAGCCCAGCGGCACAATGTAGGACATCACTGGGACCCATTCTTCCGGCTGCGCAATGTCGTCCCACAGTTGCCGCAGCTGCGGCGGCGACGTCGCAGAGGCCGCCGTGGCTGTGAGGTCGACCGCGCACAGACGGTTGTCCTGGGACGAGAAGCCGAACCAGAGGTTGAGCTCCGGGACGTACTCGGCACGGCCTCTGAACGGCAGACTCCAGTCCACAGCCTTGCTCCAAACACCGCTCGCCGTGTCGAAGCTGTAGGTGCCGGCACCCACGGTGGATATCCAGATTTGCGAGTCGCCGACCACCGTGTGGCCGTCAACAATGGGGGCAGCGGCCATCATGTGGGCATCGACCTCGGGGCCGTGCACCATGCTAACCTCGTCGTAGTCTTGGTCATCCTCCTCATCGGAGAAGTCCGAGTCGCGGGAACGTAGTTAGGGGGTCGCACATGGGGAGGTGGCGCAAGAGAATGCCAGTACCAGTCGATCGGCCAGCGCGACCTGGGTCCGCGGCCATGGATGAGAGCCTCGAAGCAGTGGCGGCCGCCGGGGTTCGCATCCATGCAAGTCCCTGCATCCATGACGTACAGGCTGTCACCGACGGGGAGGGAGATTGGCACGATCTTGCGGGCGTGCAGCGCCGGCCTGGCGCAGAAGCTCTGACCGACGGCGTCGTAGAGGCTGACGCGACCCTTGGGGTCAATGGCCAGGATCCCTCTCTGGCCAAGGGGCATGAAATCCATGTCATTTGGCACGGGACGGTCTTCTGAGCCTGGTTTGTGGAAGGTCATGGCGGCCTTGGGAAGGCGAAAATCCTCCATTGTTGTTGTACCATGGCCTGCTGGTCTAGGTTGGAAGAAGGTCGAGGGGTCGATGAGGTGAACGGTGCATGCTGAACGCCTGCTGCGGGCAACCAGATACAAAAGCTTCCGGCTCATCGTTGTCCGCCGCCGCCAAATCAAGATCTGAAGAAGCACTTGTAGTTAGGCTGTAGATGCCGCCATCACAATTGTTGAATCAGCTGCGGGATGGGCGATTGGAGCAGATCAGGCAGGACGGTGCGATCGAGACACAGAGCGTGGCCCATATCTCCTGCTACGCTAGCCTAGGCCGGGCAATGTAGAAAATATAAATCGAAAAAAGAGTAAAATAACCAAAAGGAAAAATGAAAAGAATAGAGACGAAAGGAATGAGAATATACCAACGAAGTAAAATAAAATAAATACAAAATGGAAAACATGAAATATACTAAAACAACAACAAGACGGATCCTCTCTCGCCTCCCAGGTCGCTCGCGCGAGCGACTCCGGAGGCCACCCAAACCCTAGCAAAAAAGGACCTCGTCCCGTGGCTCCCTGGCCGACGTAGGCGGTGCTCGGCCGTCAAAGACGGAGGGCCGGAGGGCCACGCCCTGACGCAAATTTTCGTGCGGAGAGGGGGCGTTCTCATCGGGGCGGGCTGCTAAGGTCTGGTGGAGCGGCACGACGATGTAGGTGCGGCAAGGCCGGCGCGGTTGCGAGCTTCGCAGCTCCCCCGGCGGGGTGGCGCGCCAGCGCAGCTGCGCTGCTGCACGCGGCAGATCTGGCCGCATCTTGATGCGGGTCGGATGGGCCTGAGCGGGCATGCGACGCGGTGGTGGCGCCCGGCGGCTGCGGATGTTGCTGGTGGCCGCACGTGCTGTCCCCCGACTGCCAGCGTGAGGTGGGGTCACGCCATGGTAGATCGAGCCTCTTCTGCTCGATCTAGCCACTGGTGGCCGTGGTGAGGCCGGCATGGTCTGCTTCCCCTTCTTCTTCGACGATTGCACAAGATCTCCTCTCTGCGATGGTGTGCCTCCGTCCCTGGTATGCCATGTGTTCGACCTTGTGGGGTGACGGTCAGGTCAGTGAGAAATCCCGCTTCGCGCTAACGGCGGCGGCACCTGCGGGTGTCGTCCCCTTCTTGAAGGCCTCGTCATGGCCGGAGGACCGTGCCTCCCTTCCTTGAGCAGGGGAAACCCTAGGTCCGGGTTACCGACTAAGTGGCGGCGGCGCTTTGGCGTCGTTCCCCTCCTTGGAGGCGCCGTCTGAGCTACTCGAGGGGTCTCCGTAGCGGCTGGATTTAGTCTCCTTCCAGAGTTTGGGTATTCATGGCGCAATAAACTCCACCGTCGATGCTTTCCGGCAACATCCTCTTCAGGTTCGGTCGGATCCTGCTGTTCACTCGCCGATCTCTTCTAGGCACATATGGGTGGAGGGTGCATTGCTCCGATCTGCTTGGCATGGTTATTCTTCGAGGCTACTGGCATTGGTAGTGACGTGGCCTTAATGTTTTGTGTTGTGATCTTCGCCATTGTTGGCTTAAGATCGGGAAAGTTGAGTCGTGCTTGTCGTTGTAGTTGTCGGGTTGTTCGGGTTTTGGGTTCGATTTACATTATAAACTGGATAAATCATGTTCCTCTTTTTAAGCTTAATACAAAGACACACAGGAGAGCCTGTAGGGTTCTCGAAAAAACTAAAAAGACAAAGAAAAAGGAAAAAAAAACACGCTCATACAAACCAATCTGTTGGCAGGCCCGTTTATTTCTAGGGGCAAGAACCGCCCCCTTATTCCCCACTATAAACGCGGAATAGGAGGGTTCTGAACACATATAGTGATACACTGATACGAGTTGGTGTCCTAATCTTCACCATTGACCAAGAATGGAAAGGGAAAACAAGAACATAAAAAAAACGCAAGGTAAATAATAACTACTCCCTCTGATCCGAATAATTGACGTAAAAAGTGAGCTATCAGAGCACAAAATTGTACAGGGCTAGCGATAGTCAATTCGGATCGGAGGGAGTAGCAAGTAGGAAGAATTCGAAGCACCCAATTACAAGATGTACAAGTGTTTCGATCGCCACAACTCAGAATGTAACACAAAAAATAGGAGCTCGCCCCACTGTTCCGCACCGATCCATCAAGCATGAGACCGGCCGACACCCACGTGGTTCAACCCTGCGCGACACCCATGACGCTACGCCGCTGGGAATCATCGTCGGGCACACATGTCGTGCCCTTTTAGGCCTCGTTTGGTGTGGAGGTTTTTTCAGCCCCAAAGGGATTGGGGAATTTTGGGGATCAGGTGAACCCCTTGCCTTCACCCATTCCCCAATTTTCCTGTCGTTGCTTCATTCCCGTTCGATCCATGTGCTCTCGCTGGAGGCGTCAAATCCGCGTGGATCAGCAGGGTTTGGGGTGATTTGACCGGTTGGCCCAACCCCACCCATGTGCGCCAAACAGGCCTCCGGGGAATTTTGGGGCTTTCCATCTACTAGAGGATTTTCCCTCCAAATACCGGCCCACCCCTTCCTACCAAACGAGGCCTTAGCAGTTTATCGATCTAGGTCCTCGGTCCTCCATTTTGATAGTCTGCCATTCGCACATGCAGGAAACGGACAACTTCCGTTGTTGCTTTGAAACAACACGCAAAGGTTGACGTAGTCGCTGTCAGTTGAACTATAGAAGCACGTGAAACGGCATGGGCACCAGGCACTAGAGAGCACCTATTGTTACTACATCCATTCCATAAAACAAGGCTTCTATTTTTAGTAAAATGCCAACGTGGTGTAATTCTGATCAATCTGCAGACAAAATATGAAAATTATATCATGTCATAGACATGATATGAAAATATATTCAATTGCGGGTCTATTGATATTTATTTTAATAAATGTGAATATTTATTGTTTATATGATTGGTCAAACTTATTATGCGTTGACTTGTGACTAAATTTATATGCCTACTTTTGAGAAACGCAGGGAGTACCACCTTAAAAAACTACACCGAGTAGTCGCCGTGGCGGTGACATGATGGTGGGGTCATTTTGGGTATAAGTAGAAAGTAGATAGCTACCAAGTAGCAATCAGAACATATGTTTGACGCAAGTAGCAGTGAAAATATAATCAGGAGGCAAGTAGAAGTAAAACTATGAGAAACATGTTTGTCCTTTGGAGCAAATTATTAACTCAATAGAAGCAAAAACTCATTTTTTTTGGAAGCACGCGCATGAAAACATGTGTTTCCCATGGTAATCAATTGCTATTTCATTTGTAGCCTGTAGTTGAAGAAACAACATTGTAATGCTTTACCAATTATTAATTTTATAAAATACAATTTTCAATTTTATTAAAGCAAATTTCATTCACCAAAGAAGCAAATTTGCCAGGTCATGGAAGCATATTTTGTTGTCTTGACAATACGCTAGTTTGGGGAGGAATTTCATTTTGAGGTCAAAGCAAATTTTCAATACACAGGAAGAAAACTAGAAGGATATCCAAAACAAAGTTTGCTTCCTAACAAATTGCATGGCGTGGATTTTTCTGGAGTCCTTCAAATCCGAAATTACATTCCTAAAATAGAGAAGGTATTTTGAAAGTTATTAACTCAAAATCCCACATAATTAGTGCTTTTGTTTGCAAAGTAGGCAGCGGCTTTGATGCTGATCCACCGCCCATGTAGGCATACTAGAAGGAAAAGACGCGCGTTGCCGCGTCCGCTCTACTACAACCAACGATAGACGAACAAATAGATTAATTTTCTAGTGAAACATATATAAAAATAGTAACAATAATGGAGAAAATAGTACCATCAGCTCACTCTTTTGCAGCACGGTCATCTAGACATCCTCACATAAACATAGAGAAGTAGACAAGGCATGTCAGTTGTAGTAAGGTTAGAAGTGCACCACTCAATAGAGAGAACATGACCCAACAAAAAGAAGCTTAAACTATGCAGATACTCAGTTAGACGATTAAGATATGGCCACAATTACGAAATGACATGAAAGTTAAATTGTCTACATGGTTCTATGAAGATTTCAACACAAAGTTCCGACAATCTGTAGACAATGCACGATGTGACAAACATTGCAGGCTGGAGAGATAGATTAGCCAAGATTTGATTAGCCATCGAGGTCATACGGTCAAGGTCATTGATTTTATTATAGTGAAATCAAGTAGAATTTTCTGACATAAATTATACCGAAATCAGTAATAGTTGGCGTAATTATGTCCTAACATACCTAAATCAATTGCATCGACTATAATCAATACTATAAAAATAGAGGAACATTCCACCGATAAATACTAAATAATTCACCAAAAAACAGAGCAAAGTGAGGTCTTAACCGGTTTACATCCCATTTAATTTGTGCATCGGATCTAGATTACATAAAATAAAATATAAGCAAAAATAAATGGCATGAATATCACCAACAATTTGTGTATATATCTAATTGCAGGAATGTCCATCTCTAATCATATGGTTTGTCATGTTTGCCACACGTTTAACAACACATGCTATTTTATCATTGTACACTCATGGGTCATAACTTTTCTGCACTCTAATGACTGCAGATGAGGCTCGACACACATAGTTCCTTTTCAGTGTATGCATCCAACCATCTATCAAATACACACATGCACTTGCTTACATAATTTACATAATATGGCTCGTTTTCTAAATACAAGTGAGAGATAAGAAAACATACTGCAGAGAAAGCATTCGCGGATAAATACCCACACCATCTTTCCTCAGTAATTAGGTGGCATCCAACAATGATGTTTTTAACTCATCCTTCCACCCCCATTCACCATCGACTTGTCGCTCACGGTCTCAACCGTAGCTGCCACCACAGAGTCGAGCACCACTAACAGAAACGGCGACAACGGCCAAAAGATGACATGGGTGTTCACGTGCAAATACTGCGAGGGATGTAGGAATCCTTCATATCACTGGCGTTTGGTGGCCACCAGAATATGCACCGGTGGGGAGCGCACGTGGCGTGCAAGTTGACATGGACTTGAGGCGCGACATCGGGGATAGAGGTGGCCTGTATAAGTCTTAGGCGCTTGGCGGAGCGAGAGTGTGTGCGGAGATACGGGCAAAATTTGCGGCGAAGCGACTATTTTTGGTAGAATATGGCTCAAGGGAAGCAAAGAGAGAAATTATGCCGTGTGGCACAAGCTGCGTGACGCTATGGTGGGCGGTGGCGGCAGAGAAAGGACAAGTGAGAGAGTTGCCGAAAGTGCCAGTAGCTCCAAACTCATCGCATCTCCTTTTTAAAAAACCGAAACGACATGTCTAGGTTTTATTTATTTATTTGAAATAAAGCATACAAGTATGTGTACGTATTGTACATACTCTATAAGTTTTGTACAAAAATATTTTGTATTTTGAGCTACACAAAAAAGAGAATGTTGAGGGGGAAATGGAGCTATTTTTCCTTTTTCACAGCAACCATTTTATTTTTTGTGTAGCCGGGAATACAAATTGTTTTTACAGGAAATTTGGCATATACATACAAAATATATATATCTAAAATAATTTTTTCAAACTCAATCTTAATATTAGAGAGCTATGAATCTCTACTATATAATATGGTCACAGGAGGTGTTGGTACGTCGTGGTCATTTTGCACTTTGCCCCCTCACAAATCTTGAAATAAACCCGCAGTCCGTGCTGCTGAAGCAATCGATCCCCTTTCCGGTGGATGGCCAGCGTGGTCGTGGACGCGTCGGCGGAGCCCCTTCGGCCGCCCGCCCGCCCGCGTTTCTTTGACCGCCGCTGTCAGCTGGATCAGGTCGTTGCTGCCCCTCCGAGCATTTCCGGCCGCCTACGTGCTTCTTCCAGGCCACCACTTCCGCGGGACTGGCTCGTCCAGGCCACCGGCGGCGTCCCGGCTCCAGGTGTGGGTGCTACCGTACAAGAAGGCCAACATGCCCGTCCTCTCCCGCGTCAGATTGCCACCGCCTAGGATTCGTCCCCCGAATCCGGAGTTCTCCGCCGGCCGCATCCAGCCAGCCGCTAGGAGATGTTGCCGGCCGCCCGTACGCCCGGAGTTCTCCGCCGGCCTCATCCAGCCAGCCGCTAGGAGCACGCGTCGGGTCTCACAGTGGTACGCTCCCGCACAGTCTACTTGGTGCCTATTTTGCAGACCCATGTAAGGAATACTTAATCAGGAAAATGAGTTACTTTTCTGTATTCATGTCCCATGCTCTCCACTACCGTACGATTCCTGCTATCAAAGATTGCTCATGTCTGACGGCCATGAAATGGAATGCTAACCTGCTTGTAGAGAAACATATTTTGTTACTGTTCTCAGTCCTTCACTTTCTGGCAAATGATCTCCATTGCATGTACTAATGCTTTCAGCTGGTGAGGAGACCTGCCATTGCGCAAATGAGAGACAGCAAATATTAACAAGCATATCTCATAACCTGCCATGTCCAGAGACTTCTTCCTCGACACCGACTTCGTCATCCTTGACAACTCTGCTTTGTGCCGCTCCCTTGGTTGATAGTGTGTATAAGGAAAACATTGATGTAGGTTTGCAGCCTTTACCTCTGGCCAGCGACAGGCATGACCTCGACTTTCGTCGGTACATCACCTCCCCCAGCTCCAGGAGCGCTGGGTAACGTCCAAACTTTGCCTCCTATCGCGCCTGGCCATGAGCGGCTCCAGGTGGATGGTTCCCTTTGTAGCTCCATGATTTTTGTATATACACAGTGTAGTTTTAGTGCATCGATTTTTCCCAATGGAATTTTGCATCAACTTTGCTTTAGAAACGGTTGTATGCTGATGATAAGGTACCTGCTGTCTGCTGGTTGTCTAATTAGAAATTAATCTTACATAGTCAGTTCGGTCAAAATATACAGATTTGCTTTCCTTTGCAGCCACTCCATTGCAATATGAAAAGCTTTTTTGTAGTCCTAAATATGTTGTTAATATATGCTTAATACATTATTAGATTGTTAATGCTTATGAAGCGGGTATTTGATTGGAGCAATGTGTGTACTAACAGGAACAATATTCACTGAGTGGAGAGGAGACTGCAGTATTCTTGGTTATCCAGTTGGGACGCACAAGTACAATAGCGAGTAAGTTGAATTGATTGATTGCAATGCTGGAGCCACTTGACTTTTTTTTTCTTTGAAAGCTGAAGCCACTTGACTTAAGAAAGCTACTCTATCAGCAAATTTGAGATATTGGCCTCTACCATGGAAACTATCTATGCATTATGCATGTTTTGTTTCATACATTGTGTACTTTTCACATCTTGAGGTCATGTGCTTTCTAAGTTTAATCACTTCATTTCCTATATGCATATTAATCAGTAATGTCACCTAAGTTGATGCGAAGTGTTCACGTTTAACTCCATATCTTGGGACTTTTTTTTAGATACAAGTCCGGAAGGCCCAACGTTAAATTAATAACGCCGAAGCAGTATCCACTTTTGTTTGGAATTGCTCTTTACAGGTGGATACACATGACTTATTCTCGATACTCGGTATTTCATAAGATGAGCATTCCCTGCTTGTGCCTCTCAATAGAAATCGTTCTGAATGGCAGTATCTTTTTTGGTACAGAATTGCGCTTTTTTCTACTCTTTGGTTTCCAGTTGCACTTATTGTATGATTGTGTAGATGTGTCCTTAAGTTATTGTTAGGTGGTGCATGTCGTGTATGCTCTTTAGTGATCAGAGATGTCTCAGTTAAGTCATTTTTCTGTACCACAAAATAGTCGATGTGTGTAAGCTTCTAGGTTGTAACCACGTTGTTGTTTAAAGACCAGGGAGGGCAGCAGTTTTATTGGGAAATATTTCTATTTTTTTGTTTATGTGTTGATTCAGTTTATCCTATATGGTGTGGTTATGCTAAAAATGAACACTGGGGGCGTTGTTGGAGTTGGGTGACTACAAAGTACAGTGCGGCGATCAAGAAGCACAATGATGGCACAATGTTGAAAGTGGTGAATCTTGTGGGCTGGTTAGGAAGAAGGGGTGACAAATGCATCATTGTCATGCCTTTACGATTATTTGTTTTCTGTGCGAGTGTGTATATGAGTGGGAGGGATTAGTTATACTCCCTCCGTCCAACAATAACTGTCTTAATTTTGTCAAAAAGTGAATGTATCTAGACATGAAACATGTATAGATACATCCATTTTGTGCAAACTTGAGACACTTATTTTGGGACGGAGGGAGTAGATAGAGATAAGTAACCCAAACTATGTTCTTCCTCTGGCCGGATGATATTGCCATTGCAATATATGAATGTTTGTATGTTTACATATGTGACCGGAGAAAAAACATGAGGACCATGCTCACGGACATTCAGCTAAAATAAATATTTTCCTCTAGGCTCGATATATTACCATTGAAATATTATAATGTTGTTATGTTTACATGTGTGATGGCGGAAAACATAGGTGTCTCCCGTTGCAACGCACGGACAGTTAACTATAGCATATTAGAGGATTTAGGTAGTCATAGTAGAACGGATCGAGGTGCATCTTATTTTTGTTCTTTTGTAGTCTATTTTCATATTTTTGTTTATTATTTGTGTATTTGCAATCATGGGCATAAGAAGCATATATCATAATTATTTAAGCTTTGTTCTGTTCTACAGCATTGTAATCATGGCAAATATGTACCTGATTAAATCTCCAGTTCCCCGACCACGCAGAGTAGAGTGACAACTCTCAGGCCACTATTGTCCTCACCGTCACCGAAGAAGAGGTGGATTGATGATTTTCAGAAGAAAGATGGATCCGGCTGCACCCTAGATTTTGGGCCTAGATTGTATGAAACATAATCAATCTTCTGTTACTACTTTGGATTATGAATAGTCATGGTTAAGGGCTAATTTTTTTAGTGGCCGTCATCTTTTTTATGCCAGCCGTGGTTATGAGTATAACTTTCAACTGTGTGCTATAATATGGTTCAGCAATCTGTTCTCAGTTCTGATCGAAGTTGGAACTAAAACCCTTGGGAATTTGGGAGGAAGGCTTAGTATGTCGCTGCTTGGTTCAAAAGTACACAGGTGTTGCCGTATGAGAACACTTTAATGAAACATGATGCATTTTGATTGATTTTATATGTCAAATTTGAAGCACAAACTAATATGACGCCCCGTAGCAACGCACGGGCATTCAACTAGTTATAAAATAAGAGTTGGGTGGGATCCACAGTGCGATGGTGTCGCTGCCCCCATAGGTGGACATCTAGAAGCAGGGAGAATGAAGGGATTCTAGGGGGCTTAGGGCCTCTTTGATTTAAAGGAAAAGGAAATCAAAGGAATAGGAAAGGGATTGGAATAGCATAGAATGTCGGTGCAAACCTACCCTCGTTCCTTGTGCAGAGGATTCAAACAATGAGCTCCAAGTGAATTTTTCTTTTCCTACGCATTCTGCCTTGAAAGAGGGACACGGAGGAAATTTTCCTTTACTCTTCCCTAGCACCAATCCTATGTATCAAACACGTGAATAGTAGAAACTCTGGAATATTTCCTAACCCTGCATGTTTCCTTCACGTTTCCTACAAATCAAAGGTGCCCTTAGTATTTGTAAAGAAATCCAACGGCTGTTTGTTGGATCGATGGAACAATAGGGATTGGCGTCCGATCCCCGGTGGTACTCACATATTTTACCTAGAAAATACTAGTAAATAAAGCATGTCAATGATTTAGTTTATTCTCTAGAAGATTCAGTAAAATGGTTACCTAAGCACATATAAGACTCCACTATTAACATATTAGTTAAGGTTGTACCTTCTGAAGATCTTTAACACGAATATGTATAACTTATATAATTTATGTAATTGTTGAAACATAATTAATGGAGGGAATATTTATAGAATACAAATTAAATTTAGCACAAAGATATCTATTTAAGACACCCATTACAAATTTATACCAAGGAACATTACAACTAATATTTAGCAACTTTGTATATGATTGACTATGCCAAATAAAAGATAAAATGTATAGTCATTTATACTGTAGTATGTAAAATATTTTATAAAAAGTACGAAAGTTTAGTAAAAACAAAACTATTTTAGTTCTATCCCGTGCAAGTTGTGCTTGGATCAGGCCTATGTATTGGTATACGCGAAATGGTACATACATGTCGAAATTAGAGACATTAAAACTGAGCCAACTAGGCACGCCATAAGAGATTTTACGGTCAGATCACAAGTTCAGGTCTTTTTCACTGTCCGATGCGTCTTTCATGCCGCTTGGGCCGCTCCTAAGCCGGATGTCTCGAGGGATGCTACTCTGGAAAACTGACCCGCTTCAGCTTCCTGAGGGACAACTTCAACACTCCATCCTGGACGAGAACTTGCTGAAGCGGCACTTCAGCTCGATGTTGTTCTGCCTCCCTTCCAAGAAGCTCCACTCCTTCAGGTCACCGATTCCCCTTGGCTAGGAGAAGCCCCACCCACCAGAATACAAATAGGATACCCAGTACGAACGTTAGACCCGACCCAAGAAAAAGGATCAAGATCCAACCATAGGTGGGGATACCCGGCTCCGGAGCCTCTGCAGAAAGTAATCAAACTCATAAGAACAACCGGAGAAGAACCAAGTAGGAGGAGGGAGATAGTTGGAGGCCTGCCCCTAGACTCCTTCGACACTCCAGAAAGGAGGTGGAGGAGGATGGTGACCTTGGTGCAGACCTTGCTTCTACCCATTGTTGCCTTCCTCTTCTCTCCTCTTGCCTCTCCTCCTCTTCTCTGCTCCTCTTGGCTCGTACTCTGCACTCTGTAGTGTGTTGCCGTGGGCTGCGCAGCTAGGATTTATAGGAGAGGTGTGTTGTGTGTTGCCGGTCTCGGCAGGTAAGTTATTGGGTCAGATCCGCCTCGTCAAAGCCTACAGTTAATGCGCCTTCCTAGACCATTAACAAGACTTGTTTTATATTTCTTATTTTTGCGTTTTTGAAATCTGAACATTTTGAAAAATCTGAACATGTTTCAAAATCTTTTTTTGTAGCCACTTGCTCCTAGCACAAGCAAGCGAACACTACTCCTTTGTAACTGAAGTAGTTACTCCTAGCACGAGTGAGGTGTTTTGGCTCCCGAGTTCCATGTAGCTCGTTTTTTTGAAAAATTCAAAAAGTGCACTTTTGTTTCTCCAAAAAATCGGGAAAAATTTCCCAGATACATATATTTATATGGTCGACAAGTCTACAAAGTTTCAAGGCGAAATTCGTTGTATTATGGTCTGGGCAAAAATGACAAATGAGTGGATCTGGGTGATGACCAATATGCAGATTCAAAATTTTGAAAATTTCCCGATTTGTCTTTTTTGTGTAGCCCAAACTACAACAAATTTTGATTTAAAATTTTGCATGCTTATAGATCTCAACAATATCTACATATGGTATTTTTTTCTCGATTTTCTGAAGCTACAAAGTACCGATTTTGAATTTTTGAAAAAACGAGCTACATGGAGCTCGGGCTCCATTTGCTCTTTTCGGCACAAGCTACTACTACTCCAGATGCATACTCACATAATTTATTTAATGAGTATATTTAGATGAGTACTCCAAATTTGTGTTCAAATTTTGTGCTGCAAGCAAACAATAGTGCTAGCACTACTCCACTGCACTAAGAATTTGATTATTGAGGTTTAACTTGACAGAATTTGATTATTCAGGTTTGTAGCCTCACTCATATTTCTCCTAATTTATTCCAACAATAAGCACAAGCAAGGATTTGACTACCAGAACTAATTCCTCCTAATGCTACTCCAGTTGTATATTCAAGCAAGTATTCTGGCACGACAATACTGCCAAACCTACTGCTACTCCAGATGCATACTCACATAATTTATTTAATGAGTTTATTTAAATGAGTACTCCAAATATGTGTTCAAATTTTGTACTGCAAGATCAAACAATAGTGCTAGCACTACTCCACTGCACTACAGAATTTGATTATTCAGGTTTAACCTGACATAATTTAATTATTCAGGTTTGTAGGCTCACTCATATTTCTCCTAATTTCTCCCAACAATAAGCACAAGCGAGAATTTGACCACCAGAACTAATTTCTCCTAATTGACCACCAGAACTAACTGTGCATCTACAAGCTACAAGAGATAATTGTGCCAACATACTCAAGTTAATTGAGCCAAAGATAACTACTTCAGTATGACCAAGAACTACTCAAAATGTAATCCACAAACTACTCAAGAGCTATTGTCAAATATGAAAAGAATACATGGAAGACGAGGAGAGAGACCTCACCGGCAGCAAGTTGGGGAGTTGGCCGGCAACAACACGTCGGCGTCGAGCCTGCAGCAGCAGCCCGCATTAGCTCCTCCATCTCGCCCTCGGCCCGCATCAGCTCTGTCATGGCCTACATCTTGACGAACGAGCTCGCTAGTAGCTTGATGCTCCTCGCGGCGTCCAGCTCCGAACTCGCCCTTTGAGCAGCCACCGAAGAACCGCCACGATGTGCCACCACCGGCCGCCACCACCAAGATCCAACACCACCACAGCGGATCTAACAGCTCCACTGCAGATCCACAAACATCAAGTGCCTCCGTCGTCCAGAAGCTCGTCGACTGTGCATAAAGATTCAACCTGTGACCTACAAATTTCTGGCGCACACGGGGGTGTGAGGGGTGCGAGAGGAAATGGAGTGTTTGGGAGGAAAGGGGCGGCGACAGAGAGACAGTGAGAGGGCGGTGACGGAGAGACAGGGAGAGGGCGGTTACGGGGGCGGCGACAGAGAGACAGTGAGAGGGCGGTGACGGAGAGACAGGGAGAGGGCGGTTACGGGGACAGTGAGCGGTTGAGTGGGCGAGACGGCGAGCGCGAGCAAGAGAAATGGGCGAGATAAGGACGAGAGGGTGAGGACCGAGATCTAGTGCCTTGCTGAAGGCAATGCACACAACGCCTTGAGGCCCAACATCCACCACCCATCTGGATTGGAAGGCCAACAGCTATCAACGCCAAATTATCTGGTCGTTACCCACACGCGTAAGGCGGCAAAGGAACGACGCGAGCACTGCTCATCCCGTCCGACACATGTGATCGTTTAGATTGGGGCTCGAGATGTTTTCGTAATATCTGGGTCTCAATCACCCGCAATGTCAATCTAGCGACATGAATAATCATGCTTGGTTAGGGCTATAGTTTTTCGGTTTGCTCCGTAAATCTTACAACCACGCTAAAAGTTGCAACCAAACGCTATAGGCGTCTAACTCTGTTTTGCAGGACATATGATTTGGTATAGTCTCAAAATTTTATTTTGAGTTATTTACCTAACATTGTTTTGTTTTAACCAGCGTGTCGTTCTTCCTTGTTCGTTGAGCTATGGTGATAGTGGAGGCTAGGAGAAGGCATGCACTTGTCGTGAACATCGACATGGCCGCACCGGTGGAGGCGCCACCGAAAGT
This sequence comes from Poa pratensis, assembly GCA_947311845.1. Lineage (NCBI taxonomy): Eukaryota > Viridiplantae > Streptophyta > Magnoliopsida > Poales > Poaceae > Poa > Poa pratensis. Next base: position 9,736,081 of record CAMZMU010000121.1, on the reverse strand, counting down.
TGAAGGAAGAAGACTATACTACATCACGAACTGTTATTTACTTGTGCATGTTTTATGTATGTGTTCTTGCTTTTCCCTTGTTTGCGCAGTAGACGTGATTATTAGAGTGATTCCCATCGTGCCCCCGAGCTACTGTACAAACAACGCAAAGCCAACGAAGTAAGGGCAAACAACGACGACGCAACGTGACTGGCAACCGACATGTGAACCGGGAAAGTGACATGGGTCCATCGACAGCGAGAGAGGGAGCGAGGAAGCGGGTACGGCAATATATATCACAGAGGGGCACGCATGGAAGGAGGTAAAACCTAGAGCGATAGAACAACAAAATCAGCCAGTGGGAGATATGTGCTGCGAATTTTTCCCATCTGTCACACCAATTAAATGCGTAACGTGAGACCGATGGGTGGGCCCTCGGGCGAAAAGAATCGTGCATGTAGGGTGTCAGCGAGAGTGGGTGCATATCGAATCGCTGTTCATGCCGGCATGATCGGACGGTGCGAAAGGGCACAGAGGCGCATATCGGACGGCCAAAAAACTCAAATGGCTGAAAAACGCCCATGGTCTCTTGGCGTGGTGGAGCGCCTGCAGCATCAGCACCTTCGCCGACCGTGCGTCCCCTTCCTCGTACACGCTCGTGCAGTGATTGTGTAGCTCCACCATGTCCGCTCCGCTAGTTCGTCCATCACGCCGCATAACCACTCGAGGAGCCTTCCTCCCACGTGCACCAGTTGAAGTACACCCGATTCATCATGAAGGGTGTATCGTTGGGGGCTGCATCGCCGGCCGGCGTGCCCGCCCGTTGTTGTCCTCGCGTGCACCAGTAGCAATGTTGAAGTACAGTAGACAATGTACGCACCTGCACATCTTCCACGCTATAGAACACCAGCTAGCCCATCTCATCGCTTCACATTAACCATCAACGTCCCGCATTTCCCACCTACGATGAATCTTTACGCATGAGTTAATAACTTCAACTGCTGTTTGTAAAGAAATCCAACGGCTGTTTGTTGGATCGATGGAACAATAGGGACGCCGAGGACTACTAGGTGGATAATTATGGCGTTTAGGCCGAGGTAATCCCAAAATGTATGAAATCTGGGTATCGTCAGGCATGCCCCGACTGCTCACGATTATTCGGCGAGGCCGTCCGGGCCGTCACTAATTCAGTAGTTGGTTAAATTCTCATTCCGAAACACTTAAAGGTTCTACCATTCATGTTTTTATGCAATTGTTTGATGGTATGCATTTATGTGCCTACTACCGATATTTTTTACACATGTATGAATCCGATGACACGGTGAACAATGATAACGAGGCATCGTAAATCATAAGAATTCATGTCGCTTACACAGTCTACTTGTTCACTTCTACCACTTCTGCTTGGGTATATATGTACTCCCTCCGATCCATATTAATGGTCTCAACATTGTCTAGATACGGATCGAAGGTTGTACGAATATTTGTGAGAAACTCTTTATCATGAGAATTTTTATGATGTACATGATAATGAGGCTTGTCATGAAAATTCGTACATGTACCAAGGAGAAGTGAACAAATAGACCGTGGAAGCGACATGAGAATTTTTGTGATGAACGAAAGATCATTATCATTGGTCACTGTGTAATTGTATTCGTACTATATGTATAAAAATATCAATGGCACACACATAAATATTCTAAACATAAATGCATATCATCAATAATTGCATAAAAGTTTGAATGATAAAATCTTAGTTTGTGTCAGAATGGAATTTAACCAACTAATAAGTTAGTGACCGTTCGGACGGCCCGACCGAGTAATCGGGAGCAATCGGGCCATGCCTAACGGCACACAGAGCTTATACATTTTAGTCTCACCTCGATTTGCAGAGGAAATGACACAACACCACCACATTTGCGGCTGAGTTGTCACATAACCACCAACTTTATCATTTTTGACACATAAATACCACTTTTGGGACATACCTGTGACACGGAGCACTAATTTTTCTGTTTAAGCCTCTTGACCGGTATTCTGACCAACCAGGCCCACCGTCAGGCCTACGTGGCAATGGGGGACGGTTGGCAGGTAACGGACGTTAGGTTGGAGGCCACGGTTGACTTGTTGATGTGGGACGCACATGTCAGATATGTCTTCTTCCCCTCCCGTGGATCAAAACGGAGGAGGCTGGCGTGTAGCATGGATCGGCTCATCTCTCCCGTGCCGCCTATGGCTGCCGATGCGCGTCCGCCCGACTGCTCCTCTCCCGCCGCGTCTCTCTCGCCTCCTGCTCCTCTTCCTCTTCCCGGCGAGCTCGCGCCGCGCCTCCTCTCCCCCGGCGAGCTCGGGCCGCGCCTCCTCTTCACGGCGAGCTCGCGCCCGGCGGAGGTGGCCGAGCTGGCGCGTACCAGGTCGAGGAGCAGCCTCCCTGGCGGCGGCACGAAGAGCAGAGGGGAGCGGCGGCTCTGCGAGGAGATGCGCCCGACCTCGGCGAGCAGGAGGTGGCCTTCCTCTGCCGCGGCGTCATCCAGGAGTGGTGCGTTCCCTCGGCGTCGAGCGCATCCCCACGCCCAAGCAGCCGGCCGACGCGGACCTCGTCGCCCAGTGCCCCGGCCTCCCCACGTTCAGGAAGCTCCGGGTGCTCGCCCGGAAGCTCGTAGGCGCGTGCTCGACTGCTGGCTGGCTCGAGCACAACCACGCTCCGAGCTCGGACGCCGTTCGCCCTGCCGTGCTGGTCGTGGCCGACCTCCGCGGGCGCGGGCGAGCTCGGACCAGGCGCGGGCGCGGGCGACCTCCTCGAGCTTTGGCCATGGCGCGGGCGAGCTTCGGCAGGTGCAGGCGCGGGCGGCCATGGCGCGGGCTAGCTCCGGCAGGTGCGGGCTCGGGCGGCCATGGCACGGGCGAGGTTTGTCCAGGCGCGGGCGACCTCCTCGAGCGCGGCCATGGCGCGAGCTAGCTCCGGCAGATGCGGGCGCCGGCGAGAACCCCTCGTTCCAATGCACATAAGGTGTTTGATGCAATGCACACAAGAGGTGAATTGCGAGAAGAGAGTGGAGACGATGATAGGTGGGCCCTACGTCAACTTTAACACTCCATTTACATTGATCCGTCAAATTTTGCCACGTAGACCTGACAGTTGAGGCCGAACCGTCAGAAAACGTGTTAGCATGCTTAAACGGAAGAATCAGTGCTCCGCGTCACAGGTAAATGGTATTTATGTGTCAAAAATGACAAAGCCGATGGTTAAATGTGGTGGTTTTGTCATTTCCTCCGATTTGCACGACATCATCATTCACCCGGTAGCAGTCGCCGTCGTAGGGAGACGACCACTTGCTCTGAAGCAACATTGATCGTTGGACCGTGGGTGGGAAATGCGGGAAGTCAGGGCGTTGATGGTTTATGTGAAGCGATGAGATGGGGAGTGAGATGGGCTGGTATTTTAATATTTTATACTAGTGTGGAAGATGTGCAGCTGCGTACTTGCCAAAAAAGAGAGCACCAGGCCACCAGCTATAGCAGCACAGGTGCCTCGACACGCAGCCAACTCCGTTTTGGGTCACGTACATGCTTTGCGGTACGTGTCGGGAAATAACTGCTGCTATCCATCCCGGCCAGCCTTGAGTTGCGGTCCATCGAGTTTTTTTTTTTTTTTGCGAAATACAGTACAACGCAAGCGCTTATATATACGCGTGCACGCTCACCCCTATAAACGCACGCACGCATGCACATTCCACCCCTATGAGCACCTCCGATAGACTGAGTCGGCGAGAAACAGCACAAAAAATTGCAAGAAAAACTGATGCCCAAGGACCGGAGGCTGCCATTCTGTATGTAAATCGTTGAGGCATTCCATTATATTTTCTTCTTTGCAAATGGGATCTACTACTGTATGAGTAGTATGATCAAGTATGAAAAAATGAAAAGAAAGGAACATAAAATTTGGGAGAGAATCAGTGCATCTTCATTGTGCCTTGTGCCGAGTAGAGATTTCTGGTTCCCGAACTCTAGTGCTCCCTCTCATTAAAAAAAAAACATATTTATAAGTTTCAAAAAAATATGAAACAAATCATACATGTTGTCAATGTTATGTCTCACAAATTTCTAAATATCGGTTGAAAATACTTTATATTTTAACCTGCACAAAAAGACAAATATGTGTATCTAAATGTACACACTTTCAAATCTCCAAAATATACAATATTTGTTATTTTTATGTAGCTCGCAATATAAATTATTTCAAATCGATATTGCACGTTTGTAGGATATATCATCATTGGAAATACGCATGATTTTTTCAGATTTTTATAAAACTTACAAATATGATTTTTTTTTTAAAAATTATCGGAGGGAGCACTAGATCCAAAAGTGTTTTCGCATTGTGCCCTGCTACTTGCACTTATTGGTGTGCCCACCGTGCTTGCCGCCCCATCTCGCGGGGGACTTCCCGTATTCGTCGTTGTGCTCGCGGCGGCGCCTAGCCGCACCTTTCCGAGTCCAAGGGGCTGCGGCTGCTTGTTGTGTCCAGCGGCGATGAGGTTGTTTGCCTAATGTTTGTTGATTTTCAATCAATTAACAAAGTTTTATGTTGTGTTACTCTATGCTGACCATGAAAAAAAAAGAGTATCCATGTTAAAATGTTAGTGGCTGCATGCAGGTTCACTTATTTTTCCTTGTGGTCTCCTAAAAAATGTTAATTGATGTACTCTTAGCAAACTCCTTTTGATCATGCCCTGCTCTATTCTTTATTTTCTTCGTATTCTTTAATCTTTAGCACAATGTTCACACGTCGATCTAATATGTGCTGCTATTTATCCCTTGGATGAAGTGTGGGGGAACAAAGTTGCCACCACATATTTCTTTCTTTCACTATTTGCATTGAATTATACTGCTTAATACGATCGTGAGATGAAAAAAAGTGAACTTGTTAAGTTAAAACAAATAAAAAATTCCAATTAAAATCAACCCGTAGCAAGTAGCAACGCATAAATATTTTGCTAGTGGTACATAAACCTCAAATGTCACTGAACATAACGAAATTTATAGGTCTATTGTCTGCTACTGCGTGTACTAGCACTACCATCAAAATGTTCAACCTGTTGTGTATACTAGGTAACACGGCGCGGCGGTAGAAACGCATAAATATTTTTGCTAGTGGTACATAAACCTCAAATGTCACTGAACATAACGAAATTTATAGGTCTATTGTCTGCTACTGCGTGTACTAGCACTACCATCAAAATGTTCAACCTGTTGTGTATACTAGGTAACACGGCGCGGCGAGACGCCGCGCCCCTGGCGATAATTTAGTAAATCTAACATTTCAGTCTACGCGCTGCGTCACTGCCATGTAGTGGCTGTAAAGCATGTATATATCAATATTAAAAAAAAATAATGCCGAGAAGGTGATCTGGTAAATAAAGAGAAATTTGCCGAGTGCACTGATACTACATGTTCGCATGTGAGATCACCTATTGATAAGTCTACTGCAATAGCACTACTGCATAAATTAAATAGGACACGTTAATTATAAAATGAGACAACGACATGAAAAAATAGATTTACAAACCACAAATTTGTACATGTGCTGGAAAGCAGAGGGCAAACAAAATTTAATCATCTGAATGTAGTACCCTAAAAATCTACAGTAACAACGCAAGAACACAACTTGATTCACACATGACTGAGTCAACAGAGAGGACCGTTTGGTGACTGCACCAGCGAGCAGCATGCTGAGTGACCAAGTTCACGAACTGCAAAACTGCAGCCAGCTTAGGCCATTCAAGACTTTGACTGTCACTTCAAATTTCATTATGAGATTACATGCAGAATCTTCTGATTTTCTTGGCATGTCAAACAAAATTTGATCATCTGAATTAGTACCCTTAAAATCTACAGTAACTGAACATAATCATTATTCATGCCTTCCCAAGAACTAATTCGATTTGTTTACTCCTAATATGCTTCAGCTCGTATAAATCTTAACCCTACATGAGTAAAATTTGTCATCGATCAACTATAAACATAATATAACAAATGTAAGCTCCATGGTCACTACACATTGAGTAGGAACTGTGTGCCCCAATTTTTATATTCAAAAAGTATTTATTCTAAGAGCAGGTTTTGCATCCGATGGAAGGCCAAAAGTGTGTTCATTGCATTGGCAAAGACACATGGGATGGGCATGGTGAGGCATTGATTATATCATATCCCAACAAAATTAAAAAGGAATAATATAGAAACATGTCTGAACTTATGAATATAATGCAATATCAAGGTAGGTTATAAAAGAAACAGTAAGAGATAAAATGTACCAAGAGTCGGTCGAGGAACAGCAGTGTGCTGCGAAATCGCTTACTCCCAAGCTGCCGACACCCAGTAGGAAAATTTTGTTGTGACAAAATAGGAAGGCAAAGTTTGTTGAGCGGCTGACAAAATTTGGGAGTTCTTCAGGTCCGCCGGCAAGGGCAGCGTAGCTGCTGCTTAAGACCAAGTAAGAAGGGAAGGCAGGGCCCGAACAGAAAAAATCAAGTAGCCAAACACCGACGCAGCGTGCGACCTGGTCACGACACATGAAACTGACCCGTGCTAAAACCAGTTTACCACTTATAAGACAAAGTTTCATACTCATTAGTGCATGCTAGGCTTTAATGGAGCAGAATGTAATCAATCTGGGTATTACCTAAGCCTCATCTAAATGGAGAAGAAAACATATACCACTTGGGTTACCATAGTTGGAGACCTGGTGAATAGAGAAACCTCGATATTTCATAAACAAAAACAAATGAGGACACTATTGCTGTAAAATCCAAGACCTGTTTTAATAGGCCATGGTATCTCCGGCTATACAGCCCCAACCACCTGATTTATAGCAAATCTTGAGCAAGATGACCAAAAAACTTCTCCACAGTCGATCCCACACCAGCCGCTATAATAAGCAATTTATAGCTGTTTAAAAAAGGAGTGCCAACATCTTGCACAAAATAAATCTAAAATGTAAAAGAATACGATAATTATGCACAAAACAAAGATGGTGTTGTGCAGGTAGTCTTTCTAGCACAATCATTGTTAGTAATTTTATAAGCCTCTTCATACACAATAGATTCAGAGTGCATTCACCAAATGGTAAAAACCATCGAGTTATATTGGATACCATTCCATCAATAGTGCTCTCACATCTTAATAAGTTCCTATGTATGGCCGCTCAAAAATGGCAATGAGCCGATAAGAAAAGAAAAAGATGTAAATTTACCAAAATTGTGTATGGCAGAAGTGTGCACAAAATATGCATCACTCGAGCAGGGCATGCATTCCTAAGATCATATCATATTGAAGAGCCTTCGGACAGCACACAAATAGAATGCAACAAAACATGCAGATAATTACCTTGTCTTCCTATTACTCTCTAGGCATATCAAGCAATTCAATATTAGATGTGAAGGGAGGGGTCTTCTTTGGTTACATACGTAGTCTCAAATCTGCACATAAACATGGATAGAAGCAAATGGAATTAATTGTTAGACAATAAGCATCTCATATAGCTTATTTTCAAAAGAAAGATAAACCCAAGCAATAAAAAAAACCTGCCGTAATGCTCCAAGAGAGGGATAACGGCACTCACTCGTTGGCTGCAGGACACCAGAACTTCAAAAGCCTACAGTTCAAATATAGGCATCAACTGACTACAGGAAACGGAGACTTCTTTGACAGAAGCAACATTTGTTCCATATAATAAATTTACCAAAAAGACATGCATCAGTTGGACAGACATAGAGCTGACCCTTGAGCTGCACCGTCCCATATGGTCTTGAGGTCGAAGTGATCTGGTAGGCCATTTTCAGCCTCTACGCGACCTAGCTGCATCCGCAAGAGGAGCGCTTCTTCTTCAGCTGAAAAAATAAACAACTTCAAGGGAGAACTGAAAGAGGAACCAAAGGACAATCATAAGCAAATAAACACAGTTTTTAATCATGAGCGCCAGTTTCCTCTTCCGGAACGCGCTGCTCGGCAGCCGCGGCCGCGGATCACATCAGCTCGTAGATCTCTGCCTCAATGGCGCCTTTTGAAGGAGGCCACTATGGAGGCGCATCGGCCGCTACAGCGCTCCATTCGCGCCGCGTGCCATGGGCAGCTCCAACTGAGCCACCGAGGTCTTCTGCCATCTTCTTATTCATGTCCTCCTGCATCGCGACGTCATCAGTACCCTTCTCTAATGGAGGCTGAGCTGCACATAATGGAAATCTCACATAACAATCAGAAACCGAAGAAATCAGTGAAGCCCTGCTCCACTCGACCGACGGAAACCGTCCGTTATGACCGGCACCGGCCAACCCGTGGACCCCTCAGCGATGGCAGCGGCGGCGGCGGACGGTGGCGACACCTCCCAGATCGGGATGGTACGGGGTCCTTCGAGTAAGTATAAAATAACTGAAACCAGATATTAAGTGGTTGACATCAGAAGGTAAATCTATTGCAGAAAACCTGATATTAGTGTAAAGGACATCAGTCCATAAATATTGCCTTGAATCTAATTCTTATTTCTGCTAACCTACGAACCACCGATACGGCAAAAAAAGTTTGTATCGTAGTTTTATACTTCGGCGATACTCCGATACGCAAAAACGCCTCCGATACTCGTATCGCCCGCGTGTCGGTTTTTTTCGAATTAAAAAGAATGAAAATAATTCCGATACTCCGCCGAGACGGCAGCGATACACCGGCGACACGGGAGAGCCCACTTCGGAGCCCTCACCCCGCGCGATACTAACCCTAACCCCGCGCGTCCTCTCTCCCTCTTCATTCCTTTCTTTGCCAGGCAGCCGCCTCCTCGAGTGCACTGGATTCGCGCCGCCGCCGCCGCCCGGATTCGCGCCGCCTCCGCCCGGAATCGCCCTCCCCGCCACCTGGAGTCGCCTCCGCTGCCGCTCGTCGCCAGCAGCCCAGCAGCCAGGTAATCCTTTCCATCCCAGCTACCGAGCTTCCCAGTTCCCCCCTGCTTTGTTCTCTGCTGCTGCTGCGCGCTTGTTCTCCATTTCTCCCCTGCTTGCTTGCTGATCTGCTGCTCGTGTCTGCATAGCATAGATGCTTTTCTTGCTTGCTTACTGATTTGCTGATGGATTGCTTGGGCTAGCAGGGAGTGAGATTCCGGCATGGCATCCTCTAGCAGTCAATCTTCAGTTGGTCGTACTGCAAGCAACTCCATAAACCTTGATGGTACAGAAGCTGATGCAGGCGTTGTCAATGCAAAGTATCCTCTATGGGCTCATGTTAAAAAGCTATCAGCAGATCCAACTGGCCGTGGAGGAAACAAAAGGGTCCAATGCCTTTTCTGTTTGAAAGATTTCCCTGGAAGCTATTCAAGAGTCAGAGCACATCTTCTGAAGATAGGAAATGAGGGTGTCAGCCCTTGTCATAAGCTCTCACATGAAACCTTTGTGCAGCTTCAAAAAGAGAATGAGAAAGCCAATGATTTATTCATAATGGTCCAACTAGGAAGACAATTCGTCTACCCCCCTCCTCCGAGGCATCTGGTTCAACAAAGAAAAGAAAGGCAGGAAAGCAACAAGGTATTGTGGATAGTTTTGATTTGGAGACGAAGCAACAAGCTGATGCTCTTATTGCAAGAATGTACTTCACCGGAGGGGTTCCCTTCAATCTTGCAAGAAATCCTTACTATCGTGAATCCTACCGTTTTATTGCAAGCCATGATATGGCTGGGTATGTGCCTCCGGGATATAATGCATTGAGGACAACTCTTCTTGACAAAGAGAAGAAGCATATATCGAAGATGCTAGAGCCCACGAAGACTACATGGCCCCTCAAAGGAGTGAGCATTTGCACCGACGGTTGGTCTGACCCTCAAAGGCGGCCAATTTTAAACTTCATGGCTGTCACCGAGGGAGGTCCTATGTTTCTTAAGTCCATTGCTACTGAAGGAGAGCACAAAACTACAGACTACATCTGGCAGAAACTTAGGGAAGTGATTGAGGAGGTTGGGCCTGATAATGTGGTCCAAGTGATCACAGACAATGCAAGCAATTGCAGATCTGCTGGGTTGTTAGTTGAAGCACACTATAAAAATATTTACTGGACTCCTTGCATTGTGCACACGCTCAACCTTGCAGTGAAAGATATCTGTGATCCAAAGAACTATGCTGGGGACAATGAGGTGCTTTGGTTTATAAGAGAGATCGCCGATGATGCTACTTTTATCAAGAATTACATCATGAATCATGGCATGAGGCTGTCTATGTTCAATGAGTTCAGCAAACTCAAGTTCCTTCAAATTGCAGAAATCAGATTTGCAAGTGTTGTGATCATGCTGAGGAGGTTTCTACAAATTAGAGATGCACTTGTTCAAATGGTTGTTCATGCAAATTGGGCAGCTTATAAAGAGGTTCCGGCTAGTAGAAATCAGAGTGCAAGGGTGAAGGAACATATTCTTGATGATGTGTGGTGGGATAAACTTACATATATTGTATCATTCATGCTACCCATTTACTCAATGATAAGGCGACCGACACGGACAAGCCATGCCTCCATTTGATATATGAGATGTGGGATGATATGATAGATAACGTAAGTGGTATTTGTAGAGTTTCTGAGCACATCATTTGGTCATTAATGATGTGTATTGCTTGCTGATCTTTGTTGTTCTCATGCTAGGTGAAAGTTCCTATTTATCGTCATGAAGGTAAAGGGCCGAATGAAGATTGTGCCCTTTATATTGTTATTAAGAAATCCTTCTATCACGTTGGACCAAGAGTAATACCCCACTCCATTGCTTGGCTCACTCTTGCAATCCTAGGTACTATACTCCAAGTTGGGTTGGGGCAGTTCAAGGCCGTGTAACCCCATTGGATGACACAGAAATTCTTGAGATGAGAAACAAGTGTTTGCGGAAGTTCTATCCAGACCAAGAAGACTACAAGACCATCAAAAAAGAATTTGCTGATTTTGCTCTCATGTCAAATGCCTTCCAAGATGCTGATTCAATTGAAGATAGAGAAGATTTTGAACCAAAGCAATGGTGGGGAACTCATGGAGGAAGCACAAAGCTTTTAAAGAAATTAGCATTGAGGTTACTTGGTCAGCTCGCATCTTCTTCTTGTTGTGAAAGGAATTGGAGCACATATGCCTTCATCCATAGCTCTGTTAGAAACAAGCTCACTCCTGCACGAGCTGAGGATCTAGTGTTTACCCACAACAACCATCGTTTGATTTCAAGGCACTCTAATGAATATCATCAGAATGGGCCAAGCGAATGTGGGATGTTGGTGGAGATGGGGTTGAGAGCTTCACTGGAGTTGGGATGCTTGAAGGTGCCGAGCTTTCACTTGATGAACCAGAATTGGAGCAGCAGATGCTAGAAGATCTCTCTTGATTATTCGGTCTATTTAATTCCTGTTGTTCTTATGTTATGTAATGCACACTTTTAATTCCTGCACTGTTTGACTATGAAGCCTCTCGAACCTGGAACTTTGTATCTTCCTATTTATGAATTATGATGTAAACTTAGTGGACCTTTGCTTTTGCTCTCTGGTGTATTCTTTTGTAACCATTTGACACTTCAATACTTCAGTACTACAAGCTTCATGCGCTACATTCATCATTAGGTAAGTAACCTACAAGCTACTATGGATTGTTGTGTTGTTATACTGTTATTATGTATCTCCAAATTATAATACCTACCATATGGTTTATTTTGCATGTACAATGAGCCAATGAGGCACGGTGAACTGAAATTGGGGATCATTCAGATTCAATCATCAAGGAAAATGGCAACAAATGGACAGTAATTTATCTCATCTCATGCATTCAGTTATTGTATCTTTTATGACCTGTCATTTTATTATTTTTAAACATATATTCGCCGTATCGCCGTATTGCTGTTTTTTGAAATCGCCGTAATCCGTATCGTCGTCTCCGTATCGCCGTATTCGTATCGCCGTATCGGTGCTTCGTAGCTGCTAACCCTTATAGTAAAAACTTTCTAGCAATCCTGGAACTGTTTAATTATCCAGTCACCAGCAATTACATGGTTTTTGCACTTTGGCCAGAAGAATGGTCTCTCTGAGATAGAACTTGACTTTACTATCAGTCCACTTGATTCTAAATTCAACTCAGAGTAGGTCAAAAACAGGTTCAAGTGGACACAGGTTAGCAGTTACGATCAACATCTACGTATTTCAACATCTGACTCTCAAAGTCTGTTAACAACAAATCCACATCCGACCAGAATTTTTCAACAGCGTTTTTACATTAAAAAAATCTAACAGACCAACAACCCTTTTGACCATTAAATTCAATCGGCGTAGACACTGGAACGGAACAACAATTTCTACCTGGAACGTTCCTCCAGCTGCTCAACTCAGACTCAGCATCAATTATCAGATATCAGACGAATTGCTACAACGAAACAGAAATCGTTGAAAATCTATGGTTCCACGCAGCCTACCGTGGCCACGCGGGAGCTAATCTCCGGCTGAATCGATCCCTATCAGAAAAGCGTGATCAAGCAGGGGAATCGGAAGGGAAAGGCACGAACCTTGAAGGCCTGGTGGAGGTCGATGGTATCCTGGCGGGGGTTGGCGAGCGTCGGCGGCACGGTGAGGCTCGACATTCCCGGCGGATTTCGATCCGCTCTTCCGCCTCCGGCAATTCGATTTGATTCGACCGCTGAGGAGAAGAGGTGATGAGCCGGGCTGGGGCTCGGGGTGGAGAAGGGGAAGAAGGACGGGGACGTCCAGTGCTTCTTGGCGCCTGGCCGTGGCGGGTGCGGAGGACCCGGCTGCGGCGGCGTGAAGCGGGGAGTGGTCAGCGCCGTGTGTGAGCGGCTTGGCGTGGCAGCCCCCGTTGGCAGGGCCGGGCGAGCGACGTCCCCGAGGCGCGCGCGGGATCTGGATCGCGATGGTGCACGCGTGCTAGGCGGAGAGGAGGAGGACACGGCCATGGCGAAGGGAGAGTGGGGGCGGCGCAGCGGCGTAGGGCTGGCTGGGTCGCGAGCGAAAGAGATGAAGAAGAGGAAAAGGATCACGCGACGAGGAAAACCGGGGATGACCCGGCTGACCGGTGGAGGAGACGCGATGACCGGGCGACGTGGCGAGCAGCGATTGGAAGAAAATGGCGTGTGAACAGTACGTGGCGAATTGAAGCGACGTGGTCGAATCCAGGACGTCCGTAGCGCCGATCGGACGGCCGACGGAAGGGCGCGACGTGGAACTCAATCTGGGCTGCAGATCTTTCCATCCTTTATATATTAAACTAGTTGAATGCCCGTGCGTTGCTACGGCATCAGTTTATGCACCGTGGTAGGTGTTATGCATGTCTTTCAAAAAATATTTATGAGCATCCAGTAATGTGATGTTTTCTTTTTAGAAGAATATATGATTTCTAGACTATACCCATGTTCAAAATTTGATTTAGCTAATAAATTTATTTAAAATGTAATAAAAATTACTAAAACATAACAATACTCCCTCCGGTCCATAAAAAGTGTCGCTGCTATGCCTACACGTTTGTATATCATAGGTTGATATTCCACGGCACTTTTAGTGGATCGGAAAAAGTACAATTTTTGTTAGAAGGATATCAATACTTTATCCTATTAGTTGAATAGAATCATAGAGATATTTAAATTATAGTGTCATTCTGCTTCGACTACTTGCAATCAGCCCGTCCTCCCTTGCTCTCAAGCTGTGATGCGACGGCCGCATCGGCGTCGTTTGGCGTCTCAGTTGGCCCACAGACTCCATCATCGAAAATGGAACATATCAACATTCCAGCGTATTGAGGGAGTGGATCGACCTGTGTGTGTGGGTGGGTGTGGGGGGTTGGGGGGGGGGGGGGGGGGGGGAGAGGAAGGTTAGTGGAAGATGGGGCCATGGCGCGGTTTGAGGAATGAGGTCAGGAGATCAGAAGAGAAAATGGATAGACTTGAGAGTGGCGAATTCAGTGGAAGATGGGCCATGGGCCGGTTTGACGAATGAAGTTGGGAGATGAGAAGAGGAAAGGGAATGAGAGTGTGTCTTAGAGTAGGGTGTCGACCTTATTGACACCTTAGGCCCAGCGGGTGCTGACCTTGGTTTCTTCCTGTAAGAAAAGACAAAGACAGAGCAGGGTCGAACACCGATTCGTACCGGTAGTCATCGGGTCAAAACTACTTTCTCAAACGCAAAAGCACCATTTGCCTATCAGCCCCTCCTTCCCTTCTACCTCCATTCTTTTCAGCCTTCCTTGCTCTAGCATTGTCGCCGCTTCAAAAGTCGGTCATCTCGGCTCTCGCCTTACCAACACTTGGAATTTTTTTTTACCTTCAGCAGATCTATGGAATGGTCCTCACATATTGTGAGGGATGTGGCATGTTAGATTTCTTGTTTACAAATGGTGTAAAATGCACGCACTGCAATGCCAATGTTTACCTCACCTTATTCTTTGACCACAGCAAAGTTAACTCTTTTGTGAATGCAAGAAACGTAGAGGAAAACATATATGGTGTATATGAGAATAACAAGCTAACAAAAGAAGTCAATATTCTCCTTGGGTATACCCCCATTAGGATCTGATTTGATGGCTCGGAGCGCCTGCTAATTCAGAAATTCATATTCTGAGAGGAAAATCTAGAATTATACCCCCTCCGTCTAAAAATAAGTGTATCAAGTTTGCCCAAAAGTGGATATATCTATACATGAAACATGGCTAGTGTCGCAGCAGTGGAACATGGGGTTCCCCTAGTGCTGCCAAAGTGGGTCCACCCCATGTGGGCCCAAGATGAAGATAGATAAGACCAAGACTCAAGTCAAGCTGGCGGGTTCACCGTCAGGACACGCAAGGCCTACGTCGACAAAGGGCTCCGATCCTGGGGGCCTGCCGGGTCCCCGAACCAAGCAAGAAGGCCAGGAAGGACCCGAGAGCCCTAGTTCCCGGCAGGAGGCCAGGCTCCCTCTCGGGTACTTCCCCACGTCCCTGTGGATAAGCTCTCCACCTCACGCTGGAAGACCTCAGAAGACTTGGGAAGCAAGGCGAAGGCAGCGCGGGCGGGAAGCACAGCCCGTGGTGGTGTCAGCTCCTGTCCACCCCAAGGCGGACGCTCCCACCTAACCCAAAGGAGACGCTAGGCTGAGGAGAGGCCACGTCTCCCCTAAACTAGATGAGGAGGGTCCTTCACCCCGAAGGTCCCTCGTGCCCCTCACGTGACCCTGTGGCAACCCCTTAGCCTATAAAAGGAGGACCAAGGCACGGAGGAGGGGAAAAAGGAACGAGGTGAACCAAGGCACAAGTCCAACCAGAGCAAGACTAGACTAGGGTGCGAAGGTAGAGGGGAAGGTGATCTCCTCCGGGTCAGGATCTGTCCTTCTTCTACCTCCAGCCAAAACCCTTCCGGGTACCCCATCCGGGAGGTTCCATTGTAAGCTACACTATGAAGAACCCATCAATCCAGACATGCAGGAGTAGGGCTTTTAGCCTCCGGGCGGCCTGAACCTGGGTAGCTCCTTGTGTCCCTTTGGTTGCATGCTTTGATCGTGGAGAGGAGAGCTTGATCTAGACTCCGCCCGAGAAGACGATTCTCAGCCTCCTTCGCGCCCCGTGCCGAACCTAAAAGGGGGTATCCTATACTCCCGGTGTCCGTGCATCGAGACACGACATCTGGCGCGCCAGGTAGGGGCGCAAGCGCTGGATTCGCCTACATCAGCCGCGACGGCAAGCTCATCGTCGACAACCTCGGAGTCTACGTCAGGCTCCTCTTCTTCGGAAACAAGCTCGTCGTCAAGTTCTTCTTCTGGCTCGCGATCTACGGCAAGATCGTCAAGAACTGCCTCAAGCTCCTCATCTGCGACCGGATCCGCTCCAGGAACCGCCGTCTCCTCGGGCAAGGCGAGCAGCTGCCTCAGTCACAAGCAAGAGTCATGTCGGGAACTCGGGAGGTCTTTGGAGAGCAAGCGTGCCAGGCATCGCGGAAGGGCTGGGGGCTAGAGGAAGCTCTGGGCGTGGCCCGGGCGCTTCTCTCTTCCCCCCAGATCAGTGCAAGAATGATCCCGTGCGAAGGCATGGATCAACAGCTTGGAAAACCTGCTGGACTACGCTCTCCAATGCCACGCTCCCACGAGTCCTGCCCCGACCATCGACCACGGCGCTGCCGTCCCCGAGCCTCTCCTCCAGCAGAGGAACAGCCTGAGGACCCCCATGGCAAACGGCCCATGGAACTTCCTAAGAAGGTGCTGGCCAGAGCTCCAACCCCAGGCGTCGCTCACGGGAGGACATGGAAGGCCAGGCCAGCCAGCACCTCAAGACCTGCTGCACGCCGTACCCGCAACCGTCTCCGACCTCTATCACTAGAGCAAGAAGCTGAGGAGACGCTGCGTCACTACATCTGGAGGTTCCGGGGCGTCGTCGACCGCATTACCCCGAAGTACCTCTGCGAGGCTTCCGTCATCGCCGCTTCCACGTCAACGTCCGCAACTCCAAGATGCGCGAAAAGATGAGTATCCGCGTTGTGGACACCCTGGAGGACTTGTGGGACATAGCTGACCGATGTGCCATGGTGGAAGAAGCTGCTAACCTTCCCCCCGCAAGAGTCGTTGAAGCAAGTCGTGCTGTGTTGCCGCAAGATGTACCCTGAAGTGGCCCGTTGTCGTTCAAGAACTTCCATGATGAATAAAAGATAAGTTACCCTCAAACCTGTTTCTGCGTACGTGCTATCTACTTCTCGGGTAACAAAACATGTGCGGAACTAGAAAGGCAAGGCTCGACCGTCGTGCGAGCACTCATGGGGTATCGACTCTCCCGGGGGTAAAAAGCGGTGCACAGACCTGATACACCCCGGGGACGTGCGTGCCAACAGAGTGAGCGGCTTTTTGGGAATCGGTAGGGCTCGCGAGCGCATGCCTGACCAGTCAGGGCCTCGCGGGTAAGCTTACATCCCAGAAGGTTCCTCAAGGACGTGGAGAAAAGTAAAGACATGCTAAAGACAAGTAAAAAACCCGAGAACTAGAGTAGCATAGCAAGTTCTAGCCTATTACAAGCAAGTTTTAATAAGCTGGTACATGAGATCTGACGCAAAGTTTATTTGGGGCACGAAGTGCCCAAACATGGTGCAGGACAACTAGAGAGGCGGAAATTTCCTCATGGCAAGTGCAGTCGCGGGAGCCGACACCGCGTGGAGAGAAGCCCTGGAAGGAGACGAGGTCGAGAAATCTGGCAAGGCAACGCCAGGATTGGCCTCCCTGAAGGACGCCATCACCAAGGCCGCCGTCGCCTTGCTTGTCTCGTGCTTGTCATTCACAAGCTGGGTGACCATCTTGTTCTTGAAAGACCGGAGATCAGCGGCCACTTCTCTGATGAATCTCGCGACGGGGGCAGACTCTGACGCTGTGATTCCAGTACCGGAGCTTCGGTGGGCAGATTCAGCCGCCTCACTCGCGTCGTCGCCAACTCGCAGGCGGCCTCAACCTCGGCGAAACCTTCCTGGTTAAGACGGCGAAGCTCAGACAGCTCAGTGGATGCCTGGGAGTTGGCCTGGATCAGCTTTTGATGCCTTCCCAGTGCTGCAAGCTCCTTGCACTGCGCCTCCAAGGACTCCTTCAGCTCTGACATCTTCTGGCCGTCACTTTGGCCTGCTGCTGCAAAGCTTGGGCGGACTCCTGCTCCTGGTGGAGGACGTTCTTGATATCTTCGATGGTTTGGACGGCCTCTTTCTCCTTGGATTTCCAGAGTTGGATGTCCTTATCCCTGGCCTCGAGCTCTTCACGGTGGCGGTCCTCTGCCTCCCTTAGGCGTTTCTCAGTCTGCTGCTCCTGCTGGAGTTTCTGGAGCTCCAAGGTCTTCTCCTTCTCAGCCAGTTCTGCCTCCCGGGATGCCAGCTGCTGCTCTTTCGCCAAGATGGCCTGTCCTTGGCGCGCACTTTCGGCCGTCCGGTCTGCATCTTTCTTCTCAAGAGCCTGGTGCAGGATGGTGATCTGGGTTGCCAAGCGGTTCAGCTTGTTCATCCCCTTCTGGATCAGGTCCTCGGCACTCTCGATGGTCCCCACGACGGCGGCCTCCCGGTCGCACAGATCTTTGTCCAGTTGAGCAATCCCGCGGAGAATGGCATCCATCGCGTTGTCACCACTAATGGTGAACCCTGGAGTAGCTGCCGGGGGACCTCCCGGGGCAGGCGCACTTTTCGTGCGGTTGGCAGCCAGGCTCTCTTTGATCTTCATCAGCGCCGCCATCTCCTCACTGGCGCCGGAGTCAGTGGAAAAGGCGGCAAAAGTTGTTAACACTGCCCCAGTCATCAAGGAGCTTTCCATCAAGTCAGGGCTTGGACCCGGAACAGGGTTCGCGGTCTGCGTCCCCGCAGCCCGCGAACTCGGGACGCCCTTGGTCACCTCTTGACCCTCTGAAGGCGAGAGGGAAGGTGGTTTCTCCTGGCTAGCTCCACCGAGAGGGCCACCGGGTGAAAAGACATTGGCCACTGAAGCATCTGGAAGCAAAAGGATGTCAGGAAAAGCATTGGTGCGTCAAAAAAGCATGTTACCCGCAAGCTCTGGGTTACCTGCTTGCTCGGGCGTCAGGACGTCGAGCGCCTTTCCCGGGTGAGCTAGGGAGGTCGCCGTCACGCTCCCCACTCCGCTCCCCCGACGGCCTTCAAGTTCTGCTATGGGAGGAGGAAGCATCCCCCCTCCACCGGCTCCAAAGCTAGTGGCGGTGTCGTCCTCCGCCGTGTCACGCCGTCTCTTGCCAGTACCCAAGGAAGGAGTACCCCTGCACCAACATTCGGTCATTTTCCTTGGGGAAGGCGGGAAATGCAAAGCATAAGAAAGAAGTGAAGAAGAGGCTTACTCCCGGGTGCGTTTGTTGCCCATTGACGGGGAACATCTACCGACGCAGCGGAAGAAGCTTGGGGGCTCGCCGGCGGCTCTCCCAAGGCAGCAGGCGGCTCCATCACGGGCGACAGGCGGCCGGTTGGAAGCTTTCTGGCGGGGGGCTCGGACGAAGTCTGCGGCGCTCGCTTCTTCATCCACATGGTCGTCATCGTTCCCCACCACCACAACTGGCGGGGAACGGCTGCGGACACTCGGGTCTGGGGCAGCATCGACCCCGCGGGCAGAATGCGGGGGCGGAGCAGCCTTCTCCTCGTCGTCGTCATCTTCATCATCGTCATCGCTGGCAACCGGGTCGTCGCCAGCAACTTCATCTCTGTTGGAGGCGTCGGTCTCGTGCCCGTCGCCACCTTCGTCATCATCAGAGCCGGAGAATTCCTCTTCGGATTCCTCCTCGCTCTCGTCGTTGGACTCCCAGAATTCTCCTTCTTCGGGCTGGAAGGTGCCTTGGCCCTGCGGGTCTTCACCACAGGAGGTTTGGGCCCGTGGTCAGCCCGGCCTACAATACCAAAGGCGTTGCAGACCGGCATCTGCGCCAGAATCTTGTCCTTCTCCGGGTCGTCGCACAGAGGCAGAAATCCTTTGGGCAGCTGGTACTTGACCCCGGAGTGAAGGTCCCTCTCACGTTATCCCGGACAAGGATTTCTTCCATATCGGGACACCTCAGGCGAGATGGATCCCTGGGGCCCTGGAAGTTCCAGGCCGGGTGGGGCTTCTGCAGCGGCGCAAGGCGGTTGCGGAGGAAATGAGCAACGATGGCGGCCCCGGAAACTCCTTTCTCGCGAAGAAGTCCGAAGCGCGCCACGACCGCCGAGAATTGTTCATCCTGCAAGCTGACGCTTCTCCAAGTGTCCAGATCCACTGGGCGCTCCATCGGCTCCTCAAGTTGAACATCGGCTTCCGGCACCCTGACCAGGAACCAGTGATCCCTCCACTCATCCCATTTGGATTTGGTCTCCATAAGGGGGTAGGCCCACTTGATCTTCGGACGGAAGCAGAACGTGACGCTGCCTCCCATCCAGCCTTTGCCCCCAATGCGAGGGTAGAAGAAGTGACGGAACAGCGCCACGGACGGCATCACCCCGACGAACGCCTCGCAGGCGTGAGCGAAGACCGACAAGTCGAGAATTGTGCCTGGCGTCAGATGCAAGAGCTTCAGCTTGTACGCGCGCAAGATCTCCATGAAGAAATCAGAGAAAGGGGGACAAGCCCCATCAACATGAAGCTGTCGAAAATGGGGATCTGCGTGGGTGTCCTGGTCGCCGACGGCGGAAAATCTCCGACGCTTTCCTGGCTGGGACACCATCGGCGTCGACAGACTCCATCACCCCGAAGTGCTCCGCCTTCCCCATCATCTCCGCATCGCCGGCGAAGCAGCTAGGGAACAAGGCCGTCTGCTTCTTGAGTTCAGCCCATTGGCGTTGCACGCCGATCTCCGCCACGATCTCTTGGTTTTTGGGGGCAGCGGCTTCTCGGTGGGCGAGGCCCCCGCGCTCTTCTTCCTCCGGGCGAGAGCTTTCAGTCGAGCCATTGGAGCAGAAGGGAGGTTGGTGCAATGGCAGCAAGAGGAGGTAGCGGAGCAGAGTCAGGAGGACGAAGGAGGAGGCGGCGATTTGGGGATTTCGGCGAATCTGGAGAGATAACGGCTACAGTGGAAGCCAGTCGTGGCTTATAAGGCATCCCACGCATCGCGTCGCGGCCTCATTACTCCGACGGACGTGGGGATCGAGGGGGCGTGCCGATTTCTGCGCGTTTCACCCGTTGGATTCCAAGATAAGCACGGGGTCCGTATGAATCGCAACGTTCGCCGCGATTCAGTCAACGGACCCGGGGGCTCGTCTCTACCTCGCCTCGGCGGGTCCCCAACGGAGCAGAGCAAGGAAGACCAGGTGCCCGGGGACCCACTTTGACCTATCTTTAGGCCATGGCCCCGGCAGCTGGAGCAAGAGCCGCCGGGACCATGCCCGGGGCTACTGTCGCAGCAGTGGAACATGGGGTTCCCCTAGTGCTGCCAAAGTGGGTCCACCCCATGTGGGACCAAGATGAAGATGGACAAGACCAAGACTCAAGTCAAGCTGGCGGGTTCACCGTCAGGACACGCAAGGCCTACATCGACAAAGGGCTCCGGTCCTGGGGGCCCGCCGGTCCCCGAACCAAGCAAGAAGGCCAGGAAGGACCCGAGAGCCCGAGTTCCCGGCAGGAGGCCAGGCTCCCTCTCGGGTACTTGATGCATGTAAAATGCATACATGAACTTTGCACTTTAATTGCTTATATTCCAATCATATTTGCATCATATAAGGGTTATATCAATGTTTTATCATGATTTTGGAAATACTTCATAGTTTTCCCATTTATTTGGAATTAACCCTGCACAGGCAGAAAACCCTAGTTTTGTATTTTAATGTTTCAGGGACCCAAACGTCAACGAAATCACCTGGAAATTTACGGGCGTCAATATTTGGAAGGAAGAAGGACTACGGAAAAAGGAAGCAAGCAAACGGAGACCCGAGGGCCAAACGGGCATGGCCCACGCGGCCAGTACTGGCCGCGTGGGACCCACCCGTTTGGGCCTCGTGGCTCCGTTGCCGTCGATCTTCGCTCCACCGCCTTCGTCTTGACCTAAAAACGCCTATAAAAAAGGTCCCCCGACGTTCTCTGGAAGGAGCGCCGCACAAACACAGAAACACCGAAACGGAGATCAGGAGCTGCAGATTGGAGGGGGAAAACTCCGGCGGGGCGCTGCCGGCGTGGTCTCCATCTTCTCCATCGACTTCTCCACCGTCTCCATGATGAAGAGGGAGTAGTCCACCTCTGGACTATGGGTTTGTGGAAGTAACTTATGTATCTCTCCTCTCTTGAGCTTCACTAATTAGCACCGTATGAGCTGCTGAACATGATTACGGTCACCGTTGTAATACCTTTGTGGTGGATCTTTATGAGTTAATATATGTTTGAGATTGCAATGTTTGTTTCAGTTATGAGTATAGATGCATATTATGTACCCCGTTCTTGTCTACTTGTTTTGATCAAGCATGTTTATGAGAGCGTGTGTGGGGGAACGTGTGCATTAGTTGGAGTAACGGGGGTGGCTAGTGCAGTGAACGTGAGAGAAAGTTCTGCGATCCACTTTGGTATCTTTACCTTACTTTGTTACCTCACTAGGGATAAACTAAAATACCATGCTACCGGGGATGTGGGCGTGACCATTGCCACTACTCCATGACTAGATCTAGCATGTTCTTATTTTCACTTCATGTCATGATACTTAATGCTATACTCTGAGTTATCTTAATTACTGAGGTGTTATGATTTAGTTCGCATCTTGGTGGAGTATAAGAGAGGTTAATAACCAAAAGATCTCTATGTTAGGACGTGATGCCCATATATCTAAGTAACTTGTTATCAAACCCTGTGTTGCAATCTCATATGTTAACTTGTGTGTTCCATTGTCTACCACTTTATAAAGAGAGAGTGCATTTGTGAAACCATGAACCCCAGTCCATTTTTAATCATAAGAAACACCTTTCCAACACCATATACCACTTTTCTATTTTCAGCCATCATTAAATCCGAAAATACAAAAATACTTTTCATCTTGCATACATCATTTAAAAACCCAAAAATATCATTTACATTGCATCCACCATCATTGCATATTTATTTCTTGTTTGCATTGCATAACTATCCTGATATCATTCTTACACCTTGTGCTTGACAACCACAGGTGAGGTTGAGGACCAAAACATCTAACCTTGTTTTGTAGGTAACCAAAAGAAGGATAAGAAGATAAATCTACCACTGCAGATTCCCCGAGAGTTCGATATTAAACCCTCGAGTCACCCCTCGTGGGGAAAACTGTCTTCCACTTACTATACACTCTGCACTTGGAGTCTCAACCTAATCCCGTTTATTTGTGCAGGCATCAAGACTTGCTCTTCGGGTATCAAGACGTTTTCTGGCGCCGTTGCCGGGGAATCGTAGCTGAGAGATTTATCCAAGGGTGTGCATCATCGCATTCATCTCACAACAAAGTCAACGTCACCAACTTGTGCTAACACCTAAGCTTGGGGAGGTTGCACCTACGTGAGCACCATCTTATCCATCTTTACTTACAAAGCAATTTATTTGTTTTGTTAGTGTCATTGCATATCATATCATATTTATTTCAGTTTTGCATAAAAAATTAAAAATACCAAAAAAACTTGCTAAAATGGAGAAACGAACCTTTTGGCCATTTAGTGTTAAGAACTTTCCCCAAGATATGAATATCCCTGTTGAGAAATGTGTTGTAGATCCTAATATCATGAAAGTGATTTATGAACACCGTTTTTATGGGAAACCTAAAGAAGATCCTATACCACATCTTAAGAAGTTTGATGAAAGGTGCAAAATGTTAAACTTGAGCCATGCTAATGTTAAAATTAAGCTTTTTCCTTACTCCCTAGGTGGAAAAGCCTTAGATTGGATATTAAGATGGCCACCTGGAAATTTTAGCACTTGGTTTAATTTAAAAGCTGCTTTTGTTGAAAGATTTTGTTCCATGAAAAGATTTGTAACCTAAGACAAGTACTTATCACCTTTAAACAAGAAGAGGATGAACCTCTAGTGAAAACATGGGAAAGGTTTAGAGGCATAGCTTTTGGAATGGAACATGGTCTTAGAGATTGGATGCTCATGCATGTGTTTTATAGAGGTTTGACTGAAGCCTCTAGGGTCTTTTTGGATAATGAATGTGAGGATTCCTTCATGAATACTGCTGCTAATGATACTCACTATTTACTTGATGGCTTGCTTTTGGAAGTAAGAATTAAAGAAAGTTTAGAAAAAGCCCAAGTACCTGAAGATGTCTTTGATGACCGTTATGAAATATTCAACCTATACAATAGGGAAAAGAAAGTTGAGGAAGTTAAAATGCTTAATGAAGTCAAGGATCCTTTGCTTGACTTAGAAAATTGTAGCTTGCATGAATTAATATCTATCTTACAAAAATTTGCAAGTGATCCTTCCATCAACACTAACCAAGCAGGTTTTGGTTCTTATATTGCTAATCATGTCTTGAAAGAAAAGATTGCTAGGTACAACCAAGAGGCTATGATACCACCTAAGCTTGGGGATATGTGGATACCTAAGGTACTAGTAACTATTGGAAAAGAGACACACCATGCCATACTTGATCTAGGATCTAGTGTCTCTGTTTTATCTAAAGAACTATATGAAGTGCTTGAATTGAAAAATCTTGAAAAATGCTCTATTGAACTAGCACTTGCTGATGACTCTATTAAACATGCTTTGGGAAAAGTAAGTGATGTTATGGTAGAGTTACATATGACTTTTGTGCCTGTGGATTTTCTAATCATGGATATGGGGAATAAAACCTCTAGTCCTATTATTCTTGGAAGACCTTTTCTTCGTACCACAGGTGCTATCATTGATTCAAAGGAAGGGAATGTAAAGTTTCAGTTTCCACACAAGAAGTGCATGGAACACTTTCCAAGGAAGAGGGAACCACCAAAGTTCAAGCTCCCTCATGAGCTTCGTCACAATAAAACAACAAGTAAGAAGCCTAGCTATATGGCTATAAAGAAAGCGCTTTGCGGGAGGCAACCCGGTTATTTTTTGTGTGATTTTTCTTTGTGTCCTCTTGCTGTAACAAGAGATTTTGTGTCTAGTTAGGTTCTGGAGTTTTTAATAAAGTGCCAAGTTTTACCCTTTTTGGTTTGAAAAGTTGCTTATAGCGTTCGGAGATTTTATTCCTGCACGAGTCAGTGCACGGTATGATTTTTAATTCTTATTCTGTAACTCCGAATGAGCTCATATTTGAACTGTAGTTGCAACTTTTCATCCTCTGTATGCATGAATTTTTTCGGAATTTTTCGAGAAAGTTTGGTAGGGTAGAAAAATACGTTTTGCTGCTGCTGTTTTTCTGGACAGATTCTGTCCCATTTTGTTTGATGCATGCTTTGAGCTTTTAAGTTGAATCTTTTTGATCCAATTGAGTTTATGAGTAGGCATACAACATTATACACTTTCTGGACATGTCATATGAATTTTTGTTCAAGGATTATATGCAGCAAGGAACCTATTTGTTTATCACTATTAATGCACCCCACAGAAAAGAGATGGGAGAAACGGTGTTTTGAAGTTTTTTCACAGGGATTGGAGGAGATGCACCAAGAGCTATCCAAGGATGGTGAAGACCATAAGCTTGGGGATGTGAAGACAACCCCGCTGGACCTACACACTCTCGGTTTGCACACGTCCAACTTCTGTTTTTCGATCGAAACACTTTATCGCATAAACTTGGAGCGTCGTTTTTGTTTTTGTTTGAGTCTTGAGAGACCACCACACTATCAATTATATATGAGAGAGCTACTGGAAATATGGGTTGAAATATGTTGGATGCTTTTATAAGATTGGGAAAAGGGATGTTTGACTTGATTTTTAATGATACATATAGTTGCATGATTCATGAGCTTGTTTATGAGTAATAGTTTGCAAATTCTTTTTGTAGAGCTATCACTTATTCATGTTTTGGTGCTGATTGTTATTTCACTTGGTTTAACATGGATTAGTTAGTTCTATGGACACTCATGCATGCATCTAGATGGTCAACTTTCTCCCTTTTGCTAGCCCAAAAACTCCAACAAGCAAAAACTTGTTTCCAACACCTTCAACCAAAGTTATTCCAGTGAGTCCACCATATCTACCTATTGGCTTTATGCTATTCCGAGTATGTTTAACATGTTGTTTGTGTTATCTTACCTCTGAATGAAAATGTTTATGTTATTGATTGCAATGGAAAAAATTGGTTATATAGCTCTCACGAACTTGATGCACAATGTTCTTTTATTTGCATAATAAAACATGACCCATTGTGATTAAGATTATGATGCTAGTGGCTTGATAAATGTTCGAGGTTGGAGTTAGCCCATATGTGCTGTCACATGCAAAGCTTTCAACATGCTCCTTCATCTCATTTAGTTGATATCATGTACTTTTGTTTATGGATGCCTATCATGGTGAAATGAGGTGGAAATGAAGTAGTTCAAATGAGTTTGTATAAATGGTTAGAGAGACGCCTGGGCCGCTAATCTAAGCCATGCATCATTCATGGTGGAAATTTACTTACATACTATGGTGAATTCTATGACACCTTGCAATAAAAACTATTCCAATGGTAAATAAAAAGGGTGTTGAGATTTTCATTTGTTTGTTTGTCTTGTCATTTTGATATGGGCTTGTTCCATATCTGGGACAAGAGGTACCCCAGTTGACGCTCTTGATGATACTATTATTACTTACAATGATATATAACTTGAACTTGCTTTGTTTCCTAAGTTGAGTAATCATGGTGTAGGTACTTGTATTCAAGGGGCATGAGACATCCAACCTTTACTTTGTCAAGCACACTACTCATATTTGCTTTCACTTTAACCTTAATCATTCAAGATGCTATGATAGGGGCAATGAGAGCTTGACACCAATGAATACCTTATTGCAATCATTAACTTAAGTAGAAGAGTTTGGAAGTTGGATGAAACTTATGCATGCTTTACCTCTACTCACATATACATCTTTCCAAAGTGTACACCTATCATATTCAGATTTTCATCTACACTCTATGACCATTGTAGGATGTTCTACTTATCATTATGCATACATGTGTTCCATATTACTTGCTACTATGTTACACTTTGTGAACTATCAATGAACATCCTTGTCTTGAATACTTGATATCACTTCATAAACTATTTGCATATTGCTACTCCTTTGAAGAATGAATCATTTGACTATATGTAGCAATAGTAATCATCTTTGATATCCATTGTTAAGTATTAAATTGCAAAGTCCATGTTAGTTTTATCATCTTCATACTCGAGGACGAGCATGGATTAAGCTTGGGGATGTTGATGCATGTAAAATGCATACATGAACTTTGCACTTTAATTGCTTATATTCCAATCATATTTGCATCATATAAGGGTTATATCAATGTTTTATCATGATTTTGGGAATACTTCATAGTTTTCCCATTTATTTGGAATTAACCCTGCACAGGCAGAAAACCCTAGTTTTGTATTTTAATGTTTCAGGGACCCAAACGTCAACGAAATCACCTGGAAATTTACGGGCGTCAATATTTGGAAGGAAGAAGGACTACGGAAAAAGGAAGCAAGCAAACGGAGGCCCGAGGGCCAAACGGGCATGGCCCACGCGGCCAGTACCAGGCCGCGTGGGACCCACCCGTTTGGGCCTCGTGGCTCCGTTGCCGTCGATCTTCGCTCCACCGACTTCGTCTTGACCTAAAAACGCCTATAAAAAAGGTCCCCCGACGTTCTCTGGAAGGAGCGCCGCACAAACACAGAAACACCGAAACGGAGATCAGGAGCTGCAGATTGGAGGGGGAAAACTCCGGCGGGGCGCTGCCGGCGTGGTCTCCATCTTCTCCATCGACTTCTCCACCGTCTCCATGATGAAGAGGGAGTAGTCCACCTCTGGACTATGGGTTTGTGGAAGTAACTTATGTATCTCTCCTCTCTTGAGCTTCACTAATTAGCACCGTATGAGCTGCTGAACATGATTACGGTCACCGTTGTAATACCTTTGTGGTGGATCTTTATGAGTTAATATATGTTTGAGATTGCAATGTTTGTTTCAGTTATGAGTATAGATGCATATTATGTACCCCGTTCTTGTCTACTTGTTTTGATCAAGCATGTTTATGAGAGCGTGTGTGGGGGAACGTGTGCATTAGTTGGAGTAACGGGGGTGGCTAGTGCAGTGAACGTGAGAGAAAGTTCTGCGATCCACTTTGGTATCTTTACCTTACTTTGTTACCTCACTAGGGATAAACTAAAATACCATGCTACCGGGGATGTGGGCGTGACCATTGCCACTACTCCATGACTAGATCTAGCATGTTCTTATTTTCACTTCATGTCATGATACTTAATGCTATACTCTGAGTTATCTTAATTACTGAGGTGTTATGATTTAGTTCGCATCTTGGTGGAGTATAAGAGAGGTTAATAACCAAAAGATCTCTATGTTAGGACGTGATGCCCATATATCTAAGTAACTTGTTATCAAACCCTGTGTTGCAATCTCATATGTTAACTGTGTGTTCCATTGTCTACCACTTTATAAAGAGAGAGTGCATTTGTGAAACCATGAACCCCAGTCCATTTTTAATCATAAGAAACACCTTTCCAACACCATATACCACTTTTCTATTTTCAGCCATCATTAAATCCGAAAATACAAAAATACTTTTCATCTTGCATACATCATTAAAAACCCAAAAATATCATTTACATTGCATCCACCATCATTGCATATTTATTTCTTGTTTGCATTGCATAACTATCCTGATATCATTCTTACACCTTGTGCTTGACAACCACAGGTGAGGTTGAGGACCAAAACATCTAACCTTGTTTTGTAGGTAACCAAAAGAAGGATAAGAAGATAAATCTACCACTGCAGATTCCCCGAGAGTTCGATATTAAACCCTCGAGTCACCCCTCGTGGGGAAAACTGTCTTCCACTTACTATACACTCTGCACTTGGAGTCTCAACCTAATCCCGTTTATTTGTGCAGGCATCAAGACTTGCTCATCGGGTATCAGTACTTCCCCACGTCCCTGTGGATAAGCTCTCCACCTCACGCTGGAAGACCTCAGAAGACTTGGGAAGCAAGGCGAAGGCAGCGCGGGCGGGAAGCACAGCCCGTGGTGGTGTCAGCTACTGTCCACCCCAAGGCGGACGCTCCCACCTAACCCAAAGGAGACGCTAGGCTGAGGAGAGGCCACGTCTCCCCCTTAACTAGATGAGGAGGGTCCTTCACCCCGAAGGTCCCTCGTGCCCCTCACGTGACCCTGTGGCAACCCCTTAGCCTATAAAAGGAGGACCAAGGCACGGAGGAGGGGAAGAAACGGAACGAGGTGGAACCAAGGCACAAGTCCAACCAGAGCAATACTAGACTAGGGCTGCGAAGGTAGAGGGGAAGGTGATCTCCTCCGGGTCAGGATCTGTCCTTCTTCTACCTCTAGCCAAAACCCTTCCGGGTACCCCATCCGGGAGGTTCCATTGTAAGCTACACTATGAAGAACCCATCAATCCAGACATGCAGGATTAGGGCTTTTAGCCTCCGGGCGGCCTGAACCTGGGTAGCTCCTTGTGTCCCTTGGTTGCATGCTTTGATCGTGGAGAGGAGAGCTTGATCTAGACTCCGCCCGAGAAGACGATTCTCAGCCTTCTTCGCGCCCCGTGCTGAACCTAAAAGGGGGTATCCTATACTCCCGGTGTCCGTGCATCGAGACACGACAGCTAGATACATCCACTTTTGAACAAACTTGAGACACTTATTTTGAGACGGAGGGAGTAGTTGGCAAACCAGGATAAGTAGTACAACATATTGTTGGCTCCTAGAACATGTGGAACACATCTTGGAAAAAGAATGAAGTCAGCATAAGGGATGAATGCACACTTGTTGATTGATCTCAACAAAAAATCCTGACAAGCTTCAACATGCACTTGAAAGAAACCACGGACTGATCTTGTAGTAGACAGTATGCCTACCAGCTCCCTTCTCTCATCATCATATGTTTTACACTGTTGGGGTATATCAGAATGAACAATCAACTTACCTATGACATGTGGTAATACAGCACAACATAACTTGTGAAACAAAGAGAACTCTAGCTTGCTCAGCAACTAACATGGTAACACATTTGATTCGAAACAGGAGGATGATAGAAGCTTAGCCATATTTTTATGAGAAATATAAGATGCACTTACCTTATAACTTGAAAAATATCGGGTCATGAATATATTTAGAAGGCATCCAGTTCATTACCTTGACACCATGACAAGCGGTGGCATGCCATTTTAACTTCTGTAGAAATTATAATGATTACCTGGTAAGATCACAAAGTTTTGTGTGGAAATTTCAGGACAACAGTGAACAAAAGAGGCCATGTCTCACGGATACTAATTTCAGGTCAACTTGTGAGGAACTTGTACCGCCAATGCACTGCCCCTAATATTTAGAAGCAGACATTATAAAAAGTAAGAGAATGCTGAAAAAATATACCTTCTAAACAATATATTGTCAGGCTGCATTCGAACATTTCCAAGAGAACTTCTCACGGAAACTTGATGAACACCTAATCGCATATTCATCCAACTTCTCATATTGCTGAATATTAGGATTGAAAGAGACAGTCCAGTAAGTATCAACAGTGTGATGCCCCAGCTGATCAACACTGGACCAAGCAATGAAGCTCATGGAAGTGTAATAGCTTCTACATCTGCTGGTGGCACAGATGGAATCGCAATATTGCAGGACATTATCCATTTTTGGATGCAACACTTCCATGATTAGCACTGCTTCACCACCACTATATTTGAAGCTCAAGCTCAAGTTTATTAATGCCGACGACAACGACTTGATGAAAGTCTTTTGTATATAAACACATCGTAAACGTGGTAAATAAATGATGCAGACATTTGATGCTCGACACTGGACTGAAAATGGAGGGACAAAACAAAATGCGATGTTTAGCGGCAATGCTCATGTGAAACGGACCTACACTCTCGGCTCTGTATTGACTGAACATTCAGATACGGAAACTTGAAAAGCAGTAGAATCTTGAAAAGAATAAGACGCTGAAATTAAAAGTCTGAAACATACATCTATATGTCCAAATTGCTGGAAAATTACTATACGGCTATTACAAGTATACTACATTTCGGAGGTTCTTTCAAATTAACCAATGAGTTCATGAGTTCGGTTAAATAAATACCGCTAGAGATATTGGCAAATTTGAAGTAAGATCCTCCATATAGCAAAGCGTATGTCAACGTGAAGTAAGATCCTCCATGTAGCAAGGCGTATGTCAACATTCCTGGCATACGCAGACACAACGTTAATTGATGAATCAACTTACCACAGCAAAGCGTATGTCAACATTCCTGGCATATCTTCCCTTTTTAGCTGCCGCAAAGAGAAACTTCTTGAGTTCTTCAGCACCTACAAGACAACGGAAGACAGTAAGAAGAACACCCTTGAACTTATCTTTCCTTTTTTTTAGATAAAAGGCTTTTATTACTTAAAGGTTTAAGCATTACACACGGCCTCTGCATAACTAGGCTGCACACAGCCGCCAGTTCGACAAACGCAAGTCGTATAGCAAAAAAAAAAAAATAGGCGAATTACATATCAAAATGAGAAATTGTAGATCCGCCTAAGGTGCTGGTAGGTCTATCCGGAGTCTATGTTGCCACCCATGCCGGGAAAATAACTCCCTTGCCGCAGCCTCCAATCTCGACGCCACCTCCAAAAATAAGTCTCGATGCTCCACACGCTGCAGGGCTGACCATGCTCGTAGCGTCGCTGTGCACCGGTAAATAACCTGCATAAGAGAAGAATTTTTATCATTAAAAACCTTGTCATTTCTACATAGCCATAGCGACCAAATAACAGCAATCGCTCCCACCCGACTGAATAGTTTGAACCTAGGATCCACTCCATTTAACCAGTTGCCAAATATGTTAGCAACAGAACTAGGTGGATGTAAGGTAGAACCTATCTGGATGGCTGACCATATAGACCTAGCAAACTCGCACTGAAAGAATAAGTGCGTAATGGTCTCGTCGTGTTGACAGAAAACACACTTTTTACTTCCGTGCCAATTGCGTTTGGCAAGGTTATCTTTGGTTAGGATTACTCCTCGACGCAAATACCACGCAAACACTTTAGTTTTTAGTGGTATCTTCATCTTCCAAAGTTTGTTATTATAAGGAATATCGACTGGAATTTCGGGTAGAATAAGTGCTCTATACATAGAATCAACCGAGAATTTGCCGTTCTTCGTTAGGTTCCATTGAAACTTATCTAGACCTTCCGACAATTGGACTGAATCCAAACGGATAAGCAAAGCATTCCAAGATGCTTGCCTTATTCCAAGTAAACTTCTTCTGAATGAAACATTTGGTGGGAAAGTACCAACACCTTCGCGATCGTGTCACTTTTGTTTCGAACAATAGAAAATAGAGCCGGATATTGTTCTTTGAGCGTAGTTTGGCTGAGCCAAATATCCTCCCAGAAACGAATTTCCGATCCATCCCTAATTGAGAAAGAGCCATGTGGAAAAAAGAACTTCTTTGTAGCCATGAGGCCTGCCCAGAAGTGTGAATCACCAGGTTTCCAAAGAACCTGGGAAACAGCTTGATCTCCGACATATTTTCTCCTAAGTAGGGTTTGCCAAACTCCATCCTCAGAAAGGAGTTTAAATAGCCATTTACCTAGCAGCGCTCTGTTCTTGACCTCAAGGTCATGAACTCCGAGCCCTCCTTGGTCTTTAGGGCAACAAACCACACTCCATTTAGTCAGTCGATATTTTTTCTTCTCACTATCCCCTTGCCAAAAGAATCTAGATCGGAAATAGTCCAATCGTTTTAAGACCCCTTTAGGCAGCTGGAAGAATGAAATCATATACAGTACCATATTAGTTAGTACCGAGTTTATGAGAACCAATCTTCCACCCAGGGATAGGAGTTTGCCTTTCCAACTGTTTAAACGAAGTTGAAGCCTTTCCTCCACCCTTTTCCATTCGGCATTTGTCAGTCTCCGATAATGAATCGGAATGCCCAAATAGTTGATAGGAAATTGTCCTTGCTCACAGCCAAAAAGCTCAGCGTACAAGGCGGCATTCTCTTGGGCCTCGCCAAAGCAAAATAATTCACTTTTATTGAAGTTTATCTTAAGGCCCGAAAGTTGCTCGAAAGCAGACAAAATCAACTTAAGGTTGCGAGCCTTATCGATATCATGCTCCATAAAAAGAATTGTGTCGTCGGCATATTGAAGAATCGATAATCCACCATCGACAAGATGGGGAATCACTCCTTCAATGTGTCCCTCATTTTTAGCGCGTTCGATCAAGATAGCCAGCATATCTGCCACTATGTTAAATAGTATTGGCGAAAGCGGGTCACCCTGTCTGATGCCTTTTTTCGTTTGGAAGTATTTGCCAGTGTCATCATTGACCTTAATGGCTACACTTCCTCCGGAAACAAAGGAGTTGATTAACGCGCGCCACTCTGAAGAAAAACCTTTCATTCTGAGGGTCTGCTGGATGAAAGACCACTTAACTTTATCATAAGCTTTCTCAAAATCAATTTTAAGGATTACCCCGTTCAACTTTTTCCTATGTAGTTCATGGACCGTTTCATGTAAGACCGCAACTCCATCAAGGATGTTGCGACCCTTCATAAAAGCCGTCTGAGACGGACGAACCACATGATCTGCCACAGTGTTCAGTCGAATCGTCGCCGCTTTGGTGAAAATTTTAAAACTAACGTTAAGGAGACATATAGGTCTAAACTGTTGGATCCTTTCTGCCTCGTTAACCTTAGGTAGTAAAATTATTTCACCAAAATTGAGGCGAAACAACTCTAATTGTCCTTGTGAAGACAGTCGAACAACTGGAGCAAATCGGTCTTGATAACATCCCAAAGTTCTGATAAAACTCAGCTGGGAAACCATCCGGACCAGGAGCTGTATTGTGTTTCATTTGGAAAACCGCCATTCTCACTTCCTCCTCTGAGTAGGGTTTAGTAAGAAGACTATTTTCCTCATCTGAAACCTGGGGTATGTCCGCTGTTCGGGACTCTTCCAAGGAAAAATTTCCTTCCTCTGGAGCACCGAACAGGCCTTTATAATAATTTGTAATGTACGTCTTTAGCTGTTCATGCCCCACAATCGTTCCTTCATCCTGAACCAAAGAATGAATACGCTTTTTCCTATGTCTGCCATTGGCAATACTATGGAAATATCGCGTATTCGAGTCTCCTTCTAGAATGAATTGGGCCTTGGAACGTTGGTACCATTTTAGCTCCTCCTCGCGCAGTAATTTCGCTATCTGTGCATTACATTGGCTCTTTAGCTCAATTTCTTGCACGGACAGTAACCGAACTTCTGCTAATGCTTCAAGGGCATCGATTATCGAGGAAAGTCGTACTTTTTCTTTTTTAATTAAACCAGTGGTATGACGAGCCCAGCCAACGAGGTGAGTACGTAAAGCACGTATCTTGTTATTCCACCGCTGTATAGGCGTGTCACCCGCAACCGGTAATTCCCATATTCTTTTAACCATCTCATAGAAACCCTCGCGGTGTAACCAACCAAGCTCAAACTTGAACCGTGGTTTACACTGCAATCTTGGCACACCAGTGGTCAATAGAATGGGAGCATGATCCGACAAACTCTCAATACGTTCTAGAGCCCGTACCGATACCAACGGGAACCTATCTTCCCATTCAGAATCCATCAGCACACGGTCTAGTTTCTCGTATGTGGGTTCAGGTAGGGAGTTAGCCCAAGTGAACTGTCTCCCCACCATCGTTATCTCTCTTAGGTTCAAGCTGTCGATGACTGCATTGAACAAAAGAGGCCAACGGTTGTCGAACCGACCTTTGCTTTTCTCAAATGGAAACCGTAGCAGATTGAAATCCCCCCAATGATCAAAGGGTACGGGTTATCTTTTGCGAGGTTTACCATATCACAGAGAAAAGAGGTCTTGGCCACTTCCTGAGCAGGCCCATACACGGCGACAAGACTCCAAGTGAAGTTATCGGATTTATTACGGATGTGCATTTTGATATGAAAATCGCCATCCGTAACCTCCAATACTTCCATGGTATCCGTCCTTACGCCTAGTAAAATGCCTCCGGAACGACCATGAGGGGGTCGCGAATACCACTCAAACTCTAAACCGCCCGAAACACGGTTCAAGAGAGATTGTGAGAACTCACGCCTACTAGTCTCCGAAATTGCTAAAAAATCCAAATTATGGTCCCGAATACAATCAGCGAAATGCAAGTGTTTAGCCAGGTCACCAAAACCTCTGCTATTTGCAAACATGCCATTCATCGGGAAACCGTGGGGGATTTGGATAATTTGGAACGTTTCCGGGACTTGCTGGATGTAGATTTAGATTTCCGAACCACCATCCAACACTTCACCAATTAGATGAGAAATAAGCTGACCATCTGCTGTGGCAATCGCTTCATCCTCATCATCATAGGTGGAAGACAACCCAGTCGAGACTTTAGGAATAACCGTGAGACGGTCAAATTCCATATGTCTCAAGACTTTAGTTGAAGCAAGAACTTGTGATTGACTATTACCAAGCGAAAGACCTACACTACTCAGTTTTGAATGAATTAAATGCGGCGAAAAAGAAAGAAAAGATTTCGAATTCGAAGTCATACCAGAAAAGTCTAGGTTACGCGCCGCCTTACGACGCATAGCCTTTGTCATGGAATCCTCGTCGGTGGCGGAAGCTCCATCCCCATCCACCCCGAACCTGTCACTACGACGGGCCGGAGTAGTGGATGGCACGACGAAGCGTCCCTCCCCACGCTCCGCGGGCGGCGACCTCGGTGAGGCGGTGGCAGGGGTCAGCTTGGGCGAAGAAGTAGCCAACCCCGCCATCCCAGCTGCACCAGGAGAAGTAGCATGAGTCGGGAGGGCCTGTGTCGGCGTCGAGACCACCCCCAACTCATCCGCAGCCTGGACCAGTCCATCCACGGGAGGCGGTGACGGAGTAGAGCCCTCCCCGGAGACCGGTCCAATGCTGTCCTCCCGCCGCACCACCTCCGAAGTCACGCCCTCCGAGTCGAACACCACCGCACTGTGTGTCGGCGCTGCGGACGCAGCAGCCGGCGACCTAGCGGCAGTGGCCAGGGGAGGCGAGCAGCCCAGCCCGGCCTCGGCTGAGGCTAAGAGCGGCTGGCCGTGGGCCGGCCATTGGCCAACAAGGCCCGTCTCATCCCTCAGCTCGGCAGGGGGCCCGTGCGCCGAAATGAGAGTGCTACCTGCAGGGTTAGTAAGCGGTGCCATCTCCAGAACAGGCCGCAGCAGCGTTGGCGATGTACGGCGGATCAACTCCACTATCTCCCGTCCTCTTGGTGTGCTCGGACTAGAATTATACGGAGTAACAGCCATCAACGACTTAACATGAGACCCGGATGCTACAGAAGTGTTGCCACTTAACAGCCATCAACTCCACTATCTTTCCTTAAGTTCATCATAATTCATGTTCCTAACAATTTTTGTTCGTTAGTTTTTGTTTTCCTCAGAATAGTGGTAACGATCCAGATATGCTCGCACGGGGACAATGCTCAGAGAAAATTACACAACATTTCTTCCCTTAACATTACCTCGTGCTGAATTTGGAATGCATCCATCTTACCTGATCGACCGATTGCTCTACAAGCAGTGGTGCTTTCGGCTCTGTATTGACTGAACATTCAGATACTGAAACTTGAAAAGCAGTAGAATCTTGAAAAGAATAAGATGCTGAAATTAAAAGTCTGAAACATACATCTATATGTCCAAATTGCTGGAAAATTACTATACGGCTATTACAAGTATACTACATTTCGGAGGTTCTTTCAAATTAACCAATGAGTTCATGAGTTCGGTTAAATAAATACCGCTAGAGATATTGGCAAATTTGAAGTAAGATCCTCCATATAGCAAAGCGTATGTCAACGTGAAGTAAGATCCTCCATGTAGCAAAGCGTATGTCAACATTCCTGGCATACGCAGACACAACGTTAATTGATGAATCAACTTACCACAGCAAAGCGTATGTCAACATTCCCGGCATATCTTCCCTTTTTAGCTGCCGCAAAGAGAAACTTCTTGAGTTCTTCAGCACCTACAAGACAACGGAAGACAGTAAGAAGAACACCCTTGAACTTATCTTTCCTTAAGTTCATCATAATTCATGTTCCTAACAATTTTTGTTCGTTAGTTTTTGTTTTCCTCAGAATAGTGGTAACTATCCAGATATGCTCGCACGGGGACAACTCTGAACAGCTTATTCCTGTGCTCAGAGAAAATTACACAGCATTTCTTCCATTAACATTACCTCGTGCTGAATTTGGAATGCATCCATCTTACCTGATCGACCGATTGCTCTACAAGCAGTGGTGCTTTCGGTGCACCACTCCATCTCGCAAGTTCAAGCCAACATGCTTCCCTGAGATTATATCCCGCTGATTAGAGTTCAAGTCAACAGATTTTGCTGTGTTGAATTGAGTTTTTTTTTTTTGAACGACTTGAAATAGAGTTTGACTGCTACCAATGAATGAGAGGTTGCTGAGTTAGACAAACACTGATGAAATAGGGTTAGGCATAGCGTACACTTGGAGTGACTTGTGCATCCTTCTTCCGTTGGTCCAAACTGCTGGTGCCGATTGATTGATCGGTTCGTTGTCACAAGCACGAAGAGTGCTTGCACGCCGCCGAGCTCGACGAGGGCCGCCCGGTTGAGCGCCTACAGTGCAATGCCGATGAGCGCCTTGGCCCTTGAGGGCGTCCTTGCTGGTGCCGCGGAGGAGGGTGACGGGAGCGGGGAAGAGTGGCCACTTGACGCCGACGATGGGGCGGTAGGCGTCGCACAGAGGAAGCTGGCGACGGACACTGCGGCGTGGTGCGCGGCCGCGTACTCCTCGGCTCGCGCATGGCCACGGCTAGCGCATCGTGGCGAGGATGCTAGGTAATGAGCTCCAGCACCGAGGTGGAGATGTCGAGCAGCGTGGTAGCGACGTCCGCGACGGAGACAGATGTGAGCTCGGACGCGAGGTAGTGCACAAGGCCCTCGTTGGTCAGCGGCGCGCGCACCCCGGTCGTCTATGGAGGCGAGCCGAAACACGGCAACAGCCGAGCGCGTGTTGGACGCGTCTCGCAGGGCTGCCGCGGCCGGTAGGCACTCCACCAGGGTGCGTGCCATGCCGTGCCGTGCTTGTGGCTGTAGGCGTGGCGGCGCAATTTTGCGCCCCTGCCCTTGGGCTAACTGGGCCGTGAGAGAGCAAGACGCAGCCACCGACGTTCTTGTCCATGAGGAAGATGCAGGATCCGCGAGCCCCACCGGTATTGGAGTAGGGGATGGCGCCCGGGCGTGGCAGCATGGAGGAAGACGATGGGGGCGGGGTGCGGGTCCTTAGACGGAGTGGTCGCCTCGAAGCGTGGTGGGGAAGCGGGCCCGGGCGATCGCCGCCTCAGCGACCAGCGCGGCTTTTGTTCCATGGCAGAGGGAGTAACGGACATGGGGAACGGATTTTTTGGCGATAATTTCGTTGAGTGGACGTTTATGTGGATTTTTTTTTCCTTCGGGTGCGAGGGGATGTTTGACGACAGGACGGTGAGAGGCCGGACGAAAACAAGAGGCAGAAAGTGGAACCAAATTATCTCCACTAATATTAAAAGACAGAATCTGTCAGATCCGGAGGATCTGAACCGTACACAAGACTAAATCCAACGTCCCACGTTCTCCCAATGATGTATGTTGTGCACCTCAAAACAAATGCTCGAAATAACTACCGCTAATCACGTATGCACGATCACGGAAACGATCTGATCGCAATCCCCGTTGCCCTTCCATACCGACGTCCTCGCCCATCTTTGATTAGCATTTTTTTTGGCAGGTGCGCAAGGCCGACGCAACAACCGCTTGCCGCCGAGGCAACACGCTCGACGCCGCCGGCGCCATTGCCGTCGCCTCCGAACTCCCTGTTCGGCCGACGACGCAACTCGCACGACGCCGTCGCAACCTCCGCTCGCCACCGCCGCCGGACTCCCTGGTCGCCCGACGACCTGCTCGCCTCGGCGACCGCAACTCCCACGCCGCCGCCGGACTCCCTGCTCGCCTCCGCGGACAAAATATCTGCGAACGCCAAATTGAGCACCTCCGTCACGCCACGGTCATCCAATGTGTTGATTGCTGATCGCATCCCCACAGGTGAATAAACAAGTTCCACACCTGAATTTCATGATCACATCTTTCTACAGCTCAATCCAATTTACCTGCTTTATGAATATCAGTGATGATACTGTACTACTGTAGTATGGCTCTTCACCTTCACCTTCACCTTCACCTTCACGAACACTTGGCTTCCACTGCTGCTGGCGGTGGCGGCGTCATCCACATCTACAGCACGGCGGCAGGCAGTAGATGCTGCGGGTGTTCGGGCCGCGCTTCAGTTCGAACATAGGACCTCACCGGCGTCAACGTGTATGACTGATGGTGGCGCCAAAGCTGGCGCAGAAGCTTACCGACCGGCATTGCATCTCCCTCACCTACGGCTTCCTGCGTAACATCTGGTTTGTCAACAAAGCGTCGTCCTGGAGGACTACGCGTACAGGCTGCGAATGTAGCTCTGGTTTGTCGACAAAGCGTCGTCCTGGAGGACGCGTACAAGCTGCGAATGTACCTCTGGTTTGTACACAAAAGTGTCGTCTGGAGGACGCCGTACAGTCTGCGAATGTTTGTGGCCATGTCCTTGGATGCCGACTAGATGGAGAAGGTGAACTGGAGGCACACGATGCTCAACCCTGTATGGAGATTCAACTTATACGATTGTACTACTTGCTAATCCAATCTTCTCTTTAATAATCGTTCTTTAATAATCGTGTATCAGAAAGCCTGAAGTTTTACTATGTGCATGTAAGACAAAGTTAGATGATTGGAGGTCTTGCGTATTTCTTCGTATATACTGCCCATGTGCTTGATCGGAGTTTTTGCGGGTTTTACTATGTGCATGTAAGACAAAGTTAGAGATGCAGGACGGTGAAAACTGAGGACGCCAACATCTAAATCGTCCCATTGCAGAGTTGCAGTAAAGAGCAAATCTTCCATGAATGTCTTTTTTGGCCTTGTCATCTTTTAGAGAGTCTAATTGTTGAATCTTTAGGTCAATCATAATTTTGCCATGTTCCAGCAATGAAAATTAACTCCAATGCTTCATTTGGGTGTTGTCTCTAACTGGTATATAGTTTACAGTGACGTCTATCTATCCTATGTTGCAATGTTGCAGACGATAATAATTTTCGTGTTCAAGCGCGGTGCCTACTTATGTGGTATGACGACCTAATTTTATTTCTTCATCCAAAATATATAGAAAAGGCTAAGATGATTTGATAAATATTTAATCATTTAGTGATAATTGTGTAATCAATATTTACTCCCGATCTTGACTTCTCGAAAAGAATGATTCTTCCTTTACTAAGCAGACTGGTTTATTATTAGGTTGTGGCTTGGAACAAGATGATGAAGGAAGCTTCATTTGTGTGGGTGCTCTTGGGTTACTAATCTGGAAAGTTCTCTTCAATCAAAAGGCAGAGCTTGTATCGAGATGCTAAATGTCACAAATGATCATTTGCGAGTCAAGTAATCCTGGAAACTTATGTTTTGAACCTCGATTTTGCCTGCAGTTTATGTTCTTAAATCATGCAACTTGTGATGATGTCTTTTTTAGAAAATCTCTGTCAATGTTGATTATAGTTGTTTAATGTGATACCATATGCAAAAAAATAACCATGAGTTTAGCTTCTTTTGGGTCACACTTGGATCTAAAGTCTTCACTAATACAAATGGATATATATCTTTTTTATGGAATTGTTGCAACTCCATCTCAGGATGGTAGATTCAATTACATAAAACACAATGGAATGATATAGGTTTCCTATCGATCAAACAGATGGTATCAGACCTAATGATTTCCTAAAAACAATGTGAGAAGGTGAAAGACCAGGGGCAAAAAAAATTATTGAACAGGGGCAAGTGATTCGCAAACAGAGACGGCGAGGTACGAAAGGGATAGGAAGAGGCTTCGAGATATTTGTTATTCATCAACATATAGTATTTGTAACATTAATATTAGCATGAAACTAAATAAAATATATCTATGATCTTTACTATTAAATGGGAGTTGGTGGTATGTTCGTACGTCGTCAGGCAGACGATTGCACCAATCACCGATCCCCGCCTCGCGCTAATGTCGCTACTAAACCTGGCCTCGGGCTAATAGGGAAACCACGCGCATGCATGTACGCTCGCAATCCCTCTCCTCGCAGTTGTGGCGGCGCCCTCCACATCTCGATCTCTCTCCTCGCCTGCCGCCTTCGCTCCCGTCTCAAGCTGCATTCGCCATGCACAACCTGCCTTGGTCCCGATTCTCTCCACGGAAAGGAGAAAAGGACTCATCCTGCTCTGCTTCTGAGGTTGTGCGTGGAGCCGCTCTCTTTCCCTGCCCTCCGCTCATGGAGAAGGGTGACTGCGGCCGCAGCGGCGTCGTCGCCATCGGTCGAGCGAAGATGGAAGCCAGATTCCCTCGATACCATGATCCTCGGCTGGTACCTCCTCAACACCTACAGCAAGGTGCCCTCCCACCTTCTTCTTTTGGATTGCATTTTTTTTCTTGTTTGACCCTTATCCAATTTTCATTTGCATGCAATTGAGATTCATTATACAAGTTCTGAAAGCAGTGCCTTCCAAGTTCGCCGGTTCCTTCTCCATCATTCTCATGTGGCTGCTATAAATCTGAAACCAAAGCCAAGGCTGTCGCTTCAACAGGTATGAAACAAAAAGGACAACGTGATCTATTCCATTTATCTGATCGTATAAAAATAAATCGTTTACCTTTCGATAATACAATGTAGATTGTAGAGGGCATCCAGTTTAACCCATCGTGCCTACAGATCTCTATGAGCTTTGTCAGCTTGCCAAAATAGATATGAATTGTTTTGCTATTTTTCCTTGCTAAAATGAATTGTATTTAAGTTCGTCTCTAATTACTGTTAAGGTGTTAAGTATATAATATCACCACTTCCTAACAGATCGGTCTTTTGGGATAGTTGGTTGATAGAACTATTCTAACATGGTATCAGAGCACTCAGAGCACCGGAGGGACCCTAAGGTCTCAGGTTCAAGTCTTGTCCCACACCATTTAATCCCCAATTTCTGAGCACCAGAGAGACCCTAAAAGTCTCAGGTTCAAGTCTCAAGGGGAGGTGTTACCCACGTCGGGTGTGAAGGGGGGGTGTTAAGGTGTTAAGTATATAATATCACTACTTCCTAACAGATCGGTCTTTTGGGATAGTTGGTTGATAGAACTATTCTAACAATTACATGTAAGAAAGTTCCTAATTCTTTCCGATGTAGTTTTCATGATTCATCAGAATATTGAAAAGTTCTAAATCTAATTTAAGTTCGCTTGCTACTTCATTAAGAAATCTGATTGACTGATTGATGACTGCTACTTCAATTTATTTCGGAAATTTTAACTGGTAATGGTTCTTTCATGTTCCGCAATGTCGATGGTCGACTAAATTGATATATAGCTTATTTCCTTCATAAATCTGGGAGATGATTGTTAACACTTGGATGTAAAATTAACAACCAATTAATGCAATGATTTATGTTTGTTTTAAGTTGGCCCTTTTACAAACGCTTGTATGCTTGTCTCCCTTGTATGTAGGTGAGCAGCTGTCCCTTGTATATCTTTCTCCCTTGTACAGACACTATAACTGAATTATGCTTCAGTTTGACCTGGACCAGATTTGTCAGATTGGTACTTGGAGATGCACTCTGCGAGGCTTTGTCGATTTTGATAAATGTTGAGGCATGTCTGATAAAGACGGCCGCATTGGGGTCACGGAAGCTGGGCATGAGTCAGGGCATGGAGCCACGACTTGACACATATAATTCCAGAGGGGAAGAGAAGGCAAAATGGCGAATATTGTGGTCCGAAGGAGGTATAGAGAGAACACGTGAGAGTCGTGGGTGTTTGGCTGTGTTGCGGCTGCGGGCTGGTTGACAGGCTGTGGTGACATGGGCTAGGTTGGGGAATGAGAATTAGGGAGTACACGAGGGAGGAGAGAATGGGCACCTCAACTCCATTAAGATGAGCGTCAAAGCTGGTTCTGGCCATGTCGGATTCTGCACATCTAGCCAGCAAGGTGTGCTCTTCTATCACTCAGCTCTTTGCTATGTCGTGTTAGTTGTTTTACTTATAGTTCAAATTCATGTACAAAATTTATGCTATGTGCTGGAACTAAATTATGTTGTGTGTTCAAAATGCAGATGCTACTTAGTCTGTAATTGTAGGCATGTAGTTGTTTTGGTTACTAAATATTCTTATGTGAAATGCGCTATGTAGTTTCTTTTCCATATGCTGCTCAGTGGTAAATGGTATAATAAGATGTTAATCTACTAGAGAAATGATGTTCAAGTACATAACTTGGTAGTATGCATTCAGTTGCTCAATTGTTTTCTATCAGGCTATTGCTCTGCCTCCTAATCTAGATGTTCCATTTTAAATTCCATGTTCTGCATATATTTAGAGCTGTAGAGACCCATGGACTGGACGACGATGTTGATGTTTTGATACAGTGTACAGTCTGAACATTGTATTAAGATCTCATGTTCTTATGGGTAGCACCATTCTAAGTTGGAATTATACATGCCTCCTAGACGGATCAGTGCATAATTGTAGAACTAGAGCTAAGGGATAATGCAAAGAAACTACCTGCTAGATGGGTGCATAATTGCATATATAGAATATAGATGCAACAAGTTTGTGGCGATGATGGAAAAATCGATTGCAAAGTTTAGCTAACTATCTGCACAATATGCATCCAAATTACAAAGCTATTCATTCTACCCAAATGACTCACTTGGAATAGCACAACGACTCTAGATATGCGAATATATTTTTTGGATGCGTACATACCCAGTTGGTATTCCAACAAGCCCCGAAAAACTACTACAAGTATTATAGTTTATCATCCTATAATGCATTATAGATAGGGATTTATCTGGTTATTTACAAGTGAGTATTTCTACCAAATATTTTTACATCTCTAACACAAAATCTGTACGGTAACAACGTATATTGCTCTTGCAGGACAATGATGAGAAGAGGAAGAGTTTTTTGCCACTCCTCAAGTACCATGCTTATAAAGTCCAAGACAATACATATTATGTTGAATGAGAATATTTAGCAATGTCAAGGGACTAATAGAGATAATTAGTTTGGTGCTTGCTTTCTATGCATATGGTACTGAAATATTTGAAGTAAAAAATTCAATGTTTCAAGAATATAATGTGGCCAACTTTTCTATAAACATGGATATTCATATGTATTTTATATTTACACTATAAATAAATTAAATAACCGTAGCAACGCACGGACATTCAACTACTCCCTCTGATCCACAAAAAGAGTCGTGACTAGTGCTATTGGGTTGAACGTAACTAGTTCATTTCCAGCGACGGTCAAACCGGATCGGAGGGAGTATTCTTTTAGATAGTAGGGAAGAGATAGAGATTAAATTAAATAAATAAATCTATGTACACCAGTCACATGTATTGCCTAATTATATAACATCGTCCGAAATAAATCGAACTAATTTCAGAAGTTCTCCTTGTGGAAGACGAATTTGGTGGTGGTCCGGTGAGAGAAGTCCTGCGACAGGCGCCTGAGCTCCGGAGTGACCTTCTGGTCGCCGCAGTAGAAGACGCCCACGCGCTGGCCCTGGTGGTCGCAGGC
Organism: Poa pratensis; assembly: GCA_947311845.1. Taxonomy (NCBI): domain Eukaryota; kingdom Viridiplantae; phylum Streptophyta; class Magnoliopsida; order Poales; family Poaceae; genus Poa; species Poa pratensis. The sequence continues at coordinate 9,691,838 of CAMZMU010000121.1, read as the reverse complement.
GACACGCTTGAAGACGTCCCGCCAGCAGGGCCTCGCGAAGTGGGTGCGGACGCGGGTCCCGGAGACGACGTCGACGCCGCTCTTGGCGTGGTGGAGCGCCTGCAGCATCAGCACCATCGCCGACCGTGCGTCCCCTTCCTCGTACACGCTCGTGCAGTGATTGTGCAGCTCCACCACGTCGCCGGCGGCGTCCCGCTCCGCCACCTCGTCCATCACGCCACGGAACCACTCGAATGAGCCTTCCTCCCGCGTGCACCAGTAGAAGTATACCCGCTTCGTCATGAAGGGCGTATCGTCATCGGCTGCATCGCCGGCGTGCCTGTTGCCGTGGCCTTGGCCGTGGCCCGGCTGGATGTTGTTGAGCACGTCCTTGACAATGCTGATGAGCGGTGTGGCGCCAATGCCGAGGCCGATGAGGAGGAGCACGTCGTACTTGCGGTAGTCCTGCGCCGGCGCGCCGTAGGGGCCGTCGATCAGAAGCCTTGGGAACGTCCTGTGGACGAGCAGATCATTAAGATCGAAGAGGAATTTCAGAGTCATGAACATGGCTTGTGGCATGCTCATATACTTACTTGGCATTGTGCTCCATGGTCGTGGGGTCGGCCCTCAGTAGCCCGCTCTGCCCCACCGCCGGTGGCCGACAGCTCTGCGAGAAGATGGCTCTGAATTTCGAAGTCCAGTCGCCACGGCACCGAATGTGCATGCTGAGGTAGTCGTCTCCGGGAGCCGAGGTGATGGTGAAGGGGTGCCTGAAACATGCATCGATCGTGTCAACTCTTATGTGTGGGCCTGCATTCTGTCGCACGGAAGCGGAGAGGATCGACGAAGGAAGCTCACCACTCGAACGGCGAGACCTCGCTGCAGTTGACGTAGATGTACTGCCCGCTTCTGTACCTGAACCCATGGGGTTTGCTCATGTGGATGGCGATCACGTTCCCAGGGTACACCGCCACCTTCTCGATCCTCACCGTCGTCAAGCCGTACGACCTCAGCGCCCGAAGAAGGCGCTCGCCGGCGTACAGCAGCACAGGGATGGCAAGGTACATCCATGTCTGGAGAAAGAAAATTCATGTCTGAATCAATCCAATCTGTAATATGGATATGGCCTTTCGCAGGGACGAACTGAAAACAACTCGCTGACTGACACTCACCGTCTGTTTGTACCATGTCCGGTTGATGTAGAGGCAGACGCCGTGGACGACGAGGGCAATATAGACGATGACGAAGAGGTGATGGGAGTACCAGAACATGTTGAACCCGCTGAGCCTCCGGAGCGGGTTGCCCTCGCCGAGCTTGCTCCGGCGGAAACGCGGGTGCGCAAGCGTGTAGGCGACGGCCATCAGCACGACCATGATCACCCCGGTGACGCCCTCCACTCCACGCACGAACCACCAGTAGTCCGGGATCCTCGTCTGCCCGAAGTAGCGCTTCATCGGCTCGTACGCCGCGTCGCTGGCATGGAGCAGACGCGGGAAGTCGCACGTCAGATGCGACACCCCGTGCAGCGCCACGCCGACGGCCACGCCGCCCGCCACCACCTTGTGGAAGTTGATGTTGTCGTTGAACGGCACGACGGCGCCGAGCCTTGTCCGGGACCGGAGCCAGGTGACGGTGTTGCGGCACACGGGGAGGAGGATGAGGGCCATGTTGAACTTGGTGGTCTCGGCGCCGCCCTTGGCGACGCACACGCAGTAGCCCATGACGTCGAACGTCGGGTGTCGCCGGTACGCGGCGAACTTCCACGAGAAGAGGCCGGCGTTGATGGCCAGCCACAGCGACATCACCCACACGCGTTTCCAGTTGTCCTCCAGGAAGTAGCGCGCCGCCGTGACGCCGCGCCGGAGCGGGTTTGCGCCCCGCGCCGGCACCAGCCTCTGGCTGATGAGCTGGCTGATGTTTGAGCTGTGCGCCACCAGGCTCGCCGGCGCCTGAGAAGGGGGCAGCAGCAGCAGCGACTCCAGCGTGGCAATCTGTTTTCCAGAAGAGAGTGGAGTTGCAGTGTCAGTGCCACCGAATTGCCGACAGTGTCGCATCCAATGAATTCCACTGAAAGATGACGGGTGAAAGAATGTACCTCGATGTATCCGAGCTGATTGGGGTCGAGCTCTTCCATGATGAACGCCGTGTACTCGTCGACGCGATCGAGGATATTGGTGAGCTTGTTCGCCGAGGCTGTCAGAGTGAGGACCTCTTTGAGCTCCTCTTCGGTGATCCGACCGTCTGCATTCTTGTCAACCCTGCAACAAGTAACTCCATGTCAACAAGTTTGATCCACATTCCAGAGTACAAGCAAACTTGGACTTGGAGATTGGATTTGAATCTGAAAACAACATACATGTCAAAGAAAGTCTGGAGCTTGGCATCAAAGCCTGGATCGGAGAGCTGCTCCCAGAACTCCCGGAGCTCAATCTTGGTCAGCACCTGAGCCACAATTCCCCGTCGCCGTGCAAGGGCGTCGAACATTTGTGCCGAGAATTCCTCTGAACCGACCATCCCTACAACACAAAAATTGGGAATATCGTTTCAAGATCGTACTAGTAGCAGCAGTGTTGCTCACTGACAGAAAACTGACTTTTCTTCTTCTTCTGAACCTGACACTTCAGAGTTCAGGGGAATGCAATACAAGAACGAGCAAGCTGCGAGTGAGAGAGTAGCTCACCGATGCACTGTCCGAAGCGTGACCGGAGGAGGAGCCCGTCGACAGCGAGGCGGTCGAACCGCTTCTCCACCTCCGGCCAGCTCCCCTGCGTGACCACGCTCTGGTTCAGGAACTGGAGGCCCCTCAACGCTTGGCGGGCGCCGGTCATGCTCCGGTCCAGCCGGGGCCGCTGCTGCTGCGCCACCACCGGCGGCGGCTTCGTCATGGACGCGATGCGCCTCAGCTCGGCCTTGAGCCTCGACGACAGGCCGCCGGGGCCGGGCGTCGGCGGCAGGAGCGCCGCCTCCGACATCTCGACGCCGCCGCGTCCTTGACGCTGTGGATGGCCACCGCGTCGCCGTCGCCCCTGACGTCGAGCGTGACCTCCAAGTACTCCTTCTCCTCCTTGAACCGCGTGCTCCGCCGGCTCGCGCTCTTGTACTCCGGCGGTGGCCCGCCATTGCCGTTCGCGGCCATGCCCGCCTGAATTCTAGTGAGCAATGCCTCGTCAAGAAGAAACACCAGCAGGACTGATCTGAAGCTCCAGAAAACAATTGTAGCAGAATAGAAAGGCGAGTGTTGTGAGAGCCAAGAAACCAAGAATGTGCAGGATATGTATATATAGACAGGCACACAGAACTGGAAGTAGTTGGTACGATTTGGTGAGGACACAGGTGTGATCATCTACTTGCGCTAGATAGATAGAGGAAGCATCCTGCTGGTCTGCTAGATTTTTTAAGGTTTGGTGACGGCACAAGTCAATAGGAGATGTACAGAGAAGGAAGGGAAACAGTGGGCGCCCCTCCAGCAATCCTGCCGCTGGTTAGGGAAGCCTTCAAAACCAGTGAATCCATCTACCTGTTAAACAATGGGGGTCTAGCTAGCTGATCTGATCATTGGACCCCTGCTTTTGAGGAATCCATCTACTAGTTTTGGAGGACTTGTGCATGCTAGGGCTCTGTTCAGAATGTAGTACAACGGCTAAAATTAAAATCATTGGGGGTGAGTCTATTCTCGTGCGGTTCTTGCATTGTGTCAATGTTTGAAACAGCCATCCCTCACCTTCAATAATCATATCATTTCAGGATAGGAATCTAGGATAGATGGTGCCAAACTTTTGAAAACGTTGGATATTGGTGTCTTTTCAAATGTTTAGATCTGGTGCGTGATGGCCGTATCGTGTGGTCTTCGCCACATATGTTACGATGGAATGGGTGACCAAAACTTCGTCTCTAGAACTATGTCATTGTTCAAATTCACACGTTTTTGCTGTATGTGCTGAACATAGTTGGTTTCCGTTTTACTATGTGTCTAGTTCCAAGACAGCTTTGCTGCACTAGCTATGGTGAAAGAAAGAAAGGGATAAACTATGGCAAAGGCACATTACACAACTCCAAGTGTCCAGGGTTGTTGAGGCGAGGCATGTTTTTGAAGTCCAGAATTCCAGCACAGCTGTACGGGCTTGACGCACACAGAGCCTAAACACTAACACCACAGCACGTTATATACCGCGGAAGAAGGAAACAACGGAAGCAGCAACGTGGAGTGGAGAAAACCACCGGCGGCCACTCTTTCTCTCTCGCATGTGCTGTGCTTCATGGTTTAGGCAACGGCATCATTGTATAAGGATTGTGGTGACTAGATTGGGACTATCAGACACCTTGGGAGAGGGCATATAATATCTGTACAAACATCTGAAGCAACTTGGTAATAGCAAATGTGTGACCGTAAATAAATTCAGCAAAAAAAAGTGTACCAGTAATATGCCAGTTTTGTTCTTGTAAACCTTTGGTCGATTTGAGTACATGTCAAGAATATGATGCCCAGTTTTGTCCTTTGAGTTTAGTCCAAAGAATGTAGCTCTCCACTTAACACCAATATATATGTTCTCAAATGGATCCAACAAAGGTATAAGCGGAAACAAAAAAATGAAGACTGATCTAGCTCAAAGTGTTACAGCTCAAGGTTATGATGCCGACGTGATATTAACATTGATGCCTGTGATATAACAAAATTAAAGTAGATAAACTGCACAATGCTAACCAGCTCACTCGAGTCTGTTGGTTCATTCGGGGAACTCTGACTATCATTTTGCTTGTCCAGTACAGCAACAATGCTGTACCCCAACACAAAAAAAGAAGGTACAGGGATGCACTATGAGTTAATCTAGTTTGGTATACGTGGTTTTTCCAGCGACTGGATCATTGAAAATTTATCAGCTGTAGTAGAGAGATGCGAGACAAATCAGCGAGTCTGTTAGGAGAAGCCCAATCGCATCAAATACATATTTTGGCGCAAACAAACCCCAGACCTGCAATGTTTGAAAGATAACTAGTGTCACGTCCCAAAGCGGCGATACTAAAAGCGGCAACTATTGCTGGGTCAAATTTACCATCAAGTGACGCCTTTGAATAGTGACACATATGATTGTAATTGTAGTGGTGATAGCTGTAATTAGGCCATACATCAACTGAACCTGAGTTTGACACATAAGATCAGATGTCATGTGGATCAACAAGCAAAGAAACATGTGATAGCTGTAAGGAGTTCTGCAATGCATGATTCAGTATTCCAGTTTATGGTTAACACTAGAAAATCCAGATTATTATTTATAGTTCCAACACTGTTGTGTCTAAACAGTAAATACTGACTGCCCACATTAATTTTCCTAGATATGCAACTTTTCTGTAAAAAAGGAATATTTACCTACTGAATTATGTTCCTATATTTCTGCCAGAAAGCACTAAGGAAAAAATTTCAGTACCTGTATTAGAATATTGACGGTGACATCCTTCTCCTTGCTTTTCTTGGACGCAGTATTATAACCGTGGATGGCAATAAATGGAAGACTAAGAACTGGCAGGATGTGAGAAACACCAAAGGTATCAATGGAAAGAAGAATCCCTTGACGAATGATATGGAAATGATCAAACCTGTGAAATATGGAATTGCGACAAACATCAATTACATAAAATGCAAGGAATATTCTTTTATTCCAGTCACAACAGTGTTATTTGGAACATAATTATACTCACCCAATGAACGCAGCACCATAGCGAAGGCCATCAAAGGTACACCTGAAACGTATTCTTTCTTAGCAAGAATGCATTTTTACCCATCACATCTAACAACGGAATTGAATCACCTTAACAATAAGCTTAATGCCCCCAAAAAACAATAAGCTTAATGCCCCCCAAAAACAATAAGCTTAATGCCCCCACGCCCATAAAACAGCAAGGATAAATGGACATGACTTATCTGATATCTCTCGGACCAGTAAACATAGTACATGAAAAAAAAAACCTTACAAGACAGAAACATGAAACAAAGTAAAACAACGGTTTAAACGCATCGAACGATCAAGGATCTTACCAGTGACCAGTCAGATAAAATAGACAAACTGCAAGAAGGCTCCACTGTGTTACCGATACATGGTTAGCAAAACAACTCCCAATTATGTCAAGTTTCAAGTCTTTCTGATATTTCTGCTGTAAAGTCATTATACACCAAGCTGCAAAATAATTAATTAAAATTTCAGATGCTATGCTTCCTAATGAGGATATAAAAGGAAAAATACTCAAGTTGTGCCTCAAGCAGTACATGCCGAATTCTGAGAATAGAGTTAGTTGCAAAGTACCTCCAGTGATACAAATTACCGCCACAAAAGAACCTTGCCTCCCCAACAACATCAAGATAGTCGGGCTCCATGAGCACAGCATGGCAGCTGATAAACTAGTTATCCTTTTGTTCAATTTCAAACAATCGACTGGGCCAAACAATCGGCAAAGTACAGATACTGTCAGTGAGGAAGCTCCAATAGCATAAACAAAGCGAGGAGCTAATCTTATTCCAATATCTCGAACAGCTTTAGTATGAGACAACCAAGTACTTTCAGAAGCCCAATGATTTGCTATAAAGGCATAGCTCAAGATGGTACCAGACATAATAAAGTACTTCAGGAACCTCTCGTGGATTGCATAGGTGATGAACTTCAATACACTGTAGGCCACCAAGGCAAGAGATATGATGGGCAATATAGCCATGAAGACATTGCAAAAACTGGAACCAAACACGTCACAAATAATGCTCACTGGATGATCTTTTGTGGCCGTTGGCCCAGCAATTTGTTTTGACATACCAAACTCAATTCCAAATCGTGTACAAATATTTAGAAGAAGAAAAACAAATTCCTACAAGTTAAAAAAGTAAAAGTTAGAAGATAAATGATACAACCAACAGTAAAATAAGAATCCAAATGAACAGGAAAATTCGAGCAGCAATTAATAAGGTAGGAATATTAACTTCTATGCTGAAGTTTCCGTTCGTGGCCGAGTGCCACACACCAGCAATGCAACTCGTGGCCAAAAGAAAGTTTGCAACTCTACCTTCTGTCACTGCATGACAAGAAAACAGCTTCACGAATCAGTAGAAACAAAAGTAAGTGCAAAATGTACAATGACAATGGTATGTCTGATGAGCTCACATATATAGCTGTTAGATAGTAAACTCGCTGCTCGAATCGCGACCAATGTAAAAGCAAAGGATAATATGAGGATGACCCTTGAACTAGCACTTTTCTGATCTGATGGTTGACATACAGCGTTTAGCTTCACAAGTACGTATGCCTGAGTGATAACTGACAGTATCATAAGTATAAGACCGATGCCCATCAACCATAAATCAAACTCCGTCCAAGCAGAGCGAGCAAGCTTTGCAAAGCTTTCCAAGAAGCTAGAGTATGCATCAATTTGCAATTGCAGATCAGAACTTGCACTCTGCTTAAATTCTTCCCCCCTAGCTATTTCTGATGGACAAGTAGACTTCAGAGCCTCTGACCAGTTTGACTGAGCTTTTGAATACAAGTCCTCGACATGGTTCAGGTATTCAGCCGAAAATCCAATAATAGAACTACCCGAATATTGATCAATATATCTCTTTACCTACAAAGGACAGATTAAGATCAAAGGAGTAGTACCAGATCAGCATATCTGGAAATCCTGTTCATATTACCTGCCAACTATTTACACAAAGGGCTTCAGCATATCTCCTTTTCCATGCTTCTAGGTCATTCTGCGGCGTACATGCTTTGATATCCATCTTTTGACTATCCCATGTCCAGCACTGAGAGCATATAATTCTGGGTTTACACGTCCAATGCTAGATATGGCAAAAACAGACATACTTCAGAACAGAGCAGCAACAAACAACTGAAGCATATCGATTATGCACCATGTTAAGTGTACATACCTTCCAAAAGGAAAAGGTATACCAAGTAGTGCTGATACAGTTACTGCAAAGTCAAGCTGAAACCAAAAAAAACTAAGCAATTTGATAAAACAGAACATCCATATGACAGGAAATTCTAACTGACCTGCTGCATAGTGCTGATGCACACTTCATTCCCATGCTAGAATGGTAAACCACAAGCAGAAAGGGAAATAAATCATATTAGTATTCTATTGCTAAATGCACAGATAGAAGCTGACTATTACAAAATAAATTGCAAATAACAAAAAAATAAAGGCGATGAACTAAATATGAACACCCCTAGCATTGCCTCTATCCTACTTAAATTCCATCAACTGTACAAACCTGTGTAATAGATAACTCTCTATATAATTGTAACTATCCCACCGCGCTACAGGGCTATGACTACAAGCATATGCTTCGCGTAATATACTTCAAACCCATACATAACCCAGTTGATTAAAGACAGTATGCATACTTAATTTCTCACAGAATGTCATATGTCAAACCCAAAATGGAACAGTAAAGAACAAAATATGGCAATAGATGTACCTGCCTATGTGTGATTTTATCTTTCTTATAAAAATTAAATTTAGGTGATAAAAGGGCAAAGGAGGATGTCGGCTATAAAAACTAATAAGATAATGAGTACCAGATGAGAAGGTCACTCAATTTATCGGTATAAATGAAATGTACCAGATCAAAATTGCATGAATTTTCACCAAGAATAGATAAAACAGCATCGGGTGGTGTCTTTGGACTCCATGCAAACAGTGATGTTTCAACCTGCAATGGAATTCCATTAGTTCAGATAGTTCTGCATTGCAACAAGAGCAGAAAACAAGACAAATCACCTCTTCAGCAGTTCCTCCTCCATGGTCACCATTTAGGGTTTGGCCATGATCTCCCATTACGAGTAGTAAAGTATTTTCATGGGGACCACCAGGTGTTGATAGACTTTTCAACGTGTCAATTACATTCTACAGAAGTAAATGAGGGAAATTTTAAAAATAAAAACAGAATTTAGGATCATGTAAGAGATAATGTCTCCTAGATAAAAAAAATAGCTCAAAAAACAGATATATACTAATAATCTAATATACTGCTCCCTCTGTTCCGAAATACAGTATAAGATGTTTTAGCTTTTCTCAGTTTTCTCAGATTCGTACGCACCTAGACGAGTTTTAGTGTAATATTCGCTCATTTTAGTGTGTATATAGTCCACATTGCAATATCTAAAACATCTTATAATTAGGAACGGAGGGAGTATGAGTGAGGCAACTGACCTCTAGGATTTGATTGTATTGCTCCAATTTCTGGATCATTGGGGTAGAGTCAACACCAAATATATGCCCTGCATGGTCCTAAAGAAAGTTGATCCCATGTGCTTCTAGTTCCAGAAAGAAAAGGATCAAATGTGCAAGTGAGTGCCAAAAGTGAAGACATAAGAACTTACCACACCAAGGAAATGTGCGATGAGAACATCCCAATCATTCTCATGCAATGACGGAAGCAAGTGCTCAATAACACCATTGTCCACCTGATACACATAATTTGATTAGTAATTCCATGGCAATTAAATTGAAGGAAAAAATAGCTCATCAGAGAACAAGGAAAAAATGGTACCGAATAGATAACATACTGTGTCAAGATCTTTGACATTAAAAGAAGGGTATGGAAATGACTTGTTGAAGTGCTCCGGGTATAACTGTGTCCATGTATCATCTCCCATCATGACAACCCTCTTTCCGTTTTTGGCCAGCTGATTGAGCGATACGAAACAAAAGCAAACACATAACGTCATGGCTAATCTGTTCAGAGTGAGCTACATTATGTTACTGAAGTTGAATGTAAGGTGCAAGGAACCTGATGCATTATATTGTCTTCTACTATTGCTGGAGCTCCAAAGCTGTTGCCGACATCGATAAAGGTAGGGAGACCACCCGTTGTGAGAGCCTGAGCATTGAGTATTGCAGCAAAGATGGTGAGACCACTAACCACTGCACTAAGTTACAACTACGTTTGTATTGCATTGAGGTGTGCACGAGATAAGAGTTTTTTAGCGTAACATCAGTGCTGAATGTATAACATGAGATAAATATACACACGGCAGTGCTTATCACCTTCAGACGCTGAAGGCTGGTGGTCGGTGGGTCGGCGAGGGCTTTGAATATCCTAGCAGACTTCTTCTCGTCAGCTGCCAGCTTCTGCAGGACCTGCAGCTTGTCCATCCATGGCTGCTTCTCTGCAGCAAAATCTCAGGGTTTAACTCATTATCACCAGCTCGCAATGCTCTCGTTTTTTTTATCACTGCGTCGGAGTATGTAACGCTAACCCACCTTCGAAGAACGTACTCGGTGCCACGAAATCAAACCTGCAAGAGATGGCAGGAAATCTCTTAGAAATTCAGACCTGGGAACTGGGACGTCCAGGGCAGGAAAGGTGGGGTCGTGGGGAGTACCTGAGGGCGTCTAGTACGACGATGACGAGGCGGTCGACGGCGGGCGGGGGCCAGGAGGAGCACCCGGGGGAGACGCCGGTGCGGTCGTCGCGGTGGCTGTGGAGGTCCAGCTCGGTGCGGGTGAGTAGGAAGCCGCGCGTGAAGAGGTAGATGGCCAGCGAGTGGGCGGCGAGGATGGCGACGAAGAGCAGCGGCCACGAACGGCCCCAGGAGGCCGGCGGAGCCATCGATCGGCTCCGGCGAGGTCGGATCTGAATTTCTGAGTACTGTACCGGTGTGCTCTGGATCAGAACCGTTTGATGGGTGGTAGACGATAAGCGCCGACCCTCTGTTTTGCGATGGACGGTGCCGATGGGAGCACGTGAGGCCTTGTTTGGTACTAGGCTATTTTAGGGCATTGGTAGGGATAATCCTCTAGAGCTTGTTTGGCAACGAGAGGGAAAAGGAATGGGAGTTCGTTTCTAACTAGAAGAGGATGGCGCGCTTTGCTACGCCCAAATGTACTATTACGGTAATAAAAACATGACATGTTATTTGAGTAACATTAGTCGCTCAGATCAGGTACAAATTCATAATATTTTTACAGAGAACTATTGTAGGTGGCCAGGTATCAGCAGTATAAACCATATAATGCACAAGTATCAACTTTTAATTTCTTAATGTTCGTTCGAGGAGAGCCCTGCGCCTGGTGCATGGAGGAAGAGGAGTCATAGCGAGGCGGGAGTTGGTCGAGGTGTAGCTGGAGGCAGAACTTGCATGCGTCGCTCGTGCGCGTGCTTGTCGGGAAGGAGGAGGAACGGTGAGGAGGGGGTGGAGATGAGGGTTGCTCGGGTGGCTCGTTGGCTGAAGCTATGGACAACCAGGAAGCGATGGTGGCCGCGTGGGGAGGAGAGCAACGACAACCCTCAAGGTCGAATCCCTACTGTTCCTTTGATCAAAGGTGTTGAATTCACGGCCAAATCGATAAGCGTTGTGACAGAGCGGCAAGTTCGAGGCCAAAGCGATGGGAGAGGAGGCAGTGCGATTACCAGAGAAGAGGCGGGAGGGCAACATCAAACTTTCAATTACCAGTTGGCGTGCCCACGTTGCCCTTTTTCCATATAACAGCAACCCAAGTGTTGTATTTTGCATAACCTTTTTACATGAAAATATTGTAGGTGGCCAGTTATCTGCAATATAACCCATATAATGCAAAAGTAACAACTTTGAATTAATTTTCGAACGAGGCGAGCCCTGCGCCTTGTGCATGGAGGCAGAGGAGTCTTAGTGAGGCGGGGGTTGGTCGAGGTACAGCTGGAGGTAGAGCTTGCATGCGCCTCTCGTGCGTGTGCGCGTGCTTATAGGGAAGGAGGAGGCACGGTGAGAAGGGGAGGAGAGGAGGGTTGCTGGGGTGGCTCGTCGGCTTAAGCTATGGACAACCAGGAAGCGATGGTAGCCCCGTGGGGGAGGAGAGCAACGACAACCCTTAAGGTCAAATCCCTACTATGCCTTCGATCAAATGTTGTGAATTCACGGCCAAATCATTATAATTTTTGACGGAGCGCCCAGTTCGAGGCCAAAGCTATGGGAGAGGAGACAGCGCGGTCACAAGAGAAGAGGCGAGAGGGCGATATGAAACTTTCAATTAGCAGTTGTCGTGCCCACGTTGCCCTTTTTCCATTTAGCAGCAACCCAAGTGTTGTATTTTGCAGTATAAAGTGTTCTTTTTGGACTGCTCGAAATAAATTTGGAATTTTTTTACATTAATTACAGCTGTTGGAGAAACGTTTTTTTCCTCATATGTCCTAAAAATAGTTAAACCCTAAAATATATAAGTTATTGGAGATGGTATAAGAGAAGATTCGTGTGCGGTTGTTAGAAAATCCATCTCTAAATTTTGTGTGTTCAACTAAACCAACGGATATTATTATTCTGAACTCAATTTGATGTACATCAATATTTTTAGCAGGAACCAATGAGAGGCTGCCACGTGGCTCAACCTAGAAGCTCAAATCCTAGGGAGCTTAGATATTGTAGAGATTCCCAATCCCTTGGGCGAATTACCTGCCCCCCTCCAGGGAAGAAAATTGTGGGAATTTGTCCTTTTAATTCCCTCACAACTCTCTCCTCAACTCCCATTCCCTCTGGCCATACAACAGAATTTTAGTCTCGTGCTTCCCAATTCCCATTCCCTAGTCAAAATTACCTCCAACCAAACACGCTGCTAGTGTATTGGGTGAAACCCCAAACTTCACCCAATCCTTGGGATCAATCCACCACCCCTACCTAGTGGATTGAGTATTGAGAAAAATACACTAGAGTTTGGGGATTTGTGGGAAAATGTGGAGATAATACCTGTCCAATACACTAAAACCAAACGATGTTTTGGGATATATGGGGATTCACGGGTTTGACCGGGATAATCCCCACCAATCCCCTAAAATACAATAGTACCAAACAAGGCCTGAAGGGGATGGTTCTTTGCGGGGTTTGTGCAAAATGGTGGACGTGGATTGAGGTGGGCGATTGGGAGGAAAATTTTCAGTGTTACTCTCTCGGATAAAACGAAGCTCGTGAACAGTTTCTATATTGAGTGAATTCGAAATTTGTTTTGCAATTTGTGCAGGGTCTTGTGTAGTAAATGTTCAAATGTAAAAACATTATGAAGTAAATTGTGGCGGAACATCTTCACATTATATGAATGTATTCATAGAGTCGTTATGTGGAAAACCGTCACTTCTTTTTGTCTTTTTACATAGGCCACAAAAAATGTCGGTTTTGCCTGAAACGATTTTACGAACACGTAGGATGTTAACATCTATTTTTTTACATTTATAAATACATTTAAACCTGGAAAATCATAATTCCATATTGCCTTGCAAATCCTCCTAACTGTCCTACTGAACATGTTCTTGCTAAGAAGAATGTCCATGTTGTGGCAATTCCACCCATAAGGTATTACTCCTACAGCACGCCCTTGTATAGTGCTCAAGGTTTCAGACTGAGTAGTACGAGCAATTCTTAATTTGTTACGAGCTCGAACAATAGATTCCATAAGTTCTTTCCAATCACAGCCGCTGAATAAAAACATTAGACTGGAGGCCCAAACAAAATGAGTGTTTTAAATAAATGATTCATATGGACCCGGTGTCAACATGCCTCGCTGTTATTGTGAAATCCATTGTTTAAGCTTCTATCCTATTTTAGATTATGATGAGCTGACTCGAAATCATAAACCGTCAAGGCGTGTCCTCCCAAAAAGGTGAAGTGTGTCGTGTCATATCACATGCCCAATACAATTACGTCGACTACCATCTAATTTTATCCGTCATCAAGCATTATTAGGTCCAATCCTCGTGAAGAACCGAGGGCAATGTCTGGATGGTTAGGGCATGATGATACGTTCAATACACTCGTCTTGTGGCTCCATGCCAGACTATCGCGAATATTGAGATTTTTTTTGGAGGAGCGGGGGGCCATGGCCCCCTGACATGCATATAGCTTTGCCAAGGATGACTATGGCTCTTCCCCTTCCAGCATCAATTTTTTAAGGACAAATCAAATTTTATACTTGTAAAAATGTATGAAAAAATAATAATTTAGGATAAGTATAAAGCACATGTCGTCGTCAAAGTAAGCATCAACTTTTTGCAATATCTAGTTGTTCCTCTATGTATATTCCCTTTTTCTAACAAATGTGTACCTTTATAATTAAGAAACGATGTTTCCATATTCCACACACAAGTTGTGGGACGAGGAACATAGGCGGGTCATCGAACAAAACATTAATTAGGTCAACTAGTTTCTATAGATCTAACTATAACATATGCCGCCTTGTTTCCTTTCCCGTGTACAGTGTGCAACAGGCATTGAATCGAACCCTGCCAAGATTGTTTGACCCTCATCTAGGAACGACATGCTTGTGACCCTTTAAAAATATATAAATAAAAACTAAACATACATACCGGTGACCTCCCGTAAGTACGTATGGTTGACCGAGCGAAGGTTTGCGTATCAAATTCCTTTACTGGTACAAACACGTTGAATAAAAAATGAGCTCCGACACAATACAATAGGAGCAGAAGAAAATGAGCGATGCATTAGGCTAACCGCTGAGACTTTTTGTCGATTCCTTGGTGTATCCTGCCAGTGACAAAATCTTGTTTCCGTACGGAATCTACAAGAATTATAAGGCAGATACAATCTAGTAAAGTTATAACTCACAACCATTGGAAGATATATCAGTTTCTCACAAGAAACTGCAAAGAGTTTTGATGATTACCAATGAGTGACCAACACATGCATGGAGCAACTAAAACTGCTTCAGCTGATTCTGAAGGTCCTGGTTGAATTTGAGCTTCTAGCTAGCTTTGACCATGACAAACTTTTGAAATCCCAAACCTTCAGTCAAAGAAGGATTCCATTATTATGATGTGTGCCATTGTCAGAATTATAGAATCAGAATCCTTGAGGTAACTAGTTATGGAATTTAGGCCTCAATTAAAGTAGATAGTAAAAATTTCTTCACTGGAATTCAATAGCAAAGAAAACAAGTAGAATATCTGAAGACACAACCTATTGAGTATCATGTTGACTAGTTTACCTGGACGTCACCAAGGTAACGGCCATTGTGGTTTCCACCAAAGACATACATCTTTTCCTGAACTACAGCAGCTCCATGATGTAGAACATAATTGCAGCCAGCATGTCGGAACTGAGGGCGATGTCTGAATGGTTAGGGTGTGATGATACGTTCGATCCACCCGTTGATCTTGTGGCTCCATGACGGACTCTCGTGAATATTGAGATGACTATTAGTGGCGGAGCTTGATGCCAATGGATTGGGGGGGGGGGGGGGGGGGGGGGGGGGGCAAACGGAAAATATAAATGTTTGACTATGGCAAAAGACTGGGGGGGGGGGGGGGGGCAGTGGCCCCCCTGAGATGCATGTAGCTCCGCCAATGATGACTATGGCTCTTTCCCTTTCCCGCATCAATTTTTGAACGACAAATCAAATATTATACTTGTAAAAATGTATGAAAAGGATTATTTCAGGATAAGTATAAAAGCACATGCCGTCATCAAAGTACACATCAACTTTTTGCAAGATCTTGTAGTTCCTCTATATATGTGTATTCCCTTTTTAAAACAAGTCTATACCTTTATTATTATTAAGAAATGATGTTTACATATTCCACACACAAGTTGTGGGATGAGGAACATAGGCGGGTTATCGAACCAAACATTAATTAGTTTCACTAGTTTCTATAGATCTAACTGTAGATGTGCCGCCTTGTTTGCTTTCCCATGGACAGTGTGAAACACGCATTGAATCGAACCATACCAATATCGTTTGACACTCATCTAGGAACGCCATGCTCGTAGTTTTGTATTGTTTTGTGTATCTTTTCATAATCATTGTATATTCATTAGGAAACGTAGGAATAAGAAAAAAAGGTAAGAATTGATATGTCATGTATCCTGAATTTCTATGGAAACAAAACCCACATAAATTTTTCAAAAGTGTCGTTTGGATGCAGCACAGGAAAAACGTAGAAATTGTAGACACAAAAGAGATAAGAAGATTTGGTGAGACCTCATGTTAGTTTTCCTCGGAAGTTCCTATGTTATAGCCCATTCCATAAGAATTTCAATGGAATTTGAGATTCCTATTCGTGTGAATTTTTCTTTATAAAAATATGAAATAATACGTAACAGTTATACACTCAATATATTGTGTTAGCAAAAAAAGTTAAATATTCAAACAAACAAGTAAGAAAGGTAGGGCTAAAAAGGAGTATTCTGCGCATCCAGGGAATCGAACCCTGGTCAGTACCGTGGGAGGGTACTATGATACCACTACACCAGATGCGCTTGTTCTTGTTGTTTGATTTCTACACGTTTTATTACAGAAACCCCTTAAGCCTTAGCACCTGCGCAGCAACAAATCCGGAACAGGGCCCTCAAGAAGAAGCCAATAAAACAAGTACTAACAAGCATTGTACATTTGGTGCCGGTATGTACATGTATTGTTTTTTTTTTTGAGGGATCAAGTATTGTTCTCCTTAATTGTAATACCAGATATGTGTTTCTTAGAAAGAAACCAATAAACAAGTATAACAAACACTGTACGTTTGTACATGATCAGGTGCTTCAACTAATCGATTTACGAGTGCAGAGGCACACAGAATGCAGTCAGCAGCCACCATTGCCGCCGCCGCCGCTGCTACTCAAGTGTGCGGTTTGTGTCTCGTCATTACAAAAGGCGCATGTGGTTTAAAAAGTCTCTTTTGGCACAATTCTGGAGAATTCCCTCTTTATCTCGCTTGCAGGGCTCCAGACCAAGTCGGCACCGTGCATTATGAAACTTCACCGGCCTTCGGTTCCTCTCTGCACAACACAAGCAGTTCGGAGATTACGGTCAACTGCAAAGAGCTAGAGCGAGAAGATACAGAAATGCATTATGTTGCTCTTACAGAACTACGGGGAGCTAGCCTGTATAGCTTGTACTAGGTGTTAACAGATATAATCATGTACTAACTATACCTTAGCATTGCTACCTCCACATTTTGTTAGCAGAGAACATGACTCTTCCTACAGTTCAGAAGTAAAGGAGGAAACATAAATAGTTTTGCTCAGGTGAGCACATACACAGTCCATCTCCTTACAGTCCCTAAATTTGCTCCCTTCACATTTTGTTAGCAAAAAACTTAATAGTAGGAACAAAACACACATTCAAAATTTCGGCCAATTTTTCATCTGGTTCGCCACAGAAAAGAAAGGTCAAGTGAGGCAACTCAATCCATTCATCCCATAGGTCTGTTCTCCAAATTCGTAGAATAAGAGGTGTTATTGAATTACGAATATCCAGACAAGCCTGTTAAGCACACAAAGACCAGTTCCACGCACTATAATCTGATTCAGTATTTGTATTACAAATCATAAACATAAATTCATACAGAAATAGTATAATAGTCTATATTCATAGTTTGATTATACGGATCATTTTGTATTATCGTCATGGCAGAACAAAATAATGTGAGAATTACACAGATAGAATGTAGTCTTCTTAGACAAACATACATCTTCAGCATAATAGCAACCAAGAATACATGCCATATTAATCATGTCGTGCTATACTTCAATCAATATAGGCAAGGCAATGATCAAACACAAACTCTAAACAAGCACTAATTTTCATTGATATCCTGGAAATGCTGGCCCCATGGGATGAACTACAACGCAAATCTCGTGCACACCAAAAAAAAACTTCTCCGGTTGTCGGAAACACTCTTTTACATGGAACCAGGGGTACAAACTACTCTATACCCCTTGTACGAAAGAAATCTATTTTACTTGCACAAAATGACTTTTATTGATGAACATACGAATACATTGCACTAATACCAATAGAGCGATGAGTTCATCAGCCCACAAGAAGAGCTCAGGAATCTGCCTTGGACGTTGCCTCCATTCTCCCGGCAAGAAGCTTCACCACATACTTTCCCAGTATATCAGCCTCAAGGTTGACCTTATCCCCGACCTTCTTCTTCGGCAGCACAACATTGTCCTGCGTGTAGCGCACAAGCATGAAGTCGAACCAGCCGTCCTCCTCATTCACATTGACGACGGTGAGGCTGGTCCCGTCCACGGCAACAAACCCCTTGGGCACGAGCAGGCGCAGGATCTCCGGCGGCGCTCTCACGGTGACCCAGATAGAGTCGCCCTCGGGCCGGAACGCGGCGATCTCGCCGGTGCCGTCGACGTGGCCCTGGACGAAGTGCCCGCCCATGCGAGACGCCGGCGTGAGCGCGCGCTCGAGGTTGACGTCGTCGCCCGTGGCGCGTTCGCCGAGGGACGTGCACCGGAGGGTCTCCGGCGCGACCCCGAAGGTGAGCGTGGAGGCCGCGGCGTCGATGGCCGCCACGGTGAGGCACGTCCCGTCCACGGCCACGCTGTCCCCCAGCTGCGTCCCGGCGAGGAGGTTCTTGGTCTCGACCTCGAGGTCGACGCCGGGAGCGTCTCCACCACCGCCGCCTGGAGGCGTGGGCGGCGGGCCGATGCGGCGCACGCGGCCGACCTCCTCGACGATCCCGGTGAAGAGGGAGCGGACGGGGATGTGGGAGGATGACGGGGAGGAGATGCTCTTGGGGACGGGGGAGAGCGAGAAGCGCAGCGGCGGGATGCGGAGCACCCTGGTGGAGGCCGCCAACAAGGAGGCGAAGGGGAGCTGCGACGAAGGCGCGGGGCGAAGGCTCGCGCGTAAGATGTGCGGGTGGCAACGGACGGCGGCCACGGCCGCGGCGGCGGTGGGCGGCGGCGCCATGGCTGGATCGGGGAAGATTTAGGATGTGGTTACAAATCGCTAGCCAACTACCAGCACGTTGATGCTACGTATTCCGCGAAAATACGTAAACGATTCACGATTACGTAAACTATCGCCTCTGAAAGTCCGGGCCCACAAGGCGAGCAGAAACAAATCCAAGGTTTACCAATCCCCACGAGCCGCGCCATTTCCCTCCAGCTTCCGCCGCCGCCTCCCATTTCCGGCGACGAGCAGGCAGACAAGCAGATCTAGCGATGGCCTCGGCGGCGCCGGAGGCTGAGAAGAAGGGCGAGGGGGTGGAGGAGCAGGAGCAGGTCGTGAACCCGTGGGAGGTGTCGGCGGGGAAGGGCGGCATCGACTACGACAAGCTGGTCGACCAGTTCGGCTGCCAGCGCCTGGACGCCGCCATCATCGACCGCATCGCGCGCCTCACCGGCCGCCCCCCGCACCGATTCCTCCGCCGCGGCCTCTTCTTCGCCCACCGGTGCCGTGAAAGAAACCCTACCTTTTGCTCATTTTTTTCTCAGGCGGGGTAGGAGGTGGAATCGCTAACAGATTTTTTGTTGTTGTTGCAGGGATTTGAACGAGATACTGGACCTGTACGAGAAGGGCGAGAAATTCTACCTCTACACCGGGAGGGGGCCCTCGTCGGAGGCGCTGCACCTCGGCCACCTCGTCCCTTTATGTTCACCAAGTAAGAATACTTCATTGATTCACTGTTGTTGTTTATCTGGGCAATGCTGCGGCAGGAAGCTGCGGGGACTAGTGAAATTGATGTTCCTCCGATTTGGAGCCAATCCTTCGTCTTTGTAATAGTTTATGTGTTGAATCATGTATCAACAAAATAATGGAATAAGTTGCTGGACTTGTGCACAGAAATAGTAGCGCCTAAATATGCTGCACTTCATAGTCCTGTTTATGCTCTTTACTATCTGTGTACTGTCTAACGTTGCCGTATCACTTCTCACCTAAAGAAGTAACAGTTGATTAACCATAAGGATCTTTCTTCAGGTATTTGCAGGACGCTTTCAAGGTTCCTCTAGTAATACAGCTAACTGATGATGAGAAGTTCCTGTGGAAAAATTTGACTGTTGAGGAAAGTAAAAGGCTTGCTTTTGAAAATGCAAAGGACATTATAGCGTGCGGATTTGATATCGATAGGACTTTCATATTCTCTGATTTTAATTTTGTTGGCGGGTAAGATTACTTTCTTAAATCTTCACTCGATTGATCTTCCACCTTGTAAATTTTAGCTTAGTTATTTATGAAAAGTTAATAATCCTCTTTTCTTTTTGGCAGTGCCTTTTACGAAAACATGGTTAAAGTTTCCAGATGTGTGACGTATAATAAAGTGAGATCTGTTAAATTAAGAAAACTATTTATTGACACAAGGGAGCTCAGTTGCTTCCGTTCAAGCATTAGCTTCTGCTAATATAGTTTGCTGTGGAAACAGGTTGTGGGAATATTTGGATTCACTCCAGAGGATCACATTGGAAAGAGTAGCTTTCCTCCTGTGCAGGCAGTGCCATCATTCCCTTCTTCATTTCCCCACCTCTTTTCTGGCAATGACCAACTACGGTGCCTGATACCTTGTGCAATAGACCAGGTAAAAACATATTTTTGGAACAATTAGCATATCCAACACAATTGGTTATATACGTGTTTGCTGGCATGCCTATAAAGTATCATATATCTGGTAGCACCCAAATCAAAACGTTCAGCAAGTTTTTGTGCTTTCCAGCACTTAACCTCAATTAATATTGTCCTGTCACTGTATTTAAAATATGGATATGCTTAGCATCTCTGATTAATATTGTTCATGACTTCTTTCTTGAGTTTCAACTCCTCATTCAATTTATTTTTCCTTCTTCCAGGATCCTTATTTCAGGATGACCCGTGACGTTGCTCCAAGAATTGGTTATCAGAAGCCATCACTGATTGAATCTAGATTTTTCCCTGCTCTTCAGGTAAACTTATTTTCCGAGGAAAATGGATTTAGAACTTATGTCTTCACTTGTTATCGACCTTAGTCCACAAGTAGTTCGGGTAGTGCTCTGAGGTTTATTGAAACTTCTGTTTATAATTCTTGTCTAAAATGTAGAACAACTAACTTGATCCACAAGTTGAATTACATCAAAAACTCTTGAGCGAACTACAATTCTATTTTGCTAATTGAACTGTACTCTGGTTAGACTTTTTAAAAGATCAATCGTATCCAACATGGACACTTAGACTCTTCTACTTGATCCTACACCATTCCGATTATGTTGTGCAAGGCTATTACTGTTTTTGGCCAGCACGACCGCTGCACATAGAACTCTTCATAGAAGTTCAATATGGCCACAAAAAAGAAGTTTATGCATAGAGGCACAACACAAATCTCATGTCAGTACGTTGATGATCTGAAATTCTTCATGTAATGCCAGTCAATTTAGTATTTACAGCAAAATGATTTCTTACATGGTTACATAGAAATAGTATATTAGCATATATTTTGAGTTACAACTTACGGGTAATGCAATATATGCGTCCCACATTTGTAAAGTATTGTTATTTGTAAAGTTATGTTTGACCCATTCTTATGCGTGCATTAACTAGCGCAAGCAAAGTAAGTCATTTTCTCTGGTAAAAGTGCAACACCACTTCGCTTCTAGTTATTTTGTGTACTTGCTATTTTCTCATTCTAGCTGTTTTTGAACTTGACAAGACTAAACTTATTATGGAGCCCATGTGTCATGTATTTTGTTACTTTCTGTTATGGATGAACCTAACTTGGATTTCATTACTTTACATTTTCCTATTTCTCTTTTACAGGGCGAGAACACGAAAATGTCAGCTAGTGATCCAAACTCTGCGATATATGTTACAGATACAGTTAAAGAAATAACGACAAAGGTATGTATTTCCAACAATTACATGTATTCAGTTGGACCTATTTTGTCTGAAATGGTAGCTAGATTGAGCCAAACATGGAACTTTTAGCCTGTAGGCTCATTGTTCTATTTACTTAATCACTATTTTCCAGGTGAATAAGTATGCCTTCTCGGGTGGCAGGACTCGGTAGAACTCCATAGAAAACTTGGAGCTAACCTCGAGGTACGTTTTTCCCTGTTATTTTGAGCACTTTTTACTAAGAATGTATTAGTGTAGGTAGCAAGTAATTTTAGTATATGAAGAAAAGCTACCAATTACACCAAACATGAAGTAATTTTAGTATATTAGTCAGCATCTTTATTGAGTTTTGTCATTATTGGAGCCAATAATATTATATTCAATACTAAAATGTGCAACATTGTGTCCTGGAATAGCCAACAATATTGTATTTAACACTAAAATGTCCAACACTCTATCCCTGCAATATTCCTGGAATGTGATGTGCTCCTTACGTAAGACAAAACCAATGGGCTAACTGTGATTGACATTGATGTATTTAGGTGGATGTCCCAATCAAGTACCTGAACTTCTTCCTCGAAGATGACGATGAACTCGAGCAAGTAAAGAAGGTAATATCACAAGTTATGCTGCATATAATAAACTACTACTCCCTCTGTTCCACAATGTAAGCCTTTTTAGCAAACTAAACTAGCTTGCTAAAAAGGCTTGCATTGTGAAACAGAGGTAGTACTTGATATATCTCATCCAGTTATTTTCCTTAATTAAACTGTGCTAATTTCTGAAACTCAATGTCAGGATTACAAGGAAGGAAGGATGCTGACTGGTGAAGTGAAAAAGCGTCTGGTTAAGGTTCTATCTGAGATGGTTGAAAGGCACAAAAGAGCTAGAGCTCTAGTTACTGATGAGGTATGCAAGACTAGTATTTGTTGTACTCCGCATACATTGCATTTGCTACATATTAGGAAGCGTGTAGACGCGCCCATGAAGACACACAAACACTAAACAAATAACCACCGATACATGCTTAATGAAATGCGTGAATGATGTATCATCTTCAGCAGATATATGTCTTGCCTTGATTTTAACGATGTCCTGTTTATGCAGATGGTTAATGCGTTCATGGCTAGAAGGCCTCTTCCCAACATGTTTGGCTAAGCATGGGGGCGAGAAGATCATTCTTGTTCTATATGGACTAGCAAAAGTGCCCGTGCGTTGCAACGGGGAAAATAGATAAATCTGTACTTAAAGAATTGAAAAACTATTTACCTCTCAAACTATTTTATGAGTAACAAAACAATACTGGAAGCACTCAAAATGTACCAAGGTCTTTCTAAAGGAAAAATTGAATTCTCAAATAGAAAAGTGCATGGGCCTCTTCTATTGCAGGATCGCATGTGATTTACAATTGTTCTTGTCAAGTTGTAGGTTAAACATATTTGTAATGCATAGATCTCTTCCAAAACAAAGTATGTGCATATATGTTTACCAATGCATTTCGAATGTACATTTGATCAATCACCAAATTAATTGCATTTGATCTATCCCCATGCCACAGTGGTTCTACCACATACATTTCTTGGAACATATGACATGCATGGTACATAAAACATGAAGCAAGAAAGGAGAAGAACATGACATTAAGGCAAGAATTATTCCTATATTGTTTGCAAAGTTAGGAAACGAGTAGAAAGTAGGACAGTAGCAAGCATGAGGAAATAATCCTTACAGACCCTGCTCGTGCATCTGAAATCGATCATGCAGAAGGGTGGCATTACAAGGTACAGCCGTACACCAGCTAGGCGATCTCCCAAGCTCGCTCCTCATGGTGGTCTGAGCGAGCTGGATGATGGAGAGGATGGGTTCTCCACGCAGTACGAGTACGACGCCTGGTACAGCTCCACGATCTGCAATTTCCCATTCCATCCATGGCCGCCGTCAGAAACAAACAGAGACTTGAGAAGAAGAAGCAGAGAAGTTTCCCAATCCATCCATGGCCGCCGTCAGAAACAAACAGAGACTTGAGAAGAAGAAGCAGAGAAGGAAGTAAAGGTGGGACCTTGACGTAGAGGACGCCTCTGATCTGGATGGAGACGCTGTCCTTGGTGATGGCGGCCTGCTCCGGGATGGGGATGGTCTCCTCCTTGAGCGAGTGCCCGTACGCGGTGCGATCCACGCCGGGCACCATCAGGTGGATCCCTGAAAACAACGCCTGGAGGTACTTGCCGAACCGCTCCACCACGAACGCATTTTTCTCCGGCACGATGCTGACGCCCAGGTGCACCGGCGTGTTGGACGGGTCGTATCGGGACGGGTCGTCGCGGGAGGTGTAGGCGGAGGTGGCGGCGCCTCTTCTTGCCCCTGCAGCAGCAGATGCAAACGGGAGGTGGACGGAGGTGAGCGGCCAGCGCTGGGAGTAGAAGGCGCGGGTGCGGAGCTTGGAATTGGAGAGGAGGGAGGCAGGCGACTTGCACGGATCGGCGAGGAGACGCTCGCGCGGCTGGAGGCGGGACGGCGCTGTGCTCGAATCGGAGCTAGAGCAGCGAGAGGGAGGAAGGAAATAAGAGCCGTTGTGGCCGACGAAGAAGGCCGACGGTGCTCCGGACGAAGAAGACCTTCGACGGCGCGGGGCCACGGCGGAGATCCGGTCGAGGCCGGAGGCGATGATGGAGGAGGCCGTGGTGGCCTCGGCCTGGACGGGGCACAGCGGCGGCCTGGACGGGCCTGGAGGGAGGCGAAGGCCTCCGCCTCGTCGGCACCGGCGCCGCCATGGGTGGCGGGATGGGATTGAGAGGGAGAGGAGCAGAGAGGAGAGAGGAGGGTGCGGTTGACTCGGCGGTGGCAGTGGATGTAATATGTCCGAACAGCCATGGGCAAAATCGGAAAAAAAAAGGTTGGACGGGAAGAAGACTTACTGCCTTTATTATTAGGTATAGATTTTGTAGAGTTCCAGAAGCAGCACATGTTTCATGATTTAGTTGTCTTTGTCAAAGTGAACCTGGCTGCTCAATGGTGGCCACTTGATTTTGTAAAATCAGTATGATATGTTTATTTTCAAGCTTGCTCTATCCATGTACAAGACGGTTCTGTTTATGGGAATTAGAAGAGATATACAAACTTCAGTTGAAGCACAGCATCATCAAATGCTAATATTTTCTTTGTGTTTACCAGTTTAAGTACAAGTTTTCTCTTTGTATTTACGTCAGTTCTCCATTTGTGCCAATGGCTGTGTCTCAATACAAGCTACAAGCTCCTACTGTGTTGGGGAATATGTACAATCAAAACACTTGTATCGAATTGGAGAATTTTGCGGCTAATAACAGGAAGCTGCCAGTAATTTCTTAGTCATCCAATAAAACCGGCAAATAGAAATAAAATATGCCCCTGATAATATAATACTATCAAGTTTCACTAGTTCTTGGTACAGTTGATCATTTGATCCCACAGTCTGCTACCATTCTGTTCCTTTGCAAAAGAATTTAAAGTTTTTTCAATATAACCATCAGCATTGGCCTCCAAAAGGAATATGATCAGAAGCGACCAAAAAAGAAAGAATGCGACCCTACAGAGGAGCCCCTGCTTCAACGCTCGTCTCCATACCACCTCCGGAAGCCCACACCACCGGGCTTCTTGTTGCTGCCAGAAGCTAATTTGTCGGATCCGCCGCCCCTTTCGCTCTGAAGCAATTCAAACTCCTTTTCAAGAGCCGCCATCTTCTGCAGCCGTTGTTGAATCTCTGAAACTTCATTCTGCCAATTTGGCAAAGGGGGAACATATCATCATCATTTCAGTCCCAAGAGAGTAATGCCAAAAAGGAGTATCCTATATCCTTATCCGACCAATTCATCAAATCCTAGAACATGGATTTTTACCGTTTACCAAAGAACTTTCTCCTACCTCGAGCTTGGTAGCCCTCGCTGTTTCGTCCAACAGTTGATCGCGAACTGAGTGGAGTTCCTGCATAGCAAACAGCACATAAACTTGATCACAAAAAGCTTAAAGCAAGTTGTTTCTTGTAAACAAGCGATCCTCGTAACATACACAATTGTTGCTATTTCCTTTTGAACCTATTGAGACTCCAATTCAAGCATCAACATATGAAAAATAGTACTGCTACAATGACGACATATAATTGTTATAGTGATTCAGGTATAATTTTCTGAAGCATAGAGCCTTTATTATTTAAACAATAAATCGCAGAAAAGATCTCTGAGTAAATTCCCTATGGAGATCATTATACATTTTTGGAACTACAGAGAAATGGACAGTAGAGTGATAACTTTAGCCTGCAAATAGATTCCCTGAAACAGTTAAGTGAGTGTGGTATAGCTTACCTTAGTAAGCTCCACATTTTTGTTCTCCACACCAGCTAGTTCATTCTTCAGGTGGAAACTCTGAATCTTTTCCCGTTCAAGTTTTTCTTCTAGCTGGTTCTTCTCATGCTTAACAGCTTGCACCAAGGTTTTGCTGACATCTTCTCCCTTGTTATTCTGAAAATGACATAGAGAGATCACGCTAACCGTGGTTCCATCAAGAAACCATGCGATTGAGATATTACCTTTTTTTCTTGAAGTTCTTCAATTTCAAATATGGGGCCCCTGCTAGAATTTGCTTCTGCTGATAAGGGGGTCATGCCATTCGATGACACACTTGGTCTGAAACTTGTCTTCAGAGCATAAACCTAGACAAAAAAAATCAGCTAAATATATAAAGATATGCATTAAAATAAACTGATGATGGAGAAACATGCCTCGTTGCTGTAACGTCCACTGTATCCTCCAAATGACAACAAAAAATCTTCTCCACTAATTGTGTGAAGTACTAAACTCGAGCCCTGTGGTAAAGGAGGTATGAAGATCAGTGAGAGCTTGGGTGCATAACATTGTAGAATCACAATTAATCGAGAATATAACTACATTTAGTGGTACGACCATGTCAACTTCACTATGATCAGATCCTGAAAGCTCATATAGCATTGTTTTCGTGAACCTAGTTGAAAAACTCGCAACTTGGACTTCGAGAACAAAAGGACACTTTCTTCATTTATCCAAATTGTTCACAGAGTTTCCAAGTAACTGTGGGTAAAATACATTGCAGTCACAAGTTGCAAGAGAAAGAAAAGTGCTAACCTCACTTGTAGGGGGCGCACGGCCTCCAAGACTAGTTACAACCGACCATACCAAAGTATTCATGTTAAGCACAAGTGTTTCTGGAACACCTGCAATGCATTAGCAACATGTGAGTGATAACAGTCCCGCGAGCTGCGTTTTAGAAAGCAAAGTGGAATAACCAATTATAGATGAATAGGGAGATACATTCATTGGGTTACCAAACAGATGAAATGAACGAGCACAATGTAAAAAATCAAAATGTTTCAATCTTACCTTTCTTACTATTACCACCACCAGTAATAAACCAGTTATCCCCAAAAGTTACACCTGCATGCCCCGCTCTTGGTTCTGGAGTTATACCATGCTGCTCTGGTCTTGACCATTCCATCTGCAATTAATAGGCAGGTTATCGATTTGGAATTGCCAATGCAAAAATACCAGCTCTGGAGAGAAGTCTTACTGTCTCCATGTCAAGGAGATATAGATCACTGAAACATGTAGAATGAGACCCCCCACCAAATATAAAGAGATACCGGTCTGCATAGCATGCAGCAGCATGCTCTGACCTTGGAGAAGGAGGGGTGCCCCTGCAACAAAATAATTTTAAATAGTTATGTATTAATCCTGCACATCAAAACAGAGCTGGATAATGCATTAACTGCTGTAGCCTTTTCACATAATTTTGAACTTTATATCTTCACATATACATGTGAGGTCCTCGCCTAATGTGGATCACAAAAATTAAAATCTTCCCAACAAAAGAACTTTCAATGCTGTTTGTAAAATTGTAACAAAAGCGGTTAGATCATCCAAATAAAATCCACATAACGTTTTGGCAATTTTAACAAACCAGACCCTTTTTTTTTGTATCAATCCAAGCAAATACACATAACTTACGTGCTCTCAAATTCATCCCAAGTCATGGTCTCGAGATCAAGAATGTGCAGGTCATTCAGAAGAGACCTCCCATGACCTTCACCTCCAAACACGACTAAAGTGTCCCCAACACGAGTCACTGATTGACCACCACGTGAGTTCTAAAAAAAGCGAAGTATCATGAGATATATATTGACCAAAAAGACAAAGCAACCTCCAGGAAATAGAGGTGTAAGCTTGCGACCCTTTTGAAAAATATAAATAAAAACTAAACATACATACCGGTGACCTCCCGTAAGTATGTATGGTTGACCAAGTGAAGGTTTGCGTATCAAACTCCTTTACTGGTACAAATACGTTGAATAAAAAATGAGGTCTGGCACAATACGACAGGAGCAGGAAAAAATAAGAGCGATGTATTAGGCTAACCGCTGAGAATTTCTGTCGGTTCCTTGGTGTATCCTGCCAGTAACAAAATCTTGTTTCCGTACGGAATCTACAAGAATTATAAGGCAGATACAATCTGGTAAAGTTATAACTCACAACCATTGAAAGATTTACCAGTTTCTCACAAGAAACTGCAAAGAGCGTTTGATGATTACCAGTGAGTGACCAGCACATGGAGCAACTAAAACTGCTTCGGCTGATTCTGAAGGTCCTGGTTGAATTTGAGCTTCTAGCTTTGACCATGACAAACTTTTGAAATCCAAAACCTTCAGTCAAAGAAGGATTCCATTGTTATGATGTGTGCCATTGTCAGAATTATAGGATCAGAAGTTGATCCTGAGGTAACTAGTTAAGGAATCTAGGCCTCAATTGAAGTCAACAGAAAAAAATCTTCACTGGAATTCAATAGCTAAGAAAACAGGTAGAATATCTGAAGGCACAGCCTGTTGAGTATCATGATGACTAGTTTACCTGAACGTCACCAAGGTAACGGCCATTGTGGTTTCCACCAAAGACATACATCTTTTCCTGAACTACAGCCGCTCCATGCTGCAGAACATAATTGCAGCCAGCAAGTCAGAACCAACAAGATAAAACAGTCCAGCACAAAATCAGAAGGTGACCAATCAACATATAAACACAAGTGAAGACCTTGTATCGAGGTTTCGGAGGCTGTCCGGAGACGGAGAGAGGCGTCCACTGATCGTACGCGGCTACAGAGCAGATTCCTTCCATGGTAACTTCCTTGTCCTGGATATCAGCCATCTTCAAATTCTCCACCACGACTGCTTTACGATCTTCCGATTCAGAAGGCACCGGCTCTTTTATACTCTAGCGAGATCAGGAAAAACAAGCATGGTAAGCATTGCAAATCAGTCGTGATCACGTAACCAAATGCCCCCAAATGTCAGCATATATCCCTGAAAAGCATGCGTCGCGACGCCAGAACCTGTCAGGCTCTCGGAACACAGCAAGTCTGATAATCAACAAACCGCAACAAACTGTTTGTGGATACATTTTGGTTGGCTACATATTTCGCCCCTGTGGCTGTATCCTGTATATAACATCTAAGAGTAAGATACCACGCAACTAATGATCCCGGCGGTTACGACAGGCGCTGCTCACTAGCCGAACGATGTTTTTCATCACTCGGCAGCATCGTTAAGCTCCAAGACACGACGCAGCCAGAACTTGGGTTGGAATCACGAGCTAGCTAGCACGCAGCCGAGCGAAGGCACAGCGATCACACGCATGTACTAATATAGTACTACTCTCGCGAGAGACTCACCGGCATCCCGCGCAGTCGGAGAGGGTAATCGGAGAGCGGGTGCGGCGATCACGAGCGCCCGTAGATCGCCCGCTCGCGTCCTCCCGGCCGCCGCGGGTTCAGGATCTGGGGGAGGCAGTAGAAGGTTCCGGATCTGGACGAGGCCGGGCGGAGTGGGAAGCTTCTAGAAGGATCGAGATCTGGCGGGGAAGAGACGGTGGCGCGGAAGAGAGACGCTGGCCCGCCGCTTTGCCTGCCGTGCCCACTCTCTCCGGCGACCCGTGAAATGGGAGATGACGACGGCAGCGGCGTGCCTCGTGAGTCGTGCAGATGTCGATTAACGGTCGGGATCGAAGCGACTACTACTGAATGAAGTTTCCTCCGCATCTGGTGGTGGGGACTGTTTGCTTCAGACTTCAGAGTGCATCAGTGATCTACATCAGAATATTTCTACTGCCAAAATAATCTCAAAATGTTTGCTTGCGGACGATTACCTGCCAAAATGTTGACTAGCCCAAATTTTGTCCATGAACAGTCAGTGTACATTTGAAACTTTTGTCCATGACAAAACTTTTGGACAGTTTGGGACAATCTTTGTTTTTTTTTCATGTAGGATAAGTTTAGCTCCAACCCAAAGAAGCTGACGCTTAAATCCCGTGGTAAAATAACACTGTCACGCTAGAACGAGTGTGCATCAATGCTGTTTTGTCAGACGAGCCAAACAACATCCGTATTTAGGAAAATGCAACCAAAAAAGCTACAAGAAAGGGGAAAATGCGGCCATCATCTTTATTTAGACAACATGGCATGTAGTGTTTACAATTTCCATCATACCTCAGTCCACAAGTCAGCAACAACAACAAGAAAGAAACCTATAAAAGACTAAGAAACTCGTCTTTCCACTTGTCCTCTTTGCAACTCATTCATAAACATGAGCGACGCGCTACGTTAGACAGCCTGCGGGATCACTCAAGGCTCCCGGTGCTCGTCTCTCTTTTCGATGCTTTCGTCCTGCGGCAGCGAGACGAATTGCACGATTCCTCGCACCACGGCGGCTTCTACTCTGAACCTCGAGGCGATCTCGTCCACGCTCATTGAGCCATGGTGGTTACCGGACTTTCCTTGGTACAGCTGAATGATTTCCTGGATGTGCCCGACGTGCAGGGTTCCTGGAGGTAGCTGTCTGTGCCCACCTTGCCCAGGTTCGGATTCGGATGATCTGACCTTTGGAAGAGGCCTCTTGTATTGCTCTACAATTGAAGCCTGCACACAGAAGCCTCTTATTAGATTTGTTTACCCCAAACAAAAGAAAGCTTAAACTTGATACGATGATTGTGTAAGTTCAGCTGTTTACAGATTTATGCAATAAAATAAAAGCATCAAAGGAACTATGGTATTTTAGCCCGGGAGAATAATGTAAAGTCAGACGACTTACTTCCCCCATTTCTGGCTTTCCCCCAGGCTTGGTAGTGATTCTCCCGACCATTTGCTTAAGCATGTCATCATAACTTGGATCACGCTCCACAAGTACACCATGGGTATCTTTTGTTGATGTTTTAACATCTGTAGTGCATTTTTAATAAATAAATCATCAAGTGGTAAACGGAAACATTGACCACAGCAACCTGAAACGTACTGCAAGTGCTTTGGTAAATGTCAATAGAGCTTGCACTGGGACTTCATCAAAATCAAGACTGTGATGTATCCCAATAACTTATTTATAAATATCTTAGTTATGGTTCATTTGGACCTAAGCAAAGAAGACACAATTGTTTTATATGGGGCATCAGGTCTTGACAAGCTAGGCTGTCAACTTTCACACGTTCTTGATTATGCTGGTAACATTTTACAACAGTTCCCGTGGCCAGAAAAATATGATAGGATCAGAGCGTATCACCATAGTTTATACCAGCTCAAATACTAAGGAGTCATACAGGAGGCTGTTCCTGTTTGAATTCAATACTTCTCAACCTCCTATTCTTAACTCATATTGACACCATATATCCAAATTAACTTAGCATATTTGAAATGCTGACTTGAAGTAATAGTGATGACATAATAAATTAAAAAACCGAAAGGAATGGTGATACATTTTGGCTCAAAATATATTTTCACTGCGACTCTGTAAGTATAAGCACACCCGAGGGAATGGTGCTGAAAATTGGAGAAGATATGCTAACCTTTAATGTAATTATAACGCCGATTCATAGAAATCACACAATACAAATAAATAAAATATTTTTTCTACAGAATTCAACCAACACATTGTGGGGGTTCTGAATACCAGAGTTTCAAATTAGTAAACCCTAGTTAAAACCCATCTCGATTGCAGTTGGAGAAATCACCTTTCCGATAATTAGAATTTTTACATATGATATTCACAAGGTAGCAGATCAACTATCTAATTCTGGAAAGGACTTGTGCATTTGTAGCCAGTAAAATCTAGTTGAGCTCATAGAGTTGCAATGCTCTCCACAGAGCAATGTGTTATTAGGGAGGGAAGCTGTCCACAAATTGACAGCAAACTGGGTTGTTAAGAGTATCGATAATGCGATGAACAAACTGTGACGACAATTAGCACTGAATGCTGCACTCGCTTGGGAAACACGAGCATACTTACTGACAACTGTGCTGCTTCAAGTTATCAGTGAACACCCCGCACAAAGTTACAAAACTTTGTAGTTTTATTGGTAGTGTGATCGTGCAACAGATTTCTGTTCAGGACCAGTTCTGAAAGTAGCTGAATAGGTACGAATTGGCTAACCTAACAAAAATATAACTGATTTGCCGAAATTCACCTGATCGCACTTCGTTAGATGAAATAGTACCCACTACCGACTTAAACATATGTCACGTTTTGGTTCAACAGTATGCAGGAGATCTTCTTGTTCAGGATTCCTAATAAGCATCAAGAATCAAGAAGTAGCTTTTACATAGTCCATGACAACCGTAGCTCAATATGAATGGCATTTGTGCCAAGTCAAGAGCCTAAGGATACCCGGGCATCAATTACACGGCAGCGACAGCTGAGGTGGCATGGAAGAACCAACAGCCAGGTCAAATGGGAGAGTACGCGAATGCTGAGCGAGATCCAAGAGCAAAATCAGGAGCGGCCTTACCATCCTGTGACACGTCGAGCCGGTCCTGGGGAAGGCTGCCGCCGCCAGCGGCCGCCGGCGAGGCCCGCGGTGGAGGCGGAGGCGGCGGCGGCCT
The DNA here is from genome assembly GCA_947311845.1 of Poa pratensis. Taxonomy (NCBI): domain Eukaryota; kingdom Viridiplantae; phylum Streptophyta; class Magnoliopsida; order Poales; family Poaceae; genus Poa; species Poa pratensis. The sequence continues at coordinate 9,659,381 of CAMZMU010000121.1, read as the reverse complement.
CGCCGGGGGCGGAGGCGGGGGAGGAGGCCTCAGACGCCCCGAGGCGCGGCGCAGGGCCTGGCCCATGTGTCGGCGCCGGCGACAGCGAGCGGTGGCTCCGCCGGGTGGTGGCCACGCGTGAGGAGCTTCGTCGGCTGTTTCTTTCAGGCGTGGAGGCTTTTCAGCCCATACGGTTAGCAAAGCTTTTCAGCCCATACACCGTGAGGTACATAGCAATCGACGGTGAGGGCAAATGGTAATATCAGAACTCGTTACTAAACGAAGCACACACTTCTAATTTCAAAAAAAACACACACACACACACACACACTTCTATAAAAAAAACTAAACGAAGCACACGTTATAGTTTCTTTTAGTAGAGATATCATTTCCTATTTGATTCGGAAAATTACAATGATGATAGCAAACATAGCTGCAAAATAAATAAAAACAACCAACCGCCACAGTCAATGTCAAACATACTCCAGTCGCCACATAGCATCTCAAGACTGCAACTGATACTCGTCCCATCAGATGGGACAATTACAACGCTGATGTGGGACTGAGACATAGCCCGGACTCCAACGAGAGGCAGACGTGGAGAATTTTCCGCAATGCACGAAATCCTGACGGAGCAATGCCGCGTGGAGGGAACATCGATGGGTCGTGCTCCAATATTTGTCGATGGTATGACATGGCGCCACCACTCCCAAAGAGTCTAGACGACGACATTAAGCCGACCATGCTGCACATCATGCAAAACAAATGTTTATCCTCGCTTGCAACTAATAAAACGAAATACAGACCAAACGTCTTGTTATTACTGATGGTGTGCCGCCGCCGCTCTTCCATCATCGGAGAGAGACTATCATTGTTGGTCGCTGCCGGGAAGTCAACAAGGCCACGATCATGTTGGACCGGTACGCTGGAAAAAAATCGACGTATTCGTCGCTTTTGTAGTCAAATGGCAGTGACAATAGACAGTAACTCACATGCTATCTGGTTCGAGATAAAATTTTGCCGTCTCGGGTAACTCGTCGTTTGTCATCGCCGGAGATGTCGATGATGGTCTCGGCGGCATAGCCAGTTGGAAGAGCAATACGAACAAGCATGTGCCATCTAGCCGAACATCACACCCGATCAACACCGGTACGTCGTCTTTGCCGGAGACGTTCCATATGTTGTCCGCGTCCATCTCCTATTTGTCCCTCGCATAGGCCCCGGGGGTCCGCGTCCATCTCCTATTTGCCCCTCGCATATGCCTCGGGGCATCCTTAATTTGTGTCCTCTAATTTCTAGGTCAACACCTTGTGAAGTGTGACGCGAGCCATGGAAAGGACAAAGAAAAGCAATGTCAAAGGCGTTTGCAGAAGTGGGGAGGGAGAGAAATGGTGTCGACGACCATGCTCAGGGCCGGCTCTGGCCCTAGGCGACCCTGTGCGTCGCACAAGGGCCCATGTCTGGGAGGGGCCCATTCACCGCATATGTACACCTATTGCTGGTCTGTTATGGGCTGAAAGAAATTAAATTGCAAAGGGCCCAACGCAATAGGGAGAGGAAAAGGCACGGCTGATCCTCCCCTCAAAAAAAGGCACGGCTGATCCATCTGTTCGCCTCGGCCATCCATCGACGAGATGATCGATCAGTTCGCCTCGGCCGCTTGTCGTTGTGCCTGGAGTGGAGGTCGCCCGGCTGCAGGCTTGCAGCTTCCTCTGATCGCCCTGCTCCGCATCCGCTCACAGCTCACCACTACTCTTGGTAATGAAATACATCAACATTATTGATAATAATATGCAATTTCCTTATGATTCATGGTCTGATAATCTTGCCACTACGTATATATTGAGCTAGTCCCCTTGATCTGATGATTTTTTTGCAATATTAGGTGTTACAATGTCTAAACATAAGTCCGATTTGTGTTGTATTGAGAAGGATATCTTGAATAACATTGATCATGATATTGTCCTAAACATAAGTCCGATAGTTTGCATCCAAAAATGTCTGAAGAAACTTTTTTGTAAAGCACTGAACTTCATTGTCGATGAACTTATCGAAATTTGGTTCTTGTTTGAGGAAATCAAATTAGAGGGAATATTACTTGTTATATTTTTCTACTCTTTTACTTTTTTTATCGTAATATGACATCGCTTAAGCGTTTATCAATAATCTATAAACGTCTAAAAATAAGAATGTAAACTCTAAATATTTTACGTCTATATATTTAGATATGCCTCATATATATTACTCATATAGGGGCCCATTTTCCAACTTTGCTCTAGGGCCCCGTCGAATATAGAGCCGGCCCTGACCATGCTAGAAAGGAGATGACTGTTGTGCAACTTTTATAGGGTGCCCATGAAGTGGCACTGAATTAGGGCGGTCTGATGGTCGTCCGCACGCGGCGGGGTGTTGAATCGGCGGGGAAGATGAGGGTACACGAACGCCGCAGGGCTGTCGATAAGGGTATGTCGATTTAACCGGATGTCTTCGAGCCAGGAAGACGAAGTTTGCCTGCACTAATGTCTAATGTTGTCTAGTTGGGCTAGTGAAGGCGCTGGTCAACTCCTCGTGCTATCGGAACCTCCTATTCAACCTTTGACTAGTCATACGCTCGAACACCATCTATAAAAATTGAAATTGTACCTTTATTCTACCCGCCCGATCTAGATAAAACGATTATGTCCATGTACGAATTGCAAGAGATAGACTATGATGACTGGTCAAAACCTGACTGAGAGTATGACAATAACTTTATTCGGACCACCCGATTTAGATCTATGCATTTCTGTGACACGTTAATTGATGATGAACCCTAAACAGATCTCGTCGAGTTAAACACAATGAACTTCGCGAGATTGGATGGAAATTAGGGTTTAAGCTATTTATGGCGTATAATGGTGATGAATCTCTCCTTTATCATTCGTGTCATTCTTCTTTGTATAGGCACCTGCCTTGAGGCTCCTTTTAGCTACGTGGAGCACACCAAGTCTTGTGTGTCAAGTTCCATCATGATCTTCAATATCTTGATCCTACGGTGCACGCATCTTCGTGTGTATATGACCGTATACCATAGTACGCATAGGCCCCATATATCACCGAATACCGATAAGAAAGACAACGTAAAAGATGAAACCCATGAAGTAAGAAACCATTTGGTGGAGTCCTATTAGGGATAGTCCACGTTGGGCTATGGCACATTTCCTCCCTCATCCACATCTCTTATGAACTACTGGAAAGAACTTTACGAACCACCATGAACGTTAGTCTTGGTAATTTGTTGACGTGGGGTTAACACATCAAATCCCATGGTTCGATACCTAGGGTTGAGATTAAGGGGGAGAGACGTGGTAGCGCTGGTAGTATCGTCGGCTGACAAGCAAGGTTTACCCAGGTTCAGGCCCCCGGAGGGTAACACCCTACTTCCTGCTTGTCTGGTTATTGATGTTTGAGGTGTACAATGGAGCTACAATGGCGTCCCGGCGAGATGCGATCTCGCTAGGGCTTTTGGTGGTATGAGTATTGCTTGACCTAGATCGGCGGCCCTCCCAGCCTTTTATAGGAGGCTGGGTCTCGGGGATTCGCATCCGACTAGGTTTACAGATAAGGTAGGTTTCTACCGACTTAGATTTTGCTTATCTTGGAGCATACGCCGTCCTCTTGGGCCCCCTTCGTGGGCCTTGGTTGCGGTTTGCTGGCAGACTTGCTCTTGGGTCTTAGCTTGTACGTGCACCAGGTATCCTCATAGTGGGGCACCCAAAGGGTAGGCCCACGTCAGTAGCCCCTGAGTGCTTGGTCGACTCGAAGAATCGGGCAGGGTCTCCTCCGTAAGTGCACGTCGTAATTTGCTTAATTTGCTGTGAACGTTACAGGCCGGTAACACATAGTCTTGCTTTTTGTTCATCTTGCTATGTATTTTTGAGTCGAGACTGTCTCGAGTGCGCATGTTGAGCCGGAAGTACATCGACTGATGCTTTGCCTATTTTTCCTAAGGACGATGGCGTAGTAGGCCTGGTACGCTCGACGGATCGGGACCAGTTAACTGCACTTTTGGGCAAAAGCTTACTAGCCTACTTCAAGTTCGAGTCCCCGGACTCGAACCCGGAACTGGCTGGTCAGGTTCGACTCAGGTCGCGGAGGTCTTACAGAGCCGACCTGCAGCATAACTTTGCGGGTACCTAACGCGTCCGTTAGGATTTTTCTTCATGTCTGTTGACATGGAAAGTTTCAGGGCAAATGCTGTACGTGCGGGCCCCAGCCCAGCTCGACGGATCGGCGGGTCTTACCTTTGCACCATGTGTACAACATCCGAGATATATGCGGCGGACGCAACTCGGAGAATTATGATTGAACTTTGTATGAAGCTAAGTAGCCGAGTCGAGTAAGCTTCGACTGCTCTGCTTTTGACAACTTAATGTCTTCGAAATTACTAGAAAAAGCACGTGCTTCCAGAGCGCACGCCTCGCATTGCCTCTGTGACCAGCACGTGGTGCATGTGGAGCGCTCCCTCGCGTTAAGCTGCCTGCCCGCCACGTGTAGGCCAGGGGATGGCTCGCTGGTTAGCTTCCTGCCGTGTGGCTGGTTTGGATGGTAGGGCGTGTCCTATTCCTTTTCTTTTTTTATTTGAAGACAAAAAATAAAATATCTTTCAAACCGAGTTTCCGAATCACGATCCGATTTCAAGAATGGATTAGTCGCGTCGAGATCTTCAAAACTAGATCCCATGATGAGGATTGGACCTCTAGGGTGGCCCGATCTTCACGGATTGACGAACGAGTGGACGAACGCACGCAAGAACACGAGGAACACGAAAAACACCAAGAAGAACGACCCGAACACAAGAACACACACAAGATACAAGAACCGTTTCCCTTACCGGTCGGTCCAACCGGCCCAATAGAATCCACACGAAGGTGGGAGATCGGCGAGTATATACAAGAAGGGATCTTGGACGGTTGTTTCTCCAACGGCCAACCAAGCCGATCCAATAAAGTCACCCGAGGATGAAAGATTGGCTAGTAGTCAAACTACAAGTAGAGGTCTTGAATCCACGAAGGGATCTTCTCCACTAGGGGAGAAACCATCCCCACAAGGGGAGGAAGGAGACCTTTGAGAAGAAGGAGTCTAGCTCTAGTCTAATCTCAAAACATAGTCTATCCTAGAAAGGAGGTGGGGACGAACTATTTATAGTCGTAGTACAAAACGGAGTGGACGCAGGGTAGCCGGTCTGGGAGCCGGGCTGGGGGGCCGGGCTGGAGGCCGGGCTGGGGGCCGGCCGCCTCAGCTGGGTAGCCGGCCTGGGAGCCGGCTGAGCCGGGCTGGGGGCCGGCCAGGCAGATTTTGCCCACTTCTTCTTCTTCGTCATCTTGACGCTTTCTCCTCCTCTTCCATGCGTACGCCTTGGATGATCTTGAGTATAGGGCTTCCTCGGCATCTCCCTTGACGTCCGTACTCGTCGTGTGGTACCTAGCATGGTAAAGGGGTAGACGCTTACGTAGTATACCATCCAAAGGGGCACGGAATGGAATCTCGTATAGGAAAGAGTTCACCTTTAAGCTCAATGTCGACTTGTCATATGTTGGAGTGCTTGACATGGTGATGGACGTGACTCGGGCTACATCATCTCCCCTCCCTTTAAAAAGAGTCGTCCTCGACTCTTGCTCTTCATCACCATGCGAAGGAGGTAGATGTGTTGTCGAAAAATGTGACTTCACCATGCCTACAAACACTAAAGACCAAGCAAACCATGTGTGTGCAAGAAAGAGGAGCATATCAACAATGACATGTCCATTCTTTGTTATAGCACCGTTAGCACAACACAAGAATATGAAAAGGTAGTGCAAGTGCAAGGTCAAAGTGCAAGCAATCCAATGGAACACCTTCAAAGTGTGGAAATACAAAATCTCCATGAAAAACACACAATGAAGAATGTCCAAAATATCATCATGGTGGCAAACAAAGCACATGAAAGAGCAAGTTTTCTTCATATTTGTTGCAACACCAAATTGGTAGAAACCAAAACACTCATGACAAGACATGCATAAAATGTCATTATGGTTGCAAACAAGCCATTGGAAATAACAAGTGTTCATCATATTTGTGGCAACACATAAATCATCCATGTGAAAGATCAAAGAAACATGCTTGTCATATAGGAGACCAAAAGCAACATCATGATTGCAAACAAACCATAAGCAAGAGAAATTGTTCAACTTGTTTGATGCAAAACATGGACAAAGTATTAGAGTTGGATTCAATCCACAACTCACATGTATGCTCTCAAGAGCTCGTATTGTCAACTCATGCTCAATTGAGGTTGACATTATCATGCGTTTACCGGCACACACAAGACAACATATGAAGAAGTTATGTTCACGGTATATGAACACATCATCCATCATGAAGTGTCTCTTCATTTGCACATCACCAACCACACAAAAATCAATTGGAAAATATGACATATGTGGATGGTCACTATGCAAAGTGAAGGATGGAACAAGGTCCATGAGAGAAAACGAAACATCTCCAAAATGTGAGAAAGCTATGGGGGCGATCTCATTATCACGCATTTCAACATTATTGCAAGTAACACATGTGAAAGAGAAATTGTTCAACATGTTGCAAGCAACAATGGGAGAAAAATGGAAACATTCATAACACGGCATGCTCATGGCTAAATCATGACAAATAGGTGATTCCACATGATCAACATTGGTTTCAAACAAAGTATCACATGGGAATAAGAACGAATCATATGTGACATTAATAGAATCATCCATAGCATGCAAACAATCATAGTTCATCATGTCCACTAGCGGGATCATGGTCACATCAACACCCATACCTTTGTAGTCCCGCTCATGTGAAGTAGGTGTTGAAGTAGTAGGGGCTTCCATGTAGCCGACTTGTCCATCTTGAAGTAGACATGGGGTGGCATCATTATCATCCTCCATGTACATCTTCTCCATTTGAGGCACCGTCAAGTTGAGGAGTGGCGTCTCATCATCCAAGGAACCTAGCACACAATGAGAAAACACACTAGAGGAAGGTGGTAAGTTGTTAGAAATCGAGATGGCCTTACAAGACCTATCAACTACCTCTCTCAACTCAAGTGGTGTATCACTCATTCCCTCAAAGTGAAAGCACTCAAACTCACATATGGTGGAGGCACTCAACTCACTCTCACTCTCACTCACACTCAAGTGGGCTAAGTGTCTCTCATGCTCACATGGGTTTGGTACCATCTCATAAGTCAAGCTCATAGGGATATGCTCGGTTTCCTCAACTCCAAACGCCTCCAAGGTTGAAGGGAAACTCCCATGCTCAACCTCCTCAACCATCTCGCCTCCAAAGGTCAATGCCATAGTGTAGGCATCATCACTCGACTCCTTTGCGGAAGGGAAAATCCCATGCTCCGCTTCATCACTTGACTCCATTGCCGAAGGGAACATCCCATGCTCGGCATCATCATCACTTGACCCATGGTCATAGGTGATAGCATCATCCATGCTCGCCTCCTTGGTCGAAGGGAAAATCACATGCTCGACCGTCTTCTCGCCATCTTGGTCACCGTCTTGTTCACCAACTTGGCATTCCCACATCATGTGACCTCTTCTATTGCATAGTGGGCACAAGAGATTGGGACATTCTCGTGGATCATGGTCTTGGCCTTGGCAATTGTCGCATAGGAGGTCTTCATCTTGCCATATGGGGGCCAATGTGGTGGTGGCACTTGGTGTAGAAGTCATATCAAGAGAAGTACTTGAGAAAGGCGCCGTCTTGGTTGTGGCCTCACGTTTGTGACCATGCTTCTTCCGGCGTCGACGTATTAATTTCTCGAAGAAGTTGTCGATGTCGGCCATGAGCTCATCAAAGATGGGACTTGTAGCTCTCGTTGGCGCACTTGAAGTGGTAGCACTAGGGGACACCATAGGATGCGCCTTTGTCGCCGTCTTCTTCTCATGTCGACGTTGACGCTCTTGAGTGGAGGGGTGTCGCCGAAAGTCATTTGGATGCTTCTCCTCATGTTGGCGTCGACGTGCTTGTTGCTTTGGTGACCTTGTCTTGGAGCTCCCACTCGAACTTGGTGATGTGTTCCGAAGCTTGGCGAGTGTGGTGAGGTCATCTTGGAACTTAGACATGTTGTGGTCCACCTTGGCATCTTTCTTGTGGCGCCTTCTTGAGCGTGATGAAGAATGTAGACGCTTGGCAAGCTTGTCGATGGCGTCCATGAGGTTCTTGAACGTTCGATTAGTGTCGCCAAACTTGTCCAAGGGTGCATCAACTTTGTTCACTTGGTCATTCCTCATGTTGGCATCTTTCATGTGTCGCCATGATGAGCTAGATGGGCCTTGGCTTGGCTTGGCCTTGTCGATGCACTTCTTGGGACGCCGTCTTGTTGTCGACGTAGAGTGTCGAAGCTTGTCACTCTTGGCGTTGTCCTTGTCATGGCGCCTTCGTGAAGTTGAAGGAGAATGTTGAATCTTGTCGCTCTTGGTGAAGGCCTTGTCATGGCTCCTTCTTGAAGTTGATGGCGAATGGCGAAGCTTGTCACTCTTGGAAGTAGATGGAGCTCCATAAGATGAACTCATGGTGATCTTCTTGTCGGAGCACCGTCTTGAGCTTGAACCATAGAAGTAGGTTGTGCCATGACGCTTGGTGGTGCCGCTCTTGAACATGGTGGTGATGGGGGTCCTCTCCTCTTGCATGTTGTCGAAGTCGCCGCACATGCTACAAGAGTAGTAGTCGTAGACGTTCTCCACCATGTCATCGGAGTTGTAGTCGTAGTAGTGGCTGTCCACCATGTCGTTGTAGTCGAAGTTGGTACCATGTGATGAGGCGTGTGAAGACACTTGCGCCTCATTGTCGTTGGAGCTTGTGTAGTCGGAGTCGTGGTAGATTCGCACGTACTTGGAGTCGATACAATTTGATGAAGGTTGCTCCAAGTCTTGGTACCGCTCCTTGTCGTGGACGCTCGAATAGTCGGAGTCGGAGTAGTTGTAGCGGAAGTCTTGGTGATGATCCATCATGTCATGGGGGTCATTGTCGGTGTAGTCGTCGTAGTAGTCCCCCGTGTCCTCAATGCTTGGGGCATCATAGTACATGTGACTCATCGTGTAGTCCTCCTCGTAGGATCCATAGTTGCATTCGCTCTCCCTAGACATGTCAACTCACAAGACAAGTGTATATATGTGGAGTGGAAAGAAACTAGAACACAACCTCTCACCTTGTAGATAGTATTGGACTTCATGGACAACCAAGGGAAACGATCACAAAGTTAAATGCTTGTGTTCAAGTATCCAAAGCAAACTCCAAAACACACACGGCTTAAAAGTTGGTAGGTAGGTATGGTAGGTGGAAAGCAATTTGAACCAACCGGAAACTAAGATATTGTTAAAGCAAGTAGAGAACCACGATGATCACAAAGCCAAAGCAAGTCAATCTCAAAAGATAGGAAACACACGCACGGAGAGATAAATGGGACTCGTGCAACCAAGAAGTGAGCTAATGAACCAAATGATCCTAGCGAAGACTATAAGCTCGGTGTTGCACAAGTACAAGGAGAGCTACTAGCTCGATTGGAATTTATTTGGTGGGCTACAAGATTTGCACAACAATGCACCACCTACTAGATGTTCATCGAGCTTACGCGCTTCCTACAAGATATGGCAAGTGGTGTTTCTTTCTTTTCTTTCTTTTGATTTGGCTCTATTTGCTTCTTTTCTCATTTTGCTTTTTGCTCACCCACTTTTTGATGCCAACAACAAGATATATCAACTAGCGCATACAACGTTTGCTCGGAAACTACACGGTGCAAATGTGCAAAGCCCAAGCAATCATCAAGAGCTAGCCTCAATAGGACAAGATAAACCAAGGGTATGATGGTTATCAAAGGAATGGCAAGGGGAAAAGATTCGTGATGTTTATACCTTTCGTCGACGATCTTCACCCGTTGATGTAGAAGCTTCATGCTTGCCCACGAATTTTGGTGGTGGTAGATGGTGGATCAACCGTGTTAGTGATGAAGGCCTTGATCGTAGCTTCGAAACGAGCCAATGATCACCAAAAATGGAGTCCGGAGTCAAAAGATATGGCCAAAACAAATTTTGAAATTTTCAGTTTTCTGTGTAGCCGGATCGGGAGCCGGTTTGGCCGGGCTGAGAGCCGGCTGGCTCTGTTTGGTGGCCGGTTTTTGAGCCGGCTTAACCGGGCTGTGAGCCGGGCAACCAGCTGCGGGTTGACCCTCGAAAATCCGCGATTTTGGGCGGAAAAATGACCCGAAAAACCTCAAATCGGAGGGGAAATCAATGGAATTTGGCCATGGGAACGCAAAGCAAGTAAGATCAACAAGTTTAGCAATAGATCCACGGATCAAAACCTACTAAAATGCACAAGATTCACAGATCGATCCAAAAGCAATTTGGGGCTATTTTTGGTGGAAATTTTCGAATTTATCAAAATCAAAGAAAAATTTGGGGGATTTGTGGGGGAAACAAAGTCAAATCCGTGGCAACCATGCTCTGATACCATATGATGAGGATTGGACCTCTAGGGTGGCCCGATCTTCACGGATTGACGAACGAGTGGACGAGCGCACACAACAACACGAGGAACACGAAAAACACCAAGAAGAACGCCCCGAACACAAGAACACACACAAGATACAAGAACCGTTTCCCTTACCGGTCGGTCCAACCGGCCCAATAGAATCCACACGAAGGTGGGAGATCGGCGAGTAGATACAAGAAGGGATCTTGGACGGTTGTTTCTCCAACGGCCAACCAAGCCGATCCAATAAAGTCACCCGAGGATGAAAGATTGGCAAGTAGTCAAACTACAAGTAGAGGTCTTGAATCCACGAAGGGATCTTCTCCACTAGGGGAGGAACCATCCCACAAGGGGAGGAAGGAGACCTTTGAGAAGAAGGAGTCTAGCTCTACTCTAATCTCAAAACATAGTCTATCCTAGAAAGGAGGTGGGGACGAACTATTTATAGTCGTAGTACAAAACGGAGTGGACGCAGGGTAGCCGGTCTGGGAGCCGGCTGAGCCGGGCTGGGAGCCGGGCTGGGGGCCAGGCTGGAGGCCGGGCTGGGGGCTGGCCGCCTCAGCTGGGTAGCCGGCCTGGGAGCCGGCTGAGCCGGGCTGGGGGCCGGCCAGGCAGATTTTGCCCACTTCTTCTTCTTCGTCATCTTGACGCTTTCTCCTCCTCTTCCATGCGTACGCCTTGGATGATCTTGAGTATAGGGCTTCCTCGGCATCTCCCTTGACGTCCGTACTCGTCGTGTGGTACCTAGCATGTTAAAGGGGTAGACGCTTACGTAGTATACCATCCAAAGGGGCACGGAATGGAATCTCGTATAGGAAAGAGTTCACCTTTAAGCTCAATGTCGACTTGTCATATGTTGGAGTGCTTGACATGGTGATGGACGTGACTCGGGCTACATCACATGTTGATATGTTTCGACGAACTTTTTTTGTGCACTCCCGGAGTGTGTAGATTGCACTGCCTTTCCTGTCTTCTAGAGTGCAGTGCAATGTCTTCTTTTTTGCGGTGCACTGCCTTCTGTTTGCGGTGCACCGCCTCGGATGGGGCAGTGCACGGCATTCTGTTTTGCGGTGCACTGCCTCGAATGGGCCACTGTCTTTTGCGGTGCACTGCCTCGGATGTGGCAGTGCACTGCCTTCTTTTTTTACGGTGCACTACCTCGGACGGGCAGTGCCCTGCCTTCTCTTTCGCGATGCACTGCCTCGGATGGGACAGTGCACTGCCTTCTCTTCCACGGTGCACTGCCTCGGATGGGACAGTGTACTGCCTTCTCTTCCACGGTGCACTACCTTCTCTTTTTACGGTGCACTGTTTCGGATGCGCAGTGCACTGCCTTAGATGGGCCAGTACACTGCCTTTTTTACCGTGCTAGAAAAATACACCCAACAAAATATTTCGAGAAAATATTTTATACTTTTTTGGTGCACTTGGTACTTTGGTAGATTTTGTAGTATCACAGTGGAAAATTAAAAAAAAAAGAAAAAATCTACGTACTAAGCTAACCATCTATTCAACTAGCTCGCTCCTAGCTGACTCGCTTGGCACCAGCATGGATCGTAGGTAGGTTTCGCGTGTGCGCTACCAGCAGCCCACGTGGAAGGCAGGGACGGGCTCTTGCGCTGTGCTGGTTCACGCGTCAGGTTTGGTGCGTGCGCGCGCGCTCATGCTAGTCGTGCTCTAATGTATTTGATCGAGCCTTATCGGGTGTGCGACAGCGCTCCTGATGGGAGTAGTCTCCGAGATTGTGCTTAATTGCTTGCAGTTGAGGATAATCTCAAAGCTTTGAAACTTTGCACCAGTCGACAAAATTTTGATACGCTCCCGATAGTAGTTGAATGATTCAATCCTGAAGCAGTCGAATGACCACTTTTGCATGACTCGAATGATTTACGGACTCGAGTACTTTTGACCAATGGGCTAATAATGACGTCAGGGATGACGTGTTTGGGGCTGCACCACCTGACAGGCGATGACGTGCCTGAAATGATGGATGAGACGTGACATGTGGGTCCCACCTGGCAGTGTTGACCGAGGGCGGTGCCGTTTGGACTGGATTTGACCGTTCTGGCACGATTTTTGCGGGGACGTGATGATGGTCTCCTCGTTTCCCGTGCGTAGTGGGCTACGTGGCCGGCGACGGTTGCTCTCTGATGCTGCCACGTGTATGGCTTGATTTGCTTTGCGGTGCACGATCTCCCATCAACGGTGGAGATCATTGGCCCTGTGCGGATAAATAAGGGGAACGGCGGGGTGAATAATTTTTACTTGCCATTCTCCCCCCGCCATCGCTGTTTCTTCTTCTTCTACCTCTGCGCTCTTCTCCTCCGTAGCCACCAGCGTCACATTCCTGTTGCTTGGTCACGGTGTTGCAGGTGACTTCGAGAAATTTGTAGCCGGCTTCCCGAAGAGAATTGACGGAAAGTCGGCTGTGACGAACGCCATGAGGGAGCAGGCAGGGACGCTGTCGAGGGACATGGTGGCGATGATGGAAAAGCGTGCCGCCGCCCTTTCCGGCTGTGCTGCCCGCACCTCTAGGTCTAGGTCGGAGTCAATGTCTTAGATGGCAAGACCGACTCCCTTTTGAATCTTCTTTTGCTTGTAATGAACCATGACTCTATTTTATTGTTAAGGAATGTAATACTTTTGCTTCCATTCCTGTGTTTTTGAGTGTGCTTCGCAAAATTGCAGCCCCCGAGTCTATTAGTCGGGGTTCACGCTTGATTTTGCCAAGTACTTACAACTAAAGTTGCTTCTGTGTAGCCTGGAGCACCCGACGTGTCTACTGGCTCTTCCTCTGGAGGTGCTGCTCCTAAGGCGAGTTCCCGAAGTAAGAACGATGAGAAACTCATCAACTATCTTCAGTCGAAACTCACGAGGGTGGAGCAAGAGCTGAAGGACACAAGAGTTGCGCTGGCTGAGTTGCAGTTGAGGCCTTCACCGGCCACGGCACGGGAGACCTATTTGCTTGGAGAGCTGGACAAGGTGAACCAGCACCTGGAGTGTAAGTGTACCCGAACAAGCGTCTAGTCCTTTTGCGAATGGGCTGCTATGACATTTGTGACTGTGCAGGTGCTTGTATGGATGGGCCGGCCGAAGCGGCGCGTTTGCGTGACCACCTGGACGGTTATGCCAGCAGCTCACAATTTTCTACTCACCCCTATTGGTCTGATAGAGCGAGAGGTCTTGTGCTGGCTAGACTTCAAGACCGTGCCTAGCGCGCAGGTATTTTGCTCGAAACTTGCACTTCGGCTTTGGATCGAGTTCATCGAGCTTTGTTCCCGCTGAATGAGCAGCCACAAGGTCTTGCGGCGTTGCTAAAGAAATTTCGAGAAGGTAAAGCTATCAAGAAATTTGTTCGAGAGCAACTCATTGGCGGAGCCACTGTTGCACTCGCCTTCGTGCGGGTTCACCGCCCGCATCTTGACTTGGGGAGGATTGCTCAAGGTTTGCCACCCGCGATCGGTAGTGATCCTGTGGTAATGCATGACCATTACCGGGCGACGCGAGAGCCTGCTTGCGTTATCATGGACCAGGTTTTGAAGGAAACAGAGCGCTTGGTGGAGCCGAAGGGAGAGCCGGAGTAGGCGGTCTCTACCTCATAGGCTTGTGTAGTTTAGTTACTACATTTCAGTAGTTTGTATGTATGTATGCTCGTTGTGAGCCAATTATGGACAATTGTAATGTATATGTGGGGCGTAGCCCCCGAGTGTGAAGTTTGCGATTGTTTTGGTTTCAGTTTACGCGGTCGGTTGGACGCAACCCCCCGAGCATTCGGGTGCGTTTGGCATTTTGTGAAGTTTGAGATCTACATGGCGCAGCCCCCGAGTGTTCGGGTGGGGCCAAAGTGTTTTGATTTTGCTTGAATTATGCGGTGCGGTCCCCCGATAGTTCGGGTGCAGCCAAGGTGTTGTTATTTTGCTTAACCTGTGAGGCGCAGCCCCCGAGCATTCGGGTGCGGCCAAGATGTTATGAATTTTGCTTTAACCTGTATGGCGCAGCCCCCGAGTGTTCGGGTGCGGCCGAGGTGTTGTTATTTTGCTTAACCTGTGAGGCGCAGCCCCCGAGCGTTCGGGTGCGGCTGAGTGAAAGGATCGAGTAGGTTGACTAGAGGGGGGTGAATAGGCAACTACAAATTTTCCTTTTCCTTTAATCAAATTAAGGCTTTGCTCAAATATAAGTTCTCTAGATATGCAACTAGGTGAACAATCCTATATGATGAGCAAATGACAAGCTAGCAAGATATTCTAAACAAGATAAGCTAGCAATACAAGTAAAGGAAGGTTAAGAGATAACCACACGGTGACGCGGAGATGTTTCACCAGAGTTCACTTCCCAATGGAAGCTACGTCTCCGTTGGAGCGGTGCGAAGTCACAAAGTGAACTTCGAGTAGCCGTGATATGGCACACCATATCTCCCTCGTGTTATCCTCCAATGAGGAGTTCCACGAGCCACTATATGATGCCCTCGAGGTCGGCAACAAATCTTTACAAGGATGAGGCACACTCCACAACCGAATTGGAGGCTCTCACCAAATTCCCGCGGCTCCCGAAGCCACAAGAATCACAAGGCCGGGGCACAACTCCACAACTCAATTGGAGGCTCCCGGCTAGTCCCCGTGGCTTCCAAAGCCACAAGAACGACCACGACCGTCTAGGGTTCCAACGAACCCAAGAGTAACAAGTTCCTCAAAGGAATGGATGGGGAAATCAAATCGCTTTGGTGGAAGTGTAGATCTAGGTCAACTCTCCCAGGTCCTAGAAGGACAAGATGTTTGAGTGGGTAGGGAGAGAGATCTATGAAGATGAAGCTTTCAACAATGGTGAGCAAAGATATTCTGGTCGGGTACCTTTCTTGGAGAAGAAGAGGTGCCTTAAATAGGTCCACTGAAAAACTAGCCGTTTTAGACAGAATCGAACAGTTCGGATTCGGTTCGGATTTGACTCGGAATTCCGAGCCGTTCAGAATATTCCGGATCAAATCCGGACAGTCTGAATTTGTCTAAATACAGCTATTTTTCAGCGACCCTATTTCCAGTCTTGTTCAACCAAAGTTGTAGGAAGGCTGTGGGGGGCAGATATAGTTCTTTGTGCAACAATGTGATTTCCCCAAACCTTCCAGAAAGTAACCCCTCTTGATAGTACGGCAGCCCTATGACCTAACAACTAGTTCTACGGGCCACCGTCTTCGATCTTCATGTCCTCTTTTAGAGGGGTCACCCATAGCCATGTGCATTTCATCAATTGTACCTGTAGTACTTTAACACACGGTAAAATCATCACTTATGTTGTTAACAAACACACAAAACAAGATTAGGAGACGCATGTCCTTTCAATCTCCCCCTTTTTGGTGTTTGATGACAACATACGGATTTGCATAAACTAGTATATATGATATGCTTAGTGCAAGTGATCTACAAAATATAGACAGGCTCCCCCTTGATGTATGCACTAATAAGAATTGTAATTGAATACATAGAGCACACACAACAAGAATGAATGCTCCCCCTATATTTTATAGACCAAGAATGTGTGCAGTAAATGGCAATTTCAGCATAATCAAGATGAAGATGCACACAATTAAGTAAGACATGATAAGATGAATGGAGAAAGACTAACACATCGATATAGAGATAAATAACATAGTCTATTCTTAAACATCACAACCAATGCATGTCTTACCACATACAAACCATGGTCCAAATTAAACGAGTAGTTCAACACTTAATGAAGATAAGATAGAGAGTGCTAGCTTATAATATCAAAAATAAATGGCAAGAAGCTTGTACTCCACCCATGCAAATCCCCGGAGATATAAGATGCTTGTACTCCACCCATGCAAATCCCCGGAGATATCCTAATAGATCTCATTCTCCTCCTTTGGCATCAAGACGCCAAAAAGGAGAGAAGAGCGATGCTAACGCCCAAAGCCATCTAAACCTACGCTTCCCCCTCGTCCTCATCATCCTCCTCATCATCCTCAGAACCATCAGCTGGAGGAATCCCAAAGAATAAATCGTCATCTGTAATCGGCGGCATAGTGATGTCCACAAACGCAGAGGGAGCCAAGGAAGCCTCATCATCAGCTGTAGTCAAACCAGCAGCCCTCCTATCGGCATTTGTATGCGACGGCCCTCCTTGGCCAACTCTCGAGCATCGTGACTGTACGCACGGGCATCACGGCAAGCGGAGAACATGGTTTGGAAAAACTGAGAGACTGCACTGCTGCCCTTCTTCTTCTTGGGAGCGGAAGTGGAGGCACGAGAGGTGGAGGTAGTAGGAATCTGAGGGCCTTTGCCTTTGGCATACTCTGGAATCTCAGGGCCATGTGTGAACACTGGAGTAAGCAGCTCAGGCTCAAAGATGTCACGGCAAAGCATAATAGTGTTACCAGCAATATGGTTAATGAACTTCTGAATGAGAGGGCCATATGCTGGAGTCCTCTTGCCCTAGACCCCCTTTTGAATCTCCTGGTAGATGAAGTCTATAACATCAATCTTCCTCTGGCGATTGGGCTTGGTAAAATACATGAGGTCAGTCATATACCCACGAACAGCGGACACATCCCCAGACTTGCTCATGATGTTTTCACGGAAAATCTTGGCAAGCATATTGTAGAATGGATACATGTGAGAGATAAAGGGACACTAGTACAGAACGACACATCGGAAACGGGCCAAAAACCCTTCGGCAACGGAGAAAGGGTCCGTGTCCCCGACCCTGTCACTGATGTGAAGGCCTTCATCGGTAACGGAGGCCAAAAACCGTTTCCGATGAGGTCTCCATTTGGCAACGGTTGTGCGCAGACCTCCGTTGCTTTAGTTTTCCTACATCAGATACAGAGTTTTCCATCT
The DNA here is from genome assembly GCA_947311845.1 of Poa pratensis. Classification (NCBI taxonomy): domain Eukaryota; kingdom Viridiplantae; phylum Streptophyta; class Magnoliopsida; order Poales; family Poaceae; genus Poa; species Poa pratensis. The sequence goes on along the minus strand of CAMZMU010000121.1, from coordinate 9,642,006 downwards.
ACCCGTTTGCACTGAGCTTTTCTCATATTTCGGTTATATGCCATAATACATGAAAGACTGATTGCACAATGCACTAAAACGTTATTCAATTCATAACATAGAACAAAAGCCATCATTACATTGGTATACAATAATATCACCGTTTTTTACAATTTGACTACAATCATATCTATCACACATTGGCATAATGTAATATCACCTATTACACTTTGACTACAATCATGAACTCTAAACCTATAAGCAACTAACCTAACAAGATGGAAGGCTGGCTTAATTAAGCCAGCGTTCCATCTTTGACTTGGAGCTCACCTTCTATGAGCTCTCGGTCGTCGCTGTACCCACTCCAAGACCAGTATCCACGAAATTTCCTTGCCTTAAGGTTTCTGGTTCTCGGAATGATACATTGGTACTTTTATGCAGTGTTGCTGAAATAAACTCCTGCGTGAAAGAAAAAACTATTAGCGAAATGTACAAAATACATTTGGATATTAAAAAAATCAGTGGCTATTTTCCAGCAACCGCATTTTCGAGAAACTGCTAAGATCGACGGCAAATATCCAGGAACTGCTCTGTTTGGTGGCAGACAGTTCGCATTCCTTCCTTCTCTTCTTCCTCGTTCCACCCCAATCCCCCACCCGCCATGGACGACCGCAACAGAATAACAGAGACATGTATGTGTGAATGCCCTAGGTGAATTGCAATAGGCTTTGGATGTGGGTGTTTAACTAGTTTGTACAGTTGGTACTTTAACAATAAGTGTTTGTAATTATCAGAACATGTATGTGTGAATTTGCACTAGGAATTTGTTTATGTGATGAAATGCTCATACGTAGAACCTAGTTCATCGGCATCACAGCCGGTCACAGAAAGATTTATACCTTTCACCCGCGGGAGAGGAGGTGCAGGCCTCTGCCAGATGCGCTGAGATGCTACCAGCGCGCTGCGACGCAATCACCTCCTCCTCCTTCTCCTTCGTCGACATCCACCTCCTCCTCCTTCTCCAGATCAGACACCACCTACAGATCCTCCACCACCTCCAGATCGGCCACTTCCTCCTCCAGATCGGCCACTTCCTCCTCCAGATGGGTTTCTGCTGTAGATCCGCCGGAGGTGCTGCACCACCACCTCATGAATGACCTCCTCCACATCGGCCTGGCTCAGAAGAAGCCGGGCATCACCGGAGGAGGAGGGCGTCAGATGGTGGCGCTGCCGCATCATTAGCGGACGCATGGCCGCCTCCAGATCGACCTTCCCCTCACGAAGGGCTGCCGCTAGAACGGTGCTGCCGCGGCGGCTAGAGCCGCGGCCGCGATGGCCGGATCTAGAAGTGCCGACAGAGGAAGCCATTAGAGAGAGTGAGGAGAGTTGAAAGCCACAGTGTGCGGCGGCTAGGGTTGGAAGAGAGACAAGTGAGAGAGTGATAATGAGACCGAGCCGGCAGTATATATAAGCGCCACATTGGCAACGGACATTTTATATAACCGTTTCCATTGATTTTACACCAGCGAGAGAGTAAACTTACTAACAGGTACTCTAAATTACATATGAACGCAGAGACCACTTAGCAGCTAGTGCTACTACATACGGACTTGATAATGAAGTAAACGATTACATATATGCTACTACTAGCTAATGCTACTACTAGCAGCTGCTGATGAAGACTCGGGCTCATCTTCGCTGTACACGAGTGCGTCCCTCCGGCATAAGGTACCGTCGAAGATCTTGATGAAGAACCCGTTGTCACCGTCGAACTCGAAGCACAAAAAGTGCCCTTGCTCAAGCTTGTACGCTTGGGCGAATGACTTCCATCCCTGGCCGAGGTACAAATTCCCCCCGCACTCACGACCGTCTTCACCGCACAGCTGCCGTTCTCGCAGTCCTCCATCTTCAGATGCATGGTAGCTGCCACCATGCCTTGGAGCTTCTCTGCGAACGCCCTCGGGAGCCTCAGGCGGCTCTCGATGCCCTTGTACAGGATAACCAAGAACTCGAAGCCGCGCAGCTCCGGGGACATGTCTTCAGAGGACGGTGAGGGCGACACCGATGGTGTGGCATTGCGGCTGCGCCCCCTACCACGGCCGCGCCCTCGTCCACGGCCGCGCCCACGTCCACGGCCGCGACCGCTGATGGTACCTCTCACCGAGGACATGTCTTCAGAGACGGTGAGGGTGACACCGACGGCATGGCATTGACGCTGCGCCCCTTACCAGGGCCTCGCCCTCGTCCACGGCCGCGACCGCTGCTGGTACCTCTCGCCATGGATTTGGACGGAGGGGATCTGGCGAAGTTTGAATAACTATAGGCGATGGACTGGGGCTTCAAAGAGACCACTGCTGGTACCTCTCGCCATTTATACTCGCGGGTCTGCTCCGCCCACCTCCCCATCTGCCCATTCGCTAGCCTCCACGTATCAACATTTTCAACGGTTGGAAAATTCTATCCGTTACCATAGAGGCAAATATTGGAAACGGACAATTTTATTAACCGTTGCCAATATAATAGGTGACGGAGATTGGAAAGGGTCTGTTGCCAATGTAGGCGGGCCTGGTCAGGTTTGTACGCACCGGCCGCGCGGAAAGCGCGATTCTCCGTCGCCTAACACCTGCCGTTTCCATAGAGGGGTATCCGATGTGTCGTTCTGTACTAGTGGGAGGATTGACCTCATCATAGTTAGGAGGATAGAAGTCTGCAAGCATTTCCTTGGAATACTCCGTAGCTGAATGAATCTTGAAACCATAGTCCCCATTGGTGTTTTCCCAAACATATCCCAATGCAGTAGCAAAGATGGACAAATTGCTTTGATATTTAGTTGCCCCGGACATCCAAGTCATGGTGCGCATGCTATCATTGTGGAAATGGACGGTGCAATAAAATTGACTAATGAGCTCAGGGCAATATGATTGAGAGATCAAAGCTACCTTCAAGATGTCCATTTTCTCAAGGGTTGCATAGATGTGAGCAAGATAGTTGTCTTTGTGTTCATTTAGATATTCCTCATCAAGTTGCTTGGCCTCCACAACTTTTTCTTTGAGAGTCATGTAGAACTCATTCCACATCTTGAATTGAGTGCGAGTCCAGAACCTTTCATCACCTTCACATGTCCTTGCCGCAAAACGATAAGGATTGAGCTTGTGCACTTCCCTCCAATTCTTCCTTGACATGTCCTTGAAATTTTCAATGGTAACCTCATCTTCTTCCATCAAAACAGCATCAACTGCAGGCTGTTGGTTCCCTCTACCACCACCAGGACGGCGATTAGAGCGACCGCGGGCTTGTGGAATGGGTGCACGAGCAGTCTTGGTGCGAGGTTTCTTCCTCAAGGACTCACGACGAGCATTACGGTCATCGTTATCGCCTGTAAGAAGAGAGTAGAGGTACGGAGCAATAGATGAGAAACATAGCTAGAAAGTTTTCAGGGAATAAAATTCTGTGAATTTAGGAAGTGCATGTTCTGAAAAACTGAAGCATTCGGATTTAGGTCGGAATGACCCGGAAAAATCGAGCGAGCCGAAATTTTCCAAGCCATTCCGGATCCAATCCGAGTGCTCACACTTCTTTGAAATCAAGTCTCAAATTACTTCCTAAAAACACTAGACAGAGATTGGGGGCTATGATTTGACGTGGTTATCCCCTCTTAGCAGGATAGAACTAAGGGATTCAAGGAAGACTATTTGATTTAGGAGGAGAAACAAGAGCGAATCGACACCAACCCGACGACATGGCGATGCAAGGAACGAGTCGGTGGAGGGCCTTCAAATCCCAAGAGGAGCCCACCCGGAGAAGTGCCGGAGATCCGGACGGCCGAAGATCCTCCCGGAGCGGCGGCGGCGGAGAGGAGAGTGGACGAGTCGGGGGAAGAAGAAAAACGAGAGTCAACGGCCTCCTCACACGAACGGGTAAGTGAAGATCGACTCATCCGGAATAGATCTGGAATATGCTAGGAATTCCGAGTGTCTGGAATATTCCGAACCCATTCCGAAAAACGTTCCAAATCTACTGGATAGGTCCGGATTCGTTTGGTAGATAGCCGGAATATTCCGAGCCATCTGGAATTCCGGACAGAATCCGAATGAAATCCGAACCATGAAAAATTGATGTTTTATAAATGGAATTTTCTGGAATTTTGGCATATGTCAATAGATGAAGAGATAGACTAGGTATAACAGCAGAGACACAAGATAAGAGATATAGTGTTCTACACATGCTCGTTGGAAAGAACGAAATCCAATACACACAAGAGCAACAATGAGCATGTTTTGAACTAGATGAAGAAACAATCTTGAGTGAATGAAAGATCCAACTCCTACAGAGAGGAGGGTGGTGGCCTTGGCCACCATGTTTGAGTATATATGACTTGAAGCCGCGAAGATATATCTTGGGCTCAAAATCAAAACTCATCTTTAAAGCACATTTGATCACATAAGTGAATATTATGCAAGATTTGTCTATTTGCGCATAATAAGGGAGGTGTTGACTCATGAATTGAGTTACACTCCCCCTATGTCCATGCCTACATTTAAACCAAGTAAAATGTCTAATATGGGTAGGTATGCAAGTTTTCCATTAAGTCCAATTACTTATGTCCACCACATTTAGTTCTCCTCTCAACTCTTTGAATCTTGCTTCACCAAGAGGCTTTGTGAACATATCGGCGAGTTGATGCTTGGTGTTAACATAGTTGATTGCAATATCGCCCTTTTCAACATGATCTCCAATAAAATGATACCGGATCTCAATATGCTTGGTCTTTCCATGAAGTACTGGATTATGAGCAATCTTGATGGCACTTTCATTGTCACACAAAAGAGGAACTTTGTCACAAATGATACCATAATCCTTTAAAGTTTGCCTCATCCATAATAATTGTGCACAACAACTTCCGGCGGCTATGTACTCGGCCTCGGTGGAGGAGGCGGCCACACAATTTTGTTTCTTCGAAGACCAACTCACAAGTGACCTACCAAGGAATTGGCAAGTACCCGAAGTTGATTTTCTATCCATTTTGCTGCCCGCCCAATCCGCATCTGAGTAACCTACAAGGTCAAAGCTTGTACCATGGGGATACCAAAGACCAAAGTTAGGAGTTCCAACAAGGTATCTTAAGATCCTTTTGACTACGGTATCATGACTTTCTCTTGGACTTGATTGGAATCTTGCACACTTACCCACACTAAACATAATATCCGGTCTAGATGCACAAAGGTAAAGCAAAGATCCAATCATAGAACTGTGGGGACCCCGGACTAGCTGTCCGAAATACCCGATTATGCTGAACACAACGATCCCGTGATCAGTCTGTCGTTGCACATAATCCGAATTGGATACCAAAGTTTACATCCATTACAATACCGAATAAAAAGTCTTACATAAATGGTCATTTAGACCAAGTCTTACATAGGTGCCTTCATGGGCCAAACCAAAATATCAGCGGAAGCTACGGCGTAGTAGACATCATATTCTAACGATGACGACCCGACAGGCAGCTGACTTGTGGAGATCCTTAGTTTGCGTAGAAGTCGCCATACTCCTGCTCGGCGTAGTGCTCCTCCTCGTAGTCTGGCTAGGACAATAGCCAGGGACGAAACCAATATGAGTACATTTGAATGTACTCGCAAACTACCCCAACATGAGTATGCACTAGTTTTTATCTTACTTTCATACTTTTATTTATTTAAAACATCTCTATATCTTTATTGAAAAAGGTAAGAAGAGTTTTATAACTATCTTTGAAAGAAGTCACCATCTCATTTGTTTCTCCAAAAACCCTCCTTTTCCTGACCATGGCTCACCATGGTCCATTTATTTCAACAACTCATACCACTCCATTTGGTATAGTTGTGTCACACCATCACCATTTCAGTTTCTTTTAAACTTAAAAGCTTTTCCAAAAACTTGCACATGATCTTAGGACAGCCTCCCAATTGTCCATATCCGAGGACTCGGCTATTCGAATAGTTTTGACCCTCTGCAAAGGTAGCACGCTTTTATCCCACATCCATCCGGTGACTCATCGTGTCAGCCACGTCCCGCCATACAAGGTGTATGCGAAGTTGAGCCACCGACCCTAGCCTCTCCTTTGCTCATGCTAGTATAGGATCCTACCCATATGATAATTCCCACCAACACTCAGTCCGGTCCCCGTCGGCAACCCTAAGTGTGAGGACTCATATGTTTTTCCCGGCGACCACATTGACGAAGTCTTCAATCCTCCTCCTTATCTTTCCATAGAGTTTGAGCGAGGACCCAGGTCAGGGGAGTTCTCCAAACCATCCCCTCATGCATAACGGAGTCATCTCCGTCGATGAGGTATCCCATACTAATAAGAGCAAATTATATGACTAAGCCCCGTTCCCATATGGGGGTAAATGTGGTCGCACAGATTAAGATTGGTTGTCATAGTACTAGGACACTGTGCATTTTTCATAAACATTCCCATTTTCCATTTCTCCACTTCAACACCGACATCTCGGCATTCCATAACCACACAAGTATTTTCAAAGGAGTTTTGAATAAACAACATTGTTTCCCATCCTATAGTTTTATATAAACTACCTTATATTTCTACATAGGGTGGCAAAATAATATCCATATACTTTTGAAAAGGTTTTGTAAACCAATGCCTTAAGAGTAAATCATTTGATCAAAGTAGATGCATAAGTATTTAGGTGCAAGCTCGGGGAGTAGCTTGCCTTGCTCGGCAAAGTGGACTTGGTCTTGATCTTCAGGTTCAACAAACTCTCCTTCCTCGATAAATCCGACAGCGTTCTCGTCTAATTAATACACAAACAAATACAAACAATCACTAAACTACTCAAGCAATCATCTCAACATAACAACCATAAACATCACAAACAGCTACTGCACACATCAAACAATGCAATATTTATTTATGTTCAAAATTAAGGCAGAAACTTGTGGAACATGTTTAATTGCACAACTTGAGTTCTGTTGGTCACAAAAATACAAACTAAATTTCTTTAGAAAGCTACTGATGTGTGGAAGACAACACAATTTGATTTGGATCAATTGGAGTTACCAAACTCCCTACACAATTGTTTGAATCCAGTAACTTAATAATCAAGTTTTAGCTACCAATTAAGTTCTGTTGATCCTAAAATTATATCCTTTTAGGGGTAACTAAACATGACTAAATGTGACCTAACAAAATTGGTCCTAAATCATTTGGGTTAACCATAAACATATTTAAATGTTTGAGTGCAGAAGGGTGTTTAAACTTCAACTTAATACTAAACAAATACTACTGCACAAATAATTCTACCAAAATTAGGGAAGCTAATACATGGCAGTACTAAGCTAACAAAATTGGTTTGGAATAATTTGGACTAACAGAGTATCAGAAACAAACAAGTTTAGAATTTAAACATTCTGTGGCATTTTACATATCACTGTTTATTTATTAATCTAAATGAATTGAATCCAATTTAGTTGGTTAACCATTTTCATAAGCTTTCCAGAACAATTGAGTTTGATTTATTTGAATTCCTAAATCTCGAGATATTGAATTTCAAAGTTGGATCCAGTACTGATTTCACAGAGAAGTTTGAAATTCGAAAATTTCCCTCCTCTGGATAATGTTCAAAATTCTGACTAGTGGGGCCTACGTGTCAGTGGCACTGGGTATGCGAGGGAAATGAATAAAAGCCTGACGTGTGGGGTCCGCACGTCAGCGGCTCGCTAACGTGAAGGGGTACGCTGCCGTTGGATCTAGATCCAACGGCTCGCGATCGAGTCCATCGGCGACGACCCAGAACGGGCGGCGCCGTGGCTCCGGCGACGGCGAGGTGGAAGGATCTCTCACCTAGGAGGCTCGGGAGGTCGCGGAGATGATGCAGATCGACGGCGGCGGCGTGGGGGAAGCTCCTGGCTGAGTTGCACTTGCTGGGGTGGACTGGTTCGTCGGCGGCGAGCTCCGGAACTTCCTCGGGTACGGCAGCAACTCCGGCGAAGCTTCACGGCGCGTCTGTGCACGAATAAGATGGCAAAAAGGGCTCGGGTGAGCGCGGGGAGAGAAAGCAACACGGTGCAGGGGTTGGGGAAGGAAATGGGGCAGCCTAACGGCGTGGCCGCGGTCGCCTTCTACCTCGTACACGGCGAGGTCGCAGACGGACGCGGGCAGCGTGCACGCCCTCCTGGCGGTGCACAGAGGGGAGTGGAGTGGGTGTGGTGCGGTGTGGTGTCTGTGGCGAGGCGTGGGGGTGGTTAAATAGGGCAGGGGCCGGCGTATCGTGGACGGAGCGCACGGACAGCGTCCATGGCGCCTCCGGCGGGAGATTTCTCGATTCCTCGGCGACGCGTGCAAGCAGCTCAAGGAAGAGGGGTCTGGGGGGTCCGGGAGCGAGCTGGGAGCAGCTATGGCGACGGATGCGTGTCGAGGTGCAGCGGGTGGGGCGAATTTGGCCGGCGCCGTCCGAGCTCTCCACGGCGAGCAACGGGGGACAGGGATCGCGTTGGGGCGAGAGAGGTGCTCGAGCGCGAGCAGAGGTGCAGAGGCAACGAGCGTGGACGAACGCGAGCAAGGGGGGCCCTGGGGGGCCTGGGAACGGCGACGACGACCATGGCGACACGGCGACGGTGACGGGGAGCTAGGGGTAGGAGACGACGGCATTTTGCCAAAAACCCCCTGGCTCTTCTTCTTTCTATTTTCTTTCATTTGTTTTTCAAACCAGAAGCTTTTCTCGAATTTATTTAGGGCACTAAATCTATTTATAAAAATTCAAGAAAATTTGTGAAGCCTTCCCATAGCATGCAGAAGCTCCACAAAAATTGGCATTTCAAAATAAAATGTTTTGAATCATTTTTGTTCATAGGGTTTTAATTATGGAATTTTGTTTTATTTCAATTGATTTTACTTTTGAATTTTAAAACTAATTCAAAATATTGTTTGAGAGAGAAAAGTAGTAAGGATAAAATGGGAGTGTTTACATTACCACTCCACTGAATTTTATTGTGAAGGAAAACAATTTCTCACTTGGAGAATTTATGTGACACTTGTCACATTATTTTCTTGCTTTGCTTTTTATTTTATTTCTCTTCTTTTCTTCATGTTTTTTTAGAGCAAGCAACACATAATTAGCAAGAAATAAACAACACAAGCAACAATATGAGATCAACACATATAATTAAGCAAAAGTTTTTGTTGGCTCTCATTTTTGGAATAATAATACTGATTAATATTTTTGGGATGTTACAATCCTTCCCCCTTAAAATAAATCTCGTCCCGAGATTTGCTAGGCTTAGGTACTAAAGAGGTCTGGGAATTCGCTTCGAAGATAATCTTCGCGTTCCCAAGTTGCTTCTTCTTCAGAGTGGTTAGTCCACTGGACTTTGTAAAACTTGATCGCACGTCTTCGGGTAACACGAACATCTTCTTCGAGAATTTGAGGGGTCTCTCACGATAAGTCAGGTCTTGGTTCAGGTCGATGGAGAGGTGGTCGATGTTTTTGAAAACATCAGGCTGGTCAGGAACTTCAAGACACTTCCGGAGCAAGGAAATGTGGAAGACATCATGATAATCTCCTAACTCCGGGGCAATTCCAGCTGATAGGATACTTCTCCTCGACGAGCGATGATCTTGAAGGGTCCAATATACCTTGGCGCTAACTTTCCTTTGACATGGAAACGCTGCATTCCTTTGAGGGGTGTCACTCGGAGATAAACATAATCTCCGACACTGAAAGTGAGTCACGGCGCTTGGTGTCAGCGTAACTCTTCTGACGGGATTGGGCAGTTTTGAGGCGTTCACGAATAAGCTGAACTTGCTCTTCAGCTTCACGGAGGGTATCTGGTCCAAACAATTTGCTTCTCCGGTATCGGACCAATTCAGGGGTGTACGACACTTCTTGCCGTAAAGGGCTTCAAAAGGGGCCATTTGCAGACTGGACTGATAACTGTTGTTGTACGAGAACTCTGCAAACGGAAGACAATCTTCCCACTTGGAACCATAGGATAGAACACATGCGCGAAGCATGTCCTCCAATATCTGGTTCACTCGCTCAGTTTGGCCATCGGTCTGGGGATGATAAGCTGTGCTAAATGCTAACTTGGTTCCGAGGGCTTCATGAAGGGATTTCCAGAATCTTGAGGTGAATTGCGTGCCTCTATCAGATACAATCTTCTTAGGCACACCATGCAGGCTTACTATTCTGGAAATATACAAGTCTGCTAACTGGCTCCATTGTGAGTGGTCTTGACAGGTATAAAATGAGCAACCTTGGTCAATCGATCAACGATGACCCAGATTGAATCATGGCCTCGGTTGGATCTTGGAAGTCCGGTAATAAAATCCATTCCAATCTCATCCCACTTCCACTCGGGAATTTTCAAAGGTTGAAGCAATCCAGCGGGCCGCTGATGTTCAGCCTTGACTCGCTGACAGATATCACACTTGGCTACGAAAGAACCAATCTCTCGTTTCATTCCATGCCACCAAAATCTTTCTCGAAGGTCTTGGTACATTTGGTTCCGCCGGGGTGGATTGAATAAGGGGTCTCATGGGCTCCTTCAGGATTAACTCCTTAAGTTCCGTGACATTGGGCACACAGATACGATCATTGAATTTCAGCACTCCTTCAGCATCTTCGGTAAAACCGGGTGCTTTGCCGAGGGAAATCTTCTTCTAATTCCTTCAATGCTTTCATGACCTTTTGGGCTTCTTTGATTTGATCCATCAGGGTTGGGGTTAACTCTAAATTGGCGAGATACCATGGCTAACAAGTTCTAGTCCAAATCTTCGAACTCTTTGAACAAGGCTGGCTGTTCGGCTTGGATCAGGGCATTCAGGGTGCAAGGTTTGCGACTAAGGGCATCGGCAACTACATTAGCCTTTCCAGGGTGATATGGATTCCAATATCATAATCCTTGATTAATTCCATCCATCTCCTCTGTCGCAGGTTCAATCTTTCTGGGTGAAAATATACTTCAAGCTTTTGTGATCGTATAGACCTCACAGCGATGTCCCGCAAGATAGGGACGCCACTTTTTAAGAGCAAGAACAACAGCAGCTAACTCCAGGTCATGGGTTGGGTAATTCTCTTCATGCGGTCGCAACTGCCGGGACAGGTACGACACAACTTTGCCTTCTTGCATCAGAACGCAACCAAGTCCGAGGCGTGATGCATCGCAATACACGTCGAAACTCTGGGTGACGTCTGGCATAATCAAAATTGGGGTGAGGTTAGTCTCTTCTTCAATTCTTGGAAACTATCTTCACACTTCTGAGTCCATTCAAATTTCTTGTCCTTCTTCAACAGTTGGGTCAGGGTTTGGCTATACTGGAAAATCCTTCAACGAACTTGCGGTAATAACCGGCGAGTCCGAGAAAGCTTCGGATTTCAGTCACACTGGTTGGGGATAACCAGTCAACAATGGCTTGGATCTTCTGGGTCAACAGAAATTCCTCCGGCAGATACATGTCCGAGAAATGCCACTTCACTGAGCCAAAACTCACACTTGCTAAGCTTGGCATACAGCTGGTGCTCTCGGAGGGTCTCCAAAACTAGACGCAGGTGTTCAGCATGCTCTTCTTCGGTCTTGGAATAAATAAGGATGTCATCAAGGAAAACTACCACGAACTTGTCGAGGTACTCCATGAAAATCTTGTTCATGAGATTCATGAAATAGGCTGGGGCATTGGTCAGACCAAAGGACATCACGGTGTATTCAAACAAACCGTAACGGTGGTGAAGGCGGTCTTGGGAATGTCTGTCTCTCGGATCTTCAACTGATGGTAACCTGTCCGAAGATCGATCTTGAAAAGACTCGGGCTCCGTTCATTGATCGAACAGATCCTCGATCTTGGGAAGAGGGTACTTGTTTTTAATGGTCACGTCATTTAGCTTGCGATAATCCACACACAGGCGTGTGGTACCGTCTCTCTTGTCCACAAAAATAATGGGTGATCCCCAGGTGAAGCGCTTGGACGAACAAGACCTTTGCTGAGCATAGCCAACTGCTTCTTCAATTCAACTAGTTCTTCCGGATTCATCCGATAAGGTCTTTGGGATATGGGGATGTCCTGGGATAAGCTCAATTATGAACTCAATATCCCGGTCTGGCGGCATACCAGGCAATTCTTCTGGGAAAACATCCTTGAATAGGTGAACAACACGGATCTCATCTAGGGTGGGTCGAGCTATGCTCTCATGGCAGCCTGGTTGGGAGTGGTTGGTTTCAGACACATACTCCACTTCTACTTCTTTGTCGGTGGTGACGGATACAGCTCTTCTGGCACAGTCTATTCGACCATGGTACTTGGCTAGCCAATTCATACCGAGTATAACATCTATGCCTGGGTTCCTAGAATAATTAGGTCGGCTGCAAATTTTTCGCCTGAAATCTCAATGGCAGTATTTGGACAAAATCTCTTGGTTTCTATGGTGGAGCCAGGAATTTGTATACTCAGGTTTTATTTAGGAAGCCTTCTACTAATCCTCCCTTAGCGACAAACTCCTCGGTAACAAATGAATGGGTTGCACCAGAATCAAACAGAACAGTTGCAGGTACTGAGTTGACAAGGAACGTACCCAGCACAACATCTGGCGCATCCTGAGCTTCTTCAGCATTGATGTGGTGCAGACGACCCTTGACAACAGCAGCATTTCCGCGGGGTGCGGCATTCTTGCCATTACCATTTCCATTGCGGCCTTGACCATTGTTCGGTGCATTGGGGCGCTGAACATTCCTCTTAGGATTGGGGCATTCTCTGGAGTAGTGACCTTTGTTGCCACATTCAAAGCAGACAACATTGGCATTGGGGTTGAAGTTGTTGAAGTTTCCTCTGGGACGGTTATTGTCATTGGGGCGGTTGAAGTTGTTTGGGCGGTTAGGGTAATTGGGGCGTGGGCTTGGGTGGACGATAGGCAGGCCTGGGGTTTTGCTGAAAGATACGAGGTTTCTGGCTGCTCGAACCTTCCTGAGCATTCATCCTCCTCTTGCGACCTTCATACATAGACTTGCGCTTGGTCTCCAGCTGGATGGCTTTGTCCACAAGTGACTCCAGATCACGGAAGTCATGGATAACCAGAGCACACTGCAGTTCATCATGAAGTCCACTCATGAAACGCTCCATCTTCTTCTCTTCTTTGTCGGTGTCATCAGGAGCATACCGAGATAAGTCGGTAAACTCATCCAGATAACCGACCACATCTTTACTTCCCTGCCTCAGCTTGCGGAATTCATCCTTCTTCCTCTCAATAAGTCCGCTGGGAATATGCTTCTTGCGGAATTTCTCCTGGAACTCAGCCCAGTTGATAACATGACCAGCTTGCTGGAGAGCCTTGGTAGTTTCCCACCAAGCTCTTGCAGGTCCAGCGAGATAGTGGGTTGCATACAACACTTTCTCATTTTCTCCCACAGCAGCAACTTCCAGATTGTTGTCGATGGTGCGAAGCCAATCATCGGCTCCAGTGGGTGAAGTCCCTTGGAGTAGGTGGGTGGGTTGGTTTTCTGGAAATCG